>OX424576.1:2414280-3614280 GCA_949152435.1 Gastracanthus pulcherrimus | reverse complement strand
ACAACATATTAGTTTTTCAGAGAATTATTCATTTCTGCGGCTCTAAATTAAAATGTCTCTTTAACTCACGCTTAACCTATACCTTACGTATTAAGACTTACAAATTTGGCATTGAATATTTCCAACATTCTATCAAAATTTAAAGCAAATATAGAATAAATTGATTAGCCGGTGAACGTTCTTAACTCGTTTCATTTACTGCACTCTTCAATTGAAAATAAACCGTTAACCTAAATAACTATTAGGTTATTTCAGTAAGATGGCGAGCACTATAGTCTAAGACATTCTAGAGTGTTTTAGAGTTGTAGGTGTCTAAATATTACCAATACGTTTTATGACGTCACAAGTAAAACAGCCTAATTTACAGACAAATACTAACTTCATTTAAATAATGTTTATTAAATTTGTGCGATCATTTGCCATTTTACAAGTCTACACTCGAAAATTCATACGAGAACTATCCGAATTCTGAACGCGTTAACGTAAGCGTAACACGTTACACAACTGTAGCTAGCTGCCAAGCACCTGAGCGAGAAAGACCTTCTTGCTTCTCGAGAATGTACATTTGTACCTACCTATTCATCTTCCTGCATGCCTGCGCTGCACCGGCGCCTTTCGAAATTTTCATCGAGTCCGTCTGTCGCGCGCGAGACAAGGCGAGTCTCGTTCACGAAACTTCGCGTATATATATAGGTGTTTTTCTCGTCTTCTTCTCTCGCGTTGAGCGCAGCAGCTTATTCTTCCGTGCCAGGGAAGCTCGGGCGCGACTCGCGACTCAAAGGCGAAAAGTGAGGCGAGAAGGGCAGCCAAAGGAGAAATGGAGAAACTCGAGCACGGGACTAAGAAATAGCCCAAGTGGGTCGCACGCGCGCGCGCGCGCACACAACAATCGCTCGATGTCAAGACGTGACGATAAATCCTTGATGCAATCCCAAAGTCCTGCAGGACTTTAATTTAGTTCCAGCCAAGCGCGGTTGGTTCGCTCGCTCGCTCGCCGGGTATAGAGAGAGCTGTGCGCGAGCTGGGCCACGCGGGAATTCAGGTTTAATAGTGTCGAGAGAAGGCTGCGCCTTCGAAGTATTTTTCGGAACTTCGGACATTTATTTCCTCGTCTCGTGCATATTTTAAGATTTTAACAGTTTATAAGAATTGCACGAACGATCTTTTCGTTAACAAGAAACCTCTGCAGAAGTGCAAAATGTCTAGAATAAAAGTGCATTGATAACAGATGTATTAAATATTAATCATCTTCAATACACAGTTTTATAATGTTACAATAATAAATCTCCCCGTTCTCCTCCAACAAATGTAAATGGAGTGGATAAGTTACTTTTTCAAAGGTTATTATTATTATTATTGTTTATATTCACTCTTTCAAAAAGTGAAGATTTACTCTAAAATAAGTGACCGTGTTTTCACAATCGCTTAGAGTAAGAATTTACTCAAAATGAGTAAAAGTTCACTCCAAAAAATTTGTATTGGCTTTGGCGCCGTATATAGCTTGTACTAACGAATCTTTCAGAGTGATGCTACTCGCTTTCAAGTCTCACAACAGTTAGCTCAAGCTACTCTTTCGGAAAAATCACGGATACTATAGTTCTTTTAAATTTCGATACGTACACATATACACCTACAATCTCGCTCACGTGCACACTGTAGTCTAAAGGCCATAGCACAAACTTTCTCCACGTGCTCGTTCCTGCGGGAAAATTCGCGTGCGTTCGGTATTGACCAATGAAAGGTTAGTTTGGCGGTTGCTATGGACTGCAGCGTCGACTAAACAAAAGTCGCGCATACCGCTGAACTAACCCTCTCATTGGTTAATACTATGAGCACACGGGAATTTTGCCGCAGGAACGAGCACGCGGAAAAAGTTTGTGCCATGGCCTGAAAAGTGAAATATCACTCAAACGGACTGCGTTTTCTGTCCACGGACATACGAGAACTCACGCAATCGTATAAAGTACAACCTTCCAGTAGCTACAGTAGAAACGTGGGACTCTCCCTCTCACTCTTTCGTGACTGTTGCGACCCGAGGTTTGCTGCAATGCATATTTGCTCGGGGTAAACGCGATTGCGGCCGCCCAAGTGCGAGTCGACTTTCGGCACGTTTTCTCGACGCCCCTTTGATCTTTCCGGTGGAGGGCGCTGGCAAAAATTCCTCGAGAGAGAGAGAGAGAGAGGGAGAGAGACAGAGAGAGAGAGAGAGAGAAAGAGAGATAGAGAGAGAGAGTGAGAGAGAGGGGGGGGGCTTAGCTCGTCCGGGCTCTTCTATCTAAGAGGGCTAAGAAGAAGCCCTCTCACTCGCCTGAGTGCGTAATGCAGTGGCGTGCTGTTGCGCGATAGTGAGATGAGACGAAAGGGGCAACCTCGGGCCGAGGGTTAATTGGAACCTTTAGCTAAAAGATTTAATGATATCGTTATTATTTGTGAATAAAGTATGAACATAAGGGTTAAATATTGATGGTACTTAAACCGTCTAGTACAAAAGGTACTTATTCGATCCAAAAAATACATAAAAAGTGGTTTAATGACACGAAAATGGCCTCAGTGATTCTATTGAATAATAGTGTATTAAAGAATAGTCAAGCTTTAAATATGACGTTTAGAAGTAAATCGTAAATTTAAATAACTAAGCTGATAAAAAATTAGTTCAAGTATTCTATTACAAGTTACGATCGAAGAAATAAATAAACCGCTGCCAATTTATTGGCGCTTTGCTTCCTCAAACTAAATTAATTGTTCTAATATAAAATTTCTTATTCTAATAAATTCATTTTAAATTGCTATATCTTTTCTTAATTAGAATCTCATAATATGTGTGCTGATTTATCATCGATTACAAATCCAACCTCGGATTCGTAATTAGCTACCCCCAAAACCCGCTAGTAATATTTTTTAGCCAATTTGTTCAAATTTATATCAATCTGATCTGCTATCTTGAATCCGCCATTTTGAATTTTGCAAATCCGCCCTCAAAAACGAACGACGAAAAATATAAAGAACCTGTGGAAGTAGTTCAATTATTAGTGCATCAAGGTCACCCGCGCTATCCACCCAAATGAAATCCGATTAAAACCAATGACACAAAAAATCGTTTGCATGAATTGTTTGATCACTCAATTTGTCGTGCTTATTCAGGAATTGGTGCATGGTATTTGTGGACAAAAGTTTTTCGTTCTATCTCAATCTCCAACTAGACAAAATCAGAAATTCAGAAAATTCAGAAAAAAATGTCGGCGATGTTCAAAAAGAAGATGAAGAAAAAGATTCATGTCTGAATATCGGAGTAAGTTACGATGGTTCTTGACCTACCCGTGGTCACAAATCAAAACATGGTTTTGGGAGTGTGATTGATTTGCTGAGCGTTGTTAAATTTTCTTTTCGAAATCGTATCGAAGTTTTGTCAAGCATGTGCTTACGCAGTCAACAAATTGGGCGAAGGTTCACCGAAATTCTTTGTCTGGTTTCAAAGTCATGCTACACAGTGCTCAATAAATCTCTCGGGATCTTCTGGAGCAATGGAGACATCGGTAGCTGACATAATATGGAAGCGATCAGTAAATTATGGATACCGGTTCACGACGATGCTTTCAGACGGAGAAAGCTAAAACTTTTAACCATATTCTACTCTAAATATTTATGGATATGAATATCAATTAACAAAAGAGGAGTGTATCAATCACGTTGGAAAGAGGTAAATTAGACTTGTATATAAAACGTATACAATATAAAGAAATGGCATATACAATATAATATATAATGTATGATGCTACATACATGTATCGAGTGAATAAAAGCAATAAAAAGATGGTCGTAAATTTATTTAGAACTGTATTACATATTGTGAATAATTTTTGGGTAGACCTTCTAAAATTATGCTTTTATAATGAAAATCTAAGAACGCCGCTAAATAAACTTTGAAAGATTCACTGATCAAGCATTACTTATACGTTATGCTAGATGCCTAACTCAAAATACAAACGAAAGTTGGCTCAATATGATTTGGAGTAAATGCGCGAAAGAGGTATTTACTTCAAAATCGCGGGTAAAATCTGCTGCTTCTATCGCTATTACGGAATATAATCCTGGAGTAAAACGAAATGTGGCAGGAATTCTAAAACAAGTAGGTTTAGACATGGGACAATATACGCTATTGATATCGCAGAGAATAGACGATCGCAAGCTCAAGAGGGGTGTGCAAAAAAAGTCAGAAGCATTTAAAAATGCACGGAGGTTAATAGCGTTAGCTGTAAGTCGGAGAGAGACAGTTTTGCTCGAGAGTGAAGGAGTGATGTATGGTGCAGGAATGTTTTGAATTATATAATTAAGTCATTAATTCTTCTCTGGAAAAATACAAGTCCGGACATAAAAATGTCCCCCATTCGGATGTCTGGGAGGTGACTATCGGGGAAGAAACATGCAGAAGAACTATAACGGAGTTAAGGGTGGGCACATGGAACGTTTGTAGCTTAGCTCAGGACTGGCAATTAGAGGTACTAACAAGGGAGGCAGATGGGTATAAATTAATATAGTAGTTTTACAGGAGGTTAGGCGACGAGTAGGCTCGGACGTAAATTATATAAATAAATACCCACTTTTATGTAGCGAATTGGAAAAGACAGGGTAGCTAGGGACGGGCTTCTTAGTAAGTAATAGAGTAATGCGCACGGGAATTAATTTTGAACTACGAGAAATAGGATGTTATGAGGAGGATTGGATGCAACTCACAAACAATAGAGAAAGATGGCGTGACTGTATGAACAAGGCTATGAACTACACAGCTACGGATAGTTAGTCCCAACAAGTAGTTATGATAGTTATGGTGATGATGCAAGGACGTCTACAGCCGACATAAAGACTATGCGATAGCTGTTGCCCTGCAGGCACCGTTGCTGCTTACCATTACTACTTGACCTTTATAATAATAATATAACAGTATTGTACCCTGTCGAATAGACTGCAACTCACTGTTTTGTTGAATATAATATTTTATATTACGCATAAAAAAATCAAACTTTCTTTATTTAACATTTCTTACTAAAATGAGCTTGCGAAAATCATTTACAAAAGTGAAATGATCATCCAGGGCGAAAATAAGGACAAGAATCATAATTAATGTGAGAGCCGCTGTACCACGTAGCCCGCCGTGTATGAACAACTCTTCGAGTTTTTCGTCGGAAAAAGATCGCCGACTACGCATTGTGCTTTAATGCACCCATATAGCCTCCTCAAAAGTGTCTGAAACGCCAGTAAGCCGGTGATGGATTTCTGAAAATCACATATGCACTGTGACATCTCTGAGTCCCAAAAAAGAGGGGATACATTACCATTAAATACAAAGATAGAAAGGAAAAATTAAATAATCATATTACTTTTAAAATACAAAGATAATTTATCTTAGCGATTTCAGAATATCGTAAAATATTGTAAAATAAAGAAATCATTGTAAATCAAAAACGGATCGATATATCTCAAAATTTTTTTCCATCCAGAATCTTCATTAAATAACGAAAAAAAAATGAAATGAGACAAATGAGATATAAACGATCAAAAATAAACGTAACCTCAAATAACTATGAATGTAAAGGTTGTTATAATCTAGGCTTCTATTAGTTTTAAGAGATAGTAAAAAGCTACCTTTCTGGAAATTTGCAGATGGAATAATAACGTTTTACTCGAGTTATTCAGTGTATTACAATAGTTTTACAAAATGATCTTATCCATATTCCTAATCACCTAAATTTATTAAAAAATTTACCATGTTATATTTCCCAGATATCACCGTTTAAACAAAACATGACCTTTTTAAGTATAACAGAAAAAGTAAAGTAGCTTATTTAAAATATCGAATAGGAAAAGAATAATAATAATATAATTATATACACACACACATACACGCATACGCACACGCACACACACATACACATGCACACGCACACGCACGCACACACATACACAAACACACACACATAGACATTTTCTAAAAATAGTGTATTTTGACTCCAAAGTTCTCAATACATGTTTCTAACATGTTTTTAGAAAAACTTCTTTTTTCTCGCGTATACAAAACGCTTATATACCGGGAAACTAAGAACGTAGCAACCCAATGCCACAACTGTACTCTCAATTACACAAAATAGGTAAGGCAAAAAATTCGAGAGAGAGAGAGAAAGAGAGAGAGAGAGCGAGCGAGAGAAAGAGAGAGAGAGAGAGCGAGAGAAAGAGAGAGATAGAGAGAGAACAACAAGCTCGCTACACAAGTTCTCTCTAGCTGAGTAGTCGAGAAGCGAGCGCATGTAGATACAAATCGATTTCCAGTTCCGTCTGTCCACCTTGCTTCTCTCTTTCCTCCCTGTCTTTCTCTTTGCATAGTTACACCCCCCATGCACACACACACACACACACACACACACACACACACACACCGCACGAAGCAAAGAAAAAGAACAAGAAGAAGAAGAAGAAGAAGAAGAAGCTCGAGTGGCAAATAGACCGAGGCGGCAAAACAGCGCCGAAGAGCGAGCTAGCACAACAAAAATATACACTCTGCAGAGTGCCACGCAGGAAGGGACGCAGAGACCACCACTACGACGAGTGAGAGAAAACTACCCGACGGGGGAGTAGAAACAGTAGCAGCAGCAGCAGCAGCAGCAACAACAACAACAACAACAACGCCCTTAGGCTCTGCAGCGTCGAGACGAGACGAGAGGAGACGAGACGAGACCATCCTTACTTTGTCTGGCGCATATAAAGCCCAGAGGAGAAGACAAAGAGAAAGGGGGAGGGGGGTGGGCGAGGCAGCTGATGGTCGATGCGATTGCGCGAGCTCTCGCCTATTTAAAAGTCAAAGCGAATGCAGATGAGAGGGAGGAGGCGAGGGCGCAATACACGCTGCCGGTCCCGTCCGCAGAGACGCTGCCTTTGTCTCTCTCTCTCTCTCTCTCTCTCTCACTCCTGCAGCCGACGACGCTGTTCGTGCTGCAGCGATACAGCCGGTGCGGCCCGGCGTCGGCAGGACGATGAGGACGCGATGACGCGTCTAGAGCGTGAGGGAAATGTAGGTACGAGGCGGCGGTCTGGAGAGCGAAGGGGGCCCGATGTTTCGACGGCAATCGATTTGTCACTGATTGAATACGAGACCGTTCTTGAAGTAGGGTAAGCGACCTTACTGCTGCCAGATTAGGTATATGTAGGCTAACGTATTTTGCTAATTTCTTGCTTTATTCTTCGACTTGGAATAAAATGTTCAGTGCTCGTGAAGATGTGGATTTTTTTTAAATTCGTTAAAATAAAAAAATGAATAGTGCTGTAACTGATAGTTTTAATGTGCCTTGTCAATACTGACATTTAACTACTGATCTAATGCAGAGTTACTATATTTCCAATATTTGTGCAGTTATTATTAAGTGGTTACTGTTATTTACCATGTCACTAATAGTATTCTCAACATGCTTATCACTTTGGTTTTTATGAATTTGCTAACGAATATTGCATTCAGAAAGTACGGTTGTATTTGCAATCTATAAGAAAGGCACTCAAATCGAGTTTGTACTGCTACCTCTTTATAAAAAATGCATTATATCTTTTACTATATTAAGCAGCTTAGACTGTAATATTGCCGTCGATCCGATTCACCGTCTGCAGTGCTTCACTTTTTTCTTTATTATTACATGCCTTTTTTACCACCTATACTAACTGAAGAGAAAACGACCGTCGAACCGTAAGTGACATATAGCAAGCCAGAAGTAATCCGATGTATTTTAGAAATGACTATCTATCATTTTATTATTAATTTGCTTCCATCGATTTATTTATATCGAAAATCGCTACCATCATCGTCTGGTCAGCTTTTAATGGGTTCTGTAAATTTTAGTATCAGTGTGTGTGCAGGCGTAAGTATTTGCGAATGTGTAAGGATGTGGGTGTGTTGTTATTTAAACTTAAACTTTATAAAATGTGTTATTAATATTCAAATTCATTATACATTTTTAATATAATAAATATCAATTTGAGCGAGAAAATTCAGCTAGAAACATATAAAAAATCTTGACTATATTTCAAGTTAAAAAATCAAATGAAGCTACATATAAACATCCATATACACCGATGATCCTCGAATTCAAAGCCAGCGTCAACAGATGTGGCAAGTAAGCCATTAAAACTCATTAAACTAGCCATCCTTTAGAATACAACAATCAGGCGCAATCCTTGTTAAGCCAAACTTCCCGCGGCAAATCTATTTATAATAGAAATTAGCAGAGAGTGCGATAGAGAGCCAGAGAGAAAGAGAGAGAGAGAGAGAGAGAGCGAGCGAGAGCGAGAGAGAGAGATAATAGTGAAATCGTGGTTACAAGAAATAATACGACAGCAGCAGCATGCAGAGCCAACAGCCAAAGCAAGCCGAGCGTTTGAGTTGTTGTGCACATAGACAGCGAGAGCGCGGCTCGCCACTGCTTCTACGGAAATTCGATGCGAGAGATAGAGTTGTAGAGCGCCGGAGACACACACATACAACGCAGGGGGAGAGAGGGCGAGAGAGAGAGAGAGAGAGAGAGAGAGAGAGAGAAGCCCTCGCGCCGCGGCGACGTTCATTCACTCGACTTGAAGAGGCCCATTGTCCTCCAGACGCGTAATGTACACACTCGGGCTCTGTACACCGACAACGGCGCACCAACACACACACACCTACACAGAGGGAGAGGTGTGCACAGTGTAGCGACAGTGGTGGCGCCTTCATCTCTCGCGCTCATCCTCAACTCCGTGGACTAACGCCTCCTAAATATCAATGTACAGGCGCGCGAGCGTGTGGGGTGGTAATTTTCGATGCGGCGGCGGCTCATTGTTTGACGGGAGCAGTTGAGGACGCGGCATTACGGGACAACGCGCCGGCGTGTATGTATAGACGGGCTCCAGAGTCCGGCGGATGCAGGCATAACCGAAGTGCGATGTGTTACAATGCTGGATCACTCCGCAGGACTTTGGGTGTGGGGAATGCTCGCGGGGATGACATTTTGAGATGGTCATCTTGGGTCGTGTAGTGGCTTGTTTGGAGATGTAGAATCAGATTGCAGTATGGTGGATTAGGGCGTGCAAGTGGTTTGGGGGCTTTGCTTTGTTGAGATTCACTTTTTCGAGCATTTAGGATCATGTAAATAGTTTATTTGATGCACTATAGGCATTTTTCATTCTGTCATTCTCAAGCAAAACATTCTGAAATACCCACATAGCAGGAAATGTTGCAGAAGCGTTTCTCCAATGTATTTTTGGAAACTTAGGTACGTTCCTATGAAAGTTTCAGAAACGTTGCAGAAACCTTGCAGAAACCTTGAAACGGCAGTTTTTGCGTTTGAAAAGAAACCTTGTAGAAACGTTTCTGCGACATCATTGGCTACCTCAAGATATCTAACGTGTTAAGTGTTCGTTATAGGAACGTTTCTACGACGTTTCAACAGAACCGTTCAAGAATTTTGTAAAAAATAATAAAAAACAACAAATTCTTTGGGATTAACCTACCAATTTGGTTGTACCATCCGGATGATATAACCAAATTGGTAGGTTAACCTGAAAGGTTTTGTCGGTTTTTATTATTTTTTACAAAATTTTTGAACGGGTTGTTGAAACGTCGTAGAAACATTCCTGCAACGGGCACTTAATACGTTAGATATCTTGAAGTAGCCAGTGATGTCGCAGCAACGTTTCTACAAGGTTTCTTTTGAACCGCAAAAACAGACATTTCAAGGTTTCTGTAACGTTTCTGCAACGTTTTTTAAACTTTAATCGGAACGTACCTAAGTTTCCAAAAATACGTTGGAGAAAAATTAATGCAATGTTTTTTTTTTATTCTTTTAAAATAACTATACGTATTTGAAAAATATTCATGAATTCCTTCTTTTCTAATAACAATATACAGTTATTACAAACATTCTTCAATATACAGACAATGTTATTAAAGTTTTTAATTAAATGTTAAATGATAAATATTGCAACATACGAAAACTTGAAAGCTTGATGCTTTCATTTTTAAAACTTTTAACATGATGCAGTGAAATTTATTTTTATTTATTAGCAAACATTGTTATCTTGAAGTTCTTAATGAAAACATACTGGAATTTTTCAATTACGTTAAAGAAAAATTGTTGTAATACATGAAAACGTCAAACATAATAAATTTTACTTTACTAAAGCAGAAATGTACATAAATTGGACACAATAACATTTTCAAGAAAATTGAATTTTCGCGAGAACATCTTCGTGCGACAAATTTATAGAATATATCTTGTAGAATTTTTTAACAAAATTCAGAAAAAGACATAGATTAAAAGAATTAAATATAATAAAACTTTTTGAACATAACTTTGAAAATTGTTATTACTTTTATTAATATTACTCTGGAAGAAATCAGAAATATAAAAATAATTAGAACACTAGGAACTAGGTACTGAAAATGGACAAAATTATTTACATTTTAAAAGCATATAATATATTGAAGACTTGTCCAAGTTTAATGGTATCGAGCATTGAAAATTATAAAAGGTTTCCATAGTAACAATCGATAACTTCAATACGATTGTACTAGCAATCTTTTATTTGTGTATAACCATCTATGCCGCACAGTTAAATACGTATGAAATAATTTGAAATATGAACTTCAAGAAATGTTTGAAAATTATAAAAAAAGATAATGTTCCATCAATGCTGAATGAATGACCGGAAAGCATGTTTGTTTCTAGTCTGCACAAGAGTACAATCGTCAGTAAATGAAGATTATAAATAAAATAAAAAGAATCTGTTCATATCAGGGTATATTCTGACAGATTATAGCATACTTCCTTTGTGAATTTAAAATATTTTTGCAAATCATTCAGCATAAAAGAAGATATAGCGCTTCGAAAATCCTCGTAAAGTGACATTACAGATGCGGCAGCTTTGAAGTAACTACATCTGCCGCCATTCAAAGGAACGTAAATAAGCTATAACTTCGTTGAATTAAGCTTTTTGGAAAAAATTCAAAAAGAATTGCAAATTGGCTTCAATTTTTTCCCGTATCGTGGACGTCGCCAAAGCAAATAAATTCACGTTAAAACCCAATTAAAAGATAACAAAGTAACCAAGACATTTCTTGAATGTTACTTGCACGCCCATAAAGAAAAATAATTTAATTAACAAGAAGAGCCGCGAGCCGGGACAAAATCCACTTTAAAAATCGCGTCGCAGCCTCACAGGCATCGAATCGATCTACGTGCAAATGCAGAACACAGCAGCTGAAACCCTGCACTCGTCGCTCGAGTTTCGGGCAAAGGCGCGAGCCCGATCGCGAAAAGCCCGGGGGGCAGGGGGGAAATGAGCGTAAAAATTTCCATAGCATAACGAAGCGTGGCTCGTCGTGCCGCAGCCGAGATTCGCGCAGCATGGTAATCCTCGCGCGTGGTTCTTTTTCGCCTCGTTGCTCTCTCTCCCCTTCCTCGAAGCAAGAACTACCACACCGAGACCGCGAAAGCAAAAAGAAGGAGGAGGGGGCAGAGAAGCTGCACCGGCAAAGTTTTATTTGCACGGCGACGGCGGCGGTGCACAGTCGCTTCGAGCGAGACTTGTTTTCTCGCGCGCGGCTGGCTCTCTCGAGTCCGTCGCGGATTCCGCGCCCGTCGCATAATAGCTATCGTTATCAAGGAATTAAGACTTCGTTAGCGCCCCGCGCCGCGTCGCGCTCTTACTCTAATTGAGAAGCGTTACACGCGGACGCGGAAAACTAAATTATGTTTTCCCCGC
Source organism: Gastracanthus pulcherrimus (assembly GCA_949152435.1). Lineage (NCBI taxonomy): Eukaryota > Metazoa > Arthropoda > Insecta > Hymenoptera > Pteromalidae > Gastracanthus > Gastracanthus pulcherrimus. The sequence goes on along the minus strand of OX424576.1, from coordinate 3,602,511 downwards.
GTTTCGGGGAGATTGAGACCGCGGGATTCGCCGACTTCTGGAGCTTCTGCTGACGAGAGGGAAAAGAGAGATGGGAAAAGTGAGGAGCGGTGAGATTAAATGCGGACGGGCGGGGTGGGATCTGATATGAATTATTCTCATCTGGATCTTTATTCTTCGTTTAATTCTATAGCTGCTTGCTCGAGATTCGCTCTGTACTATTTACGCACACATATCTAACCGAAGAAGTCACACGTTACAGCCACACTCATCTCCTAATATTGTACTTACACCTGCACTGAAAAATCATTTTCTAATATGTAGAAACTTTTTCGAGTAAATTTGCATTAATTAATTTAATTATAACTTTTGACGAATTTTTAATTAAAAGATGTTTCATATTTCTAATATTACAGTGTATATCGTAACATTTAAAATATATATTGCGTCAATTATAATATTGTTTTCTCATTACACATCGTAAATTATCACCTCTATGTGGTCTCGGTTCACACATACTTTCGGCTATTTGCAATGTATCGCCAACGTATCACACATTATTTTTCTTATATAAGGGCGTTCACCATCGAAACTTAAAAAATAGCTTTCTTATTACAAATAATTATACATAATAGCTTTAGTTGGTTAAATTAGTTTAAGTGAGATTGTAAGTTTTAAATTTAAAAACATAAAATGAAGCGGTTGATGGTTCAAATGGTAGACGCGTACCTCTTAAGGCAAAAGCAGCTCAAGGGGTGTGGGTTCGAATCCCCGTCAGTCAGAATTTTTCGGGGACATTTAAAGAAAATATTTTTCCGGATTTTCTAGTGGCGAAGATCGGAACTGTAACCGACTAACTTGGTAAGGGCAGTAATGCACATATATATGTATAAATAAAAGTAAAAGATTATTATTATTCTTATTATTATTAACACTCAGAAGGAGAAAAAACGGACTAAAAGGTATAAAATAACTTTCCCTGGCCCCATACAGATCTACAACTCCTATTCATGTACTAATTGTTGATTAAATGGGCCACACGTTTTTCGTGATGAGGAATTTTCAGGACAATCTGTACGAGGTTAGAAATATGCATGGGCTTTTTAATCCGTTTTCAAAACGTGTTTAAAAAAAAATTTTTATTTAATTAATAAAATTCCGATTTTTAGTCTCGTGTGTGTAAAATTTTGCAATCGATTTTATATATTTCGATGAGATTATGTATTTAGTGATTTTAAATAAAGATTTATAAATTTCCTATACGTATTTAATGATTATATTGTAGCCATCTTAATCGCTTCGAAATAAAACTATACGTGTAAATAATATTCAAAGAAAGAGATATTGCCATCAAATTTAAACACAAACATGCGCCAGAAACAAGATATGTAAACATACTGTACATAATGTAAACATTTTTTTATGATCACAAAGCTTCCTCTATGAGGAAGAAATATTAATTTGAGCCAAAGTTATTAACAATTGAACAATGCTTAATAAATGAATATAATTAAAATAGTTTCATTTCTTCAGATATTCATGCATTTTCAGTCATCATATTTCATTCATAATACCTTTGGCTCAGATTAATATTTTTTAACATTACAACTAAAATAACATATACTCGGAGGAAAAAAACTTATATCTCGAATATAAGAACCCATTATAACGAACTATGGGTGCTAGGCTGCATTTCTAGGTACCAGAAAGCACCTCCTAAAGCCGTATCGAAATCCGAGTTCCGCAGGGTTGGCGTTCTCCTTGTAAGTAAACTACTTACAATTGCATACTTTCTGCGCTGCCTCGGCACCAGTCCAATCCCGCATGTAACGCAGCAAAATACTTCGAACAAAGGTCGAAACAAATGATCATTACTTTGAAAAACGAGCCGCGCGCCGCAGTACTCATCGAAGCGCCGCGCAAACTCGCTCCCGAACGAAAGAGTTCGCGTAGTTTCGCCGAAGAGTCGAGAGCCTTATGAAGCATCCGCGAGTTCCTCGCTCGCGGTTTAATTACTCGAGCAAAATGGGAGCGAATACGTCAAAGTGCTCGGCGACGGCGTTCGAATCAGCGGCGGCACTCGCGCAAAGGGCTTTGCCTCTCGTGCGCGGGAGGGGGCGGGGGGGACAAGAGCGAGCGCGAATCGTTAACCGCGCGACGCGCTCCCTCTTAATGCTACGGGAGTTTTGCACCGGGGCCGCACAAAGCGACGCCGCGCCGCTCGAGGTTAATTATTCCATACGCAAATGTGCATTTGCGTAATGGACTTGAGTAAGACTTAACTTTAAGTTGAACGACAACAAAGACGCGCGCGCCGCGCGTTCAACCTCCACCTTTACTTACGTTCCATTACTCTTCTTTTTCTTCTCGAAAGTTCGCTGCTGTTGTTTCGCGATGCGCTTGAATGACGCGCACCAGGTAGCAACTTGTAGCTTTTTTCTTTATCTTTTTTTAATCCTTTTTTGAGAGGGGTAGTAAATGAGCCGTTTTTTACAGTATCGGTAAACTACAAAGCGTGAATGTGTTTATACAGCGTAATTATTGATTTGTGAATGTAGCAATTAGATGGATACGAATAGCGATATGCATACAAAATAAATTTTGAATAATTGTACTATAGTAAATGATTAATTAGGTTAAATTATACGGTGCTAAATTTATTCTAGAAATAAATCACCACGTGCATTAATGAAGTTGTTGATTATAAATAATTGATAGTGTATTTTAGCACAATATCAACAGTTTCATAATTTCATTGTTAAATAAACTTCCTTTAACTTTCATGATAATTATGTTCACGAAATTACCTATCTGGATGATTTAAAAAAATATTATGTTCTTTAATGCATGCGTTTCACGATAAAATGAAAAATAATTCAATTTCCTAAATGTACATAAATAATCCACTTGTACACAGCGAGAATTTTCTGATAAAAAATACTGTGAAAATTGTATTATGGGTTATCCTGACGTCCTTAGAAAAATGACCCTGGTGAATGGTATACTTTGCCGCAATTTATGGTAAAATTTACCCATTGAAGCGTAAAAAGTGCAGCATTTCATGGTAAAAGGCCATTGACCAAGGTAATTTTTCTCGTGATGCTAAAATGAACCTCGTTTACTATGATTCGTAACAATAATTTTTATAAGAAAATTTTCTATCCATATTATTGAACAAAGTAAATGCTATGTCCATGCTATTTATTTTTTATACGATTCTTACTTGATTTTTACAACGAGAACATAACATATTATATAGACAATCAAACTAAAAACCAACAATATTATATTTATATGAAAAACAGTAATCTATTTTTCCGTTTAATTACATGGCAGTTAGTATTTTTCATCAACTGCATATTTTAAAGATTCTAACGTAAACTTACTTAAGTTTCTTTCGTATGTCGAGTAAAATAAATTGTCATAACAGAAAGGAATCATACTTACATACGAAAGTTGCCATCCATTTTTCACGATATACCATAACTTTTCCTTTCGACAAACTGCCGCCAACACACACACACACCGGAATATACCGCGATGAACCCTTCCGAAAGACAAGAATTTCCAATTTCCAATCGTACCTCCTATCAACAGAAAAATAAAGGAACCGTCAAAAGAAGAAAAACTAAAGAACAAGATGAGAAAACGGCGAAAAACGACATCTCATTGTTCAGGAAAGGGGATCCCGACAGAAGTAGAGAAAGAGAAACGAAAACCCCAAGACTCAGGGAGGGCAAAAGAAGTTCGCTTGTCGACTCGCGCCTTCCCTCGCAGCGACTTTTCCTCTCAATTGGCTCCGAATGCAAAATTAGGGTCGTTACTCTCGGGGAAGAAGCAGCAGCAGCAGCAGCCGTCGAACCTTAGCGCGCGCGCACACACATGACGCGCGCATATTGCCGCGCGTAACTTTTCTCACTCCTCGTAGGGTATTACGGGGGAGAGGAGGAATCGTCGTAGATTTCTCAAGCCCTTCAGCCGTTTCTCGGGCGCCTATTATACCTGCGTCGGATCACGCGTGACAAATCGCGGTCTTTGTTGCGCTTTGTCACGTGCTGTATCAGGTATCAAGTTATGTGTTTGATTTCGGCGAATAATCTTTCATCAAAGTGTACATTTTGGCTATTCATTTTTTAAACTGCTTTTTATGAATTCGATATGTGTATTTTCATAGTATATCTTTATTTATTTATTTATTTGTTTGTTTGTTTGTTTATTTGTTTACAGACCTTAATGTTTATAAAAATACAAAAACTACACATCTTTCTGTTTTTTATTAATTTTTTTAATATTAAGATTAATTTTAAGATAATCTATTACTTATATAATTATAATTATTAATTATAAGATTAATTATGTTTCTATTGAAAGATCGACGTTTTTATAATTCAGTATACAATAGCTTAAACTATGTTTAAGCAGCTTATAAATCAGTTAATAATAACTACATTTTGTGTATTATAATATTGCTTAACAGAATCTAACTTATACGCAATATGGTCAGTATTTACTTTTCGATAAACAATATTTGCAAAAAATTGAAATGATTTTATTGAGTTTCTCAATGATTAAAGACATTGAACATGACGGTATAATTGTACTCAGACATATTTCAGTTAGGTATTATCAAATTTATTCATCAATTTTTAATATTTATTTACAGAGAAACTGCTACAATTAATCTTCTGAAAAGATTAATTGTACAGCACAACTAATTACACAGGATAAGGCGATCTCTCGCGATATGAGAAAACCTTATTATACTATATCATATCGAAAATGTATCTACGAGCTCGGCAATAGTCTAGCAAATCCACGCGAGAGAGAGAGAGATTGAGATGCATGCGTCTCTATCCTTATCAAGGGCCGCGTCGCGCAGCAGGTAGAATCCTCCGCGCGGTTTTATTACCCGGCGCGCTCCTCCTCCCCCAAAGCGCTCGCTCGCGAATAGACGAACTGTTCGCACGGGCGTTAAGAGATAAGACTTTAACTGTTGGCATTAATGGCCGCATCGTACGTCACACTTCGTTAAAGTCGCATAAACCAAGTCGTCGCCGACACTACCACCGCCTGACGTCCGTTTGCCACTGCCGGGCGCTTTCTTTTTGCATCATTCAACGCTGATGGCTCGAGCACTTTTATTGCCTGTATACAGTGTCGGTAAAGAGCGATATTTCAACTTGCCGTTGGGAATTTACACTGTTTTCAGAAAACAAAAACTTATAATGCGCCGCGCGGTAAAAGTTTAGTCATTATCAGGACTGTAATTTATGAATAAAAGTTCTTTATTTTAAAGAGACTGCTAGCGCTAAGTAGCCCTCGTTGAATAAAAATGTATATTTTATTATTAGTGTGCTACAGTCTGATAATATCGGTAAAAGCTTGTACGAAAAATATGTTTCATAATACTTTGCGCGTGGCGAGCCCAAATAATGTTAATTAAAAGAAATTTATTTTAGACCCTTTGTTCGATGTTAATTTTTACGGTTTTCATTTTTTATTCATAATACATCTTCAAAACTGCCGAAATAATTCAATGTTTTAATAACTATACTTTAGCAAAATACATATACGTTTATCCAATAAAAATAATTAAGCTGCAGCAGGCACACGGGTGCGAAAGTTTAGGCTATGTAGATACACAGGAGCATCTTAAATACATATATCCATCAACTGTTGAGTTAGACAGCAAAGTGGCGACCACAGTTCCACAAAACTCCAAAAGGTAAGCATAGGAAGAACATACTGATTCGCGAGTACGGGAATGGAGTCTGGTCGCTACGGGTTAATCATTTATGTATAAAGAATTAGGATTCTTTTTAGGATACTGAAATATAATTATTACTTTTATGTAGTTTCGAAAGTTACGTTGACTGATAAAAGAAGCCTGGAAATATTAAAAAACTAATATAAAATGTAAAATTGTAACTTTTTCTATTATGAACTTTTAAATTAATAATATCTAGGAAATTAATATGAAACAAAAAATTTACTGGTAGGTAATTAGGCAACCACCTCTAACTATATCATAATATATCTGTAAATAAGTCACAGTTTAATAATTAGACTTGACATTTTTTAAACCGAAATATAAACCATTAATTTGCGTTTTATTGAAAATATTTGTCCAGTAAAGATTGCGTTATCAACTAAAAATAAACAATTTCATAATTTACGACTCAGATCGTACCTAAAATACAACCTTAAAGAGCCATTGCCGTCCGATAAGACGAATCGCGCGTCACTTTTTGCCCCAACTCGCTTCCCACGATGGCCCGCTCTATCCGCGAAAAACCAAGCCAGCATCCAAGGGACACCGCGACAGCCTGCACCCAGCTCGCATCTACGTGCAGCCGCGCACCGCACGGTACAGTACAGTCAGCCCCGCGTTTTTTCTCCCTCCGTCCTGTCGCTTCTTCCTCGAGCCCGCGACGCGACTCGTTTTCTCGCTATCCGCCCGAGATATCCTGGCCCCGCGCGATGCACGAGCTACGCCCGCAAAAAGTACAAACATAGCTCGAGGCGCAAAACGGCGGCGGCCGCATAGGAAAAAGTTGAGCGAGCGCGGGGGCGCATTATCTTTGCGCGCCGTGCAACTGCACAGCCAGCACAGTTGCGAGGAGGAAAAAAAATTTGTTTACCCGAGCTCGATGACCTCTTTTTGCGCGGTGCGCTTTTTTTCTCGTACCTTGCGTGATTCACTTTGTGATTAATTATGTTAAGAATTCTGGGGCTGCTGGAGAGAGAGAGAGAGAGAGAGAGAGGGAGAGGGAGTGAGAGCGCGCGCTCTTTAATGCGGGGGGTTTGAAGAGAAGCTGGCTGTGGCGCATATAAGGGAAAAACAATGCTGAAGTAAATGCGACTGTGAGGTGGAATTATATTTTACGCGGAGATGACGGAGTAATTTTGCATGAAATTCACGTGCAGTGCATGTTATATTTCGTTAGCCTTGTTGCTTTTGGGAGTTAGCCGGGCATTGGCAAAAGAAATTATTTTCATTATTTGCGAGTCCATTAGGCGCAGCCTCCGTTCTTTGCGGGATTTAAATGTGAAACTAAAAGCATGATTTTACATCCTGTTAAATTTTGCAGTGCAAAAGAAAAAGTTGCTGATAATTAGCACGTGAAAAGTCAGCTAGTTCGAATATACGACGTTACTTCATACGTTTCAGTAGAAAAACTTGTGCTTTAGTCAGCCTCGTGCTTTACCTACTACGTAAAGATTTCTTATAACCGAGAAGTGGAACATGCAGCAATTATGTGTACAATGAACTAACTTTTTAAAATTTGTTAAATTATTAAATTATAAAATAAAGTTTAGACATTCTGGATATATGCACATAATCTTTCCCAGTCACTTTTGGGGATATAAATAACGTATAAAACGCATACATTATTTAAAGGGGTTCGAGCGCGAATGAAAGTACTTCAGAATCAAATAAAATTTTTTTAGAGGTTATTTATGAAGATAAAATGTATCCCCTCGAAAAGTTTTAGACCAGGTTGATGAATAAATTTTATAGATAAAATTACTTAAAAATCGTCTATTTTACACACGTCTTATGGGAGTCGACGCGACTCTGAGCAGTAACATTAAGATATTTCTTCACAAAAACTTCAGATCAAACTAAAGAACCAAGGTTTAAAAGTACGAAATCTTTACTTTCTAATGACACAATGAAAAATATGGGGAGCCGAACTTATTAAATAAGTTTAAAAAAGTATTTACTTAATAGTACGAAAACGCGGAAATTCTAACTTCAAAGCGTCAAAAAGTGAACCACGTGAGCGTAAAAATAGCATTTTTGTGACGAAAGAAACATAATTTTTTGTACTATAGTAATCTTAAATTATCTTAAAATTCATAAATAAAAATAAATATTATTTACATACATTAAATAAGATTATCGTAACTTGTTTTCGTACACACTCGGGATTGACTCGGGAGTCGCGTTCGAACCAACTGAAGGGGTCAGTAGGGTTCTATTGGACATATTTTCAAGAATTTTTTTTCATACAAGAATATATTTTTACATATCAGTCTTTTTATACATAAAAGTAGAGATATTGAATAAATAGAACATTTTTTTTAATTTCATTTTTCGATGATTTAAGTACGTGATCTGGCAGCCTGAATTAAACCTTCCTTGTTGCTTACCGACATGATAACTCCATTGTGAAGCATCTTAAAACAAAAATTCAAGTATTTTATTATAAAGTATAACTATAATTTTAGACCATACCTCGAACATGCACCCCCGATAAAACCAAAAAGAAAATGGTAGACTTTTGAATTTTTTTACCTCATTTTTACAAAATTTAAAAGTCCGCCATTTTGTTTTTGTTGGAAAGCTCAAAAAAATTCTAAGGGTAGTCATTAGATATAAATCTTGTATACTTTCTGTTACATCGGCCTGTATTGGGTAGAATAATTGTGAAGAGATATTTCTTCTTGGACTAAAAAGGTACACGATCCGACGATAAAATGAATTATACTACTGCAAACTTCTTCATTTAATATCACAATAAATACAATGACTTGCTCAAAATATAATGGCAAATATACGTAAACGGTTGCAAGATAAAACACACTACAGGTTGATCTTCTTTTGTTTCTGTAAGGAAATTTTCCTATGAAAAAGTTCCCCCTGATGTCATATACATAATGCATCAGCTATTTACCGGCTAAATCGCATAATAGACAGGATAGCCGCGGTGGTCCATAAATTAGACAAGAATATTCTACTTAATGCAACTCAGCGATTCAAGCAACACAGTGAGAATCTAAAAAAAAATTCAAACCAGCAAATGACCCACCGAATCGATCGCTCTGCCAATTTCCCACCTTAATTCACGCTTAACGTACAGCCGATGACGCCGACCAAACAAAAAGCGAAATCGCGCAAGGCGTTTCCTCCGCCAAGTCTCGAGCGAAAATGTTCCGCTGCTCCGCGCATCAGTGCAGTGTCTCGCCGAAAAACGAAGAAGCAAAAGCGGAAGCAGCTTACTCTCCGCACTCGCTGATTCAGCCTCGGCGTGCGCATATAATACAGCCGGGAGTCGGGCGCGCGAACTACGAGCGCACTTTTCCGCCCGACGCGTACAATGCATATTCCCGGGCTCCGGCACTTATTACTCACGCTCGCGCTGCTTCGCTCACGGAAAAATATTTCGCCGCTCTCTCTCTCGAGACCATTGAAAAGACGTGTCTAGTCGTTAAGGTGAGAAATGGCTGTCGCTGCCGCTGCCTGCCACCACGTAAGAAAGGAAGAATGCTAAAAACGCGCGCGCCGAGAAAAAGGAGAGCAAAAAGGAAACGCGCACACGCCCGGCAGCCGAGATCCCGCGATTACACATGCCAGAGCCCGCGGAGTAGGGCGTACGCATGCGCGCAATTAACGCCACTTGACACGCTTTTTACGTGACTCGGTCGTGGTTCCGCCCTCCTTCGAAGCTCGCACGCGCGCTTTAAACACTAAATCAGACGGCGCTCGCAGATAAGCGTCGTATGTTTCTGTACACGCGTGCAGACGCAAGGGGCGAACGATAAGGGGCGAGTAAAAAGGACTGCGCGAAATGCGCCCGGGAAAAAGAGAGACGCTGCGTGCAGGCAATACATCGAGAGTCGCTGCGCGTATGTACGTGTGTGTGTGTGGGATCCCATATGCCGTTTCTTGCTGGCAGCGCGAGATCTACTCTCCGCCGCCGCCGCCTTTTTCTCAACTTATCTTTCTCGCGCGAAGCAAGAATAAAGGAAAATAAATTCTTAAGAATAGAATCTGCACCGTGAAGGGGCGTACCGCTGGGTAAGATAGAGAAAGAGAGAGAGAGAGAGAGAGAGAGAGAGAGAGAGAGAGAGAAGGGATGGAGATAGCGGAGAAGCCTCGAGGCACCTAAGTAAAACCTCCACGTTTCGCTGTGGAAGCGCGGCTAGGGCTCTGGGCTCGGCGAGTATATACGGCGCTCGCTGAATAAATGGGATTTCATTCTCATTTTTACAAAAGCACGAGTTCAGATGTACTTATACCGGGAATTTCGTGGCAAAAGGCAAGATGCGCAGAGGGCCGCTTTATCCTTCTGATTTTTCTAGCTCTGTGATGGGTGGTTCGCTCTCTATCTCGCCATTCTTGCTGATATTTCCGGATACAAATCCGCGCGCGGCTAGGCTCGGCTCTTCGTTTGACTATGCCGCTGCTGCCTGCTGCAGAGTGCACGGAACTAAAAGGGGTTGGAGGATTATATGTAGAGTGGTGGGAGAGGATAGGAGAGTGCGCGAGAAAGGGCTTTCTGCAAATTTTACAAATGACTGGAATGAGAATTTCATAATTGAAGTAGCTTGATGGTCGAAGATTGCAGGAAGATGGAAATTATTGCGTTACGTTTGCATGATTGTTTCCAACATTATTAATTGAATTTTACTTCTTTTTCAGGCCTATTGTGCTAAAATTTTAAAGGTTGCGAAAGATTTACGAAATGTGTCTTGCTCAAGTCATTTTGAGGTAAAGCTCTAAGAAAATTAAATCTCTTTGGCAATAAAAAAAAATGGTTATTACATTTCATATATCTTCTTCTACTTTCTTAAAACAAATATGCTTACAAAGAGGGACGCGCGATTCGCGGAGCATTCGTGAATATAGTGACGTATACGTGGATATATTATGTCAACGTAAAAAAATTCGTGAATTTAACAAATTACTCAAGAGAGCTTTTTAGTGAACGTAAGTTTTTGTGGATATATTATGTATACGAATATTATTTGTGAACTTAAGCGTCTCATTAAGAGAGCTTTTTAGTGAACGTAATTATTATTCGTGAATATAAATTTTATTCGTTAACGTAAGTGTAAACTCAAGATAGAGCTTTATATTCGTCAAAGCAGGGCAATATTCGTCAACGTAGGTCATCCATAGGGTGAAACCACATTAATAAACGTAGGATTTTGTTCGTGGACGTAAGGTAGTATTCGTCAACGTAGGGCAATATTCTTCAACGAACAATAATATTCATAGCGTAAAGCCATATTCGTGGGAACATAACCTTCCTAGAGAAATATTTTTTGTGAACATAAAGTTTTCGGATATTACCTTACGTTGACGAATCTGGCTTCACGCTACGGATATTGCTTTACGTCGACGAATATTGCCCTACGTTGACGAATATTACCTTACGTCCTCGAAGAAAGTCTTACGTTGACGAATGTGGCTTCAAGCTACGGATATTGTCTTGCGTTGACGAATATTGCCCTACGTTGACGAATATTACCTTAAGGCCACAACAAAGATCTTACGTCCACGAATATGGCTTGACGCTACGGATATTGCTATACGTTGACGAATACTGTCCTACATTGACGAATACTACATTACGTCCACGAAAATGTCTTACGCCAACGAGAAAAAAGCTCGCGAAAACATGAGCTTTTCACACATTACAAAAATTTGAAGTTAATGTGACATTGGAAATGTAACTATATTTAGAAGTATGTAAATTACTACTTAACCGATGCTAAAAAGCACCCAAGAATAACATTTCTGATAAAATAAAATTTTGCCTACATTTCATCTCAGAGAAGTTTGCATTAAAATCATTTTTACAATTATTTAAATTTATATATCAGAGAATTTTAGTGCTGTGCAAGGAAAATCAAGCTAATCAATTCAATAATTTTTACGTACAGTCAGAAGCGATGCATAAATGACGAAATAACGTATGTTAGGACATATAAATTGTATAATGAATTTAGGTAATTGAAGTCAGCGTATATTTAAATGGGGAGAACGTAAAAAGTTATTAAGATGGACGTATATTTTCATGAGGTAATAATACGTTATTAAAAGCACTGTTAGCACATTGTTGTAGCCTAAAAAATAACAATTTTGCATTTCAATTAAAAGTTGTTATTTTTATCATATACTAAATCATGAAATTAATAAGAGTAATGTTTAAACTAGTTCATACATTCATAAATAATAACCAAATGTAAATACGTTATTAAATATGTTTTTTGACTTAGCAAGCTTTCCTTAAGTGACTTATACTACCTCACTCTCCGCTAATAAGGAACATTTTTTGAGAGAGTCTAAAACATTCATTAAAATCTCCGGCGCAAGTCACTTTTTAAAGTTAGAAAAATAAGTCTTAAGAAAAACCCTTATAAAGTTTTAATTTTGCATGCTATCTAATATAAATCGTTTTACTTGCCCAGACATAAGTTTGTTAAAACAGTGAGTGGTTAGATCTAAGACATTCTTAATAATTACAAAAGTTAAGAAAATATAATACTAATTTTGTATATTTTAAGGGAGTATGATCTGTGAATTATAAAAATACCTATTTTATATTATAATGCATTCTTTAATTATGGGGCTTTTACTACTTAGAAATTAAATTTTAGACAGTAATAAGGTAAAATAAAAAAATCGACCTTAAATTATCATTTTATTAGTACTACGATTTCAAAATTCGCGCGACTTTCATATCAAATCTCACAGAATAGACTATGGCTTATCATATAGGACGTTATCTGTTTTACTAACGCAGAGAATATATAACACACATGTTTTTTTTATATATTTTTTTAAATGAAAATATAGGTTAAATGATATACAAAAGTACAAATAAATTTTTTTTAAGTGCGTATTTATTTCTTAATAAATTATTGAAAATGGATGTTCTGAAAGCAAGTTCAAACGGACTTGAAAGTCACGTGATCGAAGAAAGGTAATATGACGGAGATTTCGACGGCCAACATAATCTGCAAATTAAGATTTGAATTTTGCTGCAAAGTAACAAATGGAAACATCGTTCAAAGAAAGCTACAAATCATGTTCTGTACCTATGTGCTCAATAATTACAACTCTAGGGAAATTGTTTTTACATGTGCCAAACGATCCAGAGAGAAGACGTTTATGATTTGCAGCTGTAGGACGTGCTGGAGATAATGTATATTATCTCCAGCACGTCGTTCGTGTTATTGTTGAGAAGATCTTTTCAATGTTAGTGGTAAATATTAATTAATATAATAATATGATGTTGTTTCTGATTAAGACATTCTGTAACTATAAGATATTCTTTCAGTTACTCGAAGACCTGAAAAATTATCATTTATTTGCTTTAATTGATGGTAAAAGAAGAATCAAAAAATGTGTTTTGCCAGATTTGAAGATTGCCAATCAAGAATAGAATATTAGTTTGTAATTCAAATTCAGTATATAATGAAGTGCAAATAGATGATTTCAAGTATGAAGTTAAAAGGCAAAAAATGAATGAAGACGATGACAGTGTACCTAAGAAGCAGTTACCAGAAAATGAAGTAAATATTGCAGGATATGTTAAAGTGAAAGGTTCTGAAAATTAAGATCAAATTAATGTAAAAGAAATACCCAATTTTAACATTAGTCAAGAACTTCATCATGAAAATTTAGTTGATGAATATGTAATTGTAACAACGGATAATCAATGTATGCAAACTTGTAATTCAGTCGATGAGTATGGAAGGATTACAATGCGTAATCAGTATGTGCAACCTTGTAATCCAGTCGATGAGGATGGAAAAAGCTCAGTGCGTAATGAATATGTGCAATGTGAAATGTTGATAGCGTGTAATCAATAAGTGCAGTGAAAACAAATGTTCAAAAAATTCAAGTTAAACCAGTGGTTCAGTCAGTAAGTACCTCTCCAATAATGAAACTTGCAAATTTGCACTTGGATTCTCCTGTTGAGAGTGTAATATTGTAAAATATTTAATATCTTGTACTTCTAGTGGTTTCATCGATTACATATCAGACAGCTATGGCGAAAGAGCTGACACATTCATCATTGAGAAGTCAGAATACTTAGATGTTCTTCCTAAAAATTCAGAATTCTTAGCGGACAGAGGATTTAAGAACGTTGATGTCATATTATAGTCGAAGGGATACAAGTTAGTGTGCCCTGTATGTGTGAAATCTGATGAAAAATGCTCTGAACAGGAAGTTAGTCGAAGTAATTTGTACGAAATTTTAGCAATTTTTAATTAATTATTTTTAAATGCAGAAGCATAATTTTGACTAAATAACAATTGATATTAATTATCAATTTTTATTTGGTCAAACTTAAGCTTCTACATTTAAAAATAATTAATTAAAAATTACTAAAATTTCGTACCAAATTTAAAAAGGGAAAACGGCCTGCGATTGGCTGTTGAAATAATGGTGTCGAAATCGACGGTCAACATACCCTCTTTTAAGTTTTACGCGCACCAAACAAATTTAGCCAGTTTTAGAAGCTATAATTCTTGCAAATAAAAGTTAAAAAATAAGTAACAGACCAAAACTCGATGCTGGGTTTGAAAAAACCACATCACAAAATTTATCATAAGTAGATTTGGAGATGTGGTTAGATTTTTTGGGAAATAGTAAATATTTTGTTAGTGTTGAGATGAGAGGTATTAAAGAGAGAGGTATTAGAGATTTAATATCTCATATGATTATGTACTCACGGAGAAAAAATTGCATTGATTTGTGACATCATGTATGTTATCTATTCCAAGTTTACTTCTACGGCTGTTAAATGTTTCTCTTTATACAGTATAAATAGAACACGGAAAGCGGTGTACTATCATAACAAATTCATTAAATGTGATAAGTTCTTTATGTCTACTTTTATTTTTATAAAACTAACATAAATAAGGTAAATGATACATAGAAATTTGACATAGGTTTACATTTTACTAAGGAACTTACACAGACAGAAAGGTTAGTTTTAAATTGTTGTATTTGTGAATTATTCACACTTTGTTTGTATATGTGTGCGTGCGTGTGTGTGTGTGTGTGTGTGTGTATGTGTGTGTGTATGTGTGAGTGTGTGTGTGTGTATCTTCCTAATTGCGTGTATCCCTCTATACCTCGAGTAATCCACGGTTAAATTTAATGTTTTAGGGCTCATTTTTTTGTTTTGATGCACGATGGCAGCTGACAAATAATATTTTTGATTGATCGATGATTTTTGTTTTTTAGCGAATGCATTTGAATGAACTTAAAATTACGTATCGTTTCCGACCTGAAATTTTTGATAAGACCCTTTTTTTGTTATACACGAAAACGTCATTTTTCTTTAACGGTTATATCTCCGAAATATACCATAGAAATATATCAAGGAAATTCATTGAAAAAATATCTGGTTGTTAGTCACACCGAGTGGAACAGTCAGTAAAATTTTTGAGTCAATGCTTTTCTGCTTTCGAGAAAAAAATCGTGTGTGTAAAAAGATAGTTCAAAACCTGTAAAAAATCATATTGTAATCTTGAGTATCCAGGAGGCTGGACGCAGGTAAATAAAGGCACTCATCAATTATCTAAGAGATTTCATAGTGAATTAGATTTTTTTAAGCTGAAAATGCGTAGAAATAGTATATATACTTGTGAGAAATGTTATTTATAAAAACATTAACCGTGAATTTATTGTTTTTCAATTAAAAATCATATTTAACGATCTATAGGGATGATATACCCCCTTAAACAAAAAACACTAAAAAACCTCATTTTAACCAAAACTGGTCTTCTAAACAGTCTTACAGCTTAACAAACAATTTCGTCAAAGAGAATATTGATAAGTTAAAAAAGTGCAAAAAAATTAAAATTCAGCGCACTTTATTTTCGTAAAATCAAGTAAGTAGAACGCTACTCGCTAAATCCGTGAACAAGACTATGAATTTTGCATACATCGCAAAACCGAAACTCCCCCGTAAAAATAAACAGAGCCCAAATAGAGAAAAGAAGAGGGAATACAGCGAGACGCGCGCACGCGCGCGACTCCCAGGAATAACGAAAGGCCGAGTAGAAAAGTCGGGAGATGCCCAGCATTACAGTCGGATAGCAGTCGCTCCGGTAATATTTCTCTTTCGCATATTTCTCTCTTTCTCTCTTTCAACTCGCTCCTCTCCCCCTTACTCACGTTCGGCCTCGACTGGAGGCAAGCAGGCAGGCAGGCAGGCAGGAAGGAAGGAAGGAAGGAAACGTATAGTTTGTCAGAGAGCGCGCCCCGACGAAAGGCAAGAAGGGGGAGGGGGGGAAGAGATGGAACGAGAAGCCGCTCGGCCCGAATGCTCTCTCGACTATTTTTGCGTTTTCTCACTCGCTCTTTCTCCCTGCGTTCTTCCGCGTTCTCTTTCTCTCTGCGCGCGGAGCTGTTGGACATTTTTTCAAGCAACGTGTTGGACGCGCGAGTGTGTGGGGGTGCCTTTCGCCTACCTTTGTCCCGCTTTTTCTCTGTCTTCTTCTAGGCTGCTGCCGCTCCTCTTGAAAAATGCGGGTGATGGAGAAGCGAGGTTACGAAGCTGTGACACGTCGTCGTCGTTTTTTTCTCTCTCGGCTAATCAGGTTGGCCGCTTGACTTTTTTTTAGATTTTAAAAAGGCGCAGGGAAATAAGCTGAAAATAAAGTGGCGGAGGAGACGCGAGAAAGAGAAATAGAGAGCGGCAGCGGCGTAATAAATTATGTATTTTAACTTTTAATAATGGATTATATATGCAGTGCACGGAAAATGTATTTTTAGCGAGGATTTGAGCTGCCTCGCATATGCGGAACCTCAGAAAAGAAATAAAAATAATACTTTTTTCTCCATACTTATTTGTTTTGTACTTTTATACGTAAAGTTTCTGCACTTTATACACCCGTGTATTTCACATTTAATACTGCGAATAATTAATTTTTAATTTTGACAGATATGAGTACTATTTCCTAAAATAAATATTAAATGAAGAGTTATATTTATAAATTTTTTATTTTATGAATATCAGAATATAATGCTGAAGTCTTATTTTATAGTAGCAGAGTGAATTTAATAATGAAATCCATTAAAAATTAACTTTAAAATAATTTAATATTCTTTGACGAAGCAGTGGAGCAAAATTAAAACTAAATAACGACCCGCGTCGCAGTGAAAAGGGGATGAAAATTAGTTGCCCGAGCAATTAATAAAATAAATTGCTGGAATAACAAGGCGTACCGATAACAGTTTAACAATGTATGACTTTGAGAACTCGCAAAATAAATTACGTGTATATATAAATATATATATATAAGTCGCAAACTTTTAGCGCACGCAGTCAAGAGCCACGCGCAGAGACAGATGTTCGGCGCGCGCGAGAGAGGAGAAAGAAAAGCAAACATTGAATTACCCGCGAGGCGCAGAGCGCGCGCGTGGCGGAAAATCAGCCGACGAGGACGACGAGCGAGAGGTGGAGAAAAGTTTAGCAAGGGATTGTTGTTTGTCACGACCGAGCTATATACAACATGGCTCTCTCTCTCTCTCTCTCTCGCACCCGGCTCTTCTTCTCTCTTTCGAGTATTTGCACCGAGCAAGTTTCCGTGATACGGTAATTGAGTGTATCATGTAGCCCCCCAATGAGTAAGAGAGAGGAAAACAAGAGAGAGCGAGAGAGCGAGAGAGAGAGAGAGAGAACTTCGACAATTCAAGCAAGAGATCTGGATTCTACCGTGAGCATATAGCAGGCAGTCGGCTGCGAATCCAGCCAATTTGGTTACGCGTAATTCTCAATGGCAGCGTCGGTCTGATTCCGCGCCGCGCAGCACGAACAAGACGTCTCCGTCAACTCTTCTTGCACGACAATTTGTACGCGGCGCGAGACGAATGTTTCTATGAAGATGAGAAGAAGCGCGACCTCGGTTTATCAAATACGAAGCATTTAATCAAAGCATGTATCTAAGTATACTTTTGTATAACCCATTTACTTGAACTTTATATTACAAGGCAGAAATATGAATTTCGTTTAGTCATATATTTATTATCACATGTTAATTAGTCAACAAGATAAATTCAAATATTACAAAAGTTTTTACATTTTATTTTTTATATGAACAAAAAATGTAGTTTGTGAATGTACATCTGAGGGAAACATTTCTGACAATTTCTAAAATATTACTCAAGTAAAACAGAATTTTCAGCTTCTATACACATTTTACAGCAAAATTTTATTAAAGGTGGTTGTCCAGTATACTGGGAAGTTTAAATTAACGGGGTAATACTTTATTAAGCAATTATTATATAAAGCAAAACGATAGCATTTTATTAAGAAAGCAGGCCTGGAATAAATCCAAAAAATATTTTTTTTTACGAGTCCAGAAAAATTTTTATCTTTAAAAGCAATCATTCTAAAACTTTTTATGCTATCAATATTTAATAATATTTTCAATTTTACTGGCGTAAGGCCGCAAAATGTTGATTCTATACGTCACAATAAATCAGTATTTTCAATACCATATTTATGAAAGGAACTTTGTTCCTCACACAATTCTAGGTGACATGATGAACGAAAATCTTTTTTTGACGGTTATTCGACTCCTTTTGACACGTATTACAAGAAGAGCGGAGCACTTTTTCGTTAAATTTTATTTATTATTCTTTTTCGTAAATCCAATTAAATTTTTTTAAAATATTAATATTTTTTCAAAATATCGGTTAGATCTACATAGAAAAATAATTAAAAAAAATTTAACGAAAAAGTGTTTCACTCTTTTTATAATATATGTCAAACGGAGTCGAATAACTGTCGAAAAAGAAAATTTCGCTCATCATGTCACCTAGAATCGTGAGATTAACCAATTCCTTTAATAAATATGGTATTGAAAATAATGATTTAATGTAACATGTAGGATGAAGATTTTGAGGTTTATAGCGGTAAAATTTAAGATCTAATTATGTATCGATAGCATAAAGATTTTCAGAATAATTGCTTTAAAACATAAAAAGTTTTCTGGACTCGTAAAAAACAGTCTCTTTTTGAATTTAACCCAGGCCTGCCTCTTAGCAATTATATAAGGCAAAACGATAACTATTTTTTGAGCCATTAATTTATAAAGGAACATTTAGGTTTATTTGCAAGGTCAAGAAGAAATTCGTAGTTTCACGTAAATATTATAAGCAATAATTTTGCATTTTCGTATGTAAAAGAAAGGTAAGTAGTCAAACAAATATTACAAACCATTACTTATCATTTACAAAATAAAATAAGTTGTTCAACAAATTTACCCTCAGTCATACGTTGAACGTATGTACCCTTTGAACGTACCCTTTGTAATTGAGATATTTTATTACAAATTGTACCGTTTGTAATATGTAGCCTGCAGGTTAACCCAATAGACCAATGTAGGTTTCAACAGTGTTTAATTGACTATTCTAGATCCCATTATGCACTTATGCAATCATTGTTAAATGATAATGTTCACTAAATTGGAACTAAATAGCATAACATCAAAATATAGGATGCTCAATGAGCAATTTAAGCCTTTCCAAAACCTAAATTAGTTTATCAGGTCATCAAGCCCACAGCACAGCAACTGATGTAGTTGTCGTGCGACATTTACGACAGTGTCGTAGGTGTCGTATGCCGTTGACGGGGGTAACTCACAAGCTTTGACGTATGCCGTAAGCAATGTCTACAAAGTTTGTGCACTAAATATTACAATTTCTTCTAAATCTGCAATTGTAAAATTCGATTAATAATATTTACGACACTGTCGTAGTGGTGTACAACATCCACGTCAGTTTTTGTGCTAGGGTTGCAAATTACATGCAATAAAAAATATTCATAATTAAATATATCAAGTTACAAGAGGAATCAAGGGCTGACTGAAGGTAAATTTGTTAAAAAAATGTTTTCATTTTTTATATCATCCGTTTTCCTTTTATGCAGGTGAAAATGTAAAAAAAAATTATAGTGATACTATCCCGTTAAATGAATGTGATGGAATCATGGTACACATCTTCAAAGTCAATTACATTATTAAAAAGTCCTGCGCACGGAGCGATACGAACAGCCGCGAGAGTTAAGCTCAAGTGATTATTATTGGTCCCCGAGCTGCGGCGCACTGATTTGACAGCAAAAAGCTACCGGGCCGCGACGGCGCAACAGCAACAGCAACAGCCATTAGCGGGATGACGGACGTTTTGACGGTTTTTCCCGCGACGGCGAAAGAGCGCGCCGCGAAAGGGAGAGATTACGGCTAATGAAGTGTCGCGCGGATTCGGCAACGCGAAAACCGAAAGTTCGCCAAGCTGTTGTAGCCGGGGCCGCGCGGCAGTCGACAAAACACGTGTACGCTAACTCATACAGGCAAAGTTACAGGTACCAGTGCGCTGCTGCCGCTGCGCGGTGCGCGGTGCATAGAGCCCGAGCTCTATCGCATTAACAAACAACGCCCGGGGAAACTTGGCGCAAAGCGCTTTCGTAACTATCATCCCTCTTAATCTCCTCGGTAGCTGCAGCCTGCCGCCCACTTTCCAACCCTACCTGGCCACCGCCACCGCCGCTCTTACTCTCTAGTTGCTCGGTCACCCCTGTGGGGATATGCGAAATTGCCGCGAACATCCTCTTTAGTCCATCCGATATGCGTCTTGGATCGCAGCCGATACTCGATATGGTGTATTAAGCTTGTGACTGCAGTGCCACGCGGATCGCCGTGCACTGGACTATCTTGATTAAAAGAAGCATCTTGTTTTCATTTTTCATTTCCGATAGATAATTTTCGTTACAATAATTATTCATTCTCTTCATCGGCACTACCATCATTTAGATCACAGATTTCAATAAAGAACTTGAAGGGATTTAAAGTACATTAGTAATGTGGCTACTAACTGCTAAATTGTCAAAAGTACGAATTGTTTTTCTACACTTTTATTTAACTTGCTTTGTTTTCTTGCGTCAAAACGCGCGATCAAATTTTTACGCACTTCTCAACAACTTAGGGCTTTAAAATTTTGTACACGTATGTATTCTTGATGACAATTTGATGACAATACAATAATATGAAAAATTTGTTACATTTGTCATCTGGACTCAGAAATATAAGATTATTCATTTTTTACATATATAATATCGATGCTCCTTACGGAGGCTAGTACATTTCATATTTCTCGAAATATACCTGTTCTTGTCAAGAAACTCCTACAAAAATTAGCAGCCCAGAAAATCTAAGAAACTGTTAGTTTTTATCAGGAGACCTAAAAACTGTTATTTTTTTATAAGAAGACCACGTAAAGAATTAGGTATTTTTGAGAAATCTGAAATGTGCTAGTCTTCGTAAGGAGCGCCAATTTATAGATACACTTTGTGCATGCATATAATGTATAATATGTTTGTATGTGTTTGAGTATGTGTGTATAGCTTAGATGTTGCAAAAGAAATTTTTTTCAACAATTGAATGTTTGTTTCAAAGACTACGCTTTTATTAAAATGTACTAAAAAATAGCAATATTTTCACGATTATATTAATATTACAAAAAATAAAAGCGTGGGGCGCGCACCAAAACATTCAAATTATATTAATTAATACATAACCTACTTGAAGATTTTGATAAGCGCCCCACGCTTTTATTTTTTGAAATAAAGTATTATAATCGTGAAAATACTGCTGTATGATTTTTTTCATACATAGTTATATAGCTCTCGAAATTATTTAAAACAAAGGGTCAAAAAGGCGATGCGCTTTATGTATATCCAGATTAATAATTATATTTGTCACTAGATAAATTTTTATCAAGGTTCAATTTTTACGCATTGGCAACAGCAAATAACTCGATAACGAGTTATCTGATCAGGGACTGGGCCTTTTTGTTTTTTTTATACCACGTTATTTGAAAAGTTGTCATACAAAAAATTATGTATTTTGATTATTTATTGACACTATTTCCTTAATTTAGGTTCGCAATGTTAAAAGTAATTTAGACAGAATTGCCCTTTTTTCATAACTCAAGGAAAAATTTTGCAACTCCTCGTGTGATTCTCGTACTTATCAGAGCAAGAAAAAACCTGTGTATTACGTCAACCCGGAATAACTTTACGGTTTGACAAAGAAAGACAGCTGTGAAGTCGAAAAAATTTCCGGAACATTATGCCGTTGGTACGGTGGATGTGTCGAATTAAGTTGGCTAACGCGTACTTCCACCCGCGTTGCCACCAACATCAAAATTCATACGTCGCATTACATCTCCTAATGACTCGCGGTGCATCTTGAGTACCGCACGCAGCAACGGACGTTTTTTGCGCTCCCCTATCTCAAGTTTTTTGCACTCCCCTTCATTCTCCAGATCTGATGTTCTCCGCACGTGTCGCGCTCGCCGCCACGGCGCTGCCGTTGCTGTTTTTTGCCGCCGATGACGACTTACGATAAAACGTGGCGACCGGCTAATTAGACCATTAAACTCGCTATGCCTCTTAAAAATATCTCTGAGGTGTTCAGAGTACGCCCTCGTTGCACAGGTGCCTCCTCTCTAGACGAATAAAGAGTACAAATTGACAAATTTTGGTTTTGCTTCCTTCTAGAGGAAGCTATGTAATAGTAAAAAAAAAAGCTTTCTTAAAAACATATTAGTAACATGCTAGTAACATGCTTTGGACCATTGGCAATCCAAATACACTATTTTTAGAAAATGTCTGTATGATGTGTGTGTGTTTGAGTGCGCGTGTGAGTGTGCGTGTACGCGTGTGTGTGCGGTGAGTGTGCGTGTGCGAATGCGTGTGTGTGTGTGTATGTGTGTGTGTGTGTGTGTGTGTCAGTGTATATGTGTCAGTGTGTGTGTGTGTGTGAGCGTGTGCGTGTGCGCGCGCGTGTGTGTATATCCCTCTGTATCTCAAGTAATCCATGCTAAGAATTAATGTTTCAAGGCAAGACTTTTTGCCAACTAGGGCTCATTTTTTTCGTTTTTAAAGAAAGATTCGGAATTAATAAGAAGTTTTTAAATTCGTCGACTCGTTTTTGTTTTATAACGATTTTTTTACGTTACGATATTCTGAAATCAATGAGGTAAATTATTTTGGTATATAGAAATAATATGATCATTAGACAGTGCTGGAGCAATGCCGATAATCAAGAGCTTTTCGTGTGAAATATAACGGATAATATGTCGTTTATGACAGAATCTTACCATTTCAATTAAATCACTACACATAGATCTTAATTAGGTGATTCCAATAATAATGTTTTTTTTTATAGAATGGCAGAGCCATGTAAACTTAGAAGTCTATTCTGGAAGAGGCTCAATGGTTATCAGCTTAATTGTCGTATATTTCTCCGTGAATCAAAAAGCAAAATTTCTTCATCTTTTATGTGTCATTAACTAAGAAAGTACATAGGGACTTATTAATTAATATATTGTTTTTTAAATAAATTATAATCATCTGAACAAATGCTGAGCTTGTTTTGTCACTCCGTTACTTTTCGCGCAGTACCTTATAAATTATAACTCTGTAAAAAAGATTCTTTCTCTATAAAATCAATGGCATTGTATATTTAAGATCCTAAAGCATAATTTAAAGGAACAAAAAAATTCGAAATTTTTCAAAGCAATCTTGTTTCAGATGATGAAATGGACATTCAATTTGTTAAATTAATGAAATGAATGTCTAGAACGATTTAAAATAAAAAAGATTTCAAACAAAAGACTCCAACTTTGAAAACTAGTTTTGTCGTCGTGTCTATAGTAGCCGAAGACTTTTTACTCTCTATCTACTTATTGAACCAGATTCGAAGAGCAGTATATATGTATATTTTCCTTTAAATAGCCGAACTTTATCTTCCCTCATTTGCAATAATACAAAGGCTCAGAATCCCAAAAGTTTCGAAGCCTCGTCCGCCCACCCTCCTCCGATAAGCGAACGTCGTCCATACCCTCGCCGATACTTCCCTCAACAGTATCACTAGCTCTGTGATCTCCAACACCCGCATGAGACTAGAGCACGACAGAGATAACTCCATAATTTGATCGTCGGTAAGTCTAGATTACACTCGACATTTCTCAAAGTGTAATTACTGTTTAAAATATTTAGAATTTTGTTCTAATTTCGTATAAGACAAAGCTGCTTTTCAATATATTTTCGATCTGATAGTATTTTAATAAAATAACGTTAATTTAAATTAAATATGTAATACAGAATAAATGTTAAATTTTGCTTAAAAAAGAATATTAACTCTTAAGTAATGCAAAGCTTACTTACAAAATTGAGCTTTCAACTTTAAGGGGAGATCGGAGGTTACATCCAGTCACGTAGTTACCGGCAATTTCCTAGTTTTCAGTATTCTCATTCAATTTTTAATTTTTTTCAATTATCTCAGTTCTTTAGTAGATTCAAAACACCTGGCAACGAAAATCTTAAACTTTTCTGAACAATTAAATTAGAATAATGTAAAATTCAATGCAAAAATCTGTAATCGGCTTCGACCTCCTCTTAAACAGCCATTATGAATTCCTAGAAAATATTTACTATTAAATGCTGCTAGAAAGATTAATTTTCACATTGTCCTTATGTGCTGTCTCAACATAAAGATCAATAGAGTTCTTAGTTAGCTTTTTTTATCGAATAATGCTTATCCAATACATACCAACAAAACTTAATTGTCCTTAAAAATAATAAAAAATATGCTCTACTTAATCTATATACTTAAAGTAGTCTTACGAGCATCATTCCAATTTTATTGAACATTGAAAGTTAACCAGAGAATTGAATTATCATCGAATAAAATGGGAATTGCTCACATGCGTGTTCTTCGAAGGGTTGGAAATAAATCGGACACGCCTTAAAGAAAATGGCAAACTTGAGAATAACCTGGTGGAAGTTCCAAAGATATCACGCACACACACCTGTCCGTAGATATCAAATTTGGTAAGATACTTACGTCTTACTAAACACGCATATATCTACTAAACATTCAGATATATCGTGCAAGTTATTTGTCAAAGTTTGACTGGATTTATCATCAATTGCCTTGCTCTCTTGGGACTCATACTTCACTTTTATTTCGTGACTTTTATCCAGCAAAAGAAAAACCTTTCTAATTCCGTGTAAAAAAATAAAATATGGGAGAAGTCTGGCTAATGTCTGTCTCAGAAAGACTTGCAAAAGTTTGACTATGGAGATTAACCTAGACATTTGGAAAAAATTGCAAATCTAAAGCATCGCGTCCTGTCAAGTCTGCAGTAACTTAAATATTTGTCTCTTTTTTACAAGTATTTAAATTTTATATTATATTGTAATATTCAAGAAAACTTGTTCACGGTATAATTGAAAACTATTATTTTATATGATTCCGGCTGATATTAACAATAAGTGTACTATTCTAATTACCTATGTATAAGATGGAGCACCGCGGCAATATGCTCCCGTCGACAAGTGGATTTTAAAAATTTCGGCGACGTCTCAGGTGCAGCGAGCGAAAATGGCTGGATTATAGAATTACTTTGAAAATGCATAACCCACACGTGCACCTGCAAGTCGAAAATTCGAACCCCCCAGCCGATGGGGTCTTTGTAGAATTTACAATTAGTAGCCAAATTAGGACGTAGATGGCTTCTTAACACTAATCATGTCAACTGCAGTTAGTTTAGACTCAGAGCACGAGTACATTACCGAAGTGGTAAAGGACATCACGTTTTGGTGGTGGTGATACATAACGGAGATATCATGACAACTGTTGATAGCGATAACCGCTTACGTCTGTATTTGCATCTTTCTCTACGCCATATTGAAAAGAATGGACCAGAAAGCCTGGCAGTTGCCCGGTTCACCTTCCAGGCTACTTCTGGTCATGGCGCATCCTGACGACGAAGTCATGTTCTTTGGACCAATGATTTATTAACTTACTCGTGCTAGTGCTAGTCAAATTTATCTTTTCTGCCTGAACAAAGAGAAGAAGAACTTTGGGAATGTGCAAATAGACTGTGTATTCCTGAAGCCAATATTACTTACTATTGTAATGTGGGCAGAGTTTCCTGATGATCCAGCGGTACAATGGCCAGAAGATGTAGTTGCCGACAGTGTCCTGAATCACATAGAGAGCTATAAAATCAATGCCGTGGTCACCTTTGAGAAGCACGATATCAGCAGGCACTGAAACCACATTTCTTTTTACGATACGTTAGCTTCATTTTGTATAGAAAAAAGTACATCCTTATTGTAAATTGTATACACTCGAATTTGTAAATATTTTTCGAAAGTACACGTAACTGCTGGACTTGGCCAATAAGCCTGCTGCCTACCGTATTGGTATATGATAACGTATCAACAACGACCCAACATTCGAGATGTTATGAAAGCGCATGACTCGCAGTATGTATGGTTCCGCAAATTGTATATGTTTTCTTGATATACTTTAATCAATACTCTCCAGGAAGTCAATATATTGAACAACTAAGATTGTAAAAACGGAAAAAATGTATTTGTTACCAAAGCAATAAAAATCAAATATAGAAAAAAGAAATTTTAAATAAAGAAACTATATCTAAAACATAAGTGCTCGTGAGATAATTCAACAAAAGTCATTCTTTGCGTCAGACTTTTGCTAAACTTGTTCCAAACTTTATTTTTTATGTCACAGCTAATTACTACATATCTAGCAATTTTTTTTAAATACTGCAAGACTATTGCGCAATTGAAGTGTTCAATTCACGGATGAGAGAGATTAGATTAGATTAGATTAGATTTTATTTCCGCCCTGGGATGGTGTATCCCATGGGGCATAATATGTATGATACAGAGTAACAATTATAAAATATTTGTAAGACACAATAACATAGCAGTTGAATAATAATAAAATGAAATGAAATAAAAGGTACATATGTAGATAACTAAACAATATATATGTAGTAGATGATGAGTCGAATACAAATTGTGTGTACTTATTGTGCTAGGAGGTACCAGAAACAGCTTAAGAGAGAGAGAGAGAGAGAGAGAGAGAGAGAGAGAGAGAGAGAGAGAGAGAGAGCGAGAGAGAGTGAGAGAGAGAGAGAAAGAGAGAGAGAGACCGCGCACAATTTGTCGATGACGCGTGCGGTCCTTGTATCGCCAGCGCATACACGGCTGCGTGCAGCGCGCATTTATACACGCGTATGCAACAACGCGCGCTGGCCGCTGTAGCCGTATTTTCTGCCCGCGTGTATCGGGTCGACGAGGCGCCAAATACAAAGGAGCATCCGATCCGCGCGCGAACTATCCAACTTTTGCGCAGTCGCTAATTAATCGGCGTGGGTGCGCAGCGCATAGGTGCGAGAGCATCGGTTGGGTAATTGATCGCGCGATCTCGTGAATAATTAGTTTGAGCGCGATCGCGGGATACCGTCGGATAACCTGTTCCCTGGATAAGCGCCTTCGGACGTTGTTAAAGCATTTTGCTTTTACTCTGTAATTCGTCGGGTCTTAGTTGGCCTCTTTAAAACTTCACACTCAGCGAAGAATCGAACGACTCGAAAACTTTTGACGAACGCCATTAAAATCTATGGATATATTATCGGAATAAAAGCTCGGTAAACAAGAAGTCCACTGGAAAAAATCGAGGATTTTATTTTGCGGCTTTTGAAAACGCTCGCCCGATGACGAGGGTATATACCGCGCATAAAATACGGTGCACGCGAGCGGCGGCGACGGCGGGCGGCGGGGGACGGCATTTAATTATGAATATCGACGTAATGCGCGGGGGGTGGGGGACCGCCAATGATAATGAGCGAGGGCCGCGGGCACGGAATTCCACCGGCGATCTCATTAACGGCCAAAACTGCGTTTTGCCGATGAGTTCTCTCCCTCTCTGTCCCTTTCTATCTAACTCTGCCCCCCGTCCCTCCTCCCCTCCTCTTCGGCCTCGGTCGACTTACAGCCCCCCTCGGGCGTGAGCGTCATAGCGTTTCAAGTAGCGATTTTCAGTATTCGGTTGCGCTCCATTCCCAGACCCCAGCTTTCGCTTCTTTGTATTATTATTTCGGCTCCCGGTTTGCCTTCTTTTTCGATCCCTTAAATTTCATTCTGCTGCCTGGGAGATAGAGCCCAGTAAACGCATTTTGTGGAAAAGAAATCGCTTTCGATATGGCTTGATTCGCCGGAGGGGCAACGGGATGCTAACACTTATTGTAAATTCGATAGGTCGCTCGTATACGTAGCCGTTGTCGTAAAAAAAATAATTTGTATTTATTCTCTTAAGTTATCATAATCGAAGAATTTCGCTACAAAAATAATATAAAAGTTTCTTTAGGAAAACATCTTTTTCGATTGTTAAAATAATGAAAATAGGAATTCGATAATTTAGATGATACGACAGCATCTACAAAACCTTTCGCCAACATTTCCAATATTCGAGCAATCCCGCCACTCAACCCCATTGGCCGTGCGTATAATTAGCCTACTCCGCGCAAAAAGCTCGACAAAATAATACATAAAAATTCTGTTTAGGTACCAGCAGCTGTGACACGCGGCAAAGTGAGTCGTTGTACGCGTATACAGCAGCAGGAGCTCTTCAACGCAGCGGTTAAGCTCGTTTCGCGGTCCCGTAGCTCGCCTTTAATTATCGCCGATAGCCGCTGCCGCAGCGGCATAAACGCGCGCGCCGCGCCCGCCACTGCTGCAACGCTGATCCCTTAGCAGTTTATTTTTAGCACTCATATTTTATTCCTTCACATGACGCGAGTTTGCTCTTGCCATTCGCTGCCGCTGCTGCCACCGACGCCGCGGCCGCTGTTCGTATCAAATACTAATTTCCAGCGCGGCTGACGCTGGAATTTTACGCCTGTTTGCCGAAATGTCCTGCTGGCTCTTCTTAAGTTCTTTTTAGATTGTATTTATCGCGGAGAGGTTTTACGATTGGCATTGTGGATTATTCTGTCACCAGAACAGAATGTAGATATAAATATACTGACAAAGTTGCATTGCCTATGTTGCATTGTCTTGTCTGGTGACAGATTATGTCGTATTATTTTATGCATGTCAATATCTAATGATGATTTTAATAAAAGTATATGGGCGATTATCACGAAACTGTTAGTTTTTGGTCAGCTCCGTAGCACCACACTTTATTATTTACGGACCTATGTATCCATTTGAGGGTGCATATTATACGTTCGGTAAGTGTATATAGAATTAATGTATAAAAAACCGCTGCCAATTCATTGGCACTTAGCTTCCACTTATTAATTGTTGATTAGTAAAAAATGACCGTGTAATACCCAAGAAATAAGGAATTTTTTTTTTTTTTAAAAGTATAACCTCGAATATCTTGAAAAATAAAAGTCCTCATCATATCTGGGAAATAACCCAGCCAAGAGATAGTAAAAAGCTACCTTATTGAACTTTTTCAGATCAATTGCTACAGTTTTACTCCTTTTATCGTATGACATAGAAAATTGATTTTTTTTTCAAAATGAATTTTTTCTCTGAACCAGAAATTATTTCAATTAATACCATGATATAATATGTTCGAAATATAACCGTTTAAAGAAAAGACGTTTTTGTGTATAACACAAAAAAAGAAGGGAATTAGCTTATAAAATATTTGTAGTCGCAAAAGATAGGTAATTTTAAGCTCTTCCGAATCCATTTTATCCGATTGATTATATTAATTTTAATCTATAAGAAAATCTGAAAAACGGAAACCCGTTAGTCGAAAAAACGCTAAAGACAAAAACGTATCGACCCATCAAAAATATTATTTGTCAGCCACCTTTGTGCATCAAAAACAAAACAAAAATGCGCTCTAAAAAATTAAAATTGGTTGTACTGTTTCCGAGATATAGAAGGATACATACACACATACACTGAAAAAAAAATTTGTTAAATCTAAGTAAACAACTCCTTGAATCGTACTAAGAAAAAATTTACTTTAATAAAGTAAATATTTCTTAAATTTAGTAAATATTTATTGAATTGATGAATATCAGTCTAAACATAATTAAATATTTACTATTATCAAATAAATCTTTTCTTAGTACGATTCAAGGAAACGTTTACTTAGATTTAACAATTTTTTTTTTCAGTGTACATACATGCATACATACATAAATACACACACACACATACACACACACATACACACACACACACACACACACACACACACACACACACACACAGACACAGACACAGTGGACAATTTTTGGAAGTAGCTTATTCGTGTGACCTGTGTCATATAATACACTTTTAGGTTAAAAAAATGGCAAAAAGAATTTTTATCAAAGAAATACTTTCTCATTGAAAAAGCAAAAAAGAGCAAGTACAAACTGCGTCAAAAGAAACTCACCCGAACGCACAACTTGCCTTTATGTAATTAATTGCCGATACTCCATAACTTCATATTGGCGCGCCATAATTATCGCCAATTTCGCCGACGCACCAGCGACAAAAGAAGCTCTCCCAGCGACGCAGGGTGAGAAAGTTGGTTCTTGGCGCGAACTATTCGTCGCCGTCGTGGCAGCAGCGCCAGCAGGAGCGGCGGCGAGGTTACTTTACGAGGCTGTTCGTCAACAATGTGAAATATCTTTTGTGCACGCGCGCGGGTGCGGTTACGGAATGCAGCCAGCCAACGTGCGGCAAAGAACAGAGACTCCCGAGGCAACTCCCGCTGCAACAGCAGCACCTCAAAGCCTCGACGCGCAGCTGGAATTAGGTAAACTTGCGGACACTGGCTGTACGGCTGCGGAGCGAAATACTGCAGGGGCGGACTTGCTTCTGCGGAGTTCTTCTGCATTTTTCTGTTTGTATATCGCGGGAATAGTTGAGGATCGGAGTGTAGCTGGAGCTCGTTTTGTGCTTAGCAAATAATATACTTCGTGTTTGGGTAGCGAGGGGGAGCCGCTTTATTGCATAGAGCCGTTTTTGATCGATTTTATGGACGCTTCTTGTTCGGTCTTGTATATTCGAATTTCAAACAGCCGAATGTAAAGGCCGTTAGAGTGAAATATTGCTACGCTTTGGTGAATTTGTAAATGAGAAACGATGCAAATGGGATGTAAACGTGTAACGATGCGATTCGACTAATTCGTGTTTATATAACAAATATTTACTTTAATAGTTCTCAGTACTATAAAATCATTGTTATTTTTAAACAGTTAGCAATATTATATTAAGGTGACTGTAGTACCCGGTATGGCCTGCGTAGGTAATATGGCCCATCATTGTTATTTCAGCTATATTACCCAATTTTGCCGGTAAATCGCTAGTGGATTATGTATATGATGTCAGTGGAAGCTTTTTAATTAATCAAAGACCTCCTATAAGCAAAAGCGGACCAACCTCTAATGAATTTCGTCTCGTAAATACTCAAATGAATTCGTCACTATAATTTTGAGCAAATAATTATTATGTTACTGCGTATAATCAGATTTTCAGTAGCATAGTTTATTTTATCGCCCGGCTATCTGTATTTCAGTACGAGAGGAAATATGTCTACATACTCAGTTATACCCAATTCGACCAGCTTAATGAAAAGTATACAAGTTTTACATGTAATGACCACCCTTCAAATTTGTTAAGCTTTATGAGCCTAAGAAATAAATTGTTACGAAAGATACTCATAGTCTTTATTAATTTGTAAGAAACATACAAATATGTGCTTAAATACTCTATACATTTTATACGTTAATTATTAGACTGCGGATGTTTATGCGGGAATCTTTTGGCCAAGGCCAATGAACTATTAGAAAAAGTACTCATCTAGATTTCAATTGATATCTTAAATAGGTGTATATTAAAGTACGCGAAAAATACAAAAATATGTACATTAGAACCGTTAAATAAAATTAATTAGTCATAGGTAATCATATTCCCGGGACAGTTGTAGCAATCCCGTATTTAAAATATGTGTAGATTGTGAAAAGTATCTGAAAAATATAAAAGAAATGAGTATAATATATGCAAATTTGTACATGAAATAAAAAATATGAAACATATATGCATTATGTAAATTATATATTTGCATAAACATCGGTAGTCTAATAAGGTGAAAATTCCGTCGAAATCTGGGAAATACAGAGAAGAAATTATTTCACTGTCATAAAGTATTATGTGTAAAGTAGCTATATAGCATTGATTAATTAATAACCAACAAAATAACAACAAATTTGCTTCTACCTGAAGTATGAACAAATTTACATTTCCAAAGAAACATTTTAGAATCCTTAGATAATTTACAAGGCCTCCGCCGTTTCAATTTTTAGAAAATATTTAATCAGTGAATTAAGAACAATGTTTATTCGTTTATAAAATATGCCGCACGATAATGAGAACTACGATCAAAAGTATTATAAATAAATGCATATTGTTCTATACTGATTAAGTATTTTTTAAAAATTGATACGATGGAGGTCTTGTAAATTGTCTAAGGATTCTTAAAAGCATCTGAAAAAAAACAAATGTTTGAAAATAAAAGTTTGTTGGGTTGTAAACGCGAGTAAATTTCTTCTTACTTCAGGTAGAAGCACATTAGTTGTTAATTTTTTGTTATTAAATTTTTTTCGTAAATAGAAACATTTTATTTAATCAATGCTGTGTAGTTTATTTTGCACATCGTATATCTATTACAGAAAAATAATTTATTCCGTATTTCCATTATTTCGACGGAATTTCCTCCTTAATTATAATACAGTAATCAATCGTTAATAACTTAAAGCTTTCGGAGCTTCGTAAATAGCGATCTGCGCTTTTCGAGAGCACGAAGCAGAGAGTGCCTTTATCTGAATTATTCGGTAAGCCTTAATCCCTTCCCTTTTACCCATTATCGACGAAGGATAACGTGAATGTTTAATACTTAGAGAGCCAGTGACACATTAGTAAACATTCATTTCTCATTCAATATTTGCCATTTGCATAATCTCTTAAGTTTTTGGACTGAAAACACTTCAATAGTGTGCAAATACAATCACCCGATGCATTTGGAGTGTGACTTTAACTCTCAAATTTTAAAGAGTATTGTTTGTTTAATGTATAACTTCCTAACAAAATCATTAACACACTATGTATAACTTGGAAACTTCAGCGCGTGCTCTCAAATGTTTCAGCAACTATGCGTCTGTCTATGCAGCCACGAGCCGCGGCGTGAGAAATTTAACAATCTCTCAGTTTCTTACCGGCTCCCCGCGTGAAACTCCTTTCACATTGCACCCGGCATTGACTCGGCATACCTTGCCGTAACTCGCGCGTCTCATCTAAAATTTGTACCGCTCCGCCGCGTCCTTCCCTCTAAGAACCTCCAAACTTTATAATTACTCGTTCTATCCCAAGATCGGTATCTATAATTCCAAGTTTAATTGATCGGCCCTTTTCCATATAACTCAACACTCGCGCTTATTATCCATCGGCATCACGTTTGCGCGCTTGCAACATTCACCTCGCCGCGCGATCGCTAAACTTGCAAAGAATGACAAACGCAATCTAAACTTCCCCTCCATCGCTCTCGAAGCGCCTTGATCCCGCAATACGACAAAATCTCCCTCGACCACTTTGATGATTACCGGCCGAGCGCAGGCTGCAGACTTCGCGGCGGCTCGAGGTCGCGCTCCTGCGTCTGAAGACAGCCGCATCGGGTAATTATAATTATCCAACGCGGCGCAGGGGCCAACGCCGACTCAATCAGGCCACCGTTTCGCCGGAGTCAATTTGATGGACCGGAGATGGGCGCCGTTTAGTTCACTGCCGCTGCAGCGAACTCTCCCTGCCCCTCTCACCCCCATCTCTCTCTCTCCTGCAGCCCAGGAGAACAAGTTTCGTTAAGCCTCGGCCGCCTCCTCGACCGCCCGGCCGCCAAGTTAATGCGGCAGCGGCGCTGCGGCGACTCATTATCGGGTTAGGCAAACTTTCGCTATAACTTGGTTTGCTTAGGATAGGTCACGTCGGCCCAAACCGCCGGCCGATTAATTCCATCGCATGCCCCCGCTGTTTCGCTTTTATCGTCGCTGCCTCCCCCCCCGCCCGCGGCCACTTTTTGTCGCCGAGCTGCCTTTTACGCGCGCTAAAAACGCCGACGAGGCCGGTAATAATACGCGCGTTTTGTGTACACGCGACGCATGCGTGCGTACAGGGAATAGGTGCGGGATCGAGCGGACCGGGTTAATTAATCGAAAGCTGATTATTCAGCGGAGAAAATGAGAGCATAAATTGGGGATGCGCGAGCGTACGCCGCGCGTAGCCGAGAGACACCGCTGCCGGTACCGCCTAGCCGCGATAAATAATGCATGGGAATTGATTAAAAGTTTATTTTACGCGTGTTTTACCCGTCACTTAGGTTTTAAACGACTGACGTTATAATTTCGTGTTGATTAATAATTGATACGCGCGCTCGGCCGACTATTAGGCTAATGCACGAAGGATTTGTTGGGGCAAAATTTATCATTATATAATGGATTCTGCGTGTATTATCCTTGATCAGTGTGGCCATAATACGCGAAATGCAATTTTTGGAAGCGCATGTTCCCACATAATTTTAAAGTGTGCTTCAGATTCGATGTTGCGCAGGTCTTTGCTTGCATTATGAAACATAGGCTACTTTATTAAAAATGGTTTTAAAGGTAATAGTGCAATATAAAATAGGCGTGCCCGAGACGAGCCGGTATAATGAAATGGGATCATCGCGAAAACAAACAGGAAAAGCTGTATAAAACAACTCTGGCGCGGACGTAAAGGGTAAACGGGCCAGATTATGAAGTTACTTCACAAAAGGGATTAAGACAAGAGCCCCGGTAAAAGCTCAAGTTCGAGCTTTTGCGCTTTGAGCCGCGTGAGCGGCCGTTCGCAGAAACCAAAGCCGAGCGAGCCGATGAGCCCTGAACTTTTGCTCGAGTGGCATTTTATTAAATCCCGCCTCTCCCCCCCCCCCTCTCACTCTTTTCCTCTTCCTCGGCTTCTGTTTATCTCGCTCTGATTTCGCGCAAAGTGCGTTCGCTTTTATATCTTCTCATCATCGAAAAGTGGCTACATGATTATCTTACCCATTAAGGCTACTTCGACGCTTCAGGTATTCGAAGAAATTAATTATCGAGAGAATCGAGTGGAAAGTTAAGTTAGGCGAAAACTTTTTCAATCGGGAGGCGTGATATTTTTGTCGACCTCAATACGATAAAAATAATTTTTCACTCTTATTTCTGAGAATCGATGTGACCTGAATATCAATTCACATAATATGAAGATTATATTATAATCTTAATCTTTATTTTACTGTACAAATGTGTTAATTCGTGCAGTGTTGTCAGCTATAAAGGAGGTAAAAAGTATTACGGGTATTAACAGCGGATCATTCAGTGTCCTTAGATTGTATAGTATACTTGGAGAAGTCAAAACGTCACTTTTTTATTTTCTTTTTTTTAATAAATGCTAAAAAGTATTCATATTTTTGATAAAATGTTTACACTAATAATATAATTTAAACAAATATTTACAATACTAATATGTTTTAGCTAATTTTTATCTAAGAGAAGAGATTAGAATCAAAATAATTTTTTCATGGGGCAATAAAAAGTCAATGGAAGCAATGTTTTCGAATTGTTCCAAATTGCTAATATATTGACTTATTTAAATATTTCAGGCATAACAAATGTACATTTAAATGTAATTTGATTTAAGTTATCTTTTATCTATAATTTCAAAGACCCTAGCTGCCGGATCATTGTGGTTAAAACAACTTTTGTTGTTCTGTCAGTAATTATTAATAAAATTTAAAAGATAACTTATGCTTAAACTCGTTTTAACCATTAGCTACCATCGTCAAATTTTTATCACGTAACTACCGTCGTGTGACTGACAGGCACCAAATGATTTTTTATGAACTATTATATTATGTCACATTTTTTATATAAAAAAGTTTTATAATTAAGAGTTTACATAAATGAACAAATTCAAATGATTAGTTGATCAAAAATTGGATATTAATCTTGAAAAAAATAATCGTTTGATGAGGTTGTATATAATCACTGTCGGTCGTGTTAGTGAGAACGTAAACAATACATTCATTATAATAATCAACAAATGAAATATAATCAATAATGATGTATTTGATCTACTTAAAATACACAAATCTTTAAGAAAAAGCACTTTTTGAAGTAATCTAGAAATTCTTATAAAACCGGCTAAAGATACGGGGCTAGAAGTAAGCTAGTCAAAAACAAAATACATGATTATGGATAGATTAGGTTCGTACGAAGGGAAAGGGAACCTTAAAGTAGGAATCCTTAACTTTGTAATAGTTAACGAATTCAGGTATCTGGGCGTAATTATAAATGATAAAAACGGGATGAAAAGAGAAATAAATAAGAGGCTCCACTCGGTAATGCATGCCTCTACGCGATGAGTAAACTGTTAAAGTCGAGGCTGCTGTCCAAGAACATTGCAATAACGATATACGGAACCATAATATTGCAGGCAATTCTGTACGGGTGCGAAAAGTGGGCCCTCACTAGAGCGGAGGGAAACCGTATTAGAGTATTCGAAAATAAAGTGCTACTAAAAATATATGGGCCGAAGGAAGATGAGTATACTGGGGAATGGAGGAAATGGTATAATGATAAGCTACATAATAAATACGCGTCACCGAATATTAACAGAATAATAAAATCACGCTGATTAGGATTGGTAGGGCACGTAGCAAGAATGGGACTCGAGCAGGGTTGGGAGTGTAACATTCGTCACGTACGATACTTATGCTCATTTGCCTATGATACTCAGTATGATACGTCCAGGGTTTCGTACGAAAATTTGCGTATCATACGTATTTATGCTAGCTTACAAATTTAACGTATGCAATGTTTGTTTATGTGTATACAAGCCATACAAGGTATATCAATATCCCAAATAGAGAAATTTGCATTAGTAACAAATTTTAATAAAAACTCGTTATCCGTAAGATACGTTATCGGTGCGAATTATTAATTGTAGATTACTGCCTAAATCAAAACAGTTTAAATAAAAGTAAGTCTAGAATTAACTTTATACCATCTACTAATTTTTCATAAATAATAAGCAAAAGATTCTGATGTACGATAGAAATGGTTTTGCGAGCGAGAAATATCTACAAATCAACATAATTCATACAACTGGTGGAAACTGCAATTTTGACTGGCCTATTGTTGCATTAAAATGAGTGTACGCTGACTAATCGAAGCTGTTTTCGCATTATATTCTAAATCTATTTTAATGCTTCAAAATTAATAAGTAAATTACACGAAAGCAGCTTCAGTAAAAAAAAAATAAGTTCATTTTGAGGCAACAGTAGGCAATGTCATGTGACAGCCCCCACAGGCGTTATCGCTCTTTTATAAATGGACGAGCGCGTTTGTTATTTAATAATTTTTCTTTTTTAATATCGGGATCTTTTGAAACTTGAAAAATTGTTATTATGTGACAGTAACATGCTTCTCTTGAATATCGGACCAACAAGAAAGATGCGCCGAGCGTGGATAATTTTTAAATCAATTTTCAATATCTACAAATTAACAAATCTAAACAACCGATGGATACTGCAATTTTGGCTTCCCTCTTGTTGCGTTGAAATAAGCGTAACTACTGTGACTTACCGACACTGCTTTCGCCTTATTTTGTGAATTGATTTCAATGCTTGAAAATTATCCACGCTTCGCGCACCTTTGTTTCTGGACCGATTTTCAAGAGGGACATGTTACTGTTACGAATAATGATTTTTCATTATTCTACGAATTTTACATCACCAAGAAACAAAAGATCCCGAAATTAAAAAAAAATTATTAAATAACAAACGCGCTCGTCCATTTATAAAAGAGCGATAACGCCTGTGGGGGCTGTCACATGACATTGCCTACTGTTGCCTCAAAATTAACTTATTTTTTTTTTACTGAAGCTGCTTTCGTGAAATTTACTTATTAATTTTGAAGCATTAAAATAGATTTAGAATATAATGCGAAAACAGCTTCGATTAGTCAGCGTACACTCATTTTAATGCAACAATAGGCCAGAGAAAATTGCAGTCTCTACCAGTTGTATAAATTTGTTGATTTGTAAATATTTCTCGCACGCAAAACCATTTTTATCTGATATCGGTATCTTGTGCTTATTTTTGATAAAAATTTATAGATTGTATAAAGTTAATGTAGACTTACTTTTATTTAGAAACTGTTTTGATTTAAGCAGCAATCTACAAAGTAATAATTCGCACCGTTAACTTATCTTATGAATAACGAGTTTTTATTCAAATTTGTTACTAATGCAAATTTCTCTATTTGGGGTATTGATATATCTTGTATGGCTTGCATACACTTAAACAAACATTGCATACGTTAACTTTGTAAGCTAGCAGAAATACATACTGAGTATCATGAGTAAATGAGCATACCTATTATACGTGACGTATGTTACACGCTCAACTCTGCTCTCGGTAGACCCAGATGCAGATGAGAGGATAATGTAAAGGCGGACCTGAAAGAAATCGGGTGGGAGGAATCGTCATGGATGGAGTTAGCGCAGGATTGGGAGTCGGAACGCGGCTCTTGAGGTGAGGGGTCGCGTTCGCGCGCGTGTATCTTGACTGAAGCCCCGCGCGGAATCACTTTTATTCATATTACTTATTAGCTCATTTTAAATCTCTACATGAATTCGGCATTTGATCTTTCGTAATAATTTTATTGGTCAACCATTCTTTACTCTCGTTCATCTTTCACTATCGTAGTGCAAGTTTCGTGAAGTGGTATTAAGATATTTGAAGAGAGCTTTTCGAAACCTTCGAGGATAACGATATTTGACTCGACAGCAATCTTCTGACCTGTTGGACCTTTAACTCGGTGGAGTCTTGCCACCGAGGGGTTCTTTTCATGGGTCTGGAGGATCTCAGGAAAGTAAAATGATCTTTATATCTTTTTTTCTCATCTCATCTATGCTTGTATTCTATTCTTTGTTTCCAAATCATCAACTTATCATTTTCTAATGAAATTTCAAATTTTCATACTTAAAATAAAATTTGTTATATGTAGTCAATTTTACACAAATTTGCTGCATTTTCAATTTTAAATAGTCAATGTTACACAGCAAGCGCTCAAGTTCAGGCCGGCTCAGATAACGTATCGCGGCAGAAAGTGTCGTGAACTAAACAGCCAGCTACAGCGTTCGAGATGCGCAAGAAGTATATGTCGCGAATTATGCGAGCTAGCTCATTGGAGTCACGTGACCACTTGTGTGCGAAAAAGATGGGCGAGATTCGTGGAGTATACAATAGAATTTTTTAGAGGACCTGGAATGAGCTCGGCAACGATGGCAGCCCTAGGGCGTGTTTTTCTAGGTGCTGCATTCTCTAGTGATGTGTGCTGGTACTACAGTCTTCCTCCAGTGGTTGGGATAGGTTAGATTCAAGGTGTGTTTTGGTATAAGTTGTGTATTTATGAGTTATATATTTTCAGGTAAAGAGTGTGTACTAGTGTATTAGTGCCACGCACCTCCAAAGCTGCACCAGCATGTATAATGTAGTATAATCAAGTTATGCTCTAAAAATCGATTTTGTATGCCTTTATTTTGATTTAATTTTCGTTTTTATCAATAAACTTTATTTAAATGAAGATTTTGTAAAAAATGTTGAATAGAAAAAAGTTATATTTTTTTAAGCTCTTCAACTTTACCCTGTAACTTTTTTATGTAGAATGTATAGTTGTTGAGTTAAGGCCCAAAAACCGATTTTAGGAATTTTTAAAATGTCTCCCATTCGCTACATATGCATCAGATGGGGCTGAAAATAGGACCATATACTTCCTGTAATAAGAGAAGTTACCAAAAGAAATTTCAGCTCGATTGGTGCAAATCTCGCAGAGATAATCGAATAACATGATTATATACATACATACATACATTTTTGTTTTCAAACAAAAATTAGTTGATTTTGGGGGTATCACACTTTTTGCGATGATGAAAATATAAAAATCGTTTATATTTATTAATCTAATTAACATTACTGTACCAAAATTTTACATAATGAACATAAGGAGATTTTTCGAATTTACATAGAAATAAGAAGCTTAATATTTATAAAATTATAATTGTTTTTATATTAAGCGGCTTTTATAAGTTTTTTTGAGTGCAAAATGAGGCTTTCTAGGTTCCACTCTCCGATAATATTTCATCCCTTATTTATCGGGTACAATTCTAAATGCTATCTCTAACATTCCAATTTAGCATATCAGATTAAAAATATAAATACTTCAATATCCTGAAAACACAATATACAATAAACTTGTATTCTTTTATTGAAAAGCCCGAAAAAGATATCCAGAGTGAAAATACTGCACCTTCTAGAATATCCACGTTGACCCTGTCTTTCGAAAAACAATCTTCATCCAAAATGAAAGACCACTTTCACGGAGAAAAGTATTCACCGCGCAGCGCAGTGCAGAGCTGTCCGCCATGTCACCGTGTAGCGTCGTGGCCGCCCCCTCTTTTCCGGTGTCTCTCTCCTCCTAAAAATACGATGCACGCTAACACTTTGTTCTGACCTGTCTTAGGCACCAAGTTTTCGAGAGCCGCGAATCCCGAAACGAGATGCATGCGCGCATCATATTTTGTTGGGCAATTCGCTGCGAAGTGAATACTTTTCTTCGTGTTCGCTCTAATTACGTACCCAAATTCTCGGCTCCTCCTCCAGCGATCCGCACGCGCGCACTCCAGATCCTCGAGGGTGTGTACGCTCGTGCGCATCTGCAGCTGCAGCAGTTCCACGTACAAATACACACACACACACACACACACACACACACACACGTGCTCCCGCACAGCTAAGTGCGCGCGACTACGCGTCGCATGCAATTAGCATTATGCATTATTACGTCCGGGTGCACGAGGAGTCGTCCCGAGGACAGTGACGCATCGCTCCGGAGACTGCTCGCATAATTTATTCCAAGCTTATTTATGAACCGCTATTCTACAGCTCACCCTCCTGCACCTATATATATACACACGACTCTTTCCTAGCTTGAGATATATTTATTGCATTAAAACGAGTGCATGCAGTCGCCTCTGGTTGAAAACAACTCGCGAGGCGCGCGATTGAGCGCGCCTCGCCTCGCCTCGCATTTACAAGTCAAAATCGAGCGCGTGTGTACCTACAAACACGCGGGCAGCACCGGAGATGCGCCGCTGCATCGGGAAAGATGACCAGGCGGTGCAAACTCTCTTGGTGGTGGCAGCTTCGTCTTATGCAAATGAGAGCGCTTTCACGGCGACGTGCCGTCCTCCGAAGCAACCGAGTGTATGTGTGTGTGTATGGGCTTGTATGTATGCTGGGCAGCAGGTTGCACGCAATCCAGTTACGCGCAACCACGGGAGCTCTCTCTCTGTCAAATCAAACGTCAAATCGCGCGCGAGCAATATTCAAATTCGCGCGCAGCGCTGTGTTGACAAACGAATTTGCATACACCAGGGCCCGTGCGGAGATCGATTATCAACTCGACTGCTGGAATTCCGGCGGTTGGGCGCCGGAAAGCTCGGAAAATATAAATATGAGCGCGGAGAGATAATGAGTTCGACTGTCTCTCTCTCTCTCTCTCTCTGCCTTTGAAATTGTCTCCCCCGATTAGAATACAAGAGTTAACGAGGCTCTAGTGAGTCGAGTACAGTAGTTTGCGGGCTGAAGAGAAGAGTCGGTGAATTTGACGCGGTGGCGGCGCGTTTCGATGTTCCGCGCGGGAGGGATCGCGCGCGTTTGAAGTTCGCGTGTAGCTGCGGCGAAAAGCTCGCGCGGCCGAAACGAGCCGCCACTTGAGCATTCCGAGTTTCGGTTGGCGCACATTTGCATGCAAACGGGTTAACGCGCGGCGGGGAATTTTATTTTTCCCTGCGACGTGTTTAACGCTTTCGAGCTGCTTTTGTGGCCGGAACATTGAGTGCCCGTGTCCGACTGTCCGCGCGTTACGCGAGATTCAATGTTTGCATGGGCAAGAGAGCCCATTATCGTGGCTTTTACTCTCTAGCTGAACATTGCTTTATAGAGTAATTATGCACGAGCTTCGTCATATTTTCATAGTGGAATTGTGGAGTCTTGTATCGTTGAAAATGTTGTATCGTATAAAACCAACATCATCATTGTGAGTTCGGAAGAATTCATTTTAGCTTCCAAGGAATCAGAGAAAATTACTCTCAAAATTGTCATTACTTAAATGTAAAATAAAGGAGTAAAACAACGAAAACAATCATTTAGAAAAATGTTTTTCAGATGAAAGGGTTCAAATAAAAACTTCTATTCACCTTGGTAAAGTAGCACTAGCGCGAAAAGCAATGTTAAATTCTCATAAGTTACGAAATTAATTAATACCGTGCAATGCTGAGTATTCTTTTAAGTTGACATTTTAAAAGTGTCAGCTGAAAATAAAACTTTGCGGCAACTTGAAAACATCTAATTTAAAAAAATGAGGTCAGAGTTATAAGAGGTACAACTGTAACTACCACAGCTTCTATAATGACTTAAGGGAAGAACGTTTGAAGCTAATTTGTTTAAATGTAAGAAAAAGTTTTTTTTTATGATTATATGATTACATGCATAAAAGAAGAATGTTTTAAGCCCTACCCAATATAAATAACTGCCTTGACCGTCATTTATAGCTATTAAACGAATGATAAATATCGAAATTTATAAAATTTTCCTGCGCAACAATTTTTTGTGAAATGTAAAAAAACTAATGACTTATGATATATTATAATAGTATTAAAAAATATACAGAGTGAAAAAAATTTTCAATTTATATTTATTATTACTGATGTTTAAGATTTATTAAACAATTTTTGCAATAAATTAGCTCATATTTTACTTAGAAATGTCATAAATTAACTTTTATATAATATTTTTTATATTTATTTAATAGAAATATCTCTCTGAAGTTTTGTTCAAAATGTGTAAAAATAGACGTGTAAAAAATTTTCAGAACGATTCATTAAAAATTGTTGCGCAAGAACTATTTTGAAGTTTCAAATTTGTAGTTTTGAGGAAAATGCACTTTAAAAATTAGTATTAACGAAGTAAAAATTTCCGTTTTTCATGAAATAAATTTCTTTAAGAAGGTTTAAAAAATATAAAATTATGCTTCTTTAATTATTAGCGTTTGAGCTTGCATCGTATAATGTAGAATTGAAGTTCACCCTAGGCATAGTCCCCTTTTGGCTGGATAGTTCTCCATGTTTCACTTTCTTTCTTATATATACTTTTCCTCTTTTGTTCCATTTGAAAATAAGCTATGACGTGATTAGGAATTTGAATGACTCCTAAGAACACATGTTTTAAATACTTTCCATCATATAGAACTGTTTTAAAAATTTCAAAAAAAAAAAGAAAATCCCAAAAATTGGTATACTCTTCCCTTAAGAAGATTCGAGCGGCATGGTTTGATAAAAAATAACATTTTGGTAATTACGTAGCTGATTAATGTCTAATCTTTAATATAATCATGCTATGTTGTACTACAGGAAGTACTGCAAGCATATTTATAAGAAAAAAATGCTGCAAATTCATTGTCACTTAGCTTCCTCAAACTTTATAAATTGTTCTAATATAAAATTATTTATTCTATTTTTTTATTATTTAATACTGTGATGAAAAATAAAAATGACAAGTCTATTGCTTTTTAATATGTCGAGATGTATG
The DNA here is from genome assembly GCA_949152435.1 of Gastracanthus pulcherrimus. NCBI lineage: Eukaryota > Metazoa > Arthropoda > Insecta > Hymenoptera > Pteromalidae > Gastracanthus > Gastracanthus pulcherrimus. Next base: position 3,559,158 of record OX424576.1, on the reverse strand, counting down.
TACATATTTAAATTTTGTAATTTAAATTTATGCAAAAGTATACCATAGATTATGAAAAAGTATTGTTGTTTAAAATATTTTTTAATATCTAAATAATGCATACCATATTCACAATTACATTTAAGATAAGATGATAATATGTAGCTAAGAAAATCTTAAAAAAGTTCATTAAGAGTAATTATTCGGGCAAATTATTCAAAATAATCTATTCTAAGTCATTTTAACTGCGAACCAAAATTTTATCTCTATTAAATTATATTCTTTACAAATTATATTGGAAAAGAAAACATAAAAAATATATTAATTAACTAAAAAGTACTCCACAGTCTTCTTTTATTTTGAAACTAGTTAATAAAAAATTTTTTTTTACAAGTTATAGTAGTAAACGCATATTTTTGTGATTAAAACAAGACTTAAAAAAAAAATTTTTTACGCATTCTATCAAACAAAATTTATTTTAAAATATTCAAGAAAATTTGCCAACTATAAATAAACCTATACCAAAGTATAGCACTTTAAAAGCTAACTTAAAATGTTTTTGCATATCAAGTTACATTTTTTTTAAATGACAATAATAAATTTTATAACAGTATAATTGTTGAATAAATTTTATTTATGAATATAATAAATGCATACTACTTTGTTCGAGCTGATAAAAACGGATTTATTCATTCATATCAAAAATAGAAATTTTTTTTTAATTCAACTCTTCATAAAAAAATAAAAGCAGAGCTTTGAATGATGAACAATTACCGCATTATACTCAAGAAAAAAACCATTAAACATTGTCAAAAATAAATAAATATCATAAAAATGAAAAAAGTTACAAGAAAAATGAATCGATAAATCTTAAAAATTCTTCTTGATTTCAAATCTTCATCAAAAAACGTATAAAATGAGCTTTGTTTGGTCAAATGTTACCGGGTAATACGCAAGAAATCTTCGATCAAGAATTAGTTGAAAAAGAAAATATCATAAACAATGAAAAAACGTTATAGAGCAAAAACGATTCGATGAATCTTGAAAATTCTTTTTGATTTAAAATCTTCATTAAAAGCGAAAAAAATATGCGGTCATTAGTCAATAATTACCGTGTAACACCCAAGAAATAAGCAATCAAATAATTTTTGAAAAAAAATATAACCTTAAATATCTTGAAAAATAAAAGTCCTCATGATCTGGGCAAATAACTTAGTCGATACTGTAGAAAGTTACCTTATTGGAAATTTTCAGAAGGAATAATGCCGTTTTACTCAAGTTATCTTTTGCCATAGAAATCGACTTTTTTACAAAATGATTTTTTTCTCAATAATAGAAAAATAAAATGTCTCAAAATTGTACAGAATAATATTCTCCATTGCCCTAATTACCTCAATTTTATTTAAAAACTTTCCATTACATATTTCAGAGAAATTACTGTTCAAACCAAAAATGACATTTCCGTGTATAACAAAAGATAGGAAACAACTTATCCGAAATTTCGGATGGTAAAAGATAGGTAATTTTATGCTCTTTCAAACACATTTTCACTGAATCGATGATATTATTTCTAGCGTACTAAAAGCCCGAAAAACGAAAAGCCAAAAATCTAAAACCCGCTAAAAACCAAAACAAATCCGAAAAACTAAAAAAATTATTGTTGTGTCCCCTTCATTTAAAAGAAAACAAACAAAATGAGCCCTGAAGCATTAAATTTTACCGTGGATTACTCGAAATATCGATGCATACATACATACACACACACACACATCCATACGGACATTTTCTAAAAATAGTGAGAATAATTTGAAATTACTATATATAGAAATTTTTTTAAGCTCGCTGTAAAAATTTCAAATATTTTAGGAAGATTTTCGTAAAGATATGGTCGTATAAAGAAAAAAATGTATTTTTATACGCAAAACAAAAAAATTCATGAAAAAAAAAAAATAACGATTTTTTACTATATAAAGAATTATTATCTAAAATCGTTATTATTTCAAGCAGTGTAAGCATTTCTTCGAAAAGATATGGTAGTTACGGAAAATTCATACAATATTCGTATAAACAGAATAAAAAAATTTCAACATTTTTTTCTCGTTAACGAGTTTTCTAAATGATTTAAAATTTTAGCAGTGTCTAGTTACCGGTTCTGTTAACAAGTACAATTTTTTTTAGCTCTGTGCCTTAATTTTTATTTCGGCGCTCCAACCTCCTTAAAGGGAGGTACCACTGAATTTTCAGCCTAGTGATGAAATGATCGAAGGGAGAATGAAATTTATTATACCTAATTTTTGATGAGAAATCCTATGGCGCACTCAGAAGAATAAAACAATCATTTTCCGCCATTTTGAAAATTCTTTTTGGTTATTGATTTTTAATTTTCGATATATAACACGCCCAACTAAATCCATACGTAAAATTGTTCAAAATCATCTCGGGAACCCACAGAAAAAATTTTAGGTCAAAATATCAAAACCTGTGGAAGTAGTTCAATTGTTAGTGCACCGCGACGCCCTACCTGTACGAACGACTTCGCGCCGGGTGGGTATAATGCGCGGGCGACCGCGACGCATTAAAAATTGCACTACTTCCACAGGTTTCGATATTTTGAGCTAAAATCTTTTCTGCGGGTTCCCGAGATAATTACGAATAACTTTACATATAGATTTAGCTGGGCGTGCTATAGATCAAAAATTAAAAATCAATAACCAAAAATGATTTTTAAAAATGGCGGAAAATATTTTTTTTTATTTTTTCTGAGAGTGTTATAGGATTTCTGATCAAAAGTTAGGTTTAAAAAAATGTCATTCTTCCTTTGACCATTTAAATATCACTAGGCTAAAAATTCAGCGGTGCCTCTCCTTAATAGTTTTTTTTATATAACTTTCAATGTAATATCCAGCTTTATCTACTATCCCTTTCAAAAAGCTAGTATTAGTCAGATACAGCCCATAGATTCGTGTTTTATGTTAATTTTATTTTTAAGTCGTAATATATATACATTTGTACATCTGTACTAGAGTGTTACTTATTTTTCAAATTATTCGCATAGTTTTCAAAATATTATAACTTTTCTATTAAAAATTGTGCAATTTACAAAAAAATCTAATTTATGTCTTTATATCAGTACATAGTATACCCAGGGGGAAACGATATTGTCGAACGTGTTGAGGCGGAAAGTAGCGTCATATAACGTTTTGATTGTTCCGTGACCCAGAAAAATCCAAAATATCAAATTTTGCGTATATACGTAACCGCAATGTTATGATAAGTTTCTGAGTTCTCAATGTTTTTTCAGGCCTATCTAAGTATTTCAATGTTAAATTACATTATATATTGAGGATAAACTATAGTATCTGTTTATTGTATTTTTTAGAAAAATAATAGTTTTTGTTTAGATTTATATATAAATCGAAACGTTTGTAGGCTAGTCAAAATAGTGTATATGTTTGATAAATGATTACATTTAATATTACGAAAATAGATAATATGGAAAATGTGTGATTAAGAATTGTGTTACAATATTGTTATAAAATATTGCAACTTTTATTGTGAAGAACATAAACAACTTATCCTAAAAGTTTCAAAAAGATTCATTAAAACCTCTTACGCCAACCACTTTTTATAGTTAGAAAAATAAGGGTTAAGAAAGACGCGTTTAGAAAGACGCGTTTAAAGTTTCAATTTTGTATGCTATCTAATGTAAATTATTTTACTTGACCGAACGTAAATTTTTCAAATCATCGAATTTTTACATCTGATAGGTCTTTAAATATTCTTACAGTTACAAAGATTAAGAAAATATAATAAAATTTTTTTTGATATTTTGGCCAAAAAGCACCAGAGTCCTACCAAATATGCACTAAAAAACGAGTCATTATGTTATATAGTATATTATATTATTATGCATAGATCAATATATGTTGATGGATATGACAAAATACGTAATATATTATAAAGCAATTTTGCTTCAGAATTTCATAAGTATTACAAATACATTAGGTTTAAATTAAGTTTTTACGCACAGTTTGATTAGATTATAACCACTTGTATTTGAGCCCGGATAAGCCACACATATACACATAAACACACCACAAAGCACACGCACGCATGCATGCACGTATGTACACACACATGCGTACACATGACCACACACACACACATGCACATACATACATACATACATAAAGCGTAATTTTATATAATATAATCTGGTTATACATAAAAAAATGGCAAAAAATAGTATCAAAACAACTTTTTTTCTTATGAAGCTATGAATCTTATAACTTGAAAATTGGCAGGATTATAGATATATATAAAACTAATATTCAGTAAAAGTTTCATTGAATATTATCCTTTAATTTTCGAATCATAGAGGCTCGAAAAACTTTTTTAAACACGCGATATAACAAATGAAAAACGGTATATTTCTCATCGTTTTCGGTCTCAAATTGAAGGATTTATTGTACTTTATTGTCAAAAATTCACTTCCCAAAAAATATTTTTTCAGTGAAAAATTTTCAAAAAACCTAAATTATCAAATTTATAAATTTCGAAAAATGGCTATAACATCAAAATGAGCCACCCATATTCATTGAAATTTTTAAGCGACTACTAGGAATGGATAACAAACATGCATGCAAAATTTGGTCAGGTTTTACCGCGGAATATTCGAGCGTGGATAAGCGACATACACACATCCATACAGCAGACTTTTTTGGGAGTAGCTTATTCGAACTTCCCAAGTATGAATATAGTATGGTTTTACGTTAAAAAAATGGCAAAAAAAGTTGTATGTAAACAATGCTTTCTCTTTGAGAAAGCAATATATATCTATATATACATACATTTTTGAAGACCTATGTTTTTAGTTAAAAATTCAGTCAAGGCGATGCTCATTTCTATACGAATAATTTATGAAATATGGGATACGTAGACATACATGAATATGTTAAAAAAAAATTTGTTTAAATCTTCAAATTTCGTATTTAGATGATAAAAATTAAAACTACACTTGAAAAGTACAATGTCATAACCAGATTAAATTCAGGTCTGAAAGGACTAAAGACGGCTAAACACCAATCGGCCCAACAATAATGCGCACCATCGAACAAGAGCACATCCCTCCGACTGCTGCTCATGAAATCCAATAATTACGATCGCAGCTACAAGCGCGCACAAGCTATACGCATACCCCGGCTGGCGATCGCGCACCCGCATAAAAGACCGAGCCGCGTAACGGCCGCGCGGAAGCCGCTCGTGACAAGATCGCGCGCACAGTCGGTTTGCGTGTCCGCGGGCCGCCAACGACCAACGCACGCAGGCTTCATCCGCAGCAGCAGCAGCAGCAGCCTCGTGTTAATCTATCGCGAAACACGCTCGTTAGCCCGATATTGTCGAGGGCGAGCGTACACGGGGACTCGCTCGTGAAGGATCGCCTCAGGTGCGCCCGACGTTCGGCACTTGGCACTGGCCGACATTATCTCGTCGACGCGCAGCCCCCGCTCGATTATATCTTTGAGCTGCGCGTTATTTTTGAGCCGCGCGCATCGCCTATCCGCCGTGCGCGCGGAAGCGCACGGGGAGCGGCGCGATAATGCGGTTCATTGTGATTCTAGTGAGCGGGGAGCTGGAGGCAGTGAGCCGATAATATTAGTGGGATTAACGCGAGGTGCAAATTCGTTTATCAGGATTTTTTGGTTCAGCGATTTCGTTTTCGGCGAATTTGGATGTTGGATTTGCAAGAGTATTGTGTTTCGACTGTTAACGAACGGAGGGGGTTTTGATTTCTGGAATGACTGGAATAATTAAACGCGGATCGGCTTTTTTTAAAGAATGCAGTGCGAAATGTTCGTTGCGAAATGAATTTTTGTTAACGCGCTTTAATGCAACTGGAGAATTCAAAAATAAACTTCATGTAGTTTAGTATAACGCACTGTATTCCGTTATGGAAATACAATATGCATATGTTTTTGTTCTTTCACAGAATATTTATTTATTTTAAGTATTTAATTGAATAACGAAACTGGTTTTGTAAATAAAACAATGTATTCTGCTTTGTCGGCGAAAAATGTTGGTATATTATAAAGAAATTGTTTTTCAATAAAATAAATTATACATCGATGTAAAACTTTTATATAAATAGTAATAGGATAAAATTTTTAAAGTGGAGCAAAAAAAGCATTACAGTGGACTTTCGGGAGACTCTTACGAGATCGCTGTAATAAATAGAATAAAATTAATAACCAAGGAATATTTCAAGTAAGAATATAATATTTAAAGATTACAAATTTTTAATCAATTAAAAAACTATTTAAAGAAATTAAAGTTATTGAGAGTTTGCAGTAATGACGAACGCCGTTGTTTTTAATCTTACTTTTTCAAATTCACCCTCCATTTTCTTAAACCTGGCATAGATTTCCCAATTTGGCGACCCAAAGTTTAATATTCCACGATTGTAACTGAATTTCTACTTGAATAGTTCTCGAAAAAGAGGGAAAAGTACATGATCTCAAGCTTAATATATTTTTTTAGCGTTACATTGAAACATCTATACAATTATTGGGAAAACGATAGTCGAGCTTTCACATAATTTAAATACATTACATTATTTCATAAAAGCTTATCAACTTTCTATCAACTCTTTCTTGGAAGACTATTCCGGTAAAAAGAGAATAAATTGTATAGTGTTGGAATTTTGGGTCTGCATATTGGCAAAGCTATTCGAGAAAACAGGTGTCAAAGAATATCCTCAAAAAAATGTTCATGAAAGTCAATTAACTATTTCTCGTAGAAGTATAAACGTAAAAAAAGAGTAAATAACAGTGGTGTTGGGCATTTATGGACTTATTTGCTTCATTTGTAATTTTCTTAGTTATACCACCTACAATAATGCTAAACAGGTTTTAATCAATTGAATCACCTAGAAAGTCTCTTTTGTTAGTTTCTTTTCAATCAAAATAATTTATCCTAATACAGATGATAGTCGAAACTTCCGCTGCTTAAGAGTCTACAAGGAGCTTTCTTAAGACACCATATGCTTGAAAATAGCACGAACAAGAAGAAAACATAATAATTTAAAAACTAGTTTATACTCTTTGAATGTATATTGATATACTATAGAAAGTTTGATATCGATAGATATTTTATTTTACTGAAAATAAAATCTAAAAAATAAAACATTTTTGGACTATGGGGGTAGGAGTGCTGGTCTCCCACTGATAATATTGCCGGAATTCTAGATTGAAACACCGCAATATTTATATCCCCAAAATTCGTCTACGGTTGAGCTTATATGCATTTAAAAGTGTGGGGGAGAATGGGGTCAAACCGATCGGTTGGGTCAAATCGATCACTTAATTATGAGAAATATTAAGGTTATTAAATGGTGAAAATATTTTTAATTATTTAGAATCTATCTTTCAACTTAATAAATACTAAGAACCAAACAAATGAAATTTTTTATATAGATAATCACATCGATAAGTTTAAGCTACTTTTCTTATAAGAAAAATTTGCTTTAAAACCATTTTTACAATTATTTAATTTAATTATTGGAGGTTTTAAGTGCGAGACCAGAAAAATATAGCATTTAAGCTTTCTTATTTAGATATTTTTATTTGCCTAGTAATATTTATTAATTTTTAAATGAATTTAGAAATTGTGTAATGAAATGTGGCCATAGTGATTAAATGGTGTGTATTAAAATGGGGGAAGCTCAAAAAGACGTTAGGATTGCCGTGTATTTTCATGAGGTGATAAAACGTTTATAAATGCTCTTTTTTGATTTTTAAAGTGCAAAATAGTGTCTCGAACATTAAAATCTAACATTACAAGCATGAAAAATATACATTTAAGGGAAATTTAACTTTGTTACACGTTTTGTCTAACTAATCGAAAGTGATCCACCTTGTACTTACGATTAAGTTTGAAAAAAAACATTTGTTTTATTTCGATAAAAAAGTACGAGGATTACGTATTTCTGTCAGTTAAAACTATTAAAATTGAAAAGATAAAGGTTTGAACTTATTCTTAAACGTATAAGATGTAAAAATGCTAATATTTTTCTATTTATAATAAGATTTCCTCAAGTGATCGGCATGATCGGCCCGTTCTCCCCTACATTTTTTGTCGTTAAACTAGAGAAACACTTAAAATGATTACTTTCAGACACCGTAACATTTTTTAAAGATAATACTTTTCTCATTTACCAAACCTAGTTTAAATTTAATTTTTCAGCTTTAAACTAAATTATATTATATCCCAATCGTCTATTTAGATATCAATTTTTCGACTAAAAAAAGATAAATATTATTATAACTTATTATATCAGTACAGTTATTCACTTGAAAATGTAGAGTGTGTTTTAAGATGTCCAAAAAACACAATTTTTTTATGTACTCGTTCGAATATTCTTATATTATTTAATTACATTAAATATTATAAAAATAAAAATAATAAAAAGTAATTGTAAATAATGATATTACATTGAATGTAATAATAACAATAAATGTATTGTTTGCAATCTTACAAAAAGAGTAAAAATAGCTCTGAACATTTCTTTAAAACATAAACAGGAATAATTCTTACATTATATGTATAGTAGATGCACGAGGAGTATTTTCAAGGCAAAGATTGAGTTTTGAGTAAATCAGCTTCAGAGCTTGCCAATTGATTCTGAGCGAGCAAGCACGATACCTTCGAAAAAGTATCTTTAGGTAAATAACTCTACTGACTAAAGAGTCAATTGAACAGTAATGAGTTAATCATTAAAAAACAATTAGATGTACATACACAAGTTCCATTGGTTAAAAACAAGCCTGTCTTAAGCAAAAGACAAATTAAGCAGCGGAAAATCCTCAGTGTATACGATTAACCAATCTCCATAAAGCTACCTCATTACCATTACAAACAGCCGAAGTAATGGGCAAAAGACTCTCCCCGAGCAATTCTCCCAAGAAAATCCTTTAAACTCGTTAAAACGCAAGCCAATTCCAGGAGCATTAGGATTACGCGGCATGATAAACAGAAGCGGAAGTCTCCCTCCCCTCCCGCTTAATCCACATAACGCAGTCTCACGCGCGCGGCCGCGTGCGTGGATCGCAACGCAGAGCGAAGCGCGAGCAGAAGAGAGAGAGAGAGGACGCGGTGATTTCGCGGGATTGTTAACACGAGGGGACAAGCTTATCGCTCGGGCGCGCCTGTCAGCCGGACCGTAAGGACGAGACAATTCCTGCGTCGCTGGTGGTGCCGGTGCCGCTCGTTTCCTGCGGCCTCGCTCGCTCCCTCCTCGCCAATCTCTGTATGCTCAGCCGTTATTCATCGGCAGGCCGAACAAAGCGTTTATCGCACCGTTGCGCGCCGTAATACGTTATTCGCGTTCGAGAGCGCCTTGTGTATAAAGCCCGAAAAATGTCGGGGGGAGCGCTGAAAAAGTGCGAGGGAGCAACCGCAGGGACACGACGATACGGCGAGCTTTTATTGCGAGCGAGTTGCCGTGTACGTGGACATGGTAATTTTGCACCCGGCTTTTACGAGGGAATTAGGATGATCGCGGCTTGTAACCTGAGTTTCTTTTATCGCTCGTAGGGCAAGTTGAGTAAGTGAAATGTGTACGGTCCGGGAGAGTGACAATTTATTGGGGGAAGATTTCATTTTTAGGTTCTTATTGGGTACGTTAAGGGATTTGTTGCGCGAAGATACTAGAGCAGAGTGTCCGGGGAGAGCAACGCAAGGGTGGCAATTTTTAAGATTGATGACTATCAAAATATTCTATCTTGTAGACATTTGCATTAACAGTATAATACATAAATTTTGAATATCGATTGCCTTTATTCTTTGTAATAGAAAAATTCATCGAACAGTTTCAAATGCTCCTCGTGCACCGTGAGCGGGAAAATGCATGTATTTTCTTAAGAGACAAACCATTTTAATTGTAGCATGTCCAGATATTGCGACGGCAAGGCGGTAAGGGAATATTTCTTTGAGAAATGAGAAAAGTGTCTGTGGCCACACAGTGGCACACTTGAGATTAATTGGTTTATATTTCGAGAATAAGGACCCATTGAAAAGAACTAGAGGTACTACACTTAATTTTTAGGTATCAGAAAACACCTCTTAAAGATTCTGTAAATATCGTTTTCCAAACCTCCGACACACTCCTAGTAAGTGCTATTTTTCTTTATAAACCATTCGTAAACTCCTTTTAGACCATTTTTCAGAAATGATGACCATCGAAATGAAAGAGTTATTAAGTGAAGTAATATGTGTTAAATAAAGGTAAGTAACAGTAAAGTATAATTAAGGTATCGAGTATATACAGAGTTACTCGCATTGTCAAACTTAAAAATATTGGTTGAGAAAATGCACACAAACGTGCAAAGTCTAAACTTAAGTGGTTGTTCCGAGAAAAAATATATTCATGACGCATTCGGGTAGACGTATTTTATTATATGTTTAGTCCATCCAGAAAGGATTCATCATAGATACAGTAATAAATATAAGGCTCATTACGGTTTAGGCAAGCTCAACAATTGTTAATAGATTTTGTAGATTGAACACGATAATGGTCTTATAGGTTCATTCGAGAACACCATAGCTACATTACCGTGAATGTTAATTATTATTAATTTAAAATAAAGTTAAAGTGTTAAAAACTTTTTGTAAGATAATGCTTTGATAACAATGATTGAAATAGAGTTTTATGGAATGTGAAAACCCCTGATAATAAATTTCAAAATGGACTTAAGTTGTTAAGTTGTTCTTAAGTTGTTTTCCCGGGCACAAATTTTAACTCATAGTACTGTTTTCGACCATGGGACGATACTTCAGCAACTTTAACTCTTTTATTATGAAAAGAAGCTTATTTAAAGATATGAAAACCAGTGTAACTCGAATTTTCAATAAAATAGTCTCAATTGATGCTTCCAAGAAGCCACAGATATCTACTAAGCCGAAAAGAAGCGTCTCCCACACGCCTTTCACAGTCGACGAATAGAATATAACGGAACAGCCTCACGACGTGCGCAAAACTGCCTCGGCGCGCGCAATAAAGAGGTAAAAATCGTAAATTCCCTTCTTTGCCGCTGGCGTCTGCGCTCGCGCGCTCTTTCCCCAATCACGGCCTCTGCACTCCGGAAACCGATAGCCCCGGCATCGATAAGACATTATATCGGAAAACGTCCTTACACCGGGGCGGGACGCTCGGCTCTCGCTCCGCCAACTATTTCGGATTCCGCGGGCAAACTCGTCGGTCGTTGCCGAGTGCTTTGCATCCTCCTCATCTTCGTCCCTTCGCGTCGCGTCTTATCGCGCACGGGCCAATTAGAACGAGGCACCGGCAGCGGCTCGAAAGTCGAGTTGCTGCCTCTACTCCTCTCCGAAATCTTGACATACTAGAACTTTGATATCCTACAACAAGCGTAATGTGCAATGTTTGGGTAACGACTACACTCGCGCGACTTAGCGTCGAATGCCGCCCCTCGCTGTGCGCGAAAGCTAAAGCTTCTTTGGCCCCGGCTCGCCGGTAGGGACCGAGTAAACTACTCGGTTCCACTCTTCGGCCTCTACCTACTATATACTCAGCTGGTTGAATCTTGGCAGAGTGCACCGTGCCTGCTGCCTGTCTTTTGTATGGACCTGAGTGTGTTTGTAAGCGAAATAGTTTGTCTGTGTTTTCACGATAAGCGGGAATAGAGTGAAAAAGCAGCTGCTAATTGCCTCGGTAGAATCTGCTTTAAGCCGTCAGGGCTAATGAACGTTATTTTGTCGAAACGTCGATTCCAAACGTTGCATTTAAAGAGTTAGAAGGCTGTTTGTGCTTCAAAAGTATAAATTATACTTTATCGTAGCATGAGACATTGTGCATAAATGGTTATATTTTTAAATGGCTTATTAATTTTACAGAAATGTGCATTAAAATTCATCATCTATTAAGGACGTTCATCGGCTAATCGACTTATTATATATTTGCTTTAAATTTTGACAGAATGTTATTAATAATATTATATATGCATCCCGCAAAATTCTAAGAACCGTACCGGTACCAAAATGGAAATATTCAATGTCAAAGTTGCACCACAATATAGATATACTGATAACACAGGCAACATTATTTATTTAGCCATATCTTTGAAAGAAGACCGCTAACTATAGTTTTTTTTTGTTTTACACAATATAAGTAGTAATTCTTTACAACATATTAGTTTTTCAGGGAAATATATATGTAATTCATTTCTGCGGTTACAAATTAAAATATCTCTTTAACACATACTTAACCTATACCTTACGTGTTAAGACTTACGTGTTAATATTATGCAGTCTATAGAAAAGTTTATATCGCACTTTAGTTTTCTACCTTATTTCAAAACTTTTAGGTTGCTTTTAATATTTTAACATTTTAATTTATGAATTAAAGATATTAAGTTATATGTAATACCGTTTAATGATGATTTGAAATATAAATTAACTTTTTAACCTTATTAACACCGGTGAACTACCTTAATGCAGATTTTGTACAGAACTCACATGTTAAATATTGAAACTTCGAAGATAAATATTTTAACTAAGACAAGATATACAGCTCTTTAATGTACCGCATATATGTAGTGTTAGGGGAGACCGGCACAAAGCGAGCCTCGGGGTAAAGTAAGCTTTCTATATATATATCTAACATAAATAAAACTTTTGTACTAATTTTACTTACATAATATAATCATCGTTGGATAATTTTATTATATAAAAGTGACATTAGTACAAATATTTTTTTTATATCAATTATGCATAGAAAGCTCGGTTTACTCCGAGAATTGCTTTTTCACGTTCTCATTTACAATATAAAGATATAGAAGACATTGGAAAACATTCCTAAGAAACTTAAAAATCGCTACAATCTCTTTAAGACCTAGTGTAACTTTAAAATCACATAGAACTCAAACCTTTCTCTAAATAATCAGAGCTGGTATAGTAGGCCTTCCATTAGCATAATTATTTCAATTGGACCTAGAAGAAGTCGTTGGCACCTATAGATTTACAAAAAATTGTATGAATGTTGTCGTAAGTACTGGAATGACGAAGACATCTTTGAAAAGAAACCAACAGAAATATGAAAAATAGCTCCTTAATTCATAAATTACGTTAAGTTATATTATATTAAGCTTTATTAGGTTTTTAAAGAGCCGATTGTATACTTTGAGATCGTTTTTAAAATATCTAAGTTAAAGAAATATTATTATTTACAACCTGGTAACCACGAGGCTCTTAAAGGGTTAAGCATTATTGTCTATGTGCGTCTGCTTGGAAGGGATAAAACAAACAGTGTAATAGGGAGGCGGAAAATGACAATTATGAAAATCTTGAATACTGTAAGTATTACTGCATATGATGAGTTTACCCCCCCCCCCTCCCCCCGTAGTTTCAAATTTTAGATGCCGCCACTCTCGTCAACAATTTTGTAAAAAAATTCTGTCAAGCTATACGTATATTTGTGTTATTTTACTTACAAATTAATACTCATCACACGAAATACAAACCCCCCCCTAAACAAGCTCTATACGGCCTTTGTTTACATCCCGCCATACACACAATCGCCAGCATCGACGTCTACCAAGACGCTCGCGAAATATACGGTAGGTGCGCGTGCGTCCGACAGCAGCCGGATATTTTCCACTTGGCGTTGGCTCAGCTACCCCTCCCTCCCGGTCTCGCTCGCGCTTTCGCAGTAGTTACGGACGTGGAACGGCACGGCACGGCCGCCGGAATTCTCAATATGATTCGTATATATACGGGAGGATGCGTCGCAGGCTCGCTCGCGCGGAATCCCGTATTGAAAGGCGCGTGAGATATGAGAAAGCACAACGTGCAGCACCCCCCCGTTCTTTTTGTGTGTATATCTATCTATATATATTACGAGAGAAGCGGATCATTCGGATTTTTGCATTGTCCTCACACGTCCGCGATTTACCGCGAAAATGTTATACATCTGTAAGTGGGACGCATTAGCGCGCGATATAGTAAATTCGCGGTAGCACGGGGCCATTAAACGGCCGTAAATTTTGCGATGTACTCGCGTGGAGGCGTAGCGCGCAAAATTCATGTATTATGAGTGTGGCGTACATGACTGCCTCTTTATTGTTACGATTTTATCGCGGAATTAAGATTCTGAAAGTCATTTCCGCGTGCGCGGAAGTGCGCCACGCCCCCCCGAAGGAAACTGCTCTCGGAAGTGCTGCCAGCTGTAACGGCTGCGTGAGGTTCGGGCTTGTGTTTTTCGCTTGCAGTTCCGTGAAAGGCGAATAGAACGGTAATTAAATTATTTTGGATATACAGCTGCTGTTGCGAGGTAATGGCACAATGAACGCAATTTTTTAAATGATTGTTTTACTTTTTTGAGAATGCGTAAAATAAATTTTAATTTATAATAACTTTAATTAAAATACTTCCGGTACTATGTCATTGATAGAGACTTGAATATCCAAGAAACTTTATAAGATACGTCATTCAACGTCATAAACACGAAAATTTCAAAGTCTCTGTTCAGCGTCGGTAACTCGACGTTTTGCAAGTCATTTAAGGTCCCCTAGCTCCTTCTTTCTTTTGAGTAACCGACGAGGTTAAAAGGATTGGTGAATTCCAGGAGTCGAATTCAACTGTTCAAGTTTTCGTTAAGCTATATTAGCAAACGTCCAGAGGAACTACCTTTCCAAGCATACAATTTAATAATTGTACAATGTTAAAGAAAGAACTTGCAATCATTCAATTAAGACACTTTTAATACTTTCCAAGAAAAACCATTGCCTTGCAATCAAAACCAAAGTCCAAATAAAAGTGAGTCTAAAAAAGAAGCAATCTACGACAGATGATTGTTTCTCAATGGGCGAGTCGATTTGCCAGAAGAGCGATTGAAAGTTATTACGTCAGTTATTCAAAGTCCCGGCTATACATCGCGCATCCCGGCTATTTTTCCCTAGAGCTCCCGGGATGACAATAATGGTAAGCGAGCTCGCGCTCGCACTTTCCATCTTCCGCCGGCGAATAATCCCTCCGCTCGCTCGCACTCGGCATCGACAAATGACGCAATAGACCCGAGACAATGGCACGGCTATGCGTCAAAGACAAGCGTCGCGCGGTTCCTCCAACTCTATCTCTCCTCTCCATTGAAAAGATTCTTGTAGCAGCAGCTATCCTTAATACACACGCACAATGCCAGACTCGCGTTAATCCCGCACTATGCAGCGCGACCCGAGAACGGAATAGAATCGAATCGCACGGAGTTTCGTGGGCTCGCGCGAAATCGCACCCCGCCAGACGCCGGATCCTCGCGTTGTTAACATCGCGCGACGAAGACGCTGGCACTCGTATATATATATATATAGGGCTCGGCGCGCGGCAAACAAAGCAACCGCGCTAAGCTCTAAACGCTCGACCTCCGGTAATTGGATATGCGAGTGTATATGAGAGCGAGATTCTAAATCCTTGAGCCTGATTTCGCAAGCAGTTCTGGAGGTGGTTGCAATAGTAGTAGTAGTAGTGGTGCACGGAGGCAAAGCTGCAGCTTCGATCCCGAAGCTTCAAAGCCGGTCAATATCCTTTGACTTGCGGCCCCGAGTCTCTTCTTCCTAGCTCCTTCTCCGGCTCCCGATGTTCCTATCACTTCGTCTTTGATGCGACGAGCCCTCAAACCTCTGCGAGACGCACTTTGCGCCCCGGATTTGCACTTACTTTCATTTCATTTGTTACGCCGGCGCGCGAATTCAATTTTCGTCCAGAATCGAGTTTACACTTGTTTTAGCGCAAAGGAAGGGGGGCAAATTGCATTGCTTATACGAATTTGAATACTCCTCTTTTCGGGGGCCAGGGGCGCTGGAAGCTCATTCGACTGTACTCGAAGCCTGTAAGCGATGGTGGAAAACCGCTTGACGAGGAAATTCGTAACAGGAGAATCGAGCGAATCCTGTGGGAAAATTATTTTTTCTTTTTTTTTGAGATTACGTTGCGTATCACGTATCTCGTTTGTGCATTATATACAGCATTGATAGCGCGGTTGCACGCAAGTCCACGGTGCAAAACATTCTGTATATAAAGTACAGTAAATTGCGAGGCAAGTAAAACATCCGTAACGTATGGTCTGCATGTTTATACAAAATTTAAATTCGGGTCACGCGCGGGACGCCCGTAATCGCCGCATCCAGCTAACTCGCAATATTGTTTGCGGCCGGCACGAGTCATGACTTTTTGCATTCGTAAAACCTCCGATAAAGACTCGAACGAAGCTGAACATTCAGAATAACAATGACGCGTCATTCCGATATATCGTAAAACATCTGTATTTAATATTTTCCTCGTTCCAGCGATGATCTTCACATTCGAGCGACACACAATCAAGTGCGCGCAGAGCTCAGCTCTCGAAATAAATCTCTCAGTGCTGTATCATCTCGGAAAACGCGTGTCCCCTCCCCCCAAACGTCCAAATAAAATGAAGATCGCATTTGCGGCGAGGAGGAATTTTACGAACAAACAGTCTATCCCCGCCGCCGCTAAAGCGCCGTAAAATAACTCTTTTTAATAAAAACGAAGTGCTCCGCTATAGCGTGCCGGATAAGGAACGCAACGTTGAATTAGCAATTCGACGAGTCGTCGTAGAGATTGGCCCGGGCGATTCGCCGCGCGTCGTAAAGACAGGCGGCGACGGTGGCAGCGGGCCGGATCCAAAAATTGCGTATTCCGGAAATCCCCTATACCCAGCGTCGAGGATCTCGGGATGCGAGCGAGCGCAACAAATTGAGCATAGGATCCTGCAGTTTGATTTCCACTTTATGCCGGCCCTCTCGCCACCGAGGTATTTTCGAATAATCTGATAGCCATATATATGCTCGTTCAGCTGGAAGCGAGCGTATATATCTTAATACGCTCGTAGAAGCGGCGGCGCGGGTGTATATACAGTGGCGCGGCGAGTAGTAGGAGCCGGGTACGGTGCGCCAGGTCAGTGCGGAAGCCAGATCCGGAATCTCCGAAATAGCCCGGGGGATCAAGGAGAACCTAAACTCTCCGATTGTTTGGAGGGTTATATGGAGAATGTATCGGGGGGCCCTTGCGCAACCAGCTCTCGACGAACACCCCAAGGAATTCGACGATCCGCCCCCCCCCCTCTCTCTTCCCCTTGGCTCGTTTTATCGCTCCTTTGTACCAAAGCGAATCTCGGGAAATCATATGATAATGCAAACTTATAGTGGAGCCGTGAACGTCATTCGACACCAGTGAAAGATGCTTGTAAACAAGAGGTATCATGAAAATGTAATATAAAAGTATGTTCAAATTGTACAGTAATAGGTTACGTATAAAATTAGATTGTAAGATAAAGAATTTATTATTATCAATAAAATTAATTAACTGTTAATACATGGTTCACTGAAATATAATGAAATAATGATGATATGATGAAATTATAATTGATTATATGTGTTTCAATACATGCTGTAATTGCATTTAAGATACTAACATTCCCAAGCGTCAACTAGACTTTTCAACAAATTATTACATTTCGCGTTTTTATATTTCCCAATATTACTGTGGCTTTCTCTAAGAAGTAAGTAATTCAGTATATTTAATGAATATTTTCAGCAAACGACTTTTCAGATAAAAGTGTAAACTTAATAAAACTGCTATTACAAGCATTTACTTTATTCAAAATTGCTTTATTCAAGATAGGAAATTTCTCATACCATTAGGTGACGTACAGTTATTGGATCAGAGTTTTAGCTTTTCGGTGTTATATTCTATATACTATATTATAATAAAAGCTTGATTTAAGTAATTCTTTGATAAATTGTAAATATTTAATGTGCCTGTTCTCGAGATAAGATGATCCCTACTCTTCTGGAAGACAGAGGAGAATCATTATTACCTCTTCCTTCCTCCACAGGATGACAAGGGAGTTGATGATTTGTTTACAAGTTATGATGGGGTCATATTGATACTAAAATAAAACTAGTACACTATAATAAATAGCAGATTAATAAATAATACAAAGCCATCCAACGGTACATGATCTACTTGCTGTACTCATTTTTAAAATCTCTGCAAAATTACCGTCTACGTATCTAACTATACTGTTAACAAAATTTTTTATATAAATAAATTATATGACTCTATCGAGCACTCAGAACAATCCATTTTAATTGAGTTAAAAATATGCGACGTTTCGGGAGTTTTTTAAAAATACTCCCCTCATCATGGCTACACAAAGAATAAATAATCTTAAAAGTCACTATATTACATTACACATTATGCCACAAACTGTAAAAGCCGTCAGGGCCAATTCTAGTAGTTGTGTGTCTACTTGTTTCAGTAAGTTTTGTTTTAACGTTTTTTGTTATAATTTTGCACTTTGAGTAATTTTTATTACAAAGTAATTTAAATGTTCGTAAATTTGTTTTTTTAGAGGTGCCATTATAGCATACAATTATCCTTGTCCGTAGTTGTCACGACACTGTCCATGATTTGTGATTCATTTAAGTTTATGGTAAACATAATTCCACGTTATTGGTTTTTATGTTTTGTATTTTGCTCTTACAGTTTGTGGCATAATGTGTAATGTAATATAGTGACTTTTAAGTTTATTTATTTTTTGCGTAGCCATGATGAGGGGAGTATTTTTAAAAAACTCCCGAAAAGTCTCATATTTTTAACTCAATTAAAATGGATCGTTCTGAGTGATCAATGGAGTCACATAATTTATGTATATCTATCTTGGATCAATAGATTCACACCTATAATAAAATTTTTGATAGTTTTCATATTATATTTTTATATTCCAGCCGCCTTAAAACCCGTTTCTTCCCAAGCGGACATTTTATAGTCGATTGGTTTCTTGCCTAAAAAATTGTCGAAAAAAAAATAATAATAACCAATAGCACTTTTCTGAAGTAAAATTGTCCGCTCTTTCCGATTCTGAAGTCAGAATGTTGGAATTTCCGTTGGAAAATTTTTTCGACAATTTTTTTAGGCAAAAAACCAATCAACTATAAAATGGCCGCTTGGGAAGAAATGGGTTAAAAGATTATATTTTCATTCCTTTAATTTCGGCAGACCTTCAAATCTTATGCAAGCATACTAAAAACACTAACCTTAAATCCATTCTTCTTTCGTCATCAAACACGCTTTCACCCTCAGCGCATCCAGCTCGCTGCACTCGCGCAGTATTTATCTATCTTTCATAAACACGCCGCCTCCGGCATATCCTAGCGCGTACATTCGTCGCTTCATCCTATTTTTCTCGCAAGCCGTACGGCAATCCATACCGGTTTCCCCGTATACCCCCTCCCCCTCCTCCGCCTCCGATCCACCTTACATCGCCGCCTGCTCGCAGCAGCGATGCTCGCTCGTGCGTGCATATCTCGACGCAGAAGGCAGCCGCGCGCGCGCCCCTATCGCCAAGGCGACGTGGAAATATGAACGATCCCGCTGGCGCTGCTGGCGTAGATCGAAGGCCTTCGGCGCTCTTGGAAACATCGCGCCGAAAATAAACGGTCGAACGTAGCTTGATTCTCTTTTTTTCCTCTTTGACCTGTGCGAGCCGAGAGCGCGATGCACGCAAATGACAAATTGCCGCCGATGAGGCGTACGCGACAACTATACGGTGCTCGCATGCGGCTCTTAAGTAATTACCGGCTAACGGAGTTTTCTCGGCCTCTTTTTGAGCGCGGTCGCCCCCTACGTCCGGGAGCGTATACGTAATTTGATTTATTCAGCCTCGATTCGCGCGGCCGTGCCGTTCTGGCGTCTCTCTCTCGCACTCGGTGTATTCTCCCGCTCCTCTGCTGGGCCAACCTTTCTTCTTCCCGTCTGCTCTCGCCTACACACACGGTCTGGAATATACTGGATTCAGGTTGTAGGTTCAGTGTGTAGGTGGAGAGCTCGATCGGGAGTATCGACGAAAGCGCACAATTAAGAAAATAGGTCGTCTGAATAACTGCACGACTACGGGACACTGCACAGAGACGGAGATAACGCACGACGGTAATGGATCTACTTCGGAGAATTTTAATATTACGCTGAGATGAGTTTTCGTTTGGTTTCAAAATGTTGTATCTCGTGATATTAAGGTTGCTGTTCGGCTGACAGAGAAGCCAGAAAGTTAATTTAAAGAAGATTTAATATGAAAATAATAATAAGAAATGTAAAAATGCTAAAATAGGTCCAATACAGCTATATGGTATAAACTTTTTAACATACGATACCACTTTATAGATGCATGAATAACATTAGAGCACAACTTTAAATCGACTATTTATGTTTATTTTCATTTTATTTTTATTCATAGGTATATTAGTTTTTTTTAACAATTTAAAGAAAACTGTTTGAAGTTCTTTAAAATGTCCTTTATTTGATAACTCGGTATAGAAATCCCGTGTTAAAATTTCGAACTTCAGAAATGAATATCTCAATTTTGCCCGTGGAAAGAGGTATTGAAATTTTGCCCACGTATAAAGTATACATAGATTGAAGTATATTTCAAGAAAAATTTATAGAAAATCGATTTTTCAGAGAATATCTACTAGTTCTTGTCAGGAGCGCCCTACGAAAATGAACAATTTGTAACATCTCAGAAACAAATCTATTATTTTCTCAGAGGATCTAAGAAAATAATAGTATTTATTAGAAAACTAATTTTTGTTATATAATGCCTCTGCAAAGAACTAGGTATTTCTGATAAATCTGAAATGTACGAGTATTCTTAAGGTAGGACTCTGGTATTTTTTATAATACATAAGATATTTTTTAGATAACGAATATCCAAAAAGTGGACATTCGTTATTTAAAACATATTTTACATACATATATTCTTGACATGTGCAAATAAAACTCTATCTATCTATCTATCTATCTATTACAGATGCTCGAAAATATCTGCAGATAACTCTGGTTTACTGAGTGTATTACCATGGTCATAAATAAATGTCGTTTATTATTGTTTTGTTAATAGATTTATAATGCGTATCAAGGTAGATGTTTTCAGGAGAATTCAGAATCAATAAATTTTATAGAGTGATAACTTTGGTTGACTAGTACTTCAAAAACATGTAAGAACTTTTTGAATATTCAACCTTAATATTGTGTGCGCGTGCTACATTTTACAATATCACTGATATTGTTGAAAATTAATTCTGATTGGTTATAAATCAAGGGGATATGATAAAATGGCTTGAAACTTGTTATAAATAACTCGTTTCTAATAACATTAATATGAAAAAAGATTTAAGTTGATAGGTCAACAATAGCAGATATTGTTTAAAACACCAAAGTTATACCTCAAGGGCCATCGATGTATTATTCAACTCAACATCAACGAGGCACAATTCATTCACTCAACGAAAAGAAAACCTGCTTCCCCTAAAACACATCCAGCACCATAGTTACACGCCTCCAAAGCTCCACATCGCAACCAGCGAGCGTGAAAAAGGACGACGACAACGACAACGGACCCTTAACGCGACAACGCGCCGAGATAAATCGAATCGGCCCTTGTTGTCGATATAAACGATATGGGGCGGGAAAAAAGGTACGTCGCTGCTGCGGCATCAACCGGAGATCATCGAGCCCGCTCGAGCGAGTCGCGCGCCTAGAGTATATATAGGCTCTACTCGGCACAATATCGGAGCCCGCGCGCGCGCGCAAACTCGATTTTTCACGGCCGACGCGATCGGACAGCCTCTACAAGATTTTCTGTTACGCGCGATAATCTCGGTAATACATCGTCCGAAAAAGCATTCCCGGATTTGGCACGGCTCCTAGCGCGCTCCCCTCGCGTCCACCCTCCCCGTTCCATACATACACGTCGCCTCGACAAGCGCGCGCGAGCAGTCGTTGACTCTCGAGGGTGACCATTACTCGAATTATCCTCCTACGTATTCCTCTCCCCTCGTCTCTCTCGCACCGAGTCTCGTTCGGACACTTTGACGCCTTCCCAGCATTTCTCTATCTCTCCCTCCCTGTTTCTCCGCTGCATATACACGCGCATAAGCGCTTAAACTTCAACGTCGTCGAGAACTTAATTCGAAACTCGAGGCTGTAATGGCCTCTCGAACGCAAGAGTACACGTAGAGAAAAACTCGGCTACATCTGCCGGAGACCCCGGCACTTGCAGCCTTAGTGGCTCAAGCGGTAGAATGACATGATCACCAAGCAGTGTCGGCTGTGGAACAAAGCAGTTATAGCTTTGCGATTCAGAAACGGGTTACTGTTAATATACTAAGTTTTCGAAATTTCTCATAGACTCTTATGATGAAAATCAATAATTTACGTTGGAAATACATTTTTCAGACATATTAACCATTAATCTTTGCAAAATGTAAGTTAATAGGTACGGAATCGAAATATTCGAAAAGCTAACCTCAAATATCTGTCGTTTCGGCTACTCGTATTTGGGGAGCGAGTCAAGCTAAAACTGCTTTGTTCTACAACATCGCTGGCAGTGTGATCCTACCGCTGATTTGACTTACCACAACAACGCTAATACGGCGGAGTTTTTCTCTCCGTGTAAGAAAGAGAGCTCGCGAGGCAACTCGTTAAAAAATATTTTTTCGCCATTCGCAAAAAAGCCCGCAGCGCCGGTGTCAAACGCTGTAGCGCAGTCCTCTGATAATTCCGCCTGGCCCCGGTATCCTCGCCTCCCTCTCACCTCGGTGAAAACTCGTTCAAAGCCCGAGACTCGATTAATAAAGATGACGAGCTCGGCTCGCGGAGCAAATTGCATATGCGATGAGATTCGACTGATTTTCTATCCTCCCTTTCTCCATCCGTCCTCCCTCCTCCCGCGGCAGCAGAAAATCCAGAGCGCTCGACGCTGGCGCATGCGGAGCCAAGTTCGAAGTTAGCGATCTAGCCGGAGCCTAGCTACTGCAAACTTGCTATACGTCGGTTGCGGCAAATGTAGATGGCCAAGCCATTCGTTCCAACGTCCGCGCACCAGCGTATAAAGTGTGCGCGTGCGCGCGTGCGTGTGTGATGTGTGGGTGTGCGAGGCGGTAAGTGAAATAGAGCGGGACGCGAGGTGTGGCCGACGGACGTCGCGGAGGCTCAATCATGACGCGAGCGAGCACCTATGCGAAAGTTAGCCACGACCTCTGGGGAATCCCCGTAACTGCTCCGGAATTCCCTTGACTGCGGCGTGGGGCGCGCGACGGTATATCGGCCGAGGGACGGAGATGGAGATGGAGTGCAAAGCGAGTGAGAGAGAGAGAGCGAGAGAGGGGGAGTGTCTAAGTGGGAAGAGACAAAGCGAGGAAGTGCATGCCTCGAGAACAAGACGCATTGACTTCATTACATTCGCACGCACTCTGCCGCTGCTACTGCTGCATCCTCTAGCCCGTTCGCGTTATGGCTGTTTCTCTCGCGTGCAGGAGTCGTGCAAAGCCTTAGTTTGCATATATGCAGGTTTGCCGTTGCAAAGCCATACCCTTGCCTACTGTGAAATTGAATAAAATAGCTCGTGAGAGGGAACGCGATGAGCGCACACCTGCGGCTTATTGCAGAATATATATGACGAAATCTCAAAAGAAATGCACTTTTTGGGGTCCAGAAGTCGAAAAAAATATTTTGAATGCTTGAATTTCCAAACGTTTTCTATATTGTTTTAGGGATCAAATTCTGAAGAAAAACGCGTTTGAACAATGAAAATTAGGCATGTGACTGTTTCTCTGGCAAATTAGGTGTTTCTTACGGTTTTTTAAATGTAGCAAAAGAAGGGTTTTACTGCGCAGTTAATAACTGTGCACACAAAGATCAACAATTTTTTCCCCAAAAAGTATATAAAAGTAGAAGAAAAGACCTTTAATTTGAGTTTTTGTTCGTTGAAAATGGATGTTCCGGTGCAAAGTTATGACCAATTGAAAATAGGGCAATAATAATATACAACTGATATCTCGAATAGTCAGCTTTAAACCTGAATTTAAAAATATTTATTTAATATTGAAGAATAAAGTAATTTTAAAAACCTGAGATTTAGAGATACGGGAAGCTTGTTTTCTCGATGAACATTCATGAAGACTAAACTGAATTAACTGTATTAATTAAGTACAGTCGAGTCGCGGGGACTGAAGAGTCTTGGGACCAAAATTCTCGGGCATTGCAATGTGTATTTAGTATAGGAGCCTTTCAGTCCCCGAGACATCCCCATGTATAAGAGCATTGCAGTTCCCACGTAATTTCACTCCCCGGGTTATCAGTCCCCGCGACTCACTGTAGAATAAAAGTGGGTGTAGTAAGATCAACGTGTACGCTAAATTTTACTCTAAATCTTGCGTAAATCGTGATTACAGGTTGAATATGTCACTATAGTCGCTGTTTCACTCTAAAGACAGACAACAAGAAAATGCCATCCGCATAACTTACATTTTTGTTTGAATTTGGCCTTTTAATACATTAAAGATTAATGTATTAAAAGTTGTATATATACCCAATGCTATATAAAGAAGTTATTATCAAAATTAACACTTGAATTGATGGATTAAAGAATACGTGGCGAAAACAAAAGTTTCTGTTTAAATGCTAGATCCAATAATCGTTAAGCTTCACTCAAAGAAGAGTAAAAATTCACTTACATAAGAGTGAAATTGTTCAACTCTTTCTTGGAGTGACATCTCACTCTGATATATTTAGCATGTAAACTTAAAAAAAGATTCTATATCAAACACTTATACCAGACTGGAAGAAATGGTATCTATATATACGCTGAGAGAAATCGTAATAGAAATGTTGTAAATCTATGGGAGTCGATAGCTCAAGTGATCAGACGCCTGGCCGAGCCTGTCTCTTAAGACATAACCCGTTCAAAAGACGGGGGTTCGAATCCTCGTCAGTCCTAATTTTTTGGGCACATTTAAAGAAAATGCCTGTCCGGATGTGTCGGTCTCGGTAAGGGCAGTAATGTCCGCATATGCAATTAAAGAAAAAAAAAATCTTATGGGAAAATTTACCACATTTCTTGTTACCTTGAAAACATACCCATTTTCATCTACAAACTCCTATAAAAGTCCTAATTAATACCAAAATATAGGAATTTTTACTATTTCGATTTGTATATTTATAGAATAGACTTCGTACCTTATTAAGCTCAAATTTAAATTCCAATGTAAATTTACTTACTCAATGTGTTTTTATCTCACGGTAGTATACAAGAAGTGCCACCAATCGACAGTGAATTTATAGTCAAAAGGTTCATTTTACGTCATTCAGGGCTGTAATGACGTGTTATTTTAGAAATTCATTTTATTTGACTCTTTTTACAGTGTATGCATTTATAATACCTTACGAAAATCCTGGATAGAAGTTAATATGTTTTCCCTTTATATATTTTGCGTGGTCTAAACTGTAACATAACTTACGCTAGATTCCTTCCAAAAATAACAATCCTAAATCCCATATGAGCATTTTATCTTTCCCTGCGTACATAATAAGATATTCGGTATATTCCGTATACTATGCAGACTTTTTCAAGCCACCAATATCCACGCTGTTTCCCATTATATAAATGTAAACAATCTTCAATATTCATTTATTCACTCGATTCGTTCGTTTAACATAAATTGGCCACAAACTCAAACGATCATTTCCCCATCGTATCAACACTTCTTATCACAGTTTCATACATTTGCATTTATTTCAATCGATGAAAAGCCTGAAAATCCCAGCTCCAATGCACCTCCAAGAGACTCCCAAACAAAACAAAACGCACTTCCATAATCGTTCACTCCCGCGACGTCCATTCGACAGCAATTCCACCGCAAATTCGACCGATCATTACTCCATTTTCTCCCTTCGACACTTTTTATCATCCCCCCTCAGCATGCAGAAAAAGAGAAGACCTTTCACTGCGCCACATCGCGTGCAGGAGAGCAGCGGTCATTTGCGAGCCGTTAATACACCGGCGGCGCCGACACTGCACGCGCAGAATAGGGGGTGGAGGGGCCCTCGTGCTCCTGACCGTGCGCGCGCTCGGCGCTGCCCTCGAATTAATCATTGTCAACCGCTATTCGTTTGCCGTCGGCGGCCCGCGGCCACTAAATCCGGCGCAGAGCCGGCCGTGCCGAACGGACAAGCGGCCGCGGCCAACGCGGCGAAACGACGACACGACGAGTCCCCGGCCAGAGACAGTCGCGTGTCCCACTTGCGTGCTTTCAACGACTTTCTTACTTATGGCCTCGACGCTGTTGTATAGCCGCTTGCCGTATAGGATATAGATGAAGGTTCATTTCTGCGTTTTGATGAGTAAATGAAAGTGTATTGTTGGATGAGTGCGAAACAGTGATTTACTGGCATTTATCTTTATGTAATTGTATGGCTTTTTAATTAAAATCTTTAGTTGATTTTTAATATATCATTGTTTATGCTGCGGGTTAGTCTCAAGTGGTAAGCCATGAATCATAAGTTTGATCAAAATCATAATTACATAGAAAGAACGTTAAATATTATATTCTTAGCATGAATTCCATGATAAGAGAATCAAATTAGACGTTTTCGTATATTCTTAAAATATGAATCCATTGCTGCAAATATTACATTTGACGTTTTCATGTAATTATGTATCTGATAGATCATGTGATGTGCGGTTTATCACTTGCGACTAGCCCTTCAGGATGTTCTGAATAAAGCAACGATTTACATTAATAAATTTCCGGTTTTATGGAATAACAGGATTCCATTCGGGTAATTAATTCATACGCTTATCATATTAATTATTAATTCACTTCGAAGAATTTCATATTTAAAAATAGAATTTCGTGATATTAGAACAAAATGGGCCAGTATTATTATTGTTTTGGTTATAACCCTAAATCGCTTGTTGTACTGTCTCGTAATTCTCAAAATATAATTATATGTTTTAAAATATGAAGAATGGTATCATGAATTTTAACAAAAAATAATGAGGCTAATTTATATTAAAAACCCTTAGACTCGCATTTTACTCTTATATCACGTTGTACGGTCATAGTAATTTTTATGTTTTTCATGAGAAGAGATTCATAACGTAGGACCGAAAAAATTCTCTTGTTACATGAAATTTCCTCACGCCCATCATAAATTTTGAAAACACATACGCATGAAAGAGTGAAGTTAACAGATTTTCAGAACATTTCTAGTGATTCGTCTCATTATCAAAAATAACCATCAATAACATTAAGATTTTAAATCTTGCATAAAATGTAATCCACAAAAGCTTATAACTATGATTATCTACAGTACATCAAATAATCCAATTAAAATTGAAAGATTATATCAAAAAGCAGCATATACAACGTCTCGCAATAAACTGTATTATTTAATTAAAACTGCAGGACGCTTAATCTACTGCAAAATCAAGGCGAGCGCACTCCGCGCGCAACCTCCCGCGCTGAAAAATACGCACTCAAGGCATTTCGACGAGCGGAAGCACGTATACAAATTTTCGTTACAACACAAAAAGCTCTCGAGTGCGTCCGGAAGCTATGCGCGCATCCCGTGCATACTCGCTCTCTCTCTCTCTCTCCGAGGAAATATTAGAACGCGGGCGCGCGGATTTCGCTCGTTTCGCGGGCCCGTGTTCTCGCATATCTCTGTCACGGAGCCGCTCGCTCGCAAAACTTTATCGCCGCACCCACCCCCAACGTACACACGCACACACACACTGGGGCGTTCCGAAATTTATACATTCGCGCCTAACCGATTCCTTCCTCCCTCGTTCCTTCCTTCCTTCCTTCCTTCCTTCCTTCCCTCCCTCCTTCCTTTCGTTCTTTTTGGCCAGCGGCGCTTCTCGTTACGTCGCCTACTTCGCGCGAGCGCGCTTCTTTTTTCTCGCTTTTCCCCCCTTTTTTTCCACCTTGCGCCGCTGGCGTTATATGCTTTTGCAGCCGACGCGACGGTCGCGCGCGCTCACGTTTTTAACCGTAGTCGGGCTATTTATCACGCGGGAGATTGCCGCCGCCGCGCCGCTGATAAATTTCCCGCTAACGAAATTTACCGTACTACACGAGCGTTAAAACTCCCGATATAAAATTAAGCTTACACGCACGATATTTATCGCGTTCTCGACGAAAGCGAATCAGTTATGTGAGGCACGCGGATTCGTTTTTCGTTGAGTGAGATTCAATTTTTTTTCTCCTTTTTTCTTGGAGGGGAACTTTTATGGGATTTATTCTGATTTATTATCTTGATTTACATACAATAATATTATATTACGTAGTATTGTATACGTGTTGAATACTATACATGTTGTATACTTAAATGAATAATCGATATCCACTCATTTTGAATTTTGCAGCTTTTACAAAGTAATGTATTTTACAATAAGTCGTAGTTTTAGAAAATAAATAAGAAATAAAATTTACTTAAGATAAGGTTTTGCCAATTTTCGATGATAAAATAAAAAGCCGCTGCCCATTAATTGGTACTTACCTTCCTCAAACTTACAGTTAAGGAGGTTAGGGAATTTTACAATAAGACAGAGAACGTAATAAAACTTACATATATCATTGTTTAGAGAATTAAGAAGTTCCCTGAATTTTTTCAATACTTCTTACCGATGATATATTTAAGATATTCGACTTAGAAGTTTGCTCGTTATACATGGGCTCTTATGGAACTTGGCTATTAACAGATTAACAGATTGACGTAGTGTTTCTTTGTGGAACAGACGTTCATGGGTAGAGGTAAAAACAAATAAAATAAAACACTCAAATTATAATCTAATCAAACTCTTAAAAATTAATTCATTTATTGAAAATCAAACTGAATATTCCTGTGATGCCAAAGTAACTAAATCTCGAAGAAATCTATGTTTTCTAAAACCGAAGTGCTCGATGTGTACCCTTGGACCGCCTGTGTCAAACTGCTGGTCTATGTACCGGCGAGATGTCCCATCGCTGGACCTACGGTATTTATAAGCGTTTTAATAAAACTCTCTTAAGATAAAGTAAATGACTAATTTTCGCGCCTTTTACAAAATTCTTGCTCATTCTAAAATATTCTAGCTATCTTGTCGATATTTCGCAGTTTACACTCGTCTAAAATTTAACAACTAACTAATTAAAATTACAAAATTGCAAAAATTAATTTCTTTAAAAATTATACTGTTTCTATCCTGAACACGCAGGGTAAGATGTATGTAAAAAAACAGAGAATGAAATAAAAAACTGTACGTTATCAAGTAACTCATTGCTTATAAACATATAAATACATATCTATCTCTCTCATCACGCCGACGACAATGTGATACCTGGCGTATTTTTACAAGGCTGTAAAAGTCCGTATTCCGGCACAAAGCAGGATTCACGAGAGGGGAAATTAATAATTCACAGTTTAAACTTTCAAAATTATATTTATTCAAATGCCTAGCCGATATATTCCTGTGACGCATTTACGCTAAAAAGCCGATGCTTTCCCTAATAGTCACACGATGTGAACCATACGAGAGTCTAAACTGCACTGCCTTGTTGTTGTCGAGAACGCCAATGCTGACCCTTTTTTTACGACCTCCTTTCGGGAAATGCTCTTGAGACAAAAAAACACATGCTCAACCTTTACGCGTAGCCGATTTCATTTGGTTCTCTTTCTTTCATAACTCTGTAGGTAATACATTGCATCACTTTAGCACTGCATATTTATTTATTATCAATTTAATATTATTATATTCGCCGTCAATTTTTCTTTACAATAATTATCATTATTTCTGTCAGTAACAGTCCGGAAATAACGAAGATTACGCAATTGTCAAGCTGACCAGGGTGACCGTCCAGAGGAGAGCATCTACGGGAAATATCGTCGAGCGGTTCTGAGAAACACGTAAGTTCTGTACATCTTGGAGTAGCGGCGTGAATTCAAAACGGAGCGGAATGAGCCATTGAGAATCGACGCTTCGCTCCGCAACACCTATAAGTTAAGTAGATGCGGACCCGATAGACCAGACATCAAAATTATTAGTCTCGCCGTATCGAGCGTTCCATTGTAGTTTATTTTTTTTATATTTTTTAACTGATCAATAAAATTTACAGTCTTGCGTACACGTAGAAATATCTCGAAATAATATCCTGGTGTGACCTCGTTTTATGTTGACTTTATATAAAATGTGCCATGTATTCTCTAAATATTAGGATTAAAGTTAGGAGCGAGTAAAATATTGCGTAAATTGAGTAGATATTTACCGTGGAATAAATTATATCGCCTCGAAATTTAAAGTATAATAATCATTTCGTTTTTTTTATGTTCAACTCTCCCTCTATATCATAAATCATATACGTAGATTATTTAATATTTTATTTTTTTAATGATATATGTTTCATTTCTTTTTAATAAGATTTAGTTTATTATCACATAAATTCAGATTCATTCGTCGTATGTATATTTCATACTGGCTAGATATAAATTTATAACCTCAATTCCATTATTCGTATTTTGTCTTATATAATATTTTATTTTTATAAATAAATTTCATGCATGTTTGTGAACGATAAATAAACTAGCTGGTCAAGCTACTGTTATTTCCCTGTGATATAAGAGTCCAAAGTTTATATGTTTATAATTAATATTAATAATATTATTCTATATTGAATATATTATTTTAACAAGCGTTTAATTTCTGCACATACAAATGATGGAAACAGCCAAAATCCTGCCGTGCTGGCAACATTGAAATTACTTGCGAACAGGGATTCCAAATAATCAACTTGTTAACTTGAAATTTATTACATTTTATGCCTAAGGCCTTATGCTGCCCTTTATTTATATATTTAAAATACTTTTTTAAAAGCATGTCTAATTACGACATTATGTCAACTTAATAATTAAATATTCTCTTACTTGTCAAGTAGAATAATACTTTTTAAAACTTTTTAATTCAAAACCTTTCATTTTCATATTTATAACATATCTATCACATTCTCAAAAATGATATATACAATTTAAAAGAAAAGAAAATTGTGCGAAAGTAGGATTATTATTTATTGTTTTATAAGTATATTTCTTCAAATTATTTTGGCTAATTTAACATGTACAAAGTTATTCTTTGATATTTAACATTTCCGTTAAATGAAAAGTAATCCAATTCATGCTACACAGCCCGAGATGTACACAATTGAGAATAGATCCAGTCTCACAGATATGCCCACATATAACGACGTTATAAATGAACATCATGTGTTTCAGAAAGTCAACTCGAATTTATTCTCAGTATATAAATAACTTTACTTGTTCATTGCTTGACAAGTTATAGCCTTAGTATGTGCACGCAGCGCATGCATCTCTATAGCTAAGACTTCTTATAAATAATTGATTTTTACAACTTTTTAATGATTCTTCTCATAACTACTCATAAGAGAAATTCGTATGTTATTTTTAACGTTGTATCAGCTGGAATAGTTGTATGCTATAATGAATCAATCAAATAAGTAGCAATCACAAAATGGTTGTACGAAAGCAGAACTTCAAAAAGAAAGACAAAAAAACAGGTTCCTTTATATATCCCATACGCTCTCCCCCCTCTCTCTCTCCCCCCGCCCTCCCATTTCTCTTTCTCTCTCCCCCCCCCCCTCTCTCTCTGTCTCTCTCACGAAAAATTATTATTCAGCCGGCGCTGCAGCAGTAGCAGCGCCAGCAACAACAAGCCCTCTGAATACACAGCGCATCTAACGCAAGGCTCTCAAATGCATCTCGAAGACGACGCGACGCGTTGCCGTAAAAGCGTGATCCGTTAAAACGCGCCCTTAAAGCGCAATCCCCCCCTCTAGCCCCTGCCCCCTGTACCCTTTCGCAGCCGCGCCACATTTGCATGAGGCACATCTGCCGCGAGCCTGCACATGCACGTTCCGCACACACAAGCACACACACACAGCGTACTTACGTCTACACCCACGCAATACAAACACGACGTAAGCACAAGCACGAGACTAGCCGGATTAGATTATACGCACGGAGGCGCCACGCTCGATATATACGTATATACACACACACACACACACACACACACACACACACACACACACACACACAGACACACACAGCACACATACACACACACCTATATATATATATATAAGATTTAGTTTATTATTACACACACATACACATATATACACACACACACACACACACATACACACACACACGTACACACACAGCGGAGAAGCCTTTCGCGCTCAACTGCAGCATCATCGTGCGGAAAATTTTACGAGCCGCGAGCGAGTTTCGTACAAACGCCTATACGCGTATGTACATATATACGAGAGTGTGCACTTGTATGTATGTACGTGTACATATGTGCAGCGAGAAAGGGGTGAGGCACGCACGCAGAGCCGGACGAGCCCGGGCGTAATGTAATTATCCACTCGACTCGATGCCGACGGAGCGCGGACTCGGGATCAAAGCAGCTCAGCTGAGCGCGGCAGCCTCGCACCTGACAATTGCAACAATCCTCGGCGGTTCGGTAGAGTAGTACCACTGACCGCCCGCGCTCGCTCCATCCACTTTGTCTCATTGCCACGGTATTTTGGCCACGGCTACGAGGGGGAGAGGAAGGGGGGGAGGACACTGTTCACTGCACTCGAGAGAGTTGTAGCCGTGTGGCCTCTCGACTCTGCGCTACTGGATAGATGGCGATGTCCCTTTTGACGAGTCCGTCGATGATGCTCGGCGGGGGAGAAAAATGCACTCGGTACTTGCGGGCGGACTGTTTGATTTGGAGTTGCGTGGTTGTTTGTTCGGAAATATAGGGGAATTTTTGGAATTTGGAAACCATAAGCATCGGAATATTTTTTGGATTCAATTTTGTTTTTCTTTAGTATGAGACCCATCCGATTTCAGAAATATTGTACTTGCGTAGGTAAAGGAGGATGCCCATGGATGTGTACAAGATGTATTATGGACACGCAGACAAATGTATAAAAAACTAAATATTATTTAGAGTTTGTTAAAATATGGAAATTAAAAATAAAATAATCCGGAGAAGTGAAGGGAAACTATAAAAAAAGGTCAATTTCGATAAAATAAGTAAAATAATCAAAATCTTATTAGATATTCACTAGTAAAAATTAAGAACATTCAAAATAACTTATTTTTGTGTTTTTTATTTTATGGAGAAGGAAATTTTTGTTGATATGCTTAAAATTTTAGGGATCTTTTATGCTGATATCAGATTTATAGGTACCCTGTTAAAATTTTGCCTGGGACCGACATGGGTATTCATAGGCATACTCATTTCTAGTACTCAATTGTTGTGCGCTTATCAATAATATATTCCTATAAATCATATTAAATATAGTTTTTACAGTTCTCTGTTTATAAAGAAACTATTTAGAAAAAGATTATCAGAAGAAATGTCACAAAATGTGCACGTGGTAAAATTATAGTGCTTACAACGTTCACAACATGCTTTAAGATTTTAAAAAATTTTCCCATATGCCCTTTTTTGAAGATATGATCTACTGGATCTTAAACATGCATTATTTCAATATAAAATAGCATCAGTGCTTACGTTGAATTGTCACTCTGGAAGTTTTTGCGGTTGAAAAATGATTCCAAAACGACAAAGTAGATACAATGAGTTTTAATAAAAGCTTTATTTCGTATAAAAATATTACACTGTGTCAAAGTTATGAGCAATCGAAAATGATAATGAAACGTACATGTAAAATCACTGAATTTATGTGTTCAAATTTTCATAATATTTTCGTCACCATTTCCGATTGTTCATAAAAGATTATAGCTTTGAAAAGATTTAATATTTTTATTGTCAAGGAGTGACGCGATAGCTCATATGAAGAGGATAAAGAGATGGAATTCGTGGTGGCAGCAGCGGTTCAGAACCACAAGCCACACTGACTCCGGAGTTCCATCTCCTTATCGTCTTCATATGCGCGAATTCATTCGAAGCGAAGTCTAAATTAAAGCTTAGTTCGTCTAATTATTTATCTTTTTGACTCATTGTATAATATGAAATAGGTAATATTACTTTCTTTAAAAAATTTTTATCAGAGATTTTGATGAAGTTTGATGTTTTCAAGATTCTTGTGTCAGAAAAATAGGGTTTTAAAAATGTCTGTTTGTATGTATGTATGTATGTATGTATGTGTGTAGTATGTATGTTTGTATGTATGTATGTATGTGTGTAGTATGTATGTTTGTATGTATGTATGTATATATATGTATGCATATATGTTTGTATGTATATATATGTATGCATATATGTTTGTATGTATATATATGTATGCATATATGTTTGTAAGTATATATATGTATGCATATATGTTTGTATGTATGTGTTTAAGTAAAAGAAAATTTATATCCACGATAACTCGTCAAGGGAAGTATGTTATGAGCTGAAATACTGCAGACATATATTAGGTAGGTCTCAATTTAGAACCTATTAGATTTTGGAGCTGATTGGAAAATAAAAAATTCATCTTTTAATAACAACATTAATTTTAGAAAATTTGTAAAAATAGAAAAAAAAGAAATTTTATCACTTTTTACGTTAAATATGTCAAAAGTATATACGTTTTCATACAGTTGACATAATTTCTTTCCAATGGATATCGTCACGGACGAGGACTCCCGTCCGTATCCCACAGCCACCCAACACCTCCATCGGCTCGCCATCGCTCGCAGAACGCTGTGACAGCGCGCGTGGAGATGCAAGCTTGTGCTTTTGCGTCTCCACTGCGCCGAACTCGCAGTCGCCGTTGCGCGGCGACGACAGGCCGCCCGCGGCTCTCGGTTCGCGCACACCAAACAACTCTCCCACTTGCACGGAATAAACAGACTAATCACCGTCTTGTTCTTTTTTCCCGAGTCTCCCCGTTGTATTCTGTGCAACAGAGTTGCAGCCGAACGATCCCGCGAGTACGAACTACTTCCCACGTAACAATATATAAACAATTACTTTAAAACTATTTTGGTGAATGAAAAATAAAAATAATTAGGTTTGAAAACTTTCTAAAAATAGCAAAAAAAAAGAAATAGAAAGAGAGAAGTAGATACAAAAATCAGCAAATATATCTTACGTGGAGGGAGGGCGTCTAAAATTTTAAAATACGCCCTTAAGTAATCCTTAATGGCCTTAAACCTTTAATGGCCCCAAACGACTGTCTTTAAACAACTTTCTAGCCTTGAGCCTTTCAGCATTTCATAAATCATACCTGTTTCATTCAAACCCATGTTCCTCTCAAAAACAAAGAAAATTAGACTTGACAAAGTTATGTACCTTCAAAAGTATATAAACTATGATTATTTTACGGTAATGCATATTCGGTAGATTTTGCTGTAAAATATGTTGTAATAAAATGATAAATTTTAATTATTCCAGGATTTGCTACTTAAAAGAGATAAATGTATTTAATTATAACCTACTTTCAATTAATTTGATATAGACATAAACACAATAATGCTATTCATTATTATGTCTATCGTTTCCACGGTTCCAAAAGAAAATGACAACATGTAAATCAATGTGTTTCAGAAAATCTATTTCGTTTTGGTCAAAATTAAAAGTTCTCGAGATTAATCCACAAATAACATCGATATCCACATATTTACGTGCGCCTATATATCAAATAAAATAAAAAATCGTTTATGTCGCTAAACAAATATACATATACCCCAATACGATGGGCAAACGTACAATATACAAACGACAGATTCGCTTCTCTCTCTCTCTCTCTCTCTCTCTCTCTCTCTCTCTCGCGTGCACACACATGCATCACGGATATATCGAACACTGGCGTATAACTTCCAGCTCGCGGAATTTCTCTGGAGCGCCGAAAATACCTGAAGCATGCGGAGCGATGCACGATCGCGAAAAAGAATTTCGCAGATAACTCGCGGAACGCAGCGCGCGAGAGCGAATTCCGAGCCAATAATTTCCGAATACACCGGCGTCCTCGCGGCGCGCGTATAACGTATCTATATTCCTTGTCAGAGGCTTGACGCTGCTGCTGCCGCTGCATGCTGAGCTCTGCACCGAAACCAGCAAATACAAGAAAGTTGAATTTTAGAGGCACTTTCATTCAGCTTTTTAGAGAGTTTCTCGTTTTTCAAGAAACTGATTTGCCGATGTCTTACCTCTGCGATAAAGCCATTTGCAACGCATTAATATGTGATTAAAAATTTAAATAAATTTAATATAAAATGTTCTGAGTCAAATCCAGAATTGTTCTTGCGTGGTTTTTCTTGTATGCCCTCTAGATCTGAATAAGTGAAATTTACTCCAATAAGTGTATATTTACATTGAATAAGTTCAGATTCGCTCAGTTATTTAATAAGTGAGCGCATGTGGACGCAGAATAAACTATTCACTTATTCTAAGTGAATTCCATTTATTCAGATTTCTTAGAGCGGAGAATTGTTGGTACACATACACTTTTATTTAGATTTCTCTGGTCCTAAACTTTGCTAACCGAAAGCGCGCTGGTACATTTCATTTGGCTTGTTATTCCGCTCAGCGAACGAAATTAATACACGAATGCACTGAACCACGCTCCACTACTCCTAACGATACAACAAATCTACCTCGCGAATTACGTATTCGGTTTAGTTTGATTTTAGTATATTGGTTATAGGTTGTGTATTTAAATACGATCGACTGTTGCCCAAACTGCACTGGAAATTCGCAATATTGCTGGTGATATAATAAAATACAACTGCAATAAGCAATATAAATAAAGAATAAAAGAACTTTTACAATTCAAACACACATTTGAGAACTAGTAGGTTACAATTTAACTGAATATTACGTGAAGATAAATAACTTTGATAGAATATTACGTTATCTTTTTATTATATCGCTCGGCAATATAGGCTCTCTTGTAATTTAATCATACATTTTGGTATTAATACGACTTTGAATATATTTTTTAAGGAGTTAATAATAATACATATTTAAAGAAGTGAAAAAAAAAATATTTGCATATTTCTTTCTTTAGTTAATTTCAAATGGAGTATATGAAATCTTAAGATAGTCATCCAAATTAAAAAACCCCGCTGCCAGTTCATTGGCGCTTAGCTTCCTCAAAATGTATAAATTGTTCCAATATGAAATTATTTCATCTAATATAGTATATTACGATACAAGTGGCATAAACGGCCTATTACGGCAGGCGTGAAGTTAGCGCTCGAGCGAAGCGAGGGCGATATTTCATCTGTGTTTATTCCACAGTGTTTATAATGGTACGGTGTGAAGTTAGCAACAGTGGTGTAATCAATCATTTATGCCACGGAAAAGCGTAAGATAAATGCGAATTTAGGTCACACAGTGCTATAAAATTAATTTTTCACCACACTGCGCGTAAAGTGCTGACTGTACGCCCTCTCAGCAGGCCGTACAGTACCGCATGGACTGCCTAGGGAATAAAGTGACTTGCGCATGCGCGATGCGCCATTTTCCGCTCTCGACTGCGTCTCGAGCGGTAAAACAGCGCGTCGCGCGTACACAAGTCACTTTACTTCTAGGCAGAGCATGGGGTACTGTACGGCCTGCTGAGATGCGTACAGTCATTTCTTTACGGGGGTGTGGTGAAAAGTAGTATACGCACCTCTGGAGTACAGTAGGCAAGCATGCACTGTGTGAAATGCCGACCTCGCTTCGCTCGGTCGGCAACGTCACACAGTGCGTACATTGCCCACTTTACTCCCTTGATGCATAATGTACTATTAAATTACTATATCTCTTTCTAATTAATATCTCAATCATTGACATTTTGTCCACACATATTTTTTTACTAAAATTACAAAATTATAGGTAATAATCTTTACAGATTTTCTAAAGCATTATTAATCACTAAATATTAATTATTAATATAAAGAATCAGTTATTAAGGATTAAAATTTAAGGGTAGTAATTAATATGAAGGATTTCAGAAAATACTTTTG
Source organism: Gastracanthus pulcherrimus (assembly GCA_949152435.1). Classification (NCBI taxonomy): domain Eukaryota; kingdom Metazoa; phylum Arthropoda; class Insecta; order Hymenoptera; family Pteromalidae; genus Gastracanthus; species Gastracanthus pulcherrimus. Next base: position 3,521,292 of record OX424576.1, on the reverse strand, counting down.
GGACGAATGGATAAACAAATTTAGTACACAAATATTTTACCTATTTTGATAGTAAATCTCATAACTATTCACTTGCTAAAATATACATATACAATTGTACGTTCTCGACTGGTTTTATAATCTAACAAATAAAAATATAATAAGTACAAATAACCGTTTTTCACATCCTCAAATATCTACTAGTATGTCCTAAAAAGATTTTCCATTTTTTGTCTCACAGTCATCTTTTAAACAACGCTGCCAAGTGCTTTGACAATATGCTTTCTGAAAGAGAATACAATTAAAATTATTATGTAAATAAGGAAGAGCTGCCCAGTACCGCCCATCATGGTTATTTACCTGTTTAAACTATTTTCATTTAGTGATTGGTGCCCTACTGAAAGATGAATATTTTTCAATAAACATATTATTGTGCTTTATTGCATTTAAAATTCGCTCCCAGAAACCATTCTTGCATTGAAAAAGATTCATAAAACCGAAATTTGAAAATTCTTAAGTTTTGAAAAATGGCTATAAAAATAAATTATTTGACCATTTTATCTGAAACTTTCAAGCGCATACAAAGTATTGATAGCAAACATATGTGCAAAGTTTGGGATAGTTATACCGCAGATTGAACGAATGATGATATGCCACATACTAACACACACATACACACTATTTGGACTCCCCAAAGCATAAAACATGTTTATACGTTAAAAAAAACGCATAAAGAAATTTTCACCATCAACAAGGTTTCTCTTTGAAATAGCAAAAGAGCGCATTCTAGTAGCGTTCGCCCCAAAATGCATCCTTAACGCGAATAAAATATTCATAAATTACTAAAAGTACACCCCTAAAACTTGTCGTAAAAATACTTTCCCCACGTTGAAACTATCGCAAAACGCGAGTCTATAAAGCCCTCCGTAGGGCAATATCAGCGCACCGCGAGGCGCGAACAACTCGCGACCGCTGACTTCCGCGCGACGAAGATACCGCTCAGCGGCAGCAGCAGCAGCCTCCAGTTACTTTCAGCGCGAGCAAGTTGTTAGCGAGTCTTCGGAAAATTAATCGTGTTTACCCTGCCTCGGAAAGTTTGCCCTTTTCCGCGGCATGCGCGCGCTACAATATACTTCCCCACATACTTCGGGGAAGGAAGCCGGGGAGTGAACATGCGAAAGCCGTCCCATTTCCTTCACTATGATGTGTGTACGAAACTATAGTTCCGAGCGCTGCAGGAAAGACAGAACTCCGTGATTAACAACAAAGCCCTGCAGGCGCTGCAGTAGCTTTTCGCTGTACCGACCGAATAACATCAACGCGAATTACGCGTCCCATTCGAAAACTGAGCATCAGAATCGATCACTTTGTTTTACAAAAATGAAGAACGGATCAGTCCAATTTATTATAAGAAACCGGAAAAAATGCATGCGTATGAATGCTACTGGAGTCAACTGGTCGAGTAGCTAACCTTTCTCGTGCTGTAAAACAGATTAATGTAATCAGAAGTAAATTATTTGTTTTATTCAACATTCCTTACAATTAGACAAATCCTCTGTCCATTTTCACAAAATAAAGTGATCCTAAAAATGGAAAATCGATTACAACAAATATATTTCTAGAGGGTGATAAAGAATTTTAAAAAAGTGAAAACAATTGAACTGACTTATACCCAATATGGAACACGTCCGAGATTTCAGTTAGTGCGCCATAGTTGTTTGATATTCGCTATGTGCAGAATTTTGGCACCCCACATATTTTACACGATTACGTGGCGGATTTCTGAACTATTGGACCCAAAAAATTCATTATATTAGCTTATATGTCAGATTGTCAAAAAATATATATTTTTTAAATCAGTAGCTGTTTAAAACGTTGACATTTTTTTACATACGATACATTTATGATCACCGCACAAAAAAGTTTGCTCGATGTGTGAAATGATAGCGATCTGTAAAAAAATATTTCTCGATAACCTGACATTTAAGCCAATGTATTTGAGCGGCCCAATAGTTCAGAAATCCGCCACGTAATCATGTAAAACACGCGGGGCGCCAAAGCTCTGCACATAGCGAATAACGCACTTGATCAATTTCAACTCACATACATGAACTACTTGTTTTGTATATTATAGAGAAAAAATATACGTAACTTAATAAAGTTATGAGTATTAATGTGAATTTACAAAACCAAGGCAACCAAGTAACCGAGAAAGTAAGAGGGTTAACAAAAACTACGATCGAAAAACTAACTATCTGCCCTGGTGGAAATGAATTCCATTTTTAGGCTACTGAATGGCCAGTTTGATTTTCAAATGCTCAAAAATGGTATTATTTTTCTGGCACTAATTAATGAAACGCTTTATTTTAAATTATTTCCAGTATTAAAAATGGAATCTTTGGTCTAAACATTTTTATTCGAATATTACTAGCCTTTTTATAGAGCTTGTAACTTGTAAATATACTACGTTTGAGAAAAAAATAAGCTAGTTATATACCAAGAGCTAGTTATATACCAAGAGCTAGTTATAAAAATGGATACGCTTCGGATGTTCTTCAAAAATCGAAAAATGAGGCTAAGCTTATAGTTAATATTACTCTTTAAACTTGAAAATACTAATATAAGAAAGTTTTTATTTTTAAAGCAATCTGAATGATGCATTATAATTAAAAACTTTTATAATACGTTTAGTTCATAAATAATAAAAGTTGAATTGACAAATTTTGAAGTTAGGGGAGATTTTCGAGTTACAGCAAAAAACGCCCGTAAGCTACTCGAAAAAACGTGTCATTACTACCCAGATAAAGCTATTTCTTCTAGCCCTATACTATACTTTTGAATACTTTCATTTGCACCGGGGTTGAATAATATTTCACTTCCAGGAAACGAATTTTGGACTAATACTCAAATTTTCTGTTAGAAATTCATTTTACGTTCAAAATTCTTTAGAATATTCCAAAATAAATTATGAAAATTAGAAATAGAAATGTAACTTTTTAGCCTGTTAACATCGGCGTATAAAGCCGTGAAATTAAATTATTTCTTCAACAATTATTCTTAATACTCTTAATAAAATTTTCATGCCAAATAAGATGGCATTTGATTTCATTGAATAATATATTCAGATTTTAAAATTCAATCCGAACATTCACACAATAAAAGGAATTAATCTTTAAATCTTTAATTTAAAAAAATAAGATTTAGATATATATATGCAGATATTTAAGGGAATTCTCTTTGTAGATCATAATGATCAGAATCAACTTAAAACGCGTATGCGTAGTATTGCAAGAATGTCGGGATGAAACAACGTGGGCAACCCAAATCAATTAAAACAGAAACCACCGGGTGAATTTATTAAATGAACTGATATAATCAAGCAACGGTCAATCGGACGGGCAAGGGGGATGACACGCACCGTGCATAAAGCTCACTCGCATCGGGGCTACGGGCCCTTATGTGCCCTCTACGCAAGCGCCGCAACTACACACTCGCAGCACTCTCGCCGGACCAGAAATTAGCCGGGCTTATCAGAAGCCGGCCACGCACCTCGCGTCGCACGCGCAGCCTATCTGTACATGTATAGGTATCTATAAACGTGCCGACGCATTTCGCTGACGCAATCGATCGAGGCTTGGCTTTCCATTGAACTCGATCGACGGATTGTCATCCGCGATTTCACCCATAGTTATACCTTGAGTAGATACTAACGGTATATTATTGTAATAATATTCTCTACATCGTGATGATTCTATTAAGATATTACGTCGATTCATAAGTCGGCTTCTGAGATAATCTCATATGTTTAATGAGTTATATCTCCATTTGTCCCAACTATCAGAATTTTAGGTCGACACGTTAATTCGTTTTAGAGATAAATTAGTTTTTTAACTCCCCGTACTAATGTAAATTGAAAAGAATATGTGCTTGCGCACTATTGATGCGTGTATCTATCTAAAATTTAAAATATGAATCGATTTTTTTAAAATTGTGTGATATTGTATTGTAACTGTTAAAATAATCTTTTCAATCTGATTCATTAATTCGCATTTGAAATATAACGTTAATAGTCTGTCTGTTGAAATACCGAATTGCTTTTAGTAAATTATTTTCGACATTTTCGAGACCTACGATCTTTATTTCGTCGTTCTTTAATTAGTATTATAAGTTCATTATTTGTTTTCGAATATCTATATTTGTTCATTGTTTATTTTAAAATTTACTTGTTTGTTTTCAAATTTCATTATTTGTTTTCAAATCTCTAAATTTGTTCATTATTTATTTTCATATCTCTGTAGAATTACAGAGAATTACCAGTATATGCATATTTTCAAATAAAAAGTTAAAGTTTTGCAGGCATTGCTGGTAAGCCAAATTTACTGGTAAGACGAGAATTATAAAATAATAAGATATTAAAGCTAATGAAATACTGTTTTGTAATAGATTAAACAAAACTAAAAACTTTTTTAAATTAATAAAAATAGAAAAGATATTGTTTGATTAATTTGCTTTTTCAAAGAGATACTAGACATGATTGGTACGACCAGATCTATAAATTGATAGTTATTCTAGGAATCCCTACTAGCGAATTTTTGATACCCAATGTTTGATAAGGTGTCTCTCTAGTGATTTTCGACCAAAAATTCAAAAACAAATTTTTTGTTATAAAATAAAACTAGTGTTTTTTTAAGTAAAATCATAAATCAATATTGTTTTATTCTTTTTAAACTAATAATAAATTTTAGAGAAAAACAAATACACATTTTTTTGTATATACTTTAAAGAACATATCTTCAAAATTTCATCCGGGTTAAAAAATGTGCGCCAGGATGACTTTCATCGTAACCTTATATTTATTCAAATTTAACACACTTCCTAGGATAACTCTAAATCTAAAAAAGGTAAATGGCTGAAGATTTTTAAATAACTTCATAATAACAGTACAAATGTGATTAGTAAGAATCAATTCATAAAAATCAAAACTATAGAAAAATTTGATTTCACTAAAAAGCCACCTTAAGTGCTTATTAAAAAAAGAGATTCTTCATTAACTGCTCTTTGAGAAAACATTCTGCTAAAGCAGTTATCATCAGTTTTTTCGAATATTCATTTGATTTGAATTTTACATATTTTAAATAACTCACGCCTGATCATTTATAATTAACATTTAAAACTAAATCATGGAGGGTGACAACGCTTATGCGATAAACGAAGGTACCTTTTTTCACTTAAATAATGCATGTCATATTTCTCACTTATATAGCTCATCTCGAAAGCAAGGGTGTATGGGTTTAAAATATATCCATTGTTAGGTACCAGAATTCATGTCCCAGTCTCATCAAAATCCTTTTTCTGCAGCTCTGATTTTCATGATGCCAATAACTATTTCCAAAGTTCATACTGAATGGAATCCAGTGAATCAAAATATTTTAAATTCAATCCAGAAGTTTATTATAATACTATTCAAGAATATATATTTATGACTTACTCAAAATAAATACTTATTTTATTATATTCTATTCTATATTACTGCTCTAGTATCAATACCTTTTTTGCTGAAAATTTAATGAAGGTGCTCTCATGTAGGTCACTCAACTTTAACAGTGCACGGAGCAGCCCTATGATCAATTTCGTTAACCTATTCGTTTCACGTAAAAATCTGTACTAATTTATTATATACTTTCCAACCACTTTTATGATGCTTCAGTTAAAAATTCTCAAAAATGACGTATTTTCGATTTTTTTGGAAATAGAAAAAATGATGAATTATTAAAAAATTTTGATAAAATAGTTTTTGATGTTCACATTTTTAAAAAAAAAATGCTACACACATGACCTACGTTTGAACACTGACCCGAATTCGATCACCATACCTTACAGCAAATGGCCTTATTGACCTCAGATAGCTAATTCGGCTTTATGCGCTACAGTTGGTCAAATACAATAACAAACAACTCATATATGGATGCTCTATACTAACTGACAGTACGATCGTGTAGGAATCGAGCAGATGCTTTTTGAAGAATAACCTGAAGCTACCGTTTATACAACCGATACATTCAAATTTAAATCTGTTATTCCAGTCAGCATCTATATGAAAGTTAAGTACGCCAAGACACAGGATCGAGTCATCTTATCACAGTTAAATAAGCGCTACCCCCAATCATTCTCATCTCGGAACTTCGACAATTCCAAGGGTTATAAAGCTCCGCGCGCAGTCCACGCACACATCGACCGTAATTTATCGTGAATTTACTGGCCCTTCGCGGAGGGTGGCAAGACGTTCGCAAAAGTATTCTCCTCCGCGTAACTCGTCGTAAACGATAATTTTGCGAACAGTCCCCCTCGGATAAGGCGATTTCAGCGGACGCGCTCGCGCTCGCCCCCTCCCCGCAGTCAAAGGCAGTTAAGAGCGTGTACGCGGCGGCGAGTCGCGCCACTGAAATATCGCCAACTCGCGCGGAGAAGCAAACGAGTGGAGTTATGCCGGTATAGATAGATAGCCGAGTCGCCGCCGCGAGAGTCGAGAGTCGAGTCCGTACGAAGCGACCTCGACAGCGGAAGTAATAAAAGGACCTTTATATATATATACGTTGCGAGCGTGATTGAGGAGACTGACTGGTGCAGGATCCTCGGCTGGTGGAATACAACGATTTTGCCTCGCCGGGTAAAGCAAACTTTGGCAAAACAAATGGAGGTCTCTGCATTCGAAAGAATGGCACTGGACGGTATTTTGTGTAGAAATACTTACCGTTGATGATTCACGAGCTTGGATCGGCAGTAGCAGCCTATTACCCCGGTTTTTGTCAACGTGCTTTGTATTATTTCTTCGGAGATTCCTTCGAATCCACTTATAGCGAATTGTAATCGAAGACTGAAGTGTACAAAGCCCGCTGAAGAAAACGATTAAATGGACCTTCGCATCTTGTGTTTTGTTCTGTGTGCTTTGTAAAAGCTCTGTACCTCGGAGATCCCATTGAAAACATCCATTTCTATTTTGAGCTACCTACAAAACACATAGAAAAAAAATTAGGAGTCTCATTGCAGTTATTGATGATCTCGATGAATTCAGCTGTGAAGGAGACTTGTACATGCACGTGCGAAAATTCAGATCTGAAATAGTAAGAAGAATTGTTATTTTTAAGGCATTTACTGACTTCTTCTATGCTGAATTATTAAGAAATCTTAATCCATCTTTAACTCCAAATTTACCTAGCCCTCTTAATACTCAATTCCGAACCGCAAACGATCCCTCCATTCTTTTAACGGACTAAGAATAGCTTTAAAATTTTCCGGGGACTTCTCGAGGGAGAAACGTCGCTGTCTAATTCGATTGAATTGACAATCAAAAGAGAAAAAGAGAGAACGAGAGAGATAGAGAAAGAGAGAGAATTCAAGGAGAAGGCTGTAAGGCAGAAGAGTCCCGATCAGTAGCAGCGAACAGGCGCGAGAGAAAACAAGAAGATTTGAAATAGAGAGGAAGAGAGAGAGAGAGAGAGAGAGAGAGAGAGAGAGAGAGAGAGAGGGGTGAAAGCATCGAGCTGTACGCGCGCAGAAAAGAGGATGATCAAAGATGGGATAGTAGTTACTTAACGCTGCCGATGCACGCGGAAAGAAAGCCAGAAAGAGAAAAAAGGTCGAGAGGGGGAGAAAAAAGCCGAGCGAGTAGATGGGACGCAGGCAGGCGCGTCGATTTCTTCGATCGAGAGTCAAAGTGCGCCACTCTCTCTCTCTCTCCCTCTCCCTCTCTTCTTTGCTAGCTAGCTCATCGGATAACGTCTCACTTTACCCCAGGAGCGGACGGCGAGCAATTAATTAAGAAGCCGAGCGAGCGAGCACTGATTAACACTTCTCCGCGCTGTCGAGAACAAACGCTCGCCTCGCTCCTCTTCTTCCCTCTCATTAAAATACTCTTTCTCTCTTTCTCTCTCTCTCTCTCCCTCTCTGCGAGAAGTAGGAGGAGCAGAGGCAGAAGCAAAAGAAGAAGTCAATTCAAACGCATCGTGATCTCGAGAATATGGAGCGGAGAGAGCCCGGCGCGTTGACTCCGGTTAAATAATAATTGGGTAAAAGGCACGAGCGAGGAGGTGAGCGCCTTTTTAATACAGCGCTGAAAGGAAAACGCTCGCGGGAGGTAAATAAATTACGGCGAATCAGCCCTCTCTCTCTCTCTCTCGCGAGAAAGTGTACATAACGTATACAGGCGGTCGTCTCGTCGTTTTCGTATTATGATCGCGCGCGCTCCGTGGGCTTTAATTTATTTTTCCCTAGCCACGCAGCTGGTGGCAGCGACAGCTATACACGGCGAAACGACAGCGCAGCTCTTCCCCTCCCCACCTATCCGAGAGGAGAATTACAATTTAATAATTTAGAGGTCTGCGAGATAACAATGAGCGAGCGAGCGCGGTAATAGAAAAAGATTCGCGCGAGTCTCGTCGACCTCAGACGCGAGCTGCATCACGTGTGCCGTTATACTGCTGCTGCTGCTGCTGCTGCTGCTGCTGTTGTAGGAAGGACTTGATGAAAATAAGTTTTTCATTGCGATGACTATTTCGTTCAATGAGAACTGTAATGAATAATTTGAGAATTGAGATATGGGAATAGCTCGCGATGCGAAGTTGAAGTAAATATCTTGATATTGCTCTCGGATTTCGTGTATGGGAATTCAGTCTGACACTATTCTGACGAATGCCTGGCAGAAGTCTGCCATTGGGAACTGTGCCAGTCATTTATTAAAATTATTTTCCTAAAACCTTAATTTATTTAACAAATGAATTAATAAATTAGTACTCTTATAAGAAGCCTGGCATAGTTGCGAATACCAGATCTTCGCCAGCCTTGTAATAACGTACTAATGTTTTTATATACAGTATATATTCTAAATTTTGATTAAATAATTACACTACAAAAAAAATGAACACACTTCTCTAATAATAGTCGCTAATAATTAGCCGCTATTAATTTCAGACTGAATATGACATCATGTGCATACACTCATCAATAATGAACAGGATTTCTACCTACAATTAATTACTAAATTTGCCGCACACAGCCCTCAGTCTCCCTCTCTCTCTCCACTCTGTTAGAATCAAATTTGAAATTTCCCACAATGCAAAGCTTAAGCAAACCCGTGTAATTAGCCTCGTCGGGCCATTCACATAAACGTCCCGCAAGATTAATCAAACTCGGGAACGAAAAACTACGAGCTCAACGGGCTTCCGACACAAAAGCACTCGACTCAAATTTCCAAGAGAAATAACCCTCGGCTACAGGCGAGTGAAAGAAAAAAGGAAGTAACGATAGACACTCTGCGGGGCTGCCGCGGCGAACAAGTGCAACGCGCGAGATTACGTAGAAGCTGTCGAGGGATTATATAAAGAAGGAATTAAAGAATAAAAGCCAGCGGTCGCGAAGCCCGCTGCCAAATCACGGCCGCTTTTAAATCAGCTTTTCTTACCCCCCTCCCTCCCCCTGTATATATAAGCCTTCTGCAAATCGAACGGGAAAATACAAAGTTTTATCGGTCCGCGAGAGCTGCCCGCCGGTGAATAAAGAAACCATTGAATGGCGCGCCCGGCTCTACTTCGCTCGTCGTTTCTTGCCTGCCATGCGACGACGCAAAGGAAGAGAGTGAGAGAGAGAGAGAGAGAGAGAGAGAGAGAAGTTGAGCGCGAGAAATTTCATTCGGACGAAATGAGCCGAACGTCCAAGGCTCTGCTCTCTCTTTCTCGCAGCCATTCTCTGCGAAAAAGTTTTCTCGGCGCCGACACATGCAGAGAGAGAGAGAGAGAGAGAGAGAGAGAGAGAGAGAGGAGAGAATAGCGCATTCCGCCAAATGCACGCATTGTGCGCGAGTGCGCATATTGAAAAAGTGTCTCCGTCGGGCTGGAGTTTCTCGCAGCTCGCTGGACCGCGCTATTGAAAATATATATGCGCGCTTCTGCTGTCGCTCTACTATTGCTACTGTCGTCGGCAACTCATTACTGAGACCCTTTTCTATTTCTTTCTATTTTTTTTTTTTATAAAAAGAAGGTTGATAGAACTAGGTGAGGAATAGCGCGAGATGCTGATGAATACTGCTCGCAGGAGGAAAATACGAGACGAATTTTAATATAGGCGAGATATATTCTATTCTATTGGGACTGTGAATTGAAGAGCTTTTTGCAATTCCTTTGAAGATATTGCTCTCATTTGTTATTTGATATAACTACACCAATATAAATGGACTGCCGATGCTTGTGCTGGCGACGGCATAAAAAGGATATATAGAATAACACGACAGAAGGCATGTGATACTTTTTAAGGGCGTGTAAAATGGTTGCCATACGCATTGCTTACTACGGAAAATATTTTCCGGTTGCAAATAATAACGGAATCTTTTGTAAATTCAACCAGACAATGCTTATATCAATTCGGAGGGCGAAGGAAGCTGTTTAAAAAAAGGTTAATTTCGAATAATTGTTTAAAATAGCAGATTCGGTAATATACCCCTTAAACTCAAACTTTCAAGAGATTCCATTATTATGATGGGGCATTTGCAGAAAACGGTTAGAATTAGAGAAAAAATTGCGATTATGTATAGCTTACATCATAAAGGAGATTTTAATGCCACGGATATAACCGAATTAATTGTAGGCACTGCATTCCATTTTTTTGATAATTGGTTTGTTTAAAAACGTCGAATATGATTCACTAATACCGGAATTTTTAAATACATCTCGTAATTGAGCATAACAGGTAGCATCATGAGCTGTAACTCCAATTTACTAACTCGCTATCTAATAAGCAGTGAATATTTGTCATTTCTGAACAGAGCGAAATTGAGAACAAATTTATATTTGCTCCTCAACATGAAAGATCAGTTTTAAACTTTCGTTTTATAGATAACTCGTGAAATTGTATATATTTTTATGGATGAAAATTGTGATATTGATATAAATATGAACTAGCAACCGCCGGTCACTACGTGACTAAAGAAAGTAAAATGGAGAAAAAATTGAGAAAAAAAATTTGGATACATATTATATATGTATATACTATTTTATATGTATTCATATATAGATATGGAAGATACACGTATTTTCTTTAACCAATTTTAACAACCGAACCAAAGCGGAGGAAACTCGAAACCTTGAAAAAGCACATCTTCAAGCTGAGTCCTTTCTAATCATACATAATTTATCTGCTTTGGTTGCATGGTTGGAGCTCGACAACTGTCACAAGATTTGTCCGATTTCTTTAAATATATAGCTTTCTAAACAATAAATGCGCAATAGAAGAGCAGTTTTTAAACTTACGACATGCCACGGAGATGACATTTTGACCAATTTACAGTCTATAGATTCTTCTATGATAAATAGTCAATAGAATATCTCTACGTAATAGAAAAATCTGAATCTTTTCTATTTTCATTCGGGAAACCATGTAAAGACTTAATGAACTTAAATCTCTTTTGTAGATAAATGAAAATCACCAATATAAGCATAGGTATTCTTTGAAAACGGATCAATCTTCAAAGAATGCCTACTCTCTTTCAGTCAACGTAACGGATTACTCAGTACTAGAAACTCGCCAAAGCCAGCCTAGAAAAATAAGAGAAAGCGGCGCAATATTTCAGGAATTCCGAGAAGCGAGAAGTGAGAAACAAATTGCGCTCTCGCGGCCAACATATAGACGCAACGCTTCGATTTCAGCGAGTACAACCCCGCGCGGCGGTCGCTATTAATAACGAGCCGTTCCCCCGCGCGTCGGCTCCGCGGCACGCACGTCCCGGCGCTTCCTCTTTTCGCGCGCATCTTATTCGCGGGGGGGCCGATATATCTGCGCCCCGGCGCGAAACTTGTTAAAGCCTCGCCGAGGAGAGGAGAGGCTACATCCGCATCACGTTCGGCGTATCGTCGCTGGAGTCCGCTGCAGCGAGCGAGCGAGCCCCTTGCTCGCTGACTAATGCCGCGCCATTAGCGCGTCCCCGGGCATTTAGTTTACAGTTTGGGGGGGAGGCCCGCAGCAGCGGTATGCGAAATGAGCCGGGCTCAAGAGTTAAGCGGAGAAAAATACCGACGATAAATAAAGGTAACAATTAAGCGAGCCGCGGAGGGAGAGAGAGAGAGAGAGATTAATTTTAACGAGCAACGAGGAAGACTGGCTGTTGGCGTTGGACGCTTTTAATCAGTGGGGGGGTTTTCGTTTTTGCCGTTAACGGTACAGCCGATCGAGATCCTGTTGTACGCGGGGGTCCGGCTTCAAAGCTTTTTCAATTTATTTTGACGGGTATTGGGAGAAGTTCGTTAATTGTCTTGGCAGTAACTGATTCTAGGTAAGGGGGAATACAACGGTTAATGTTTGTAAAATCGGAGATTTTTTTGTTCAATTAGTAATTTACTATCTTATTGGGTGTATGTAGTTTTAGAGCATTATCTGGACGATATTATGTTGAAAAGACAATTTAGTGAAGCACCTCGTTACGAGAGGTAAGCTGAAATCGAAAGTAAATTTTTTAATTTTACTTATAAGCCACTCATGACTATTGTAGTTTATAATGCCATAAAGTCAATTTACGTAGATTTAAGTAGTGAATCATTGTCTCATCGTCGTTTAGACAGCTTTACCCCATCAAAAATTCTGTGTTCAGAAGGTTAAACACGTTTTCTCGAAAACAGTATTATTATAATCGATGTAACACGATTTCTCATACAGCTTTTAATCAATCGAGTTGAAATTTTCAGAGAAAATTGCATCCTAAAACAAGAGTATAATTATGACAACTCAAAACTTTACTTTTTTTAAAACCAAGCAAGTAATAGTACATTATGCAATAAGGGAATAAAGTATTAGATGGAGTCATATATCACCTTCATCCCGCTTTTCAGGTCAATAAAGAGGCCATTACAGTTAAGTCGGAAATAAAGTAAATTTTCATGAGTTAAAATTTTTTACTTGCATTTTATTATTCTATTCTAGTTTATCAACCTTTTTAACCAATTTTCTACTAAATGTATTATACGTTTTTATTTTCGTTAATTAACTATAATATTATAATCAAGTTGGTAGAATGTAAACTTGCTATAGTATTGTTTTTAGGATGTGATATACACTTTTTTATATTATGCGTCAAAGTTCGTAATAGGTTTTGCACCTAATGTTACAAATTTTTTTCTTCAATAATTTTAGATAAAAAATTAACTTTTTCGCTCGCTTGAAAGTATCCACCGTTTTGGCATGTGTTACAAATTATTATTTGTGATATATTTATATGTTTAAGCTAGTGAACCGCTGTTTCGTAACTCCGAGGAAAAGCGAGCTTTATTGAAAAAAAGGTCGCGTGTTAAGGTATAATCGTAGTTTCTACGTTGTTCGTAGTCACTTCGAGGAAGAAGATAGACGTAGTGACGCGGCGTGGTTGGACAGAGTGACGTCGTCCTGGTTTCGTTGGTGACCTCTCTTTTTCTCTTTACCTCTGTTCGGGCCTGGGGGCTCGTTAAATAGCGAGAATAAGCTGATGATATTCTGCTGATATGGACCTGCGTCTTTGAGAAACCGACCTGGAGTTTCAGGAAATTGTGAAACTCTGTGTCAGCGGGTACGGCTTGCGCTACACCGTATATCGGCTGATACATAGCTCAAATTCTGCACCGTTTACTTACCCTGATATGCAAAACACTATTATTAAATTTAGCAAAAACACCAATCACAATAAATTCCAATCTCTTTAGCGCGAGATAAACAAATTAAATAACCGCTACAATAAAATATGCTTTTCTTAGGCCCCAACGTGGTGTGTCTATACATGTGTTTATACCTAATAATGCATTGACTTACTTCAACGTTATTTATGAATCAATCATTACTGTATCTTAGAAAAAATAAAATTCACAAAGTATCTTTTTCTCATAGATCCGAGCAAAGTGCTCTTACGTATTTTACAGAGCTCGTATTGTATATCTCCGAATTCCAACAAATATTTACGTTCGAGAAAGCGAAACGCCCATGCAGGCGGACGACGAACGTTCCCGGACTCATAAGGACTCGGGGGGCAAAAAGCGCGAGCAATTCGCATAAGTAGATAAAACATTTTACAGCGCTCCACCCACATGCATACACTTGCTCTCGCTGCTGCCTGGCGTTACACTTGCAAGACGATGCTTTTTTATGGGCAAGCACAATTCAGATGTCAAGAGCAAGGAAGCAGCTCACGCGCGTTGGAAGGAGCAAGATGGAGAGCAAAAAGAAGAGAGAAAGAGAGAAAGAGAGAGAGAGAGAGAGAGTGCAGAACGTGAGAGCCAAGAAGTAGGGCGCGAGAAGCCGAGAAAAGCAAAGAGAAACAAACATAATAAGATACGTGGAGAAGTGTAAGAGCGCTGGAGCGTCTGACCGAGGGTGAATAGAGTGCTCTCAGCAAATTGGAGCGCTCTGGCTTTTCTATTACCAGCTGCTCTCCCTCACTCTCTCTCTCTCTCTCTCTCTCTCTCTCTTTCTCTTTCTCTCTCTCTCCGCTACTTGGCTTCCCGCGGCTCTTCACGGCTCCCTCGCTTCGCAACAAATGCAAGTATCATTCTCGCTTCTTACAATCTATCAGTGATCATTCATATTCTCCGTGCCGGTGCACACTTGAACGTAATTGCTCGACAATCTGGAATTTGGCTCATTATTCATTCTTTTTAAGTATCTGTTTCTCGCACACTTTTTTCACCTCTCGTGTAGGTATCCACGAGATTGAACATTAATTTTAAACTTCTCTTTCATTACTATGATCTTAAAGACTTAATTATTGTAAATTAACTATGTTGTGCAATTCTTTAATGATATTTCAATCAACTTATTGTTCTTGAGCGCTATCAAAAGTCAAGATTTGAGATCTACAGTAGTTATGTCCGCATTTAAGTAGTTACGTGTCGAGTTTAGTAAGACGCACTGACAGCGACTTTATGTGTTTGATGTGTTTTTACTTGTAAATACTGTTTATATCGTCTTGCCATTTTTTCAGGTTAGGACAATTACTTGAAAAACTAAAGTATATTGTTCAATAATGTGTACATATGTATGCAATGTCCTATCTCCAATTTATTATCATAAAATCCCATTTATCCCATTTATGTAAACCAAACTTAATTACTACTCAAAATCACGAAAAATATCCACGACATAACCTCATAATTGTCATAAGAGCGATACCCAACCATAATGTGCATAGAATCCAATAATATAAATAACGCTTCGTAATCATTCGTACATTACGCATACGTAGATCAACGCCACTTCCGAATCAGGCCGAATACTCGACTCCTCCGGTCTGGAGGCATCCCCTCAGCCACTTGCAAGATATGAACTTAAGCTCCCCGCGAAGCCCACACGAGGAGCGCAAGCTGGAAGATGAAGAGACGCGCGGCACAGCGAGGGCGAGACCGAAGACGCGAGAGGAAGCTCACGCCGGGCGGCGCGCGCGTCATTGTTCGCCCCGCGCGACAGAAAAAAGCCGAGCGAGAAGGCGAAGCCTCGGAAAAATTCCTTTCGCCGGGGACTTTCGCGCGGCTTCGCCGTGCCTCTTCTCTCCGCAACTTCCCGCGGTATATAGCGCGCGCGGAAAGAGCAAGTCGAGGCGCGCGAGCGCGAGGCGGAGGCAAGAAAAACGGAAGACGGGAGAGAGAGAGAGAGGGTGAGAGACGAGTAGAAGGAGCGCAGAGAGGATGAAGAGGATTCCCGATAACCCGACAGCACTAGAGCGAGAGAGAGAGTGAGAGAGAGAGAGAGAGAGAGCTAAAGCTGCCTGTAGCCTGCAAGCATTCTGTCGCTGGAACGACGGAGGAGGACGCGAAAATGTAGGAAATTGATCTCCGGCGGAGGAGATACGCGACGCGCGACGAAAACTCGGCGCGAATCATACGGCTGCTGCTGCTGCTGCTGCTGCTGCATGATGCGCCTTCGCCTTCGTTGTGCAGCCGAGAGACAAGGGGAGTGAGAGGGAGAGAGGCAGCGAAGCCAGCCGAGAGACGGAGAGAGAAAAGTTAATTGTCTCGGATTTCTCAAGCAGCTCACTATTACCGCGACCGTCTTCGAGCTCTCGTCAAAGAAACTCCGCTATTGTTGTCGCAAGAGATGCTGCTGCTGCTGCTACTGCTGCTTCTTCTGCTTCTTCTCTTCTTCTTATCCTCTTCGTCTTCTGCTTTCTTTTTGTGTATATCAGTTGGCTCTGAGAGTCGCGTCTCCGCGTGTAGCAGTGTGTACTGCCGCTGCGCGCACACGCTTCTGCGACTGAATTTCGCGCAGTTATTTGCCGGGCCAAGCCAACATCGCGAGGCAAATAATATTTCGATCGAAGGTGTGTACGTATATTTGTGTATATATATATATATACAGAGAGAGTGAGATATAGTGTATAGATTCTATACTGCAGGGGGCAGGGATTGAAAAATTATTCGTAATACGAAAGCAGACGACCGACTCTGCGTCAAATGAAAGCGCAGCTTTTTCTTGATAAGGCTCTGGGGTATTTTTTTTATTGTACTCATTGCTGTGTAAAGAACATTGAGAGAAATTGTATAGTAAATTTTACAAATTGCTTTAAAGGAAAATACACAAAATCATTTTTGTATGCTTTCTAGAAAATTTGACTAAACGAATCATAATATAAAATATTACTGTACATAAGGTAATTGTACCAATATGGCCCACTATGACTATCCTAGCTATTACGCGATTTAGCTGGTAAATAGCTGATGATTTTTTTTTTCTATGACATCATATACATGTGTTATAAAAAGAAATTTCTCGCGAAAACAAAAGGAAACCAACCTTCAGTGTATTTTGTCTTGCAACCACTTAAATCCATTTGCCACTATAATTTTGAGCAAGTTATTATATTTACTGTGATATTAAATTAAAAAGTTGGCCCAAGTCGACACTGCCCTCGATGTTACTACGTATTATCAGATTTCAGTATAGAACAGTTTATTTTATCGTCCTGCTATGTACAAAATTTGAATCTAAAGTTCTTCCTTAGAATTTTGAACTACGATCGGCAAAGATTATTATAAGTATATGTCCAGAATACCTAAAATTTTCAATTTCTTATTAATTAGGTTTATCTTCATACTCGCATGGGTTTTAACCTTTATCATATATATATAGCATTACTTTAAACAATATCCAACTATTTATTTAGATTAAAACTTAAGTGGCCCGGACTACCCCATTCTCTCCTACGCAGTATAATTTGCTTTGCAAAACAAGTTAATGAATTAGGATAAAACTATGCATAAAGTTGACATATAATCTGAAAGAACGAATAATATGTAGGGTTCGTTGGATCCCAGATGTCATTTAAGAATTAATATTTGCATATATAATTTCATTACTTTTAACTCCTTCCGACGATATACAGATTTGCTTTTTATTAGTAATCAAAGAATGAAAAATAATGATGGGTCATATTGGGTATACGTCAAACCCAATATGTCCCGCTGGCTGTTTATTTTCAAATTTCTGTCAAATTGCCCTATATGCATATTTTTATATCCAACAAACTCGAATAAATTTCTTGTCATACATCAACCATTGTAAATACTCAAAGCTTGGTGAGCCACATTGGGTACACTCACCTTATAATAATACATTATAATACATTTTATAATACATTATTTATTTATCATAAAGTTTTCAAAATATTGCTGAACAATAAAGTAATTATTCGGTTTTAGGCAATAATAAAATGAACATACTTATTGATAAAAATTAACAAAATTATTAACAAATATTTATCACACAATTACTATCCGTGCACATATTTGACTAAAGTCGAACAAAATCCTACAGTTGATTATAAGTAGTAACAGACATGATGGTAGGGCTACACGCCCGCTAACTGCAATAATCTCTATCTCTTTCATACATAACTGCAAACAATTCTCCAGAAGATAAACACGAAAATGAAGCGCCAGCGTATAAATGATTTACAAAAACAACAAATATATACGAAGCCGCAAGCCGGGTCGATGGGAAATTTCAGCGTCATCTAATCGGAGTATTCGATGTTTGCCCAAAGCAACAGAGTTTACACACAGCCAATACGCAGACGCGTACATGCATCGCGCCAACGTACACACATATATATATACGCGTATACATATACATATACATATACGCCGGTGCATCAAGAGCGTAGGGTAAGCAAAACATTTGGTCCTTATCGCGCACGCAGGCGAACAGCCTGTATACGCGGATTATATGCATCGCCATCATACATACACATACACACACTCACACGTACGTCCCTCTACATTTATGTATAGTAAAACGCTTCGGCAGTACCAAGAGAAAAAGAAGGACGAAGCATACATATATAGCCCGACGGTGGGAGAGGTGAGAGTTAATGCATCAACTTATCGGAAATCTCGAGTAACTCGGGCAAAATCCCCGTTCTCTCTCTCTCTCTTTCTCTCTCTCTCTCTCTCACGCTCTATTCCACAGCAGCGTCGCGCGCGCGTAATTTTCAGCGTGGCGAGGGGCAAATAAGCCGCGCGCTGTGCAGCAGCAACCACTTCCACAGTACATGTGGCCGTCCCGTAAGAAGGTTACCGCGCCGTAAATACACACACGTACGAAGTACGAAATTTGGGTTGGCTGAACGTATGCATGTACCTACTCCGTTCGCGTGGATATATATATATGGGGGTTCCCCCCTGCTCGCGCCGCTCCCAACCCCTACTTTTTACTTTTAATAAGATAAATAGAGAAAAAAAATTAGAACATTTAAGTGTAAAGTTAATTTTTTGTATAAGCTTTAATGTTTTTAACATACTCGTATTCTTAACATATTCAAGGAGTTTTGCGGATTAATAATAAATAAAATAAAATAAAATATTTATGTTAATATATTCATGAGTTATCAATGATGGAAGAAGCTTAAGATAATGTAAAGACACAATTTTACTTTTATATATAGAGAAAGAGTTTTTTTTTGTATCTTCGCAAAAATCTAAAAAATTAGGTATACTTTACCAATTGCATCCAAATTGTATATGATTTATACACTATAGTCTATAGGTGTAGTACAGTTATTATAGTAGTATGATTCATTGTACAACAACATCACTATAACTAACAGACAAAATTTGCGTGTGTTTGATTTACGTTAAGGAAGATGATTAATTAGCAAAATGTATTACAAAGAATTAACTTTTTTAAACATACTTCGGGAGGTAAGGGCTCGTTTAATGAGAGTCAACATAAGTGCAATCCCGTGCTGTTGTTGTGCTATGCTGTGTTGTGCAGTCTGATTTTAGAACAAATCTATGTACACATGTATCCATGGTCGTTGAATTATTATTTTAAAAGTATTATTTAGATTCTTTAATAAATTAAAGATAGCGTATAATTTATGTTGAATGTTTAAAGTAATAATATATATAAAGTAATATAAGCTGTGTATTGCAAGAATTAATTTTATTTAAATATTATTTTATTAGAAATCTCAATTAATAAACCTATAATTATTTAATTACTAAAAGAATTATTATTACTTTCTTTGTTTTTAACCACTTTATTCATATAATAATATCATACATTCAAATTCTTTCATTACCTTACTTGATAACGTTTTTGTTTTAATATTTTATTAAAATCTTTAATTTATTAAAGAAACTAAATAATACTTTTAAAATTTTAATTCAAAGACCATAGATATTTTTTTTGTCTTGTTCTTTCATCAAAATCGCTCGTTTATTAAATAGTCTAAATGATAATTATGAAATATTAATTGAATGAGTATAGACATCTCCGTTCTGAAAACGGACGGCTTAGCACAGCACAGCACAGTACAGCACGCGATTGCGCTTATGTGGATTCTCACGTATGGTGAAGCAACAAGGTTGTATCTAGGTGTGTCTAGTACTCTAGTTATATCATCTGCTACTCATGTAAAATTATATATATATATATATATATATATATATATATATATATATATATATATATATATATATATATATATATATATATATATATATATATATACATATATATCATCGAGAGTCTACTCCGCGCCTAACACTGAGAAAATGGAATGGGTCTCACATCCATACTTTTATATTTATATGATAACTATATTGGTATTGTTATATTGTCGGTGATATTGTATGGTTGTCAAGCAAAATAATATTGCTGTGAGAGCAATCGGAAAGTATTGTTACAGCAGCAATACGCAGTTTAGTTCGATCAACCAGTATATGGCTGCTCAAGCAATACATTTTTTCAGTGTACTATAAGTGCGCTCTAAGGGCATCTACACTTTGTTGTAAATAAAAACGATTATTGCTTATTTTACAGCTGTAAAATGAAAGTTATTTAATATTGTGATTATTTATTATTATTATTATTATAAACTGTCTTAGTATCACTGCATGTCGAACAAGTGTTTAAAATTACCGTGTATTCTTTTTTTATTCTAACCTATAAAAATATTGAAGCATAATTTTTAAAGTGAGTTTTTGTGATTATATTGTTCTTTATTGTAAATAATTTTATAAAATGTATCAATTGATAAACAGTTGATAGTGTGTCTTAATCTTTAATAACTACTATTTTGTATGTATTAATTATAAAATACATATTTTATATCTTTAAAAATATTTTCGTACAAGCACTAAAAACTCCCATTAAGTTAATGACATGAGAAGCGAAATCATCATCCTTGGAACCAATACAAAATGTAGAATATGTATTAAGTACTAAGTTAATTAAGTGGAGCGTCTGTGGAGGGGTCGATTGAGGGGTGGTGGTGGGGCGTGGAGGGGGTGACGGGGTGTGGAGGGGCAAATGCATTATAAAATAACGTACATTTTGAACGAATTTCACGTTACTTAGTGGAGGGGCTGTGGCGGGGCAGCGACGGGGCACTTAGGGGGGTGGCGGTGGAGTGGGGTGGCGGGGGGTAGAGGGAGTGTGAGGGGTAGAGGGGCTGAATACCCAAAACCACGGTAACAACTATATAATATAATACTATATGTATATATATATAGGCAAGTAGGAGCCTCCTTGGGAGTAGCTGTATATGTGCATGGCTGTGCATGTAAGTACAGGACGAGGTAGAGGGAGAAGGAAAAGCAGCGAAATGGACTTATACACATGCAGACGGGGGCGCGCACGTATAAACTGAAATATACGGCTTTCAGTGAAAATCCACCGCGGAAATCTGCTCGAATGCCATCATAAATCTATGCTCGATATGTATAAAGTATGTATATGCGTATATCGAGCGGGCGGCGCGCGTCTCTCAGTCGTGTGTAGACGCTCCCCTCCGCTTGCATATCTACGTCTCTGCGAGGGTATTTTACGTCAAATCTATAAACGATTTTTTTGTGCACAATTTTATTTTCGGTTTACTTGTATTTCCACTCCGCTCGCGCGCCATCGGGGGCGTATATCACGCGTGCGTGAATCCATCATCTGTGGCTGTATCTCGAATGCGGAGAGAGCCGTCGAGAGATCGATAGTAAACATTGCTTCCGTCTCACAATTCGGTGAAATCATACTCCTTTACGCTGTTATATTAGCAATGAGCGTAGTATAAAATCATCCTTTTTGTGCTAACCATGGTAGAAATTGATTTAATTTATTCGCCATTTATTGACAATAGTTTTCTTGGTTTTTTATTGAATATTGATGAAACGATTTTTTCTATGGTTTTCAAACGTTTCTTGGAGTGTATATTCCAAGCTATTTCATAGACATCAACTGAACGGCATACTTGATTATGCCAAAACGGGTTTAAAAAGCCTGTTTAAAATAACCCAAGAAATCGCCAGTACTAGCATATTAACGTTATCAATATTATGACAGTTGCTACGGAAAAGTTTTATAATTTGAAATGCTCGATACTTATTGACTTTTTCAACTTTTTCACGTATGACGTCATGCAATTAAGACGGCAAGAAAGCCAGGGGTACAACAACTGGTGGTCAGATTACCAGCTCTCACCAGCCAATCAAATATTGAAAAAGCCAGGGGTACAACAAAAATTACGTCAGACGTGAAAATGCCTAATTAAAACTTGACAAATTCTCAATATTTTCTAGACCTTTAAAATGTAAATAATTTTCTTATAGAGTTCAAAAAAATTTTTTTCTTTTCATATTTGAAAAAGCCAAGGGTACAACAAAAATTACGTCAGACATGAAAATACCTAATTAAAACTTGACAAATTCTCAATATTTTCTAGACCTTTAAAATGTAACTAATTTTCTTATAGCTTCAAAATTTTTTTTTTCTTTTCATATTTGAAAAAGCCAGGGGTACAACAAAAATTACGTCAGACATGAAAATACCTAATTAAAACTTGACAAATTCTCAATATTTTCTAGACCTTTAAAATGTAAATAATTTTCTTATAGACTTAAAAAAAAATGTTTTCTTTTCTATTTCTAATTTCTTATATCTTATTCTTATTTCTTATTCTTATAACTTTCTTATTTCTAAGTCAAAAACAAGAAACTTGTAGCTTTCACTTTTTCGAATTTCAGTCAATATGATCTTTGTTCTGCGCCTTAATATGCAGTTATTACTATTACATTAGCTAAGAATTTTACACTATTTTAAAATTTATCTTTTAAAAAACTTAACTCTGAATGAGCGAATAGTAACTTTATTCTTATATTCCTGAAAATGATAAAACATTCAGCACCTAAAATTGAAAAAAATTAAATTTTTCTCTATAAAAAAATAATTCTTTTTTTAATTATTCAACCTCGAAATAAAAATAAAATACAGCACGGAATATATCGGTTATTTTCCGGCACGTCGGTAATTCGATGCCGGCGAAAATCAAGAGAATTTATTTCCTCGCACATCGTTCGGGCCGGTGTTTTAATTTTGCCCGCGTCCTTCGTATACATTTTCGCGTGCCACGCCGGCGACGAGAGCGAAACGCCAAAAACGCAACCGAGCAGTAGAAACGCGCGTACGCGTCAGATGGGAGACTCGTCGTCCCACACCGCGACGAGAAATTCATTTTCCGTCCGTGCGCCGCCGCGCACTTTTCTGCTCGGATGCAGCGGCGAAAGCCCGGGCAGTCGCACGCGAAAGTATTTCATCCGCGAGCTGCCGAGCTTGTAACGAGCCGGCGCGCGGCGCGCCGGGGCTAGATCGAGCGTGCCGCACTTTTATTCAGAGGGAGGATGACTCTCTTTTTTCTTCCTCGTCCCGCGCGCGCGCGCGAGAACCGACTATTTTTTCTAATTAGCCAACCGGAATTTTAATTTTCGCATAATCAACCGCTCGTTTAATCAGTTAAATCGAGGAGTGGCGTTACTTGGCTGGAGGACACAGTCGTTAATTTTTTTTTTTTAACGTCGTCGGTGATTTATTGGAAGTGATAATTTTCTAAAAAGTAGGGTGTAATGAATTATTGACAATATTGATCATTTTCTGTACGTATATTTCGATGAACATTCGATTAATTTGGCATTCGATCACTAGCTGATACGCCTTAACAGGGTTTGTTAAAAATGCGATCCGAAGAAATAAATTAAAATGTTGTAAGTAGTTTTTGTTCTATGTAAAATAATAATTATAATTAATGTTTCTTAAAATATTCAAAAATATTCATGAGAACCTATTTTATAAACCATATTTTAAAGATAACCAAATTACTTCCGAGAAAGACATGCTTACAGTTTAATTTTGCATTTTATTTAATGTAAATTGTATTATTTAACCGAATATAACTTTGTTAAAACGTCAAGTTATTACATATGACAGGTCTTAAAATATTTTTATAATTACAATTATTACAATATAATGAAAAAATAATACAAAATATTTTACATTTAATTTTACATGAATATGGAGAAAGACGCTATAACCCTCCTGAAGAGCTCGTTAAATAATGTCCAACGAAAAACATTTTATTTGTAATACAAATATTGTCTTTAACATTTAACATTATTTATTTATTTATTATTTATAAACGGACATACAAATTTAATATTTTTAATTTTTTCTGAGCTTTTTTATAATTTGATCTTTTTACCTTTAAATTATTGCAATACATGTATTAAGGAATATTGAAAGTAACAGAAGCAGGAATCATTTAAAGAAAATTAATTTTACTCATTGTCTCAAGTTATAGACTTAAATAATCGATTCGCATTACCATTTCATAAAAATGTATTGCGCCAAATCCGCATCCCAGCAGCGAGTATCGACATATAGCCCGTAACATTGAAAAGCTTCCAATATTGACAACAGCTGTTTCGCTAGCTAATAATCGCGAATCCCCCCTACTTGAAATTCTAGAGGCATTCTTGCGCGTCGCACGGAGCCGCGCGAGAAGAAACGATTTAAAAAGGAAACGCGAAAGCTGCACGACGGCGGTAGTGGTGGCGATTGTAAGCGCGCGCGCACGGCCAAGTTAAATTTCTCCCCCAACCTCGCGCTTTTTTCAGTTTCACTTCACCGTGCGGCGGCGGGCGGCGGCCGACTCTTTCGATTCTCCCCGCGCGAGCAGCTCTCATCCTCTCGCACGAGCTAAGAAACCTTGAATAATTCAAACTCGCTTTTTCCACGTTGTCTGAATCCGCTCTCTCTCTTTCTCTCTTTCTCTGCCTCCCTCTATCTCTCTGTCTGTCTCTCTCTCTTCTACTCTAGCTTCTCATTCCCTTTTGAGCAAGTTTCGTATCAAGCGGGAGTTAGAAGAGGAGAGAAGGAGCGAATGAGAGATGAATTTTTGCGGCAGAATTTTAGTTTCACGAGTGGGGAAAGTCATTCGTGATCAAACGGATTCTTTTCTTTAAAACTTGGATATAACTGATGCTTGAGTATACGAGAAATTATGATAAAGAATAAGGATTTCTATGATAATTTTCTTTTTAATAACCATAATTACACGGAAAAAATGTTGTAGCTGATGGAACTTAAATTTTGCGGAAATAATTTGTCTATGTACGCAAGTACATTCGTAATTGAGTCAGTAGCACTTTTATTTAATACGCCCTATAATTTTGCAGCCACAGTCAAAGACTAGCACATTCACGAGTTTTCCACGAAGACTAATACTTTTCATAAATTTCCCACGAAGACTAGCACTTTTCCTATTGAATATTTAAATTAAGACTGTGCCGATAAACTCTCGAAGAGTCGGATCGATTATTCTTTTGTCGTCTTCGTGGGACTTTTCATAGGAAATACAACAGACGTACTAGTCTTCATAGGGGTCAAGGATTAGTAAGAGTAAATTGATTAAAAAAACTGATTAATTAAGCTTTACAAGAAATCAAAGTATTTGATTTATTCCGTAATTTTTTCCATACAATCATGTATAGTACAATTTTATAAATAAAGTTACCTTTTTATACATTCAGTCAAAATTAAGTATAATGTAAAAGTACCGAGTTATTCCATTATTTATTTACCTTCTGAGAATTCCCTTATCAAATTAACTTTAAACTGATAAGAATGATATCAAAATTGTAAATCGTCGGCAATTGTTTTAAAATTATCTCACGCATATATTTCAGATTAATTTTATTAAACTCCCAACTGCAGGGATAGCGCTCGCGGGAGAGCGAATATCTCTCGCCCACAGTCCACACAGCAACAGCGAATAATTGCTGTATACACGCGCGCAATTCGCCTACGTGTATAATACAGTGGAGGTGCGCTTGGTGCGGCGGCAGTCGCGCCTCAGCTGCACTCGGAATTATTACAATTATCTTTGGATACTCCCGCGCGCGCGCGCGCGCTCGCAACGTATTGCGGCCGACATTTAAGATTATACCTCGACGCAAACCTCCACACGAGAGCTTGAGCTCTCTCGAGTCTTATCAGCTTTCTAGCAGAAGAGAGAGCGAGAGAGAGCGAACCGCTCGGCGGGCGAATCCCGACTACCGAGATCGCTGCTCTCCTCTCTCGCCTCTGTTTGCCATTCATAGGTATAGAGCGAAACTGCTGCCGCCGCGCAAATCCAAAAGCCCGCAGACGCGAATACGCGCGCGCGCCTGGGTGTGTACGCAAACTAGTGACTGCCAGCGATATTACTACAATACGTGAGGGGGTGTATATCCCAGAAGCTCTGCGGCGACATTTTAAACGCGCGAACCGCGCGCGGTTGTCTTATAAGGTGACTGCTCGGAGTCAACGGGTGAACCGTGCGGTTGCGTTAGTATAATAGGACGAGATAGCGACAAAAGGATCGTTGGATTCATTGTGCACAAATCAGGGGTGAAAATTAGATGGAGGTTTTTAATTAGTTTTAATGGATTTATGCCGATTTTACTCAAATTTCGTTTGCACAGGTTTTTCGGGTTGTAGGCAAAAAATGTAATGTCAAAAATACGAAATCTTTAACCCCCCTGTGGTTGTATTATTTTTTCAATACCTGGGTTCAATCGAGCATGATTCAACAATCAAGTAGTACGTAAAATCTTAATTATCAAAATTATTTTTTCGAATTTTTTGTGTAAAATCTAAAATATCGTTACACTCAGAAAGCGATTATATTCGGTCGAAGGGAATTTTTATCTCAAATTAGATATCTAGAGAAAATATATTTATGACAATATAGGAGTACCCTATCTTTTGCATGTTAAGTTGTATTAGTACAAAAGAAAATCCTTTTATTGTGGATTAAAAAGACCAAAATAAAAAAATTCAAATTTTATTGTCCTTACGGCAACTTATCAAAGCTGCGCATCAAGATTTTTTTCAGACACAGTGATTGAAGTAAGCTAAAAGACGATGAAAATACCGATACCACCGAGAAACGAATAAGAGTCACAGGATTGGAAAATCTCATCTTTAACACACACGACCAAACAATAATCTGAAAATATAAAGCTCTTATTTCAAGCAGAATTCTTCTTACATAAGCGCTAAGATAGAAATTCACTTGACGCTTATCGATTCCACTATTATTAAAAATAATTCATTTAATTTAAAATGTATCCTCTTCAGTTGAAAAAAGTGAAATTTTTTTGATTTCAGAGGATTTGTTTTTAATCGAATAAATTATTTTTAAAAGTACAAGAATTATTTAGCATCAAGTGGATGTTTTATCTTGGGCATAAATAAGAAGAATTCCGCTTGAAGCAAGAACTTATATTTTCAAGTGAAGCCTTTGAAAATATTTATATACTTAAGCCGGGAAGGTACTCTAGAAGCTTAAAACAATAGTAGATTTTCTTACAAGGGGGGAAAATGGAACGTTCGCAGCCACGTGATGTGACGTCATATTACGGGCATGCAGGAGTTCCATTTTACCCCCGTGTAAGAAATAGTATTTTTCTCTATCCTCGGGCGAAAGTACGTTAATTAATCAGTCGAGAAAAGTCGAAAATTATCATCTTTCCTCGTGACATCAACTCTGCGTAGCCATATTTTTACTTTCGCTCTATGTTTTGATAGCGTTAGCGCCCGCGCGATCACTGCACGTCGTGCTTGCAGTTTGCAGGTTATATTTTTCAATGTTATTTTACCTATCGCAATTGGTTTTTTCCGATGCGCGCGTTTAGGTATTTTCGATGCCCGCCCAACATTTGCAGCACGAGCGTAGCGAGTATTGCGATATTTAATACATGAATTTTTTAGCCAATTTACTGTATTCGTATTAATTTCTTCATTTTTAATAACAACTTCTTGCCTACGCGTATTAGTATTTATAGATTTGGGGGAATTTAGTTTCACTTTTTTCACGGGTAGTTGAGCAGAATTGTCGTTGAAGGGAACTTTAATAGGCTGTTTCATAGAAAAATTCCGAGAAGCTTTAGAACTTGACTGTGACTCAATTGTTACAAATTGATTTTCGCAATGTTGTATGGGATTGTTTTTAGCTGTAACAAACACTACTTGAGGTTATTGCGATTCCTTTGACATTGAAATTGGGGCACGGTCAAGGTCGTCTATTATGGTTATTTCGGTAGTGAAATCATCCCAACCAATTTCGACAGGAGGCACATGTTCTTTATTTGCGTTGATAATATGCATAGAATAGTCTCTACTGGTTGATGGTCTAGAAAAATCTGGCTGGATTTTAGCTGCAGCATAGATTGAAGCTCCTTTCGTCACTCCATCGAAAATTTGTTGTCGATTGTACATCGAATTTTCGACATAACCATGCCAGACTTTGTCCGATACCCATCCTCCCAGCTGTTTCACTTTATCAAAGGATGCACCTGAGTTATCAAGCAGTGGGACCCCTGTTCTATGAAAGCAATGTCAGGTATATCGTTTAGGATCCTTTAAACTTAAGTACGAAGCTATAATTAATAATCCCGATGACTTGGCGTACACATTTTCCTTCTTGATAACGGATAAAAAATCTATCGGTGAAATCTTTAGTTGCCCTTAGAGAGATATACTGATTAACAATTTCGAAAAAAAGAGTTCCAATAAGTAATTGGCGTGATGCCGTAGTGGTGCAACTATTGTAGTCATTTTTTGTGGACTGAATTGATATCACATATCTTTTGTCAGGCAACTCTTCAACATCTTGAACACGTAGATTAGCAATTTCGTAAAATCTGAGTGCTCCAGAAATTCCAAATATAAGGATAACCTAGCATAAAAAAGTATAAAATTACAAATAATTATAGTGCAATAGTGTCAACAATAGGGACTTAAGATGTGAATATTATTACTAACTTTAAAGGCTAAATATGTTTGATCATCAGCTTCTTCAATAAATTTTTCAATTTCTTCCCACTTTAAAACTTGAGATTTTGATGGCTTATATCCTTTGGAATAATTTTTCAACCTAGATTTATAATTGAGAAACCTACTAATATCAATATGCTCCTTGTTATTCAAAGTTTTCTTTAACATTTTCCCACTTTTTGTATGCCTCGTAAACTTGTATATAACGATCGACAGACTTCTTTGGTAAAGTATCACTATTTATGATTAATTTAGCTTCTTTGTCAAAATCTCTTATCACTTCTTCTTCATCTGTAGAATAGTCAACGTCAGAAATCGCAGATTGATCACTCATATTGATCATGTAAAGAGCTTTTTCAAAGTCACAATCCGCTGTATCGTATATGGGGTTAGACTATTCAAAACATTGCTGACAGGGCTTTCGGTCGCGCGTGAAACAAGTGACGCATGCAGTGGGCAAAAGTGCTTCTTCTTCTAGTCTAAACAAACGGCGAAAACGCGTACTTTCGCCCGAGGGCTAGAGAAAATAACATTTTTTTTATTTATTTTATATCGTATATGTGTGAAGAATAAATCAAAAAATTTTCAGACGCTCATTTAACCAAATAAAAAAGATATGAGCACTTTAATTGATGAGGTCCCATATGATTTACATGTATTTCAGAAACTTTGATTCGCTTTATCTCGTAACTCAATATTTTGAGATTCAAAATGTTCCATGCGTCTCAATTTGTAACCAATCGATCTTTAACTTTACACACAAGTTCATATACACATTATTTGAACACCAACAGAAGCATTTTTTGATTTGCAAAGATTTACAAGTTCTATACAGGTTACTATCAGCTATCTAAATAAAACATTAAACAAACGTATAGAAAAAGCACTGCCCACAGAAAAATTTGAGGGAAGAAATCATAGAAATCAGCATAAGAACCCTATTAACCCTATTCTTCGAGTAAAGCAAGTCATTAAAACGAAATCTTCGAACCCCACCGTATTCCCCCGTCATCGAACACAGATTGGTACGATAGTGGCGTAGGAGGTCGCGGCTTATGCGACCGAGAGAAACGTATATAACAAGCACAGGCGCCGTCGCAGCGACGCGTGTATCGTCGTCGTCGTCGTAATAGACGCAAGCGGCTGCGGGCGCGCGGGATATCGCTCAGGGCGGAAGATGGATGACGCTGTTGGCAGGCGCGACGGTGCGACGGCTGGCTGGCTGGCTGACTGGCTCAGACGGGCTGGGCTGGGCTGGGCTCGTCATTCGCGCCAGCCTGGCTTTACCGAACATCGACGTGCGAGCAATTAGTACTTTGTATAAAAATAAAAATGTTATTTTGAACGTTTATTGGGTAAAATAGCGCGAAATGTCTAAGTAGTAATTTATTTAAAAAGAAAGTCAAAAAATAATAATTATAACGGTTTGAAGTTTGCGTATAGAAATGTGCAAGTATGTGTATGGGTGACTTTCATGAAATCAGCTTGAATTTTTTCTCTCCGTTTGGCAACATACTTTTTTATTTATTTACAGACGAATGTGTGTCTTTATGGGGATGTAGTAGGGTCACGATTCGCGTTGCTTACCACAAGATATACTTAAATCTGTTTTTCTGTTGTAAATAATAACGAAATCTTTTTAAATTTTCGACCAGACAATGTTTATACTAATTCGGAGAACATAGTAAACCGTTTTCTTTCAAATACTTTGTTTCATCTCGAATAATTATTTAAAATGACTATTAATTAATTATATTATTTAATAGGGACGGTTGACGTTTCAATTAAGACAATAGCTGTTCAAGGGGCGTGGATTCAAATCTCCGTTAGACCGAATTTTTCGGGGATGTGTTTCCAGATTTTTCAGGTGGCGAAGATCCCGCGATGGCCTGCAACCCGTTACCTGAATAAGGGCAGTAACACTCGTATATGTAATCAAAAGGAAAAAAGCATTAATACATTTATCGCCCCTTATGGGTGTATAATTATATATTATAATTATATAGTACGTCATATTCATCTAGATAGAAACAGATTTATGGACATACCTATAGGGGAGAGTACACAAGTATGACCCCTCTCTCAGTATGACCACCCATGCGTTTTAAGATCCCACCGTTGGGTATTTTGTAGTCGCATCAAACATACTCCGCGGTTGATACTTTAAATTCATTAGCTGGTATTGTCTGTGTGAAAAGTTATTTTTCGGAGCAGACTTTATAGCAATTTCTACATTATATTTAGTCCTTCATGAATGAGTTTGGGCGTCGCTAAACCGATATATCTTTTTTGTTATTGTCTATATAACCTACAATGATAGAAAATACTTGTTGCTCAGTACAAACACCCCGTATGTTTCCCAGTATGATCACCTCCATTAACAAATAGAATAAAATTGAATGATGTTCTATAGGTTTTACTTTCCCTGTTTCAGTCTACAATTAAAAAAAGGCAGACGAATATGAATTGAGGAGAACATGAAGAAAGCCATAACCTTACAGCTACTGGAAAACCAAATATCAATCAAATAGGGGCCCAAGGACTTTAGTATTTAGCAAACTAATATCAACAGAGAGAGGGAAGAATGTAACATGTTTTAATGCCGATTAATGCTGCTGGTGATTCTTTTGTTCCACCATTATTTATGTTTCCAAATGAACAGCGAGTGGACACGATTTTGAAAAAGATGCTCCTGTAGGAAATATTTTTGTAGCTGAAGAATCTGGTTGAATATCTGGGATTACTTATAAAATGTCGCTGGAATTATTTGTTGAGAAAACTCGTCCGATAAAGTTTTTACTTCAAAAAGGTCCATTCATAGGACAAAATGGATTTGAAAATTTCAATTTTCACAACGGCTATAAAAGGTTACAGGGACAATAGCTACGTGTAGTTACACCAAGGGACACTTTTTTAAAAACTAAAATTCCCAAGTTTTTATACCTATATTAATAATTCATTAAGATAATTGAATTTGATACAAACTAATTTTTTTCTTCAAAGAGGTCCGTTCACACGACAAAATTCATTTTGAAATTTCGATTTTTACCACGGCTATCAAAAGTTACAGGTAAAATAGCTATGGGTGGTCATACTGGAGGACTCTCCCCTATACATGCATATTTGATGTTATAGTACTGGCCGTTTTTGCAAAGAACTCATTTTAACTCACACGTTGAGAGATTAAATCAAGTATTTCATAATTCTGATTAGGTAGTGTTCACATTTACATATATTTTTAGAAGTGCAATATTTCAGTTACTTTAATCTTTCATAGTTATACCTATATGTATGTTTTTTAGGAAATTATTAAATTTTTTGTTTAATAAGATAATACTTTCTCTACTACATATAGAGTGACCATTGACTATTAATCATAGAAGCTATAAAGTAGTCAAACTGTTACCAACCACCGACGCATGTCGTTACATGAAAAAGTGCTCTTCTGTAGTTTTATTGCATTAAATGTTTAAAATGCATCTTTAATGTCAATATTACAATTTCCATCCATATAAATAGAATAGGCGCATCACTGTGCCGTTTTCGACGTTTTTAAATACAGATAAATTATAAAAAATAGGAATATGCACTAAGTTGACTACATCCGTGTCATTGAAATCTTGTCTGTAGTGTATCTACATTTAAACGCAATTTCTTTTTGTATTAAGGAAGTGTATAGAATCTTAATTTTATTTTGCCTAAGTCCGAATTTAATTATTAAAATCGAATTTGTAAAGAATAACTTGATAGAAACCTACGTAATATCACCTACGTGACATGTTATCTTGTGGTCAAAATAAAGCTATAATAAAGAATATTTTTTAGCAACGTTAAATCTTTTAACTAAAGTTAAAATTCTGGAAATTTTCTACTCTATATCTAACAGTTTCATGTAAATTACCCATATCAAACTTATTGTATTTGTACAACGAAAATATTCCACGGTACTGACATTTTGGGTATATTTGATATGTATATTGTATAAAATCTAATATTATTATAAAAATTATGTAATAATATGAACATTATGTAAAAATATTATGTTTATCGTATACAATCGCAACATTTTAATTATTTTCCTTCTTAATACCATCTATACGAAGGGCCATCAAATGTAACACTTTTATAACTGAAATGATCATTACCGTAATCAATTCGACGATAGATTACGGTAATGACATTTCGGCTGTATTTAGTGCCTATATAATTGTAAATAAACCTGTAATGCAAGTCTTTTCGGTAGATATAAAGAAACTAACTATATTTAACAGCTTGAAAAGTTTGTAAACAGCAGCTAGCTGTTATCAACTTTTTAAATATCGACAACGACGACAACACTTATTGTAAATATTGTAAACTTCTCCTTTTAGGTAAGTCCCCCGTACATGTTCGTGACGTTGCGTCAATTTCAATATTTACTTACTTAGATTTTTATTTAAATTATAAAATAAAAGTACGACCTAAGTTTTTGCATAAGCCATAAGAATATAAAATAAAAGTACACAGAGCCATAGCATCGCGGCTTCGCCTGGTTCTTTATTTCAGGGATGCGTTGGCAAAATATTTCAGGAGATTATGAAAAGAGAATTAAATTTATTAGGTTTTCAATTTTGAGTACACATTAACTCGCATAATCATTCTACGCAAATTCTACGTACCTTTACGGAATACTGTAAATCTCTCTATACAAATCTGAGTATGAACATTATGTGAAATAAATGAAAAATGAAACGGTTAAAATACACTTAGATATAGATATGCTAAACTTTCAAGGAGAGTGTCATATCTCCATATTTAACAGACGTTTTGGTACCTAAGATTGAAGCCCAGCAACCGTAGTTTTCTTTTCGAATAGGGTATATTAAACATTAATTGTATGTTTTTTTATAAAATGAGATGAAACATTTAGTTAGAACTTTGTTGCGTATACAGAAATTAATTTATTTGAAAGTTACAAATAATTGAAGGTGATGATGAAAATTACATGAAAATTCGGGAATATTTAATTCTTAGATTTTGGTGTTTTTATTTATTTGTACTATTTTTATTTTTATTTATTTATTTTGTCCCAACTTACTATCTTACATTAGTAATTTTATACGAAACAAAGCTCAAATTAAATCTCTTTCTGTTTCCTTTAGTTTTCTTTTAAATTTTCTAACATAAATACATACAAATTTATGATAAAAGGAAGCGGTACCTTTTTCTGAAAAATAACCCACGTTTTAGATGCAGTAGCTTATATCTTGAAAGCAAGGACAGATGATACAAGATTCAGCTACTATGCACTTCATGTTTAAGCGCTTACAATTTTTTTGAACGTTAAAAATGATATATTATTTGTAAAGTTTTGACAGTAAAAGCAAAACTAACAATTGAGTTTGTATAATACTGGCATTGCATTCACTGAATTTTGAAATTTTATACAAGGCATTACTCTACATACACAATAGCTTTTAAAAACTCCTTCTTATAAGCCCATGAAAATTTATTGTACGTGAACAAACGTTCCGCAATATCATACTTGTTTATCTGAACAATGGCTCATTAATGAACGTTTCTGTGTAACATATGATTAGTTACAATGAAGACTAATAGACAGACATATGGTAGAATGTTTAATTTTGATATATTATAACGAATGATATGA
Organism: Gastracanthus pulcherrimus; assembly: GCA_949152435.1. Classification (NCBI taxonomy): domain Eukaryota; kingdom Metazoa; phylum Arthropoda; class Insecta; order Hymenoptera; family Pteromalidae; genus Gastracanthus; species Gastracanthus pulcherrimus. The sequence goes on along the minus strand of OX424576.1, from coordinate 3,487,025 downwards.
ATATAATAGGATTGGCCAAAAGTAACTTAGCGATTGGGATTATAAAATAATGAATATTGATGATTCTCGCTCCAGCACACATCAATATAGATATAGTAGATTTTAATTACAATGTACTATGTAACAAGTTTCCTACTTCAAACAAAACTTTTAACTTTTTAGAAGATACAGTGATAAGAACCTATAATGTAGATCACGAAACCTCAATCAAAAGTCCTCATGGACTCGAAAACTGCATCATACTTTATATCTGTGGGTTCCCGGAAAAAATAATTAAGTCCACTTTTCATGTTTTTGAGATATTAAGGTTTAAAATTTTGAATAAACAAATGTTAAAAAAATTCATAAATAGTTGATGGGTCACTTATTTTTACACATTTTTGATTTTTTGCAGTTTTATATCATAATATACAATATAAAGATACTAAAATCGCTAAAAACTCAATTTTTCAAAAAAGTGAACTTAAGTCATTTTTCCGGTTCGCCACATATATATTATAAGCCCGTTTCACTACACCTTCTTTGACCTTTGTTAAGGGCGGGGCCTTTTTAACAATATTCTAATAGAAATAATTCCTATCATCTGCAATGGCGTAAAATACGCGATGGAGCTCGTACCCCGTTTAGCTCCACCATCCCCTATATAAATATTCTGCGAAATTCAAAATCAAAGTTAATTCAAAACATGCAATAAAATGTATTACAGATTCTTTGACAGTATACAACAGTATTCAACAACATTTTCAAAACCATCAGAAAAGTATACAGCTGCAACGAACAAGAGCAGCAGTAAGAAAAAGTCAATTTGCGAAAAAACAATCACAACGCAAAACCCCTTCTCTCTCTCTATCTCCACGTACAGCATTTAATTATTGTCAGGGGAGCAAAAAAACAGAATGTCTTCGTTAAGGTGCGCGAAATATTGGTCTGTGCGAGCCCCCGGCCCATGACCCGGGTATAACGAGAAAAAGTCAACGTGCGCTCGCACGCGCGAAAAAGTGAATCCCAGGGGCCTACGCGACGCGCGCGCGACCGGAGTAACGAGTTCGCAAAACGAGATTTTTGGCGCATAGATGTACGGTATATATATCGACGTTTGCGGCGCCTCGCGCGACGAATCAAATGTCGTTAGCGACGACGCGACAGGAAAATCTGACGCGTTAACGAGGCAAGCATTTTTTTCGCCGATAAAAATTTTCGAGCGCGCGCGTTTCGCTTTTTTCCCATCCCGCAGTCGCGTTTATCTATATATATATATATATATATATATATATATATATAGGCGTACGTGGCGGGCGCGACTGTCAGCTCGAGTAATGTGTGTACGCGCGTGGGCGACCGCGTGCACAAATTTCGTTTGTGGTTCGCGTTAGCACACCAAAAAGAAGGACACGCGCGCGCGCCATCGACGTCGCGTCGTGATTGACGTCTCTTACGAGTTTTTCTATTTCACTTCTAACGATGTGAATATAAATAGCAAATGATTATTGCAGGCACAGCGTCTCTTTTATTTTATTTGGTTTCAATTTGATGTTTTGAAAGCAATTTCATATTCAAATTGTTTACTTAGCTTTGTTAGTCAACAAGTTAGAAAATTACTACTGTAACTGAACAAAAATTTCGAATTTAGACATTGAAAAGCGATAAAATAGCAAAATTTATGTTAATATCCGCTTTCTAAAATTGTTACACATTTATAAAATAGATTATTAATTCATTTTCTTATTTAAATTACATATAAGACTATTTTTAATAATCATTTAAAAAGTAATTATTTATACATATACCTACATACTGTCAAATTGGAAAATTTAATGTATACTGTATGTATAAAAGCTCTTATCAATATAATTGTAAAGCACATTTTGTACTCGTGTATCAGAGTACGCACTAATACACAAAATTTAAAAAGTTTTTAACCAAGTGGTTCTTATGTTTCTATAATATAATAGATAAGAAAAAATACTAATTTATAGTATCAACATATTTCTTGAATAGATTAATACAAAATGATAACAATAAATAATACTCTCCGCATTATCGACTTTCGCGCGCTCACCATGTGGAGTGTAAGTTTACCAACTTAACCAATAGAGGGAGTGAAGGAACACAGTGTTTCCTGTTTCTTTTCATCCGCGGTACACGTCAGGTACGCTGCGTGAATCCGGTAACCTCACGATTTTTATTAAAAAATGACCTTATATATGTGATTAAATAGAAAAATATTATTATAAACCGAAAAAGTGATATTTGCTTTATAATTCTATTAAGTTTTGATTGTTGATTTTGGTTTTTTAACATTGATTATAATGGATTACGAACCGGATATCTCGTGTGGCCCGCCGACACTTGACAACAAAATTGTTTCAAAGCAGTGACAAAATATTAATTTTCTGTGTTAAAATTGTTCTCTTGTTAAATTATTTACATAAAGTATACTGTATACACCATCTGGTTTATATGTGAAAGATCTAATATTTTTATAAATTAACTGTTGAGAAGTCGCGGTTCCTAACCTGTTTTGTGTACATAACCTTAAAATAAATTAAACAACATGAACTTCAATTTCAAAAAAGCAATATAAATCAATAACATTTAATCTTAGATGAGTTAAGTAAAATTCAATTAATTAGTTTATATACTTTGCAGGAACCGAAATGACGGACAAAGGTGAGGTCAAGGAAAAGCCAAAAGCTACCAAGAAACCAAAAGAAAAGCCAGTGGAGCCTGTTCCCTTAAAGAAAAGGCCTTTCAAGAGACACGGTCGTCTCTATGCTAAAGCTATTTTCACTGGCTACAAAAGAGGTCTACGTAACCAACATGAACACACCGCTCTTCTGAGAATTGACGGAGCCAGGTCGAAGAATGACTCCGATTTCTACATTGGAAAGCGTTGTGTCTATGTGTATAAGGTTTGTATATGAAATCAAGTAAAATGTATTATTAATCTTGTACTAAATTCCCATGATTTCTTATAAATCTGCTTAGAGTAAAAACAGCTTGGTTGTTGCAGTGAATTTGATGGCTTACCGTATTATCTGAAATGTTTGTTTGTTTTTTAAAATGAATATTAGTTTATTCATATGAAATAAGCTAATATTCATCTTACAAAATAATCAAATATTTTAGATAATAAGGATAGCCATCAAAGCCAGTGTACCAACCAAGCTGCTTCTCTCCTAATGTTTACTGGAGTAATTATAATATATACTGCAATTAAATACAACTATCATTCTCATTTAGTAGTTTACCAGGACTAGTACTGCAAAAAGTATATGATTCTAATATTTGTTTTAGCCATTTTATATTTGTGTTATTACACATATTTTCTACTGATATACTGCCCTCAGCAACGAACACCTTAAGTCTGTTGTTTTTTAAACATAATTTATTATTGATAAAGTGTTGTAAATTAAAATAAAAGAAATAATTCTATAATAATAATTTTAAAAATGCATAATAAAGTATATAATCCCAGTTTTCTATTCATCATTTGTAATTCTTTCTACAGTAGATTTTACTTATCAGTTTACATTAAGAACAACTTTTAAATCTTAAAATCAGACTTGCAGTTTTTGCTGTAAATGGTAGTATAGCTTATGTTAAAAAAGTAATGTTTTAATATTTACTTATATTTTATACTTAATACAAGAAAAAGTTTACCTATAACGTACAATACATTTTGAAAGATTTTAATAATAAACATAAAAATGCATTTATTTGTCATCAAGTATAGTCGCTCAAAGCATACAGCAGAAATAATTGAAATACTTATTGTTTGTCATATCTTTCTAGTAAAATGTAGGTTTGCTTTATGTTAACATATATTTTTCAATTTAAAATACGCATCCTATTGCCATATGTTTTGAAAAAATGTAATTTTTTAAGGTTCAAATAATTGTATCATATCAAATTCAATATTTTTGGAAACTGAATATTTAAATTAAATTTGCAGATTCTTTAAAATTGATAATTCCCAATCTGTATTTTAGGCTAAGAACAAGACTCCGGTTCCTGGAAAGACCACAAAAAAGACGAAAGTCAGGGCTATTTGGGGAAAGGTCACACGTCCCCATGGTACCAGTGGATCAGTACGAGCCAAATTCAAGAGGAATTTACCTGCTAAAGCCATGGGTCATCGTATCAGGATTGTAAGTAAAATTTCAAATGTACAAGCATTCAAATAACAGTTAATTATTTCATAAAGTAAACATTATAGTTCAACTTCATAGAGTGCACTTTGTGTTTTAAAAATCATTACAGAAAGTTGAATATTTATAAAACTTTCATCTCAAAAATTATAACATGAAAATCATTAATGTTATTTTATATGTATTATTATTTTTAAAATAACCGATATTATTGTTAATGATGATTTATTTTTATTGCAGATGCTGTACCCAAGCAGAGTTTAAATTTATGATGTACAATATTATTAATAAATAAAAAAAAACACCATTTGGTACCAACTTCTGTGTTATTATTATTAATCCTACAATAAATCTTATTATATATTTACCTCCTATACTAAAACTAATTTTTTAAACAGCCTCAGTAGAACAAGCCTAACCTTTCTTAAAATATAAAAAATAATCGAAATTTGAATAAAATAACAAGTTTGATAATTATTTACAAACTTTTGTAAACCATATTATCAGCTAAAGATAAAGTCATATTCAGCATAATTTTTTATTCTTATTGATTGGCGCTGTATATGTGGGGGAAGCCATTTTCCTGCCGGGCACACATATGCACACACACTAGCGACGCAAGCGTCAAAGCCGTCAAAGGTTTTCCGTCATCTGTCGTTAGTTGTGCTACGATATCTTATCTATACTGATCACCTTTTTTAACAAAATACATTCCTAAAACTTTATAATGTCCAAGTTAATTAACTTCTTTCGGTAACACATAATGCAATGTTTTATATGAGAAGTATGGTTATGGGAAGAATATGAAAAAGTGCCAGAAGTGTGAATGATACAATGTTTTCTTGCTTTAGAAATTGCTTTGATAATTTTGGGCTTGTAACAACTCAACATGAGCCAAAGAAGGAGGAAAATTTTATTTGCCTGGACACAAATAATATGGGTAATTTTTTAAAAAAAATTTGTTTTTGTTTGAATATTTAATCTTTTACTGTGTTTAAGTTAATTTTAATAAATAAATGAATTTAAAATCTATGTTTATACAATAATTATTGTAAACTTTTGCAATTTCTTCAGGACAAGAAGTTGTCGTAGTAAAAAATTGTGGTAGAGTTTGTGGCCGTGGAGCAGTGTTAGGAAATGCTCCGTTAGTACAAAGCAAAAGTTATTTTGAAGTTAAATTACAACAGGAAGGTATTTGGGGAGTGGGCATTGCAACAAGATCTACTAATCTTGATACAGCTGTTGGAGGGATGGATACTGAAAGCTGGGCTTTAAACTCTGATGGAGTAATAAGACACAATAAGGAAGAATTGCATAAAATACAAATTTTGGCTCAGGAGGGAGATATTATTGTAAGATAGATATCGTTTAAAACAAAAATTACTTTATTAGGTAAAGTGAATAGCTAATTCTCATGTTGATTTTTAGGGCATTTCTTATGATCATGTAGAACTGAATTTCTACTTGAATGGAAAATCAATGGAAGCACCAGTTATGGGCATCAAAGGAACAACTTATCCTGTACTTTATGGTAAAAAACAAATATTAAAAATTATCCTTTTTTTTTTTCAATATAAAAATAATTCATAATTTTTTGTCTATTCTTACAGTTGATGATGGAGCTATTTTAGATTTTATTTTAGAAAATTTTGCACACAACCCACCAATGGGTTTTGAAAAAATCATGTTGGAGCAATCATTGCTCTAGTGAACCAGTACATTTCTTTAACTACATTCCTTCCAATCATCCATCCATATGTACATTCTAACAATGTGATTAATATTCATTTGTTCGCATCTAAAGCATAATCAATACCTAGGGACTGAACCTATCAAATAATCAAACTGTTAAATCATACACATTCTTTTAAGCATTTCTCATTCCTTGGTATTGCTGTATGCTAATGTCTTCTCGCAACGAACAAATTCTAATACTTCAAGAGAACATATAAACACAGTGTGTGAATATTAATTTAAGTTTGTCCAATGCATTGTAATATAACAAAACATACTATTGATACAGAAAAATATTTGCCGATATAATATATGACTCTATTTAAGGTGTAATTATTAATATTAAGATTATTTTTACCATATAAAGGACAGAAAAAATTGGAAAAGCATTTCAAAATCAAAACACTTGAGAATTCTCAGGATTTATTAAAAGGTTTACATAATCAATTTAACAGCTCATTATCAAGCTGTCATGTATTACAATAATTATATTTTTTTATTTTTATAATAGTAGTATACTGAAATCTTAAATATAATCATATGTGTATACAATTCATATGAATTTTTTTATATCCAGTAATTCAATAATACTTAGGAGCTACTCGATACATTATTTACACTTGCTTATAAAAGGCTTAGACCTTTTGTTCACTTCATTAGGCATATATGTCATGGGTTCGTTGACAATCCACCTTAAATTTGACTTTCTTATTAATATACATTCCCTAATGGACAGATATCTATTCTAAACAAGTGCAACACCCTGTCAAAAACACAATTTTTGTTATATGTGTAATTAACGATCCTAATGTTTATAACAACGAATTTTTAGTAAATATATGGATTTTCAGCAATTGGATTAAAGAAAGTGGGTTACATATATTCTCAGTCTGCCATTAGTTTTGCCAATACATTTAATTAATTATTATTTAAATACTAGCTTTCAGATGTTGCTTTTTTATTTTGAGTGAATCTTGGATCCACTTATGGCACTGTTACGGTATTTTGAAACCTGCTCAAATCAGATGTGCAATATTTTTTGTGTACTTTTTCAGTAAATAGAAAATTTTAATTGTAACAAATTATTTAAAAAAAAACACTTAATTTATTTGCCACATTTTCAGGCAAATTCTGTGGTAACTTACAAGAAAACAAAATTAGCAGAAAAAAATTTGAACGATTAAAACATGGTATGATTGCTTATAGTGTAAAATTTCAAAAACCTTACACAAACGTAATGTATCTTTGGTCCTTAAGATTATCAATATCTTCAAAATACATTAAGACGTTATTGATAAAGAAAAAAATGTATATGATATACTTTAGTTTAAAATCCATTTTTAGAAGTGATAAAGTATTTAAAAAATTAGTGTACAATATACTACTTATTATTCTAACCAATACTATTGCATACTTTAAAAAATTTGCTACTTATGTGATTAACAGGATTTTAAACTAAAGAAATTCATTGAAGATATTGCTCAATCATAAAAAGTGTTCAAAACAACATGATTAGAAATACTAACTTATAACCTCTAAAAGATAACTACAAAATATGTTAACATTATTTGCAATTTTTTTTACAACTCAGACAGCAAAGATCGCACTTGATAAAAAATTTCATTAGTATTATTTAAAAAGACATTTGTTTTATATTACAATTATGTGTCGTATTCCAATCGTATGAAATAACTATTCTGGTAACCTATAGTCTTATTGCACGAATCAACGTTCATTGTTGAGTATTAATTATTATCCTATGTGATAGTACAACTTTCTTATTTTTTTCTTACATAAAACTTAGGCTGTTTCGAGCATGAGATTTGTTTTAAAATGCAGTTCAATGAGCATATAGCAAATAAATCACAAACTTTTGTAAAATTTGTACAGTGGTAAAGTAACATTTATAAAAAATATTAGGCTAAAAATATTTTGAATGTTATCAAATCATTTACCACTCACTCTTGATCAAGTATCGCATTACACCACTATACAGCTGCTTCTAGAACTGCTTTTTTATATTTATTAATCAGAATTTTAATAAATCAAATAAATGATATACCTAGAAAATTTAAAATATAACAGCTTATTCATTTAAGCAAATCGATGTTTCGAAGTGTTAATTCTTTAATAACACATAACATGGTTGATTAGAAACTACACATCTGTATACTTTAGATGTAATATACAAAATCAATTACATAATAGATTTTAACATTTTTTATGAAAAAAAAAAAAATGAAATATTAATATTGAATAATTAAAACTACTGGTAAACGTTAATGTGCACAATAATGTTCACTGTTCTGAGATCCTTGTATGGCCCTATCATCAATACACCTAATAAGATCGACTGTGTTATGACTCATAGCAATTCTTAGCATACACACAGAGAAGCAATATCAAAATTTATTTGATTTTGCATATAAAAAAGATTTATCTCTTTTAAGGACAAGCTGTAATTAATTACTAACTCGACATTAAAATTTTTCTGGAAGAGCAGAATCAATTGAGTAATTGTCCATCAAGACGTAATGTATATGTACATCGATATTGAGTCATATTCGCTGTTTGCCTCTTGATTTACTGCTTTTAATTTGCAGTTAGACCTTTGGAGATAAAGTACTTTAAAGTAGTTTATATATCACAATTTTTCCACTTCTCGAGCTCTTATTTGCACTATCACACATATATCATTACAATATGAATGAACATGAAAGTTACATTTTTAGTTTCAATTTAAAATTTTTTGTTAAGTAATTTAATTAGAGAAAGATTACATACTACAATTAGCAATTTAGTATTGATCTAATTATATGATTAGGAATAAATTAATGGCACAGCTAAATACTAAAAAGTAATGGCAGTTATATGTATGTATTTATGCATTTAAAAGTAAATGAATGATAATCTATTTTTGTCACCAAATCACTTATAACGTCCATAAAATAGTTAAAAATACAAATTTGATATTGACTTATTGAAATATATTAATATTAATATATTAATTTGAGTCATTTATGGCATTTAGTATTTGTGTAAAACAAAACATATGTGCGTACAAGTGGAAGAACTTTGATGAAAAGATGTTCTAAAATTAAAGAACAATAAAATTCGCACATGAGATACTTTCTTATAAGATCAAATGTTGTTTTCTATAAAATAGTCGCAAAATAAGTATCGAAGATCGGGCCTATGTTTTTACGATTTTTCTTTGGTCTCGTCCAAAAAAGCTTCTATAAAACTTTTGGTGAATTTAACTATGTGCAGCATTGATGAAAATTTCTTTTTCGCATGGAGTTATATAACATATAGAAATTTGTATGAGAAGAAAATATATACAAATCAAACATTTATAAAAAAAAAGTTAGTTGCCTCTGTTAAAAACTACCACGCAAGCAAAAAATGTTTCACAGTACTGCGTTAAGCTGGTGAACAGGCAAAATTTACAAATGTTAACTGTAACACTTGATGTAAATAAAAATGCATATCCTTCTGCATTTGCCAAAGGATAAACTTTCATTTTGTGCTGATCTCTTTGGGTATCACACAGAGAGTCTAGTCAATGTCTGTTGTATCTTCTATCACTGAGTCCCAATTAAATTCAGTCACACTTTGCCTTGATGGTAACTCACCAAGATGTTGGAAACGTTGAACAAAATAGGGGTCACGATCTCTGAGACGTCGAAACCTTTGAAATGCAAGGTTTGTTGCAAAGTCATACAGTTCAAGATCCAGCTTATTAAGTCTCCGAACTGCATCCAGTTGTTCGGGAGTTAAAGTTGCCATAGTTGCAGCACTAAGCGTTGCATTATGTTGTTCAAAAGCAACAGCAAATCTCATTCCGAATGTTTCTTCAAAAGAATATTGCCCTACCTAGTAATAAGTAAGTTTTGCATTATTGAATTATTAGTTATTAAGAAGACAAGCAGTGCTTTCGTGAGAATTAAAAATTCTTGATTAATGCAGGATGAGGAAATACAAAAAAGGAGGTGAATCCATTCTTTTCGTCCTTGTAGTTTCTTTCGTGAAGTGATATATTCATTCTTCTTAAAATTTTGTTCACAAAGTATTTAATTTAAAAAATCAAACTTTTTTTATAGTTGATTCAAGGTTCCCAAAAATTAATTACAAAATCCAATTCTACATGTTCATGAATAATCTCTTCATTATAAATTTTAATCATATTTCAGTATTATGTCTGAATAATTCATTATTTTTTTACTATAACTTAAATTGCGTATTATATAATCAGTATTTTAAAATGTTTCTGAAGTCTACTTTTTTAAATGTTGGACATGAATTTAGTTTAAATGTGAGAATCAGGGTTAACATGAAGCAGCTGTGTGGTGCATTTTAAGATAAATATACAAAGGGGAGGAAGAGAGTAAGAGTCAAAGAGGAACAAACCAAATCATAGCTTACATACGGCATCTGAGGCTTATGTAAATATTTGCATTAAAACATTCGTTTCAAAAGACCCATTCAAAAGAATGTTATTAATTTTCTTTGAAAATGATAAATATAACAGTGTTTAAATTTTAAAAGACATATACAAAAGTAATATTTAAATAACGAACATGCATACACAAAATAAATTATTGAATAATTAGATTTACCTTCTGATACTCGGTGAGCATGAAAAATGGCATGTATTTGAGGTTTCTCTTTGCACTAGCTAACATAAGTCGATCTCGTTCTATACTACTAAGTGATGAGTTGTAGCAACCAACAAGAGAAAGATCTGCTAACATTCTAGTCTGTCGATTGCTTGCTAAATTATGAGGACAGGCCATAAACTGAAAGAATAGTAAAATTATTATAATTTTTTTAAATTGACTAAATAAAGTAGAATTAATATAAAATGAGTTAGACGAAATTTTTTTCTGTTTAAAATTTTTTTTGGAAGCAGGGGTAATTTAAAAATTGTAATTGTAATTATAAAGGAAAACCATATGCAAATGGAAAATGTTACATGAGGAGCAGTCATGTAAAAAAGTAGCTATGACATGACTATGAAAATTAATAAATTAATATTATTATACTTTTTGAACTTCACTGTGTTCAGTAACTTGCAATAGTATATTCTTCTTTCAATTTAGAAGTAAAAAGAAAAACTAATTTGATATACCTGTTCTATAGTTACTCCTTTCCAATTAGGTCCTGAATAGCACTGAGGTATGTTAGCTTGAGCACCACCACACCAATGTCGAGCACCTCTCCATGTAGCTCCTCTTTGCACATGTCTAAACTCAGATAGATACCTCGCCACAGGATGTCGAATTATTGTTATGTAAAAATATCTCCGCTTAACATTATCTCCTTCAATTTTATTCAATTCAGAATCAACGCAACTTGTTAACTCTGTCCAATCGGCGTGCAATCCGCATTTCCACCCAGTGGAATATCTCGAAAACAACCAATTTTCATTTCGATTTGGACGGAAGCAAAAGCAACGTTTACGTCGCCTTTGACACGAGCATGGCCTTTGTAGATCAAGATCACGAACCAAGTGTTTACCAAACAAAGTGCCTCCTGCAAAAAAATGCATTGCATGATTAGAATGTTGTTATACTACTAAAAAATTTATGAAATTTAAATATATGATTAAATTTTTTATTAAATTGATGAATTCCGGTGGTACTATGCAACCCCTATATGGGTCTTACATATTTTTTTAATTTTAGTATCTCCAGTGACTTTAAAGCATAAAAATATAAATTTATCAATTTTGATGGTAATATTCTCATTCTGTAAGCTTTAAAGAACTAGGTATATTATACTGACAAATATAATGATCGAATGGTTTTAACTGTAATACGCGTTAAAATAACAATTAAAAAATTAATGTAGAAACACAATCATCTTGTGAGAAAGAAAATTCTTATACATTGTCAGTGCTTGAAGTGTTAATAATATTATTTTAAGTATGTAAAATAAGTAAGTAAGCTGAAGAAAAAGAACAAAAATTAAAAGCAATAAAATTATTTTAATTCAATGCAAAATAGATAAGGTATACTAAGTTGTAAACTTAATGTTAAGTGCTTGAGAGCACTTGTTGAATAATGCAAAAGAATATATCATTACAACGATATTACTAGACTAAGAACTCTTTTACTTTTAGAACAAAGAAATATTTTTATTTGCTAATAATTTAAACTTTTATGCGTCTGTTAAAATTATTATAAATAAGAAAAATTATTAATCAGTTAATAAAATTAAAAAATGCCTTTACCAGTCTTTTGGATATGCAGGAAAACCATCACATCGTGTGCATTGATGTCAAACTGAAAAGTATCATTTAGAAAGATGTCGTCATAGCCCAGACTTCCTTGAATGCTCTGTAGTTTGAATGCAGGATGCACTGGCAAAAAATTGTTCTTTTCTAGCTCAAGCGAATTGGATCCTAGGCCTAAAGTGTTACCTAAAAACAAGAGAAGACATTTGTTCGTGCTTACAAATCAACAGGCATAGTCACGTTCCAAAGTTAACTACAAGAACAATAAAAAAATCTACATAAAACTTGATGAATTTTTAATAGAAACTTGAATTATCTTTTAAATTTGTCGTTAAAGAATATTGATTAAACGAGTAAACTGGTAAAATCTAGCCTCCGTATCTGCGTAAAATAAACCACTCCTCTTCCGCATAAATTTTGCGCGATAAAAGCGCGTCGGCGCGAGTAACACAATCTTTGAAAGAAAAAAAGCCCACACGCGTAAAGAATTCCCCGCTCGCGCGCGCGATCTCGACTAAGCAAACAATATCCTAAGCTCGCTCTGACAAGATCGCTGACTCCGCACGTCGCGCTCAACCCACACAGCCTTGCCGAAGGACCGCAAATAGACATGCCTCGAGATAATAAAAGAAAGCCCCCCCGAAGAAGAACGTCCCCTCGTCTATCTCTCTCACCCGCGAGGAGAGGCTCGGACATCCTTGCCGACTCCTTGGGATCGCGACCGCTGAGGGCGCAGACGTGATCCGGGCAGAAGTAGCCGAGGTAGAGCATGCCCGCCAGAGCGAGCAGCAGACAGACGCCGACGACGGCGCGCAGCCTCGAGCGCCTCGTCGTCCTCGAGTCCGTCATCGCGGGATGATGCTGCTGCTGCTGCTGCTGCTCGGTCTCCTGCAGCTCGAGCAGGAGCGACAGGTCACTCGTCTTCTCGGCGGCCGAGGCAATCGTCCCGTCCTTGTCCGGTGCGCGCTTGCTCATCTTTCCCCATGCCCCATCAGGCCGCGAGAGAGCCCTCAGCCTGAGCCACTCCAGCGACAGCTGACGATCCGCTGTTGCTGCTGGTCCTCGCGGACGACGTTGCACTTGGACGTGGTGGCCCGCGGCGCGCCATCGGCCATGACACTGGCTTCGCGCGCGTGCGGATGTGTATTAGTTTTGGGTATGCACCGAGAGATGTGTGTGTGCAGCAGCTTGTTATAACCGAGGGGGGTGGGTTTGCGCGAGCGGATCCGAGCTGCGTCGAGTGTGCTGCCGAGCTCGCGACTGAGAACTGCACTCTTGAGCCGCGAGGAGACCGAGGTCCGAGAGCGGCCCGAGAGAGAGAGAGAGAGAGAGATAGTTACTCCCTCCATCCCCGCCGCGCGCTCTTCTCGATGTGCGACCCTTTTACGCTGGGGTTTTGCACGAGTGCGCCGAGTGTCGGAACTTTTGTTGAGATTTGGGATTTTCTGATAAGATTCATATCAGAAGATGCTCGTGAAACTGTCAACTTTGATCGGATGGAGTGCAACTGCTGTTTTTAGAGTCTACCGGAACAAAGGTTAGCGATTAAAATTATTGTTTGTTGATTATTGATTGGAATTACAAAATTTTACGTTTTTCTTTTTTTCTTTGTTTATGTACGTGAAGAAAAGTAACAAATGAAATAGTTCTTTATTCTCTATACAATCTAGCTATTCTCTTTAATATGTTTATGAAAAATTATAGTGTTAATTAGGCTCAGATGTGGGCTGACAATACACATCGCCCGACAATCAATTGTTTTCAGCAAAACAATAATAATAGTTAGAAAAGGAAGATGCAAATTCTCCGTGAAATCTCTTTTTACTTCGGCCGTTGTTACATTACGAATCGCTCAAAGTTTAGCGGCATGAACAAACCAATAAATTTCAATTCACAAAGCGGCTTAATAAAGTCTAAGCGAAAGGAGTCTTTCTGTATATAGAAATGCGACTGCAACGCGAGAGCGTAAGAAGGGCAGCGTACGAAAGAGTGCGCTCTCTCTCTCTGTCTGTCGTCGGCGGCGCGGGCCTATATACAGTTTCTGCTCCCCTCCCGCTGCGGGCATCACGTACTTTGCTTATGTTGAGTATAGTGCCTGCTGTTGTTGTGTTTCAAGTGTGTACACTTATATCCTCTCTCCCTAGCGCGCGCGTGTATATATATACACGATACTTTTTTAGCGCGCGCGCGCCCCCGCGATTTCTGCCCTGCGAAATCGCGACAGCAGCGGTATGTTAGACGGAGGAAGCACGCAGCGAAAGGCGAAAACAGAATTCGTGCGTAAGTAAAACGATGCGATCGAGCGAGGAGGAAAATGTATATTACATTTTTACAGTGGCGAGCGTTTCTGTCTATGAGAGCGAAAGGGTCGCTTGTCGGAAAAACGTTGTTCGTCGACTTGCGAACACATTGCTGCAAGATGCGGCTGTCTGCGCCTCGGGGGCGGAAGGGAACGAAAATCTGGAAACCAGACGTCGGATGTTTACGACACGGCTGATTTCCCACAGAGTGCCCTCCTCTTTATAGTCCTTATGACCTGAAGCTTATTTGTAAAATTTCAAGGCTCTTCCGTTCTCTTCCTATATCCTGCAGTACGCATATTATATAGCAGGCTGCAACTTATGCATATGCGAATATGCTGTGAAATGTATAATATATTTTTTTTATATCTTGCATTCTCAAATCAACTTATACCAATTAATAAAAAAACTTTTAATAAAGCTTTTCTCCCCCCATAGCTATTTTGACTGTAACTTTTTCTTCCCCGAATGGACTCTTTTTAAGTACAGTAATAGATTCTTTTTGCAATTAATTGGCACTTAGCTTCCTCAAACTTTATAAATTGTTCCAATATGAAATTATTTATTCTACTTTAATACTCTGGTGAAAAAAAAAAAGAAGTCTAATTAATATGTCGAGATATATGTATATATTTAAATTTTGTAGTTTTTGAATTCAAAGTTTAACTCAATTAAATATTATTCCTTATAAATTGAACAGGAAAAGAAAACATACAGAGAAATATCAATTAACTATATAATACTCTACAGTCTTCTCTTATTTTGAAACTATTAAATAACTTTTTTTTACAAGTTATTGGAGTAAACGCATATTTTTTTATAAAAGCAGGGGTTTTAAAATATGTTCTTTCCGCACACCTATTAGACATAATGTATTTTAAATAATTCAAGATTATTTTTAACTATGAATGAATGAAAGTTAATAATCTTGACTATGTTTAAACTCAATTTATGGTCTGAAATAAATAAAACATTTTTTGAACCTATGCAAAAGTATAGCATATAGATTATGAAAATATATTTAAATTGAGTAAAAACTTGACAAGTTTTTGCATATCAATTACATTTTTTTCGATTGTCAATAATAAATTTTGCAATAGTATAATTGTTGATTAAATTTTATTTATAAATATAATGTATACTACTTTCACAAATAAATTTTTTTCGTATTTCTTTAACTTTGTTCGATTTTATGAACAACGGATTTATTCATTAATTACAAAAATATCATAAAAATGTAAAAGCGGTATAAAACAAAAACGAATCGATGATTCTTAATTTTGTATTTATTTCAAACTTTATCACCTCATTTTTTTCAAGAATTTTCCATCATGTACTTATTTTAGAGAAATAACCGTTCAAAGAAGAAATGACGTTTCCATGTATAACAAAAGAAAGGAAACACCTTATCCAAAATTTCGGGTGGTAAAAGATAGGAAATTTTATGATCTTTCAAATGCATTTTCACTGGGTCGATGATATTATTTGATGAAAAACCGCTAAAAAACAAAAACTAATCCGAAAAACTAGAAAAATTATTATTATGCCCCCTTCCTTTAAAAAAACAAACAAAATGATCCTTGGAACATTACATTTTACCATGGATTACTTGAGATAATACACACACACACTCACGCACACGCACACATACACATGTACACACACTCACACACACACATCAATACGGACATTTTCTAAAAATAGTGAATTTAGATTCCTTATGTCTCAAAACATGTTTCTAACATGTTACAAAAACCTTTTTTTTACTATCACAAAGCTTCCTCTCTGGAGAATCAATTATCTTCCTAAGATTTAAAAAAAGTCTTGTCCAGAACCTCTGACGATCTAGTGAAATCTGGCTTAAATGATCAATAACCATACAAAAACGCATGTGTACTTATAAGTTAGAAAATAATATTTTTATTATATATTATAGTTTAACATGTGTTATAAACAAAAAAATCAATATTGTTATTCTTTTCTTAATTTCTACCATTTCACTTTTCAGTCGTCATTTTATGACTTTTTTTACATTCTTCCCGATTTATTGTCTCTTGTTTCCAATTATAAACATTTCTCTACTCAAAATAAAATAAAATAAAAAATAAATAGAAAAACTAAATGAGTATTTCGTAATATAATTTGTTAATAGGTTAAAAAAATTCTAGGTATTACGAAAAATAAATATAAATATATATGGTCGGTCCTGGGCATAAGTTGTGTGGACGGTACTGGTCAAGAAATACATTTTATAAATTTAAGTAATATTGTGCAGCGACAAGGAATTTACTTATCACGTTACCGATGCTTTTTTAGCAGATAAAGGTTTAAATATCATGTATAAACTGCAATAATGGCAAAAACCGATCCGTACAAGAAGAAGTGAGCTCTGAAAATTTCTTTCCACGCTGTCAAAATTAACGTAATAACTATTTGTCCGAAAACTTTTATTATCAGCTTTGAATCTGGTGGGCGATACTGGACATCAGCAATCCCCTACCGTAAAATGGGGTGATTTTTACCGACTTGTTGATTTTAACCCATTCCTTTGCAGCCTTTTTAGGTGACACATTAGAACTATACATTTAAATGAAACACTTGCAAAACGTATTTTATACAAATTGACAGATATTGGGGCCTACTACCCCCACCTTTTATCTCCGTTTTCAATTATGACAATTTTTTGTTAAATAAAAATGTTATTTACTTATAGGTAAAATAGCTCCATTGATCTTTTTACCAAAAAATCGAAAATTAATTATTACAGATTTTTAATTAACAGGTTCAGTGCTATATGGTACAAATATGTACCATGATTTGTAGCAAACACTTATAAATTTATTATCACTAAAATAGTTGAACTTGATAAATCTATTCTTACCATGGAACTCTTTATTCTTTAGCAAGCATCAGCTGCTAATTATTTTTATGTACATATTATAATTTGTAACAACGATTAATAAATATGTCCAACGTTACTTCGCAGGTCAAAGTCACCTTAAGGGGACGCCGGATATCTCTGTCCTTGTCTAATTGAGTTTTCATTCATAATATTAAGAGAAATCATATTTTTCTTTAAATAATAGTTGTTCCCGCTTCGTTTTATAGTAATCTACATATATGTCCAAGCTGGGTTCATATGATTGTTTTGTTTTCGAGAAAACTTTGACACACTAAAAGGGCCAACTACGTGGAGATTAACCTTTACATACTAAGTTTGTCAAAGTTTTCTCGAAAACAAAATAATCATATGAAACCAGCTTGGACATATAATTAGGTTACTGTAAAACAAATTGGGGACAGCTATTATTTTGTCATTAAACAATTAACTTTGTAAATAAATAACGAAATACGTGTGTAGGATAGTAGGAATCTACTGTCGGTATCCGACGTCTCCTTAAGTTATGGTTTAGAATGTAGTCTTTGATTAAATAAATAAATAAATAAATAAATAAATAAAAGAATTTGTTTTTTTTTGTAATTTGTATGAAATTATACAGTTTCTTAAATTGTTATTGGTCAAACTAATATACTCTCAGAAACTTTAATAAATAAATAACTATTCCCCAATCGTAATAAATAAACATTATTCATAAATAACTTAAATTAATACAAAAATAATATTTATTAATATATGATATTCATCTATGTAATTTTATATGAATTTAATCATCATTTTGTTTATTTAACTACTTTCATTTTTTCACTATACATTTGAATTTTACCGCCAATACTGTATTAATGTCGAGTATCTCGAACCAACTTATTAATGCTATATTCAGCTGTATAGTTCATTATATGCCTCACTTCACGTTTATTTCGCAATGTTCAGCATTGGGATCTGTCAAACTGTAGAATGTGATTTACATATATCTTATTTAGGATTAAAAAATGTATTTTTAAGGAATTTTGTTACTTTTATGTTTAAGTGTTTTCAAGACTAGTTGTTGCTTATAAAAATGTTGCAAGAATAACATAGATATTAAGCTGTTAAACATTTTTAATTCGACAAATTATTAAGAATACGTTATATTTGGGACGAAGATTTAATAAAGAGCATTAAAAATGAGGTAAGTTTTATACATAGTCAAATTACTTTAATTTGATTGATTTAATATTATTATGAAAATACAATATAACACTTGACTACAATTTTTTTTTCTTAACATAACCTACAAAGCTAGTAAATAAATTTTAATTAAACCGCTATTCAATTTTTTCACAGTGTATCAGTTGAAGAAATTTTGGAAAATAGAATTGCTGAACTTGAGAAGAAAGTATTTGGTTTGGAAAAGAAACCAAATGTCAACGATCCAATGCCTGAAACTAACATTATCGATAGTCTTTCGTATGCAAATACCTTGATTTCATCAGCACTTTCTGGTCGAGAGAAGATTAATGCTTTAATCCAGAGGTTACCAGAATTAGAAAGTTATACAGAATCAGATTTTGAACCTACGGAATTACAAACTGATATGAAACTTGAATATATCTTGGCTATGGAACCAGAAATCAGAGAAAATGCTCAAAGATTAATTCAATTAAAAGAATTATTGCCAGTATTTGAAAGTGATCGTTTCAAGAATTTACCAGAAATGTCAGACAAGTTACATAATTTATCATTAAAATATATAGACTTGGGTGAACAAGCAGAGAAAGTAAATTCTGAAACTAGAAATATGATAACCAGGTATAATGATATTATTACAAATGTTTCTAAAACATTGATCACTTTAGATGCTGAAGTAACAGAACTGGAAAAAGCTGCTGAACCTAAAAAAGTGGTGGATTAAATAAGCTTGTATAGTTTATAAGAATAAGAATATATTTAAACAACATTATTTTAATTAAATGCTTTGACTTATAAGTAATTACATGTTTTATTATTCTTATCTTACGTCCTAAAATACTTGCACTCATATTAATGACTATACACATACAATATTTAATATTTTTTAATATAATAACTCTATAACAATCTATTTTATTGTAACACTAATGTATTATATACATTCATCTTATTTATACTTTACTCTGTTATTTAGAAGACACTCGGAGGATACATTTTAGTCGTTAAAACAGTTCTTATTGTTCATTTTTAATCACATAGACTTATTATACATAATCCTCCAGAACCTTAAGTGCATCTATTAAAAAAAATCAAGATAAAATATACGTAAAAAACTTTTAAGTCTATTAATCTTTGTTCTATACATTATTTACATCAGTTTGCCGAAGCATAAGTACGTGTTTTTATAGTGTGCCTTTAATTGTGTATTTTTGCACTGTCTTGGACAAAAATTTTTAATAAGTCCATTAAGATATGCTTTTGATTTGTTTCCTATTTTGATAAAATTAACAACAAAATTTTCGATTTTGGCACTTGTGAATTTAAATATTTCATATACAACGAAATAAAGTAAAAAAGTCTTTACAATAAGCCATAAAAAAGACGGCTAATATTTTCATTCTTGTAAAATGCATTAAAAAGTTTTTATCTTTTTTAAGCAATTTTAAAGTGCTCAAGTTTTGCAAATTTTCACAACATTTTTAATGAAAAATTAAGTATGTGCTTGTAGTGCTGGCACAGAATTTCTTAACCAAGAAAGAGCTGGTGCTAAACTTGAATATATCGCAGGATGACCTCTTGAACATCTACTATGATGACTAAGTAAGCCTTGAATTTCCCATCTACCTGTTTCACTTACACACATTAGTGGTGCTCCTTCATCGTTCTGAAAATAGACATTTTTAAAATAATTACGTTTTTTTGTATATTAAATTTTTAATTCTTGAGAAAAAATTAATAATTACATAACAAGGTCCTTTATCTGTATCAGTGAATCCAGCACAGATATTATTTTTTGTTATAAAGCCTGCATAATGACTTGTTGCATTACATTCTTCTGAATCATATGTGGGTACAGGCAAAAATTTCAAATATTGCTGTAAATCCACTTCACCGTTTACAGGGAATCCCCAACCAGCCGTTACACACAACTGCCGTGGCTATAAAATAATTTCCACACATTAGATAGCATAAGGTTTCTTTTTATTTAAGCAATAATTAAATTTTAAATAATTTACCTGTAAGGATTGACTTGGAAGACAAACGGCGCTAACATTTCTTGAAAATACTAATGGCTCTGCTAGTTCAACAAGTGCAATATCATTATTATACAAGAACTGATTATACTTGACTTGAGGGTAAGGCACAAAATTTTTGACTTTATGTGGCTTTAGGAGATTTCCACCAACAAAAAGTTGCCATCCGCTACTTTGTCTGTAACTAAAAATAAAAATGTGTTTTTAATAGCTAAAGACTGAAACTGCTGAAAAAAGAGTTTCAGATACATACCTATGAATGCATGAGTAACTTGCTAAGGCATGCATAGGGCTAAGTACACTTGCTGTGCAAGCAGCCCCATATTTGGGTTCTTTCAGAAGAGCAACACTTGACCATTGTCCTACACTGGCAGGTGTTCCTCCTACTAATCTAGCAGTAGGACCAACACTTTCATGAGATCCGCACGAAAACTCTTGACATGATACCTCCACAATTTTTTCAGACTTGCAAGAATCTATTTTCTCCAAATTTATTACAAGTGACGAATTAGGGCTTGCGTTCGATATTAGTTGAAGAAAATTTTGCTTTGTTCCTTGTTCTACAAATTGAGTTGATTCTGATGAAGCAAAACCTAAAGTTCGACAGTAGTGGTCACTGAATTCATCCGTCCATCCATCTGAACATATAAATCTATAATCTCCACTTGATTGTCTGAAATAGGAAGTAAAATTAACAAACAATGTCTTATTAATTTTTTTAACGTCATAAAAATAAAATTTATGAACCTTATCTTTACGAGACTACTTCTGGTAGAAAATTCATTCTCTTTATTTTCTTTATCGAGTTCAGTGCTGCTAGTTGAATTTTTACTAAAAGCACTGAGACAATCCCATTCATCTGACCTATCTGGACAATTTTCAACTCCATCACATAATTGCTCTGCAGGAATGCATCCTCCAGTTTCACATTTGAATTGATCAAGAGCGCATTCGCAAAGTTTTTCATCCTCTCCATTCACACATTCCGATACACCATTACAATGCCATGTTTGAGGTATGCACCATTTTTCAATTGGACAAAGATATTCATCATTGCCGCAACTTTCAGAGCACGAATACTCGTCCGCATGATTCTCACAATCAGGGCGACTATCACATTGCCACAGTACTGGGATACATCTTCCTGCAACCAAAATAATAACCATCAATAAATTGGTTTTCTAAAATATAAAAAATGAACACTAATTTTGATCTTACCATTAGGACATTGGAATTCATCGAAATTACACTTCCATTTTCCGCATTCTTTCTCATCGCTTCCATCGTCACAATCTACGATGCCGTTGCAAACAAGATGTCGTTTTAGACATTGACCGCTAGCACATTGGAAGTTTCCGGGACAACCTTCTTCTTCGCAATTAACTTCATCTGATCCATCGGAACAATCATTTTCTGAATCACATTTAGCAGAAAGATTAACACAATAGGCTCCGTCTCTTGAAGTTCCATTAACACATTGGAATTGACCACTTTTACATTTAGAAAAGAAAATGGTCGGCGTTACATTTTCAACAGTTAAAATTGCTACTGGAATTCCTAGAACTTCTGGATGGTCTTCAGGTTTACTTGTAATAGCTGTTTTATGTTCCTTATCTTCTGATTGTTTAGCATTCATACTATTTTCATCACTTTTATTTGTATTTTCTGTTGAAGTGTTTTCGACTAATGTAGAACTAGTACTAGCTTCTCGAATACCATGTGTTTGCAATTCAGTAGAGCTTTTAATATTGTCATTTTCTTCAATACCGATACTTCTTTCTGTGTTAGAGTTTAATTCAGGCAAATTTGTTGTAATTACGCGCTGATTATTAAACGGCAAAATGATAGAAGGTTCAGTAAAACGATAATCGTCTTCTTCTATTTCTTCAGAGACAGGAATGAAATTGGGATATGTCGTACTACTAGTATTTAGCTCTGTTTCATTTCGCTTATTCATTCCGTGTATATTAATGTCATCAAATGTATGTGGCCTATCCAGGGTTTTTATTATATCCCTTGAATTTATATTTGATTCAGACGTTCCTGATGTTAGTTTCGGAATATTGTCATCCTCTACATTTCTACCACTTTTCATATCTGCATTATTAAAAAATTCACTTGATGTTTCAAAAATTAATTCTTTTTCTTTCTTAAATTTCATTTGTTGGTCATCAGTTGTTTTTTTAAACGCATCTCTTTCTTCTAAAGGAACAACACGTAATTGCTCTTCTGTTAATTCTTCAAATTCATTTGGTAATTCAGGTTTCTCAGTGGTAGTGGTAATTTGGAATTTGTATTCAAATGATTGTGGTGTAGTATCGTCTACAATAGATTCTGAAACTGGTTTTATATCTGCTGTAGTTTCGTTCTTATCAATAAGTATGTTATAATTCATTGTCGTTTTATCATTAATTTCTTCAATGATTTCATCATTTGACGTCGCAGATTGAATATTCATATCAAGTTGATCATTTATACTTGATGAATCTGATGCATGTAATTTGTCTGATTCTTTTACATCAGCCTCGCTGGATGATTCATCAATTCTTTTACCTATTTGATAATCTGAAGTGGATTCAGTGCTTTGCTCTGGTTTATTAGCATCTGTCGTTTGCAATTCTTCTGGTAATATTGGAATTTGCTCTGTAGTTTTCCCATCGACGTGAGACGACTTGGGTTGATTAGTTATTAAAATTATTTCTTTATCAGGTTCTTGAGATGTTGTTTGCATATCGGCTTTTTCCACAGTTTCAGTTGTTGACATATCGTTTTGAATTTCTATTGGTAAAATAGGTACTTGGGAGGTCATGCTTGGGTCTTCAAAATGTTTATCAAGTCCGCCATCAGTAGTTGATGGCATAGCGGGCTCAGTATGTTCAATATTAGTTTTTGAATTTGTATGATTTTTAATTTCTTTATAAACTTTTTGAACCTTCTTCTCATCTTGTTTTACATCCTGGGATAACTCTAAGTCATTCTTTCCATATCCTTTTGGAACAAATTCATCTGTTATATCATTGTATTGATCTTCAGCATTTTCTTTATTTAATTCAGGTACATCATGTTCCTTTTCGTGCATTTCAGTTTTCTCAATACTAGATGATTCAATTTCTTTTGTAACAGGTGCATTTTCAACTGAATGATTATTTGTTTCATTGATCATACTACCGGGATAATTGTATGATATGGTCGTTTCGGTTACATTATCATTTATATTAGATGTTACAACGTCCTTAATATTTGATTCAAATGGATTAGGATTGTCTTGTTCATCTTTATCAAGACGTGGAGCCTTTTTAACGAATTCTTTACCCAAATTTGTATTATTTTTTAATTCTTTTGTAGGTAATACTTCCAATGGTGTTTCCGTAGATGTGTATTGTTCATTATTTAATTCAGTAGTGTCATCATTTTCATGCATTTCTTTGTCATTATTGAGACCAATGACAGTAACTGGCTCGCTTGGTAATATTGTAGAAATTTCAATGTCACGTGTTGGTTCTACACCTAAAACCTTTTTCATGTCATGAGTTTCCGTATTTGCTTCCATTCCGTTGCTTAGCTCAGAAGATTCCACTTCAGTCTTATTTTCAGTAGATGATTTTTGTTGCATATTTTCTATTAAAGATTTATGTTCAGATTCATAAGTATGAACTACTTCCCCTTCTGGTGCATCATGTTTTATTATAGTTGAAAGCTCTGATTCTCTTTTAGGTTGATCTGCTTGTTCATCTGAGAACATAGGAAGCTCTGTAGGTACTTCAGGTCCGCTTGTAAATTCAGCAACGGGTTCCAGTTTACTGGCTGATTCTAAGGTTAGTTCTGACTCATTATTCGATCCAGACGTTACTCCTGGCGAATTTATAGATTCTGCAGATAGTTCCGGTTCGCTCTTAGGTTCGGCTGCTGGTTCTGGTTTACTTGCAGGTTCCGCAGCTGATTCAGGTTCTGCAGATGGTTCTGGTTCATCTTTAGGCTCCGCTGTTGGTTCACTTGTGGATTCAGGAGCTGATTCTGGTTTACTTTTCGGCTCTGCAGATGGTTCAAACTCACCCTTGGGATCCGCTGCTGGTTCTGGTTCACTTACAGATTCGGCAGCTGCATCTAGTTCACTCTTAGGCTCTGCTGTTGGTTCTGCTTCACTTTTAGGCTCTGTTGCTGGTTCTAGTTTAGTTGTAGTTTCAGCAACTAATTCAGGCTCGATCTTAGGCTCTGCTGTTGGTTCCGGTTCACTCTTAGGCTCCACTGCTGGTTCTGGTTCACTTGTAGGTACTGCGACTGGTTCAGGCTCACTCTTTGGCTCTACGGGTGGTTCTGGTTCACTTGTAGGTTCATCAGCTGGTTCTGGTTCACTCTTAGGCTCTCCAGATGATTCAGGCTCAATATTAGGCACCGCTTCTGGTCCTGGTTCACTTACGGGTTCGGCGGCAGGTTCAGGCTCTCCTGTAGGGTCTGCAGACGGCTCTGGTTCACTCGCGGGCTCCGCGGCTGGTTCTGATTGGCTATTGGTTTTGGATGCTGATTCTTGTTCGCTACTAGGCTGAGCTATCGTTTCGGGTTCACTTGTAGGTTCAACAGCTGGTTCGCGCTCACTCTTAGACTCTGCGGATGGTTCTGGTTCACTTGCAGGTTCAGAAGCGGGTTCGGGCTCACTCTTAGGCTCTGCGGATGGTTCTGGTTCACTTGCAGGTTCAGCAGCGGGTTCGAGCTCACTCTTAGGCTCTGCGGATGGTTCTGGTTCACTTGCAGGTTCAGCAGCTGGTTCGGGCTCACTCTTAGGCTCTGCGGATGGTTCTGGTTCACTTGCAGGTTCAGCAGCTGGTTCGGGCTCACTCTTAGGCTCTGTGGATGGTTCTGGTTCACTTGCAGGTTCAGCAGCTGGTTCGGGCTCACTCTTAGGCTCTGCGGATGGCTCTGGTTCACTTGCAGGTTCAGCAGCTGGTTCGGGCTCACTCTTAGGCTCTGCGGATGGCTCTGGTTCACTTGCAGGTTCAGCAGCTGGTTCGGGCTCACTCTTAGGATCTGCAGTTGGTTCTGGTACACTTGCAGGTTCAGCAGCTGGTTCTGGTTCACTTGTGGGTTCGACGGCCGGTTCAGGCTCTCCTTTAGGTTCTGCAGACGGCTCTGGTTCACTCGCGGGCTCCGCAGCTGGTTCTGGCTCATTTGTCGTTTCAGCATCGGGTTCAGGCTCACTCTTAGGCTCTGCCGTTGGTTCCGGTTCACTTTTAGGCTCTACGGATGGCTCTGATTCACTCGTAGTTTTGCTGGTAGATTCATCGTGTTTACCATGCACATCGTAATGGGCATCTTTCCAATGATCTTCTGTATGATATATGTCGTCATGCATTCTACTTCTTCCTTGAACATCGTCGGATATAGTTTCTTCATAATTGATATTACTTAAATCATTATTATTTACACACTTTTTACCACTTTTATCTAAGATCTTGCCCGTAGGGCATGTACACGTAAACATTCCCTCAACGTAGTCGTAAAGACAGTTATCACTACACCCCATATTTTCAGAGTGACATTGATCAACAAGCGAATTAAATGTTAATCGATTCACGTGGTATTTACTAATTACACTACCGTTCTCTCGAAATTTATTTTCAAGATAATCTTGATTATCTTCTGGTTTTTCAAAAACAGGTTGACCCACTCTGAATTTAATCTCACCATCTTTGGATATAGAATAAACTTTAATTACCGGCATGTCGTTATTTAAACGGAACATGTTAACTAAACTACTTTCTATGTCTTTAGCAACGTCTCGGTATACTCTCGACTTCGGGTCATTCATATCATCATTCCATTCTAAATCATCTAATTTAATAACACCATCCAATGCTTTAGGAACAAGTTTGTAAAGTGTTTCATCTGTTGTTTGCCACGGTGGAAACGTAGATGTAACAGGAGGCGGACTTGGAGGAGGATTCTTAATATACTCTTGACTGCCTGCAGTTTGTGCATCATTGAGCTGTCGATAACTGGTTTTATCTCCATTTAAAAGTGGTTGTGTGGCTTCTTGTGTAAGTATAACACCAGCTGAAATTTCGATACAAGTAAAGCGATTTTCCAATATGAAGATAAAAATCTAACTTGATGTATAAAGTAAAAACTTACTTCCAGCTAATATGGCAATGATGGCAGCGATCGCTATTATGAGAAAACCACATCCCCAACATACTACCCTTCTCCAGTATGAGCTTGTAGACCTCTTATCCTTTGTGACGTAAAGTTTTTCTCCTCTGAAAAAATAAAAATAAAAATGTATTAGCTTAACTTCTAATAAATTTAATTTCACGCCAATCTAAAGCGATTTATACAGCTGTGCAGTGTCCCTAATGTCAGCCGCTAATTTGCATATTAAAAGCTCCCTCAGTTTTGTTAAACCGATTTAAACCTGACGAACCAAGAGTGCTTTATTATTTCCTATATGTGATGGTGTTAAAGTTTGTATCATGCCATCTGTGTCGACAGCCTTTTCCATGAAGTTTACAGGTGACAATTTTATTTTTGGTTTGAATGAGACCTATACCACGATGCATTCAACGAAGTCTAATTTCTATTTTTATCTAAAATGGCCTTGGCTATGTTTTCTAATTAACATACTTCCTATGCAGTCTGACCGACAGGCCTAACTCTAAAAAAAAAAAAATTCCCCGAGAAGTATGAAGCGAGTTAGTGTGAATTCCTGGACCACAGCATCCATTCGGGGTTTGTTTCATCGAGCAATCGCATGAAAGCATCCCGTGGCATTGAAGTACCTGAGGGCTGTCAGCCAGTGGGAATAGTCGACTAGTCCGGCGGCCGGGTCTCTCAGGCTGAGTCCCTCACGGCCAACACCCGGACCCAAATCAAATCGGACTCCAGCCACGGTGGTTTCAACCTCTGTGTCGGGGCTTCTGCTAATTTTGGGGTCATAATAACTAATAAAAATACCTCTGCAGGCACATGTGTGACTTATAAAAAATAACTTTTCTTCCTACCACGCATTCCTAGACACGCCGGGCTGGTGAATTATTAGATGTGAAATAGAAAAGTGAAAAGCAATAGTTTTGAATCAAGAAGAAATCCCGGATAACACAATTGAGGAATTTGCGAAATGGAGGAGAAAATGTAAATAGCGTGATAAAACAACACATTGACTGGCGCGTACTATTTCTTTTTTAATTTGATGAAATAAATTTTATGCTAGTTACCTGATACACTTTCTGTGTTCGTTAACCGGTACAAAATATTCCTCGTAGGGGTCAGCTGGCAACTCACAAGCCTCTTGATTCTTAGTTTGCATATTGTTCGTGCCGGCGTATGGTTTCATTGATACCAGTTCGAGGTTGACGGCTTCGATTTGCTCCTTCGTATCATTAACGTCTGAAATTTTATAGTTATTAGTAAACACATGTATGTGATTTTTTAAAATGCACATCTAAAGTCTTAGCAATAGTTAAACAAGGAGAAATTAGTCTGCAAAAAAGAAGTTTCCTTTTAAGTGAATTAAGAACTACATATCAAAGCACGCGTTTAAACTCTAATGCAAGACCAGCTTTCTTCTTGTTTGCAGCATTGAAGGTTCATGACCTTGATCGAATCGTGCGGAGATATCGGGGGAAACACTGCAAGACGATTAATGTCGTCGTGAGCATGCGACATGTACATATTCCAAGAAACGGATGAGGTGAAAATGCTCTTTTTCTACCATCAGAATATTAACATCGTTGTACGTGTCTGCGATAAATAAAGAGTTTCCACCGATATCTGTTAAATAGTTCCTTATAGATCAACATTTGAAGCCGACATCGTTAATATCTTGAACCGTTTCTCTAAGATTTTAATCCCATTAAAATTCTCAAATCAAATCAATCCAACTTCTTTAATATCCCCCCAAGCATCTAACTTCATAAACAACCTACCATTATTAGTTACACTCGTAACGGTCGTATTGAGAAAGCTGACGTCGTTATTGTTGCCGTTGCCATTGACGCCGTTTTGCTTCGGCTTAGGTGTCGCCGTCGTCTTCTCGCTGGCGCTCTCCTCGGGCAGCTCGATTCTCGTCTCGCTGGTGAACTTGGGCTCGGGGCTCGTCTGCGCCGGCTCCACGTAGTGCTGCGACACGAAGGAGCCATTCTTCCCGTTCTCGATGATCGTCTTGTGGTCGGCGTTGCTGGCCCCCTGCTGCTGTTGCTCCGAGTCGGAGTGATGGCTGTGGCCGCCCCCGCCGGCGCTGGCCGTCGACGTCGAATTGTTGCAGGACGCGGTGTCCTCGTCGTTGCTGAAGGCCGGATTGTCCGTCCCACCGCCGCCTCCGCCACCACCGTCGTCCGACATGCTTGCACGGGTCGAGCTCGCAAGTTCTCACGTCGTCTTCTGCACCCGCGCTGCCGATTCCGCTCGCTCAGTCATGCGGTATTTAGTCTGCAACAAAAAAGGGAAAGAGGAACATGTGTTATTGCGGCGCACTGCAAAGAATCGCGCGTAGAGATACAAATCGATTTGTCTACTTCGGCATCGGTTAGTGGAGTGTACAGCTATTTTCCAATAAGTTTACTGTTGCGAGTGGAGATTGCGCATCGCGCACGATGCCGCTCGTCGGGGAGTCATTCCGACGTGACTCCGCGACTTCCCTCGCGGACATCGAGAAAATCGCAATCTTTTCGATGGATATAAATACGACGTGCCGTACAGTCGTTCGCGCGACCGCAAACGCGCAACCGCGGAATAACGTTCGTCCAATTTGGAGGAGGAATTTTATTAAAATATAACTCGCATCATCGGAGGTGACCAGCTAAAGAATTCGAGTTCGCCTTCCACAAATCATCGGATTACGAGCTGAAAATCTTTTCGCGCTTTAAAAGAAGCTGCTGCGGCTCCCGCTACCGCTGGAAGAAAGATTTGATGGCTAAGCGAGAGTTGCTGCCGCCGCGCGTGACGTCATCGCAGAAGAAGCTCGGGCGCGCAGATCCTTCTTCGAGTTCTCAGAGACCTCGCTACTCTCCCTCCCTCTCTCTCTCTCTTTCTCCCTCGCACCGATCCTCACGGAAAGTACACGCTCACGCACACGCCTGCGTCTCGAGCTCGCATATTCGCTCTGCCGTGGCGGCAGCCGCGGCGTTTTGTGCACGCGCGTCCATCCTTTTTGTTTTTAAAGCCCTCTTCCTCCTCCTTCGCTTCGCCTCTGCTCTCGCTCGGTTTCCCTCGAATCCTCGACCATTGCGCGCTCCTCTGCCCCCGCGACTCCCGAGGCTCTCTCTCTCTATCTTTCACTCTTCGCTTCTGCGCTGCCCTTCGTTCGCCGCGGCGGCGTCTCCTTCTTTTTGCCCCGCGCTTTTTTCTCTCCCTTTTTCTGCGCGCTCGCTGCTGCCGCGCTGCCGAGGCTGCTGTTGTGCCAGACACACAGCGGAGAGAAAGAGAGAGACTGCCAAGGAGCGAGCCAACAAACCTCGGGGATCCTGGTAAAAGGAGCACAGCGAGCGCAGACTCTCCGCGTAGAAAAGCTCCATCCTCTAGCGTCGAAAGACGCCCAACTCCACGATATAGATGGATAAACTCCTGGTCCCACTCTTACCCGTTACACGTGTACGTGCATAATACGTTATCGCGCGGCGACGCATCGCGTCGATTCCCCGGTGACGGAGTGATCGTCCCTCCTGATTCTCTCGAGGCGAATGATCGAGAGAGTCCACTCTACAGGCTGTATCCGCGTATTTTTTAAATCTCCAGACCACGACGTAATATAAGCGAAGGTAGGTATATACGACGGAGGAGAGGCAAAAGGGGGAGCGCTGGGGGGGAAGGGAGTCGCGCTCGGCCTGCTCCGCACCGTGCAGTAGATCATTTTGGAGATTCATAAAGCGGCCGCAGCTCCGAGAACCCATAAAAATCCTGCTCCTTTTTTCGATAAAGTCTCGCAGTCTCGCTGGCTCGCTCTCGCTGAATTTGACGACTCGCAAGAGCGCGGAGGAAGAAAAAGGTACAGAGCGAAGAGTCTCGAGGGAGCCGTCGTCTCTCTGCCTCCTCCCATCTTCGCGAGAGCGAGAGAGCGGATCCTGGAACGACCTGCAGCCGTGGATGCAGCACGTAGCACCGCACAGGTATACGTGTGCACACGTGTGTGTGTGTGTATACTCGCCGCGCAGCCAGGGGGCAAACGACCAGCAGCAGAGCCGAGCGAGCGCGCAGTCAGTCCGAGCGCCGAGCGATATGAAGGCGGCCGTGTGTTGGCGTGTAAACATCGGCCGGGCACCTATACGAAACCAAAAGTGGTTGACCCTGAGCCGAGCGAGGCAGCCAGAGCCTGTTACAAAGGACTGAATCACCGGTCGCGAGAGCGAGCGCAAGCGAGAGAGAAGGATATACTTCGAAGGGTGTATGTGCCCGAAAGCGAACTGCAGCAGCTCGGCAGCCGGAGAGAGAGAGAGAGAGAGAGAGAGAGAGAGAGAGAGAGAGAGAGAGAGAGAGAGAGAGGCGTAGCGTGTGGCAACAGCTTTTCGCTAACTGGTCATTTCGCGGCTGTGCTCGCGTGCACGCGCGGGGTGTATCATACGAGATGTGGTCCGCCGCGGCGCGATGATTCCCCGCGCGATTTCCCTCGAATCGCCTGACGTAATTCCGCCTGCTCTCTTCCTTATTAGCGCTGATTCAACTGTCCGGGATGCTTCGCTCGCTGCACCCGGCTGCGAGGGGAACGGAAGAAAAAACACGGCCAGGTAGCTCGAGTTATTTCTCGCGGCCGGCAGCGCGCCGGAGCCGCGAGCGCTGATTTTTTCACTCGAAAGCTGGTTTCCTCGCGCGCTAGGAGCCTGACTCGGCTCACCGTGGATGTAAACGATCGTGCTTTTCTACCGAGCTGTGTTGTTTTGTTTGAATTCTCTTGCCATTCGTATATTATATCCGAGTGTTTCATGAATTCTCGCGATGCTGTATCGCGGTGCTCGGCTGGGTAGGAAGATGCACGCGCGGTTCGATGACCAGTTGGCACGTGACGGAAATTATCGGAAAGAGCAGTCTGCGATATAAACACGAGTGTTTATTGAGCATTATTGAGACAAAGTTTGATCCTTGGCTGTGAAATCGCCGTAAAGTTCCATTGCCGCGGCAATTAACTTAATAAAAGAGAATATACATATTTAGAGAGAAAAGCAGGGATTTTTGTCGTATTTTCATGGTAAATGATGATCCGGCACTGTAAATTACTGGAAATACCGACGGCACCCATTTTGCATTGTTTGTGCCGGCGTTGTTGTCATATGTTGATTATATGATGAAGAATTACGAGCAGAGCTCGCGGCCCAGCTTAGCCCGGCAGCCAACCGCCGCGCGTCTGTCTCCCGCAATAAAAAGGGCTTAAACACAGGTATTGTACCGGCCGGTGGCTCGCGCGCTGTCCTTGAACGAACCGTAAACATCATTTTTTTCCTTATTAAAATTTTGCATCTTTCGCGCGTTTAAAAATCTTAATCGTCCCTTGGCATAATAAATTAGAAAGAAGCGTTTTACTCGTCAGTCTAAAACCAGCTACAGAGCGCGTATATCTCATCGCATGTAGCCACTCTTTCTCTCTCTCTCTCTCTCTCTCTCTCTCTCTCTCTCACGTGTACCTATACATAAGTCTCTGCGGGATCCTTCGTCCCGAGGCTACCGTCATATCGTGCAGCGCTGCTGCTCTCGACTCCGGCGATTTCTTGTCTTTGCCTTCTTTTTTTCTCCACAAGCCCGGCGGAAGGTGGGGGCGATTTTTTCTCGCGGTTCCCACGGCTGACGCTCGGCTGCGGAGCTGCGCGCATCCGCGCGTGCGTTTTCATTCAGAGCTACAGTGGTCTATATATACACCGCGCCGCGCTCTGCTTATGCCGTCGCGTGCGCGGCGCGCGGGGAGACTTCAAAGGGGGCGCGGGCGGCGACGCATTCTTCGAGGCGAGACTATAGTGCTATGTGCGCGACAAGCCCTCGACGACACAACGCGTCTGGCGCGGCTTCGCGTGTATAATTGACGACGGCGCAACCACTTGTCGCCGACGCCGGTGCTGCTGCTGCTGCTGCTGGAATTATGATTTTATGAAATTAACGCGCGAAGATGGGATTAATCCGCGAGCTCTCGCGAGCGGACTGATGGGATTACGACAGTTGACGGGCAGAAGCGAGAGCGTAAGTCGGGCTCTTTGTGATGCAATTAATTAACTTGGGAAACTTTGCGCTCGGGCCGCCGCAGTTTGTCAATCGAGTTTTCCGCGAGCGGAGCGGAGAGCGTTTATTATGCGCTTAATATGCGTGAGCGTCGTTTGTTGTTTACGGGAGTTGGTGCGCATTGGCGTACGGGGGATTAATGAAGCTTTTGAGAGATCAAGCGCGGACTCGATCCTTCGTACCGATTCGACGGGAAAGCTTGGAGGA
Organism: Gastracanthus pulcherrimus; assembly: GCA_949152435.1. Taxonomy (NCBI): domain Eukaryota; kingdom Metazoa; phylum Arthropoda; class Insecta; order Hymenoptera; family Pteromalidae; genus Gastracanthus; species Gastracanthus pulcherrimus. The sequence continues at coordinate 3,454,104 of OX424576.1, read as the reverse complement.
ACGTACTTTAAGATGGCAAAATTAAGCGGGAAAGTGAGAGACTATTTGTCTGTCTTTGCATTGGATGCGCGCGTAGATGAATGGTCTCGCTACTTTCGATGTATTAATGTACTTTCTCATTGTACACCGACAAACTAATTACATTTTTCTTGGCTTTCATGTGTATTAAGGGGGTCAATATTTTCATTTTTTGATTTATGACTTCGGCGCTCTACAAGACCAAATTGCTCGGTAAGGTTACGTGTTTTGGGTCGATCGTATCTGTATAGCCGTAAGCATCCTCCTTTCACTCTGAAAAATTTGAGGAATACATTGAGAGACTCAAATTTCAGTATATTATTAACAACATTTTTTGATTGATAAATTACATTTTTTATTGACTTCTAAATAGCCAAAAGTTTCGTTGCACCTTGATGAAATTTTTTTCGTATGTCAATTATCATACGTATGAAATACTTCAAACTTTATATTTCTATATTTGTTAGAAAAAATAAAATAAAAATCATATCTCCACACGTTATTTTAGTTTCGTAAATTAGAAACGTAAAATACACTCGTAAGCTAATTTATGCAAATAGGTATTTTTAGATTCAATCTTTACGTAACCTCGACCAAATAACTGTTTATTACAGTGTCAAAGTCCGAGCGGAAGTATCAAGGTTGCTCATCACAGTAACATAGTTTCAGAATGCATATAGAGTATACTCCATTATCAGTTGTTCGTGATCATGATGCATGCGCGCGCGTGCTCGAAATTGGCACAATGGAAGTACAAAATGCAACTAGTTTCTAGAAATTCCAAAAAGAATTCACAAAGGTAATGCGATATTAGAAAATCTCTCAGTACTCTAGAACATTAGAGTCTATCAATAGGACATATCTAATAAACTACTGAAAGTGCTCCATTATCCTCAGAATAATGCGACCGACTATTATGCGCTTGAACGTTCGATATGTACACTTATCCAGGTCTATACGTATCCCTTATTATAATACTCGAACGGTACATTGAAAATGGTTTCAAAGATAATCTTCGTACTATAAAACAATTTATTTTTAGATACAAAATATGTCAACCTGCACTTAATACCTGATAAAAGTTGTATTCGAACAACATTTATTTCACGTTAACCTAATCGATGTTACAATCAGTCTTGACCATCTTACAAGTTTCCAAAAAAACGAAAGTCTCAGTTTACAAGAAATGTCGAATTAATAATCGATGTAGCAGAGAAACCCCAATCGGCCCGGCATTTCCTCCCGACTCCCGCGGGATAATGAAACTGTCGAAAAGGTCCGACTATACACACGAGCAGCGGGTGAACGCGCGGAGAAGGTATAAACTTTCTGTCATTCCCGCGGCGCTCGGGCCTGCGCGGAAGAGAGGCACGAGATCCGATTTCGATCCGGTCAGACCAGTTTCGGTAAAAGTGCAATAAAGAAAGCTCCATTTTGATATCGCTTCCTTCTGCAGCGCGAGTCGGGGCGGGGCGGCCGACACACCGGAATTTCGCCAAACGAAACATAAACAAGAGCGAGCGGACGCGACGGCGACATTGCATTTTCTAAGCGCGCGTGTGTGCCTGTTTTTTTCTTTTGTTTTATTTACGATTCGGGAAACGCGCGACTGTAAAATCCGTTTTTAATGATAAATTTTCCATTGCGTAATGGGACAGGTTGATGGATGCTCTCTTTTTGCTTTTCGCGAAGAAAAAATTAAGTAATGCTTATATAAATTTGTGTTTTACTGCGTTTCGTAAAACTGAATCGTAAGTGTATCTGTCTTACCAGATCCAGCTATTTCTACTTATGCTTCTCGCAAAAATACTTTCTATGAAAACTCATTAAAAGCTTTGTACAAATGTAGGATTTTCAATCAGGCAATTCCGATGAATAAATGAACCAAGAGACATTCGATGAAATAACTGAATATCCTCTGAAAAAGCGACAAATTCATCAGGAATGCAATACCCATCTCCCTACCTATCTATGCGCTAACTTTACAGTTAAACCTTACTGTAATATAAATTCAAACACGTTCTTTTTTCACCATCCCACTAAAGAAAAAAAAACCTGCGCGGATGCGGGCATCCAATTTCTCGGGTGTCTCCTCTGCCTGGAGAAAGTGCAAAAAATCCCCATCGACCGCGCTTTGCAACAAAGTGCATCATCGCCCAAGCAAGAAAGAGAGAGAGACCGAGAGCCACAGAGAAAGAGGCGCGACTCGCGAGCGTAAATGCCGCATATTCGCCGTCGGCGTCTACACTCGGATGACCTTTGCCGCGCAGCATCACGGAGGCGCGAAACGGCCCGCTGCATCCTCCGACGTTCTTCCATCGGCGCCGCAACGTGCACATCCATACACACACACACACACACACAAACTTATACACACAAGAGCCCGCGAACTCTATACTTTGTTCTCTCTCTCTCTCGCTCTCGCGCGCGCACGCTCGCCGTATTACCTAAGAAACATACTTTACTTTCTACATTCCGTACGGAACAATGCGAGTACGCCCACGCAATATGCGAACCGCGCGCCGGTGGTGTTCGAACTCTCGCGGCGGCAGCTGCACGTCGAGCGTGACCGCGTGCTGGTGCTGCTGCAAAGGTGAAAAAATCCGGCGAATTTGCAGCGGCGCAACGCGATAGCCTCGATTCTTAACTGATAAGTCGGCGGACTGCGCGGACACGAGAGCGTATATATATACAGCGCTTTTGTTTTTTCCTTCGGCGAGAGGGGCTATATTCGATGTATCGCTTTTCGGCTGTGAGTTGCGCGTTGGAGATTTCGAAGGATATGTACGCCGTGTCGGTGTTATACGCGGCTTGAGTGAATTCAATCTTTCTCTCTGTCTGTACAATTTTACAAATTATAGGTATCGATATACGTGTGCGAGGTGGATAAAAAATGTGAGCATTGATCGAATGATAAAGGTGAATATTTTCTGGGAAATTTTACAAGTCGAAAGGAATGTCTATTTTTACAGCAAAATGTACATTTTAATGGATTTATTAAATTGAAAATTTATATCCTTCGTTAAATATAATAGCGTGTCGTTATTAAAACTAACAAATTTCTGTATTTTAAACGTAAATTCGTTAATTAATTACGAAAACTATTCAATAAATGTAAGAGCGACTTATAATGTTCTTTATTACAGCCCGATTTACAATGATTTACAAATATGGCAAGTGATTCAATCCTCTTTTCAAGAAATAATTCACTTTAAAGCGCGCCAGTATCCCGCTCTCAAAGATCATCGAAGATACGTGGAAAAGCCTCGTCTGACATTGAAGTTCGTACACGGAGCGCACGCCGCCTGACTTCTCGCGGCTCTCCGCGCAGATGGAAGATAAATTCCCTCCTTTCATAATAAAAAGTCGATAAAGTGAGAGGATCGAGGACGCGATAGGGCAACATCAACCGCCGCACGACTGCACACACACACACACGTACGGCCGCGGCGCCATTCACTTCTCTCGTTTCAAATTCTCCCGCGCGCGCCATAGAGAAGATGACCCGCTCCTTGCGCGCTCGGCGTGCAGTAGTGCAGCAGATGAGCCGCGATAAAATGCCGCGACGGCTTTGGAATCGCGCATGGAACACGCGAGAGGATCGCTGCTACTCGCTTCATTTCGCCTTGTGTACCTACACGCCAGCGACTTCTCAATTAGAAAGCTTTGGCTAGCGACGCGTATGCGCACGCAGGAAAATTCGCCCGACGCTTCTTCTCCGTTAACGATTCGAAAGCTATAAATTTGTTTGACATCGCCGCGACACTCAAGCGCGAGGAAACAAAAAACAGTATGCGCGCGGAGTGATTTTCTAAAAAGAAAGTATTATAAAGCTCGCGCGCGGTACTTTTTCTTCGCCAATTATTTAATGAAGTGCGCCGGCCGGAGCGCACTCGCGAGCTATGAGAAAGAGGATATTCGAATGACGGAGATGACGCGTACATAAGTACTCGGCATTTTCTATTAACTTAGTTTCAGTGCGAGTGAGAAATGGCAGTCGTAGCGGACGGCGAGTTATTTTGCTGGCCATTACGGCGTGTACGGTCATTAGTAACCCGTGTTATTGCCCTCGTGGAACAGGTGTACTCGAAGGTCTCAAAAAATCAAATTACAGTAGTTAACGATTGCGTTGTTGAACCACGGAAACAATTTACACGATGTTTACATGAGATAAAAAACGCGAATAAGTCAAGGCTGCTGGAAAACGTCGGAGTGAATTTCCGCGACAGAATATCCTTTTGAACAGCACTGCTCCACATAAGCCGTCTCCATCGAAAAATCCAGCGTGAAAAGGGATGAATATATCCCCGATAAAATCGACTCAGCCTTCGGCTGTGCACACTCGACTGGCTTCAAATACATATTGAAAATCAAGCGTTCTTGCGTATAGCATTCCAGGCAGTGTATAAGTTGGCCGCGCGCGCGCACAGCCCCGCGAAGAATGAGAATGCGCCTTTGGACGCGAGCCAGCCAGCCCGAGCTCAAGAATATATTTCAAGAGTACAACCGAACGTTTATATCGGAGATTCTCCCCCTTTCCCGCCTCGGGAAAATCCTAACGACAGCGCGTATACACACTCATCTCGCGAGAATTCGACGAATATATGTATATACACACAACGCAGCGCTCTTCCCACGTCTATACAAAAATGCACGCGTGGGTCTGTCCATTAAAGCCCAGCACAGTGGACACATTTTAAGTACACAGCGAGCTGTTTACTGTACAACGAAGAGGTTAAAAAGAAGGAGCGCTGTGCGTAGAATTGCGTGGGCGCGAAGAACAAAAGTACGAGAGAGCTGCAGCGCATGAAATTCGCTTCGGTATAAATAAAACATGCGGCGACGCGCGTCTCTCTTGTATGTATATACAGCTTTACTCTCACTCTCGCACCTCGACGCACGTCGCGCGTCGCAGCGGGAGCGCCGATAAAAATGGCAAATTCCGGGGCTACCTAATTCCGCGCGAGTGGTCTTTCGCAAAAATCGGGGCCTTGTCCCGGCTCGCGTGCGATATCGGCCGTGTCGTCAGCGTCGCGGAGCACGTGCACTCGACCTCTGCGCGTACGTTGGGTGTATTATGTACCTACTTTTTTTTCTCGCGCCCGAGCGCTAATCAGTCCTGGGATCCCGCGTCTATAGCGTCATTTCTCCGCCGGAGTACGATTTCTTGCGAGGAGAAATATTTCGCGACAGCGTGCTGATTGACGATTTCACCTCTGGTGAGGACTCTTTTTCTCTCGATGGTTTGTTTGTACTTTGTGCGCAAGCGTGCGTGAGTCTGGGACTCGACTGGTATATCCGCGAGATCTTGTAGGAAAAGAGTAGATAGAGGCGAATTAATAAGTTCGTGAATTGATGCAGTGAGTGGCGATCGATATATAATTTTGCGTGCATTAGACAGATTAGGCCAAATGAACTCTCTGTAGCTTTGCTTTTTCTTTGAGGAAATTGCTACTCTCACATTTCGAGTATCCGTATTTCGTATGCAAATCATTACGGAGAGATTATTGAAATTGTTGTATTTATGTCGATTTGATTGGGGTTTTTGAAACTTTGTTAGGATCTTTTTCAATTTCCTTGAAAGGAAAAAATCTCATATCATGTTCGTAAATACTAGGGGGAATCAAAAGTAAATAATTGAACAGAAGTTGAAGTTACAGGTGCTAAATTTATACTTAGCAATTTTCTAATCTCTTCGAAGTAAAGATATACTCCAATTTTCACTTATGATACTTTTATTTCTTTGATTTCTTTTACTGTAAAGAATTCTGATTCGATTTCTAAAACCTAAATTTGAATTTTTAGAAATGATAACAAGTACTACTTTATACGATTCATAATCTAAATATATGTTAGCACTACTTTGTACGATGTTAGAGTATACTTTATACAACTCATAAGCACAATATATTTTAGAACTTTCAATTAGAGTAATGATTCACATAATGCAAGCTTGAGATTCACACTCCGTAAACCGAGATTAATTAGTATATTTTCCTTCCAAGATAATCTCAGATATACCACCCCTGCGCAAACTTTCCTCCTGCGAGTAAAAAAAAAATAACAAAATTATAAATCGATTTAATGAAGTTACCGACGAACGCCCAATGAAAGTAACAGGCACTTCGAGCAATTAGACACGCCGTACAGCGCGCGTGCGCGGGCCCTTGAACAATGCAACCCAGCGGCAGCAGTGCCCCCCCCCCCAGCATAAATATCCGCACGCGTGCGTAGCGCATAATTGTGCAAATTATACTCCCTGCACGCGTGCGCGTCCTCGCGTTTACGAGGCTCGAAAAATTAGCAATTTAGAGGAGGATTTTCTCGCATCCAAGCCTCCCTTTTTTCTCGCATCGCTGCGACCTCGCCCATTATTATTCCCTCTCTCTCTCTCTCTCTCTCTCTGCCGGTCTGTCTGTCTGTCTGTCTGTCTGTCTGTCTGTCTCCCGACGCGTCGCGAATTAATTAACCTCGCGCACACGCGGGGGGGGGGGGGGGCGGGGGGACTTTAATATACATATACACATAGCTGCGCGCAGAGCGAGCCCTTATCAGATGCACCGCACGTGGCCGCCGCGTTTCTCGCCTCGAGCCACGAGAGTCCGAGAGCTAGAGAAGACGGATAGAGCGAGCGAGCCCCGGTCTGCATGCCCGAAGGGACAAGTGTGTATATGTGTGTGTGTGTGTGTGTGTGTGTGTGAGGCCTCCGTGCGCACTCGTGCAAGCGTGGGTCTTTTTGTGCTGCGAGGTTTTTCTTTTACATTTTGCATGTAGTTAGAGGTCGTGCTTGACATTTGAAATTTATATGATGCATAATGTTATATAAACTGTATATCAGTAGTGAAAATAAAAAACGGAAAGTGCACACACATTAATATTATTTATTAAGGAATATAGAGCTTAAGAGAATCACTGTATGTACAGTCGGTATCAAAATTATTTGAAACAGTTACTAAAGTACCAGTAAAGTATCAGATTATTTTATTAAATTTCAAAATAACATGTGTTTCCTTTCGTATTAGAAAAATATAATAAATGTATTAGAGCAATAACGTAACCTAATATTTATTTTGCTTCTGTCTGCAAAATTCAAATTTGTAGCTTTTTTATAAATTTTCTTTTAATTTTGTTGTATGTAATTGATTCGCTGTCTTAAGGATAGTACCAGTGCCAAAAGCAATGTTGGATTCCTAAAGGGAGGCGAAAATTGAAAATACAATGCACAATAGAGAATTGAATAGAATATTACTTAAAATATTTCTAGCAAATAATAATCCATATATTTTCTTGGCTATAATACAATAAGAATTTTTAGAATGAATGTTTGTACTAAATACCTCAAACATCGGAGAAAGCTATAAAATTGTAATTTTACCTATATTTACCAGACACTGTACCAACGTTATTTGTATAGTTCTAGCTTTCGCCACCTCATGGGAATTTAACAATGTCACTAGCTATTTTCTAGTATCTTAACTTGAATCTATGAATAGGCAACAAAATTTGAATCTCATGTAATATTTTTATATAAAAACGATAATATTATAAATAATTAATAAAGTATTATGTATATGAAAAGGGAACGATAAATTCAAGAATTCGCACACATATATCACACACGCGCACGCACGCACGTATGCACACTCTAAAAATAGTGTATTTTAATTCTTGGGTCACAAAACATGTTTTTGTAACGTATTTAACCAAACTTCTTTTTATGACAGAGCTTCCTCGATGAGGAAGCAAAAAATTTACATATATCAAATTCCACTGAATCCTCTACACTATACTCAGCCTAAAGTGGAATCATTGAGAACAACTAAAACATTCTAATATTTTTCTAATTTATAAGTGTTTCTAATATTTTACCACCCGCTTCAGTTTCCTTTTGAATAAATGACAAAGAGTGATAAAAAAGCGAATTCTCCAAGCACATAAACTAAACCAGCAGCCTGATATCCTGAACTCGATCGAGTAGGTAGCATCTCCGAACGAAAAACAAACCAATCGCCACGCGCAGCGTCCGGTCAACATCATCTTTTTAGACCAGAGAATGTTTACCTTACGAGTTAGTGGAAATATTTCAGCTTTCGAAAAGCAGCGGCAGTCACAACAAGCAGCGGCAAAAAGCGAAAAGCGAAGAAAAGCCAGCTGGATCGGTTCGCCCGTAGAAAGTGCACACAGTGTACACAAATAAGCTTGACTATACGCGGACTTGCAGCGCCAGTAGTAGCAGCTGTGTCTAGCGAGCCCCCCTGCCGCGGGTCCCAGCGCAGCCTTGCCTCCAGCTAAAACAGCTCCAGCCAGCCACAGTCGATACTTATATAAGTCCCGGGTGCATATCTCTCTCTCTCTCTCTCTCTCTAACCGGGTATAACGTGCACACGCGGGCACGACAACTTTTACGATTTCGAGACGCGAGGCTGTGTGTACGTTAGAAGATGAGCCGATGTTCGAAGTGCAGGTCGCATTGTTGCGCCGCTCTGTCGCGAGCTCGCGACTTCGCCCGTCGCTGCAGGTACTTTCGAGGAAAAGAGCTTGTATTCGCGACGACGAAACGAGTGTTTTATTCCTTGGCAAAGGAGGGACTGCTTAAGCTGTGGATTACGGGAATGGAAAAAGTTTACGACGCGAAATGCGCGATAAACAACGTTGACGGCGGGCGCTGAATATATTGTAATTAAAATTTACATTGGACCCGACAGTAAATAAATTTAAAGTTCAAAAGTTTGTTTAATAAATTGTCTGGACAAAAAGTTTTACGGCCGGGCAACTTTCTCCTTCGAAAAAATCGAATTCAAAAGCCACTACGATTACGCAATCGAGCTCATTCGATACATTCTTGGCTGGCGCGAAAAAAACTTGATTTATTATGGAAGTGCGCGATTTCGCTTTGCTATACCAAACTTTTGCAATAGTGAAATTATTCGATTTCAATTTCAAGATGATGACCAGTGACAAGCCTTTTATCTCTTAAGATTTTACCCGCTATAATACAAAGCAGAAATTTCTCTAACGGAATAAAAATGATACTGCCACTCCCATCGAGTATTAAGAAAGGCCGCGATTAAATCTCATTAAAAGACCCATAAATTTATCGTATCATTCGTACCTGCCGTCATGCTACTGAAAAGAAAAATCCGTCTCGAAGATTGCAAGGAAGTGAATTCGTCTCTAGCATTAAATTTGCAGCAACGGTCAGGACTTTTCATCTCCCGTCCACGGGCGAGCAAAAGGAAAAACAACGGTCGAGAGAGTACACATACACTTTTCTCCTCGCGCGACACATCGTGTGGGAAAGGCGAGGAGCGACCGAACCCGAAAAGGAAGTTGACGATCAACTCAACGGCATTCCTCGCTGATGGCTTATACTTTTGCCTCTTGAATTTCAGATACACCCAACCTGTGTTTCCGTGTAGCTGAAGAGAAAGAACGCCGCGCGATTATACATACCCCCGCGTCTATGAATCACGTATAATACCGCGCGCGAGCATAAATTAGCTCGCTCAAAGACGCGGGAATGAAATGTGAAATGAAATGAAAAAAGTCCGTAGTAATCAAGGCCTCGAGCGCGAGTGTCTTGATTAGACCTTAATAACTCGATCTTGATTTCAATAGGTCTTCACCTTCGGATCGTATAATATACACGAGTGTGTGTATGGGAGGCCTTGGTTCATTTTTTCGGACGCGATGCTCGCTTCCGATGCTGCTTTTTCCCTTTGGACTTTCAAAATCGACTCTCGGCTCGCGCATGCTAAGTTGGTGAAATAAAAAAAGAAAGAATCGACCTTTGATACCAAGGATCAGGTGAAGACAGTTCATTTTCGATACAAGGCTTTTTGGTAATGCTATTCTTCGAAAACAAATTATAGGTTAATCGCTCCAGGGAAGAAAAGATACTTGAAATCATTTTGAGCCTATCAGCATAGTACAACTTACTTTAGTCATTCAATCATTTGTACTCGGTCGAATATACAAATAATTTTTTCGTCGTGATCAATCAAATCCCCCTCATCAAACAATTTTCTTCCGGCATGATTGGCATTTTTCAATCGCATTTAAAATTACAATAATAAATGGATACTTATATACACATTTCAAGTCCCAATATACACTCTAATGAGCAGTATATCTCTCCTCCATGCGCACGTATATATAGCTAAATGAGAAGTCGTGTACACAGTATCGACGAGCCATCTAATTAATATTTTTGTCGTAGGATTAACGAGCTGACGCCGCCGCAATGCGAAAAAGCCCCGCCGCACGTTCGCGCATAATGCGACAGCGATTAGACCGCCCCGCGCATATTCGGAATGTCACTTTATATAATTCCCCCCTCCTCGCGAAATCCTCCGCGGCGAATCGGCGATTTATCGGTCGAAAGAAAGAAATCAATTAACTCTCGTGTCTCGGCGAACGAATTCGCGAGATTCCTGGAATATGCGTCTCTCCATGCGTACACTCTCCAGGGGGAAGGGAGAAAGGCAGGGATCTCATTTGCGCCCGGCCATAAACGGCATCTCGTCAGCCGGCGAGGACCGGCAGCGCGCGATGGGGACAAAAAACGAAGGCAAGTCGTCTAGCTCGAGTCGACTGCCGCGCTCCACGTAGAGCCATGGGTATATAATATGAAAGTGCCGGCGCGCCATGTGCACGTTGAGCTCGCGCGGCGGCTAAGAGGGAAAGAGAAAGAAAACGACCTTGCGGCTGGGTCCAATGTAGGCGCGGCGGCAGCGACTGCGGCGCTACTTAGCGACCGGCGGCCTCAGGAAATCATTTCGATTTCATTCCTCGGTCGAGGATCCTGTAACAGGGTCGTCTGGTTTCTTTTTCACTTTTTCTTTCCTTTCGGCGCTGAGCCTGCTTTTGTTTTCTCTTTCGCTCTTCTGGGCCTGGAGTGCAGTCTTTAACGGATCTCTCTGCGCCTGTTTCGCAAATTATTGAGCGGATTTCGTTGCTGCGCTGCGACGCTTTTTCTTTCGGTGATGATAGGGATTATAGGTTGTTTGTCAAGAGAGTCAATGGGTTTTCGGGTATCGAGTGAACATTTACGTGTAATTAGCTCGGATTTCGGTTGTCTTGAATTTATCGGTTTCATTAATTTTCCTTTAATAACGGACTTGTAAAGATATACGATTTTACACATTTTGAAGAACGTGACTTTCGTATTTACTTTCAAAATGTAACCAATGCTCAGACACGGCAGCAAACTCGTTCTCCATACGTATGTTGATAGTCCGCAAACACTCTTAATACAATGATTATTGTGCAACCTCAACCTCAACTAGCATTATTATTTAATTGCACGTAGTGCAGCGCTAAGTATGTGATAATTGCGATCGTTTTTCATCTAAAAAAGCGTTATAACGACATAATGGCACGCGATTATTATTAATCGGCTTATCTAAGATGCTCCCGATTGCTATATCTAGCCTCCGTCCGAAACGACCCATTCTTCTTCGCTTTCAGAACGGAGCATCGAGGTGCAAAAAACGAGCGGATAGAGCAAAACCTCGACCTTGAACATCTCCAGAGTCGCATATAACATATAATTCACTCACACACACGAGTGCCAAGGCGTATCGAATTTAAGATTTTCTGTAACAAATTGCGAAATCCTCTTAAATAAATCTCGAGTCGCAAATCCTTTCTTATCGCTCCTTCCCCTTTGAAAAAAAAAACTGACAATAATAACGTCGACTCGCACGCGCAAAGTGTTTGACGATTAATTTGTTCGCGTCCGAGTCGCATTAGTAGCGGCCACTTTATTACACTACTCGGACGTGAGGCGGATTAACGCCTCGCGCAGCTGTTTTTTTTTGTTAAATTCCCCACGGGCCACGGCATCCTTTCGCCCGGACCGCGCGCTCACGCCGAAAAACGTGTTGCCGTGCGGAGCCACGAGGCGAAAAATCATCGAGGCAGCAACGCGAGTTGATTATGACACCGCGGAAACCCGCGCGCGCTCCGTGTATATATAATAAGCGTCTGTAGCGCGGGCGCCGCTTATCTCACGGAACGTTTCGCGTAAAATGGCGTGTAACTCCGCACTACCATATATATTATATATATGTGTGTGTGTGCGTGTGTGTGTGTGTATGTGTGAGAATGGCATATATATATATATATATATATATATATATATATATGTATATATATATATATATATATATATATATATATATATATATATATATATATATATATATATATATATATATATATATATATATATATATATATATATATATATATATATATATGCCATTCGCATACACACACACACACACACACACACACACACACATATATATACATATATATATATATATATATATATATATATATATATATATATATATATATATATATATATATATATATATCGAGGAGAGTCGGTGCGAATGGCAGCTGGTAGAATGCTCGTTGAACTGAAAAACGTTCTCGGCTTTTCAGCTTCGATACAGCGTGTCATTTTTCTACTGTATCAATCGCACTCGGAGGATATGTACAGCGCATTGTTTTCCTGCCCTCGAGACAGCCGTAAATTTTAATTCGAGGAGGCAATGTGCACGGGAATTCTCGTCACTCGTTGAGCGCAAAGATCATTTGTCACTTGCTGTACGCGCTCGTGGCTGTAAAAAGTAACTGTCAAAGTGACTCGTTGAGATTTTTCCATATGCTCGCGATTTGCTAGAAAGAAAAAAGGGTTCCACTGTTGCCGGGCCGATCATTATCGGAAAATGCTAATTTCAACTTTGCTATTTTGTATGTCAGCATCCCGTTGGTAATTTACTCTACACGTTCGTAAGGAGTTGTAGACGTATGAGAAACATTTACGAAACAAATTGGATTACGCTTTTATTGTTGTCGGCAAATTGTGAAATTAACTGCAGCTTTCGCGCTTTTCTTTTATTACGCGCTTGACTTCGTATTGTCTGTCGTCGAGATAGAATTATATTTATTGCATAAACTGTGTAATAATTGCAACACCACTTTCATTTTCTTGACAAAAATGTATATTTTTCTAATTTAATTGTTTTGCTCCGCTGGTCTCGCTCCACCGCGTGCTTTCGTTTTTTCTTGTTACAGATCTAATTACAGTGCACACCGGTTTAAAATAACAATCCAAAGAAGCAAATATTTCTTGTACAGAGTGTACAATAATTAAAACTTACATCCCCATACAATTTTACGCGCCTATTTCTCGTAAAACATTCCGTAAATGCCGTATTTTTTCTACCAGCCAAAGCAGAAAAAAGTCCCTAATGAGCTAATTCAACGACCGAGGTCAAACACCTTAAAGCTACCATAAAATCCAGCATAAATTGTGCACAACATACAGAGCAACTTCACGAAATAATGACTCCATATAACGATCTCTCGTTCTTTTCCTATCTCGCATGGAAAAGGATTGAATAAAGCTACCAAGCCTACAGGTCGAGCGCGCACGCGCACGTGTTCACCGTCAACCGAAAACTATGCTGAGGCGTGGCGCACGCGGAATGCTGAAATCGCTGGACTCTGGCCGGGCGTATTGAGCCCTCGCCACTGTGTATATATGTGTATATACACGCGAGATAGTATGTCCGCTGATACATACACGCGCGGCGAGCCGGAGCACGTGACCGCGCGGTTTTACGGGTTTCGGCGAGCCGGGAAAACGCCGTGGCGCGAGACTAGACGAACAGGAAGGCCGCCAACAGCGGCTGTAGTATTGTCGATTGCTGATAATGGAAAAGTTAAGAGAAAACTGTGTGGCTGTGATGATTTTCTGTTTTAGCACGTACTTGGTGTTAAATTCTTAGGTTACGTGACAAATTGTTTAACGATTCAATTTGGTTCGGAGCATAAGCGTTTCATTTGCGCGAAGAATTGTGTAATGATTCAATTTGATCTGGGTTGTATGAAATTTTAAAACGCTTTCAATAATCATTTCGAATGGAAAATAAATATTATTTTTAACAGTTTGCAAATATTCACGGTCTATATTCCTGTAGCCGTTTGTAAATGGTTGTTTTCTGCGTTTGACGGTAAACTACATTAAGACTTCCATAAACAAATATTTGGTCCATTATACTAAATCAAGAAATTATCCGTTAAATATGCTAATGCAACAGTCGAGCCACCGATGATTTCATTTCTCCAAAGCTACTTTCGATTTTCAGCTTACGTAAAGAAGCCTGTTCCGTCAACAATATGCCCGATTTCGGAAAAAAGAAAACCGGCCAAAAGATAAATAAACTCAAAACTTCAAAGAACAAAATGTTTGGCCGTGTTACGCAACGTCGGGCTCGCGGTGCAGCGTCGGCAGCGGTGCGAAATATCTCGCATGCTGGCGAGCATCGAGCACGTTTCGCAAGAGAGGATCGTCGTGTCGTCGTCTGGGACTTGTACTCCCGAATCGCCGAGCTCCCTCCTCCTTTTCGACTGCATCGGCTCCGGGGGCTTTAACGAGCCCCGACGAGTAGCCGAGGCTCGTTTCGAAAGCCACGCCGTGGCCGCCGACTTTTCGGCCACCGTAAAATCTTAATTGCAAATAATCGTCAATCTCGTTGAGGTGAGTTTCGATGCACGAAGAGTCGAGCGGCCGATACATATACGTAACGATTATGTGCCTTGTCTGCATACGTAAGGTGTTTGTTCTTTTTTTTTTTTTTTTCTATCGTGCTTCTTTTTTACGAGCGAGCAATAAAAATAGAGTTTGGCTGGCTCGCAAGTGTAGCTTGGAGGAGCGAGTTAACCGGACCTCAGTTATCAGCACAACCGACACTTTATAAATCAAGAATAAACACTTTTTGTTGGCAGCTGTTTTCGTTTCTCTCGGCTCATGCTTATATGAACGCGAGAGAAATTGTTTTATAAATCGTTAATGCTCGGCCTTTCAAAAACATAATGACGGCAAAAAATCTAGCAAAAATGTTTGCGAAATTTCTCGCTCCAAAATATTAAAGCAATTCGTAACGTCAATGAGCACTACACATGACAATATCAATGCCGTTTAACACGAACAACGTCTTAAAAATAACGAAAAATCGAACGTTCACAAATTACCTGAAAAAAGCGGTCTGTAATTTTCATAATGACAATGCGTGCAATGAGTGCATAATAGAAGGTGCAGTAGCTGCGTTCACCCGCGTGCACGTCTAATATACAGAGCGCCGGCGAGTATAATACATGTGACCGAGCGCCAATCGGACATCGGCGCTATACATATATAAGTGAAAGTGTCGTTCGTACGTTCGTTCGTTCGCTGTAGATATACAGACTCGAGCGGTTAGAAATCCGCGTCAATGCCTGCTGCATTAGCCGTGCACCGCGCCGCGCGACAATATACCAGAGTCGTCGCCGCCGCTGCGTCCTTATACGTGCATTCCACCGGACTCGCGAATATAATTCTTGCGGTGATTTTTTTCTCTCTGGCTCTCTGTCTCTCTCGAGGCCAGAGGAAGCGATGAACTACATGATCGTTCCTTTTTTTATTTGCAGAAGTTGCAAGAGCGAGAGAAGGCATGTGAGCACACGCGAGCAAACATGTGGATGATTGCGATGCGGAGTATGGAGTCAACAGTCTCGTAAATATTTCTTTTTTTTTTCAAGAAAAAAAAAAGATTGTTGTTTAACAGTGGAGTTTTTACGCGCGAGAGGTAGAAAAAAGTAGGCACTTCAGTGAGAAAAAAGTGCGAAATTTACGCGTGCGGAGAGACGTTGAGGAGTCCGCCGCGTCGAACGAGCTTTGCCGATGATTGAGACGCCTTCGGTTGATGCAATTAAAAAGCGCGTTCGCGCAAACACGTAACGACGGCATATTTTTGAGAAAAGAAAGTTCCGAACGTTATGTTCCTGATCGTAAGGCCTCAAAAATACACTGCTCTAAATAAACACCTCGATTCAACGTAAGCCCGTAACTATCTACTTAACATCTCCTACAAATCTCATTCAAAGTAACTCTATTGGAAATGGGTGTTAAATAAATGATAATACAGAATGTATATTTCAAATAAAATAACTTTCGTTTATTCAAACTCGCACAAGGAAGGAATAACGTCAGTAATGTGCGACTGCTCCAGCTTGATGCTCTAGTACAACTAAAAACACTTGACAAAAGGGCATAAGAGAATATCGGGGCTGACGCGTATAGTTCCCCACTCTTTTCTATATCTCGCATTTCAGTTTATGTCTTTGGGCCATTTCTTAGAAAGTCGATTCATTTTTGTACAAGCATGTAGTAGTGTATAACTACAGTTACACGCATACGTATGCTAAAGCACAGCGATATTCCAACAAACTCCAACCACTAATTCAGCTGTTACGAATATCCTGCGATCTACACATCCTTTTTATTCCATTAAAGTACAAGCACATTTCTCCAAAGAAAAAAAGGTCCACAAGCCCGAGTTGTAGGTGGCAATTTTCTCGCGAGCGGAGAGCAACCATAATAGAAACTAAAAGAAATAAAAAAAGCGCGCACAGTGCGCTGGCCGCAGTCTCTTGCGCAATGGCAACACGAGACACACGCGCACACAGTCGCAAGCAGGACACAAGTCATAATCGCGCGGCCGCGCTGCAGCGGTATTCGCCGCGTGCTGCGCACCGCAAAGCGCCGCGCGTTGATCTCCGCCGCCTACCTACTTGCCAACGTGTTCTCTCTCTCTCTCTCTCTCTCTGTCTCGGCCCCGCGCGCGCGCGCACGCATTGAAAAGTAATATGAGGTATTTAGCGAAAGAGGGAGACCCACTTTTGAGCGCGGGGCCGTGGAGGCACCATTTCGAAGGGAGCCGAAATTTTTGGGCACGGTGAAAGTACACTATGCTATCGCGGCCCGGATGATCGCGCTCTCTTTTGGGGAGCATGCGTGCGCGTGTAATACGTGTATCGAAGACTCGATTCGCAAATTGATGCTACCTGTTGCCGCGACGCCGCGGCTTATTATATACCGCTGCGGACTCTTTCTAAACGAGTTTGCGTGCACGGGAGTGGGCTTTAATTCCGTAGCTGCGGCTCGCGGTCACCTGCTTTTCTGCGCGGACTTTTTTTAGAAGTGAACGGTAAATGCCGCTGCTGCTGCGACTGCTGCGACTGCTGCGACTGCTATGCTGCTTTTTCATGGTAATTTTTTCCGTAGGTTGAGCGAGAAAATGTGACGAAACTTTTCGGGGATTTCGGTCATCATCCGATCGCGTATCGGATCAATGCTAAATTTAAATGTGGGACTTTTACTTTTTTCCATAGTGGCGTTGTAGGTTTCTTACAGAAATATGAATTAAAAAGCGTTCAAGGTTGTAAGAATATATTTTAATGATACAACCTTAAGTGTAATATGAGCTGAGGCAACGATTTATCTCATTGGCCTTCTTTTTATTGCAATCTTTGATAACATTCCTCTGATGTAAAAAACAAAAAAGTACTTAAGTACGAAACTGTGTCGCGTATAAATCAATCTATTCTCATTTCATTATTTCTTTTAAATTTGCATAGCAAAGCACTTATAAGATCCTATGAAGCAAACCCACAACTGCAGCGCTAATGAATTGTACGCCGAATGTCAAGAACGCCAATCCCTTTTCCCTCCTTACCTACTCCCGTATCGAACATCCTTACCACCATCCCACTATCATTCATATTCCAAAGCAGCACTCATATCCTTGACCATAATAACAGTGAATAATGGCCTTCGCGTATAGACACTCGCAACCTCCCATTAAAACAAAAAACGCTACCGAAAAGAAGCCTCGCTTCCCAGCCAGAATCTCAAAATCCATTACGAGAGTCCCGAGATAAAGCCCCGCGTGCGCGACGAAAAAAAAGCGCGTATACAGCCCTACACCGAAACGGCATTAGAAGTAGGTATAATGGAAAAAAAGGAGGATCGCGCGATCGCTTCCGGTGCGAGCGTGAGTCCAGACCGCGCGTGATACTTGCTCTCTCTCTCTCTCTCTTTCTGGTGAGCGAGCTCCGCAATAAAAGGGCCGGAGTGGAGCTGAACTGCTGCCGCTGCGGCTGCGTGAGCGCAAGGTACACGAACGCGTGGCCTCGACTTGTCTGCGTCTCTCGCGCTCGAGGTGTGTATATAGGGCGTTTCACGTCAAGTGTGCCACTGGTTTCGCATTGTTTGAAAACGAGTTCTTTCGTTGTGCATCGGGAAAAATGTATTACTTTTGATGATAGTTTTTGGCTTGGTGTACAAGTTAGCAGGTATATAATGGTTAATTACGTATTATAGAAAGTGATATAATTAGTAATAGTATGTACATTTTTTCTTTTAGAACACTCAAAAATTAAAATAACACGGCTAATTACATATGAATAGGTACTTTAATATGATGTATTTATTTGAATATATAATCTGTTTCGCTGAAATTTTCAATACATCAAAATTTGAAAGGTATTCAGATGCAAATATTTCCTTAGTATAAGCAGTATACATGTACGCACACTTAAGGAACACCAATTATCTGACATTAATAATCATCGTTTAGAGAGTATACAATATTTATTAGTTAATTCATAGAAACTAAAGCGATAAATATGTTCAAAGTGCTAATAACCTGATACTAAAGATAAATTCCTTAATTATGTAAGTGCTAACCACTCGAATACAAGTAACTTTGCGGCATACCAGTAGTGAATGTCAGTATTATCAGTAGTAAAAGTATTTATTTTTTATTTTCCTTTAATAAATTTATAAATTATTTTATCGTAATCGCGTGCATTCCAAATTTTATTTTATTGCAGAAAGAACAACTAATAACAAGCGTCCATATAAATGATACATGATTCCATAAAAAAATAAGTTATAAATATAAACAAAACACGTTACGTCTATTCTTAAGCTTTCATTAGTGAGGTCACTTACTACAAACAAAATATTCATACGCAAGACTTTCATTTATTATTCTTAACACGAAAGTAATACACAAAAGCTCAAAAAATATACAAATTTTCCACTCTTTTTCCTTTTTATTAGAGAAAGTATCATCATCATCATTCTCATCCACGTACACGTCTCATACGCAATCGCGCACATACACACGAGTATAAGAAATCAGAAATTTCCCTTATAATAGAAGCGCGGCATACGGTTGACGCAAAATCCCCCATGTACACGGCAGGTATAACGCACGTCTCCGCGCGCGGACCGGCCGGGGCGGCCGTAAAAGATCTGCACACACGACCCGCACACTCACACGCGTATACAGCTACACGAGAGTACACGCAGTATAATGCTTGCAGGCAGGCAGGCGAGGACGCTAAGCGCTAACATGCACTCTCTCGCGGGGCTATTTACCCGCGCTGCTGCGGCCGCGCGCGCAGAATCCTATATACGCGCAGCGGCGCACAGGACTGTTATATATCTGTACCTCGTGCGGTGTACTGCGTGCGTATACATATACGCGCTGTCCATTGTTCTGGACCGTGCTCGTGCTCGCGACACGACGAGAGAGAGAGAGAGCGTTTTATCTCCTCTCGGAGTTATATAGATTTTTCGGGCGTTCGCTGGGTATAATTGATACCCTTTCTTGCGGCGTATAACGTCGATTTCCCTCCCCCTCTTTCTTGGCGATCTGGTTATACTATACGCGTTATGTATTCGCGAGCGAGGGCTTTTTCCGACTTTCGTCGTAGGATACGTGGGATGCGTTACGCAATGGTCAAACGCAGAACTGCTGCACGGAGAACGAGAAGCGGAGTAACGCGTGTGTGCCTTGAGAATGAGATGAGGTGTGCACGAGTTTTGCCGGAGTTGTATAACAATGATGATTCTTTTTCCCGTCTTTCGGATGTTTAATTAAGTGCGAAGAGTTAGCGCGGTTGAAGCGCGCTCGTTTGAAACTGCGTGAGAAAAGCTTTGCTGGTGCTTTGCATTGTTTTGAATTTCATTGGGTTTGGATGACTTGCACTTGACTGCTAACAAATTTAACATTGCTGTAGTTTATAGTTTAAAGTGTTAAATTTATGTGTTTAACGATTTATCAAAAATGTATGTTTTAAAATGTACGATAGTGGTTTACGGTCAAATGTGAATAACCTTTATCAATATGCATATAATATACTCTATATTCTCGATTTTGCAACAATCTGCCATAAAAATGTTTACATAATAGCAATTTCAACTTCGATATACTAAATTCAATTTCCCAGATACAATAAATATACATGCGAAATATATTTAATCAGAATATTGAGCCATTCACGCCATCTTTAAGAGGAACTCCATGCATTACAAGCCGTTGAATATTATATTTATCAGAAATTGTTCTCCATCGTTACTATCAATTAAGCTTGAATCAATCTAAAAGTGTTAAACTCATGTTAACCGGCAATCGAGTCAAACCGTTATAAACTATGTAGGATAGCTAGGCACTCGCTCTGTTCGCTATACGTGTATACACGAACCGAATGGAGGACTCCCTCAAGCCATCCGCGCGCGCGCCTCGCTAACGCCACGGCAGCAGCATTGTTATCCCCCCGATAACGACTTGCCGATCTCGATTCCCGGTAACGAGACAAGCCTTTTGTGCGATATACGGCTACGTGAATGAACCACGCGGCAAATACGATAACGGCCCGCAGTCCGGCTTTTCTGCAATGTATAGCTACCTCGATTCGAGTCGAACACTCGGGATAGTAATATTCAGTGCGAAATCGTTTGTGTGCTGGGGTACCTAGCGTCTAAGTATTGCGGAAGTTTATGAATTTTGAAAGGGAAATATAAATTAATATTTTTCCTTGAAGGAGTTGTCTGGTTTAACAAGCATTTTGATTTTAATTTTTTCAGGATTCTTTGAAATAGAACGAATGAAAGTTATTGGTTTTAACTTGTTTCCTATACATTTTAAGAGTAATAACAGTGATTTCAATTTCAAAGAATTGGAATCGATGGCAGTACAAAACTCCGGAGTCATGCATACAAAATTCATGTTTTGTCATTTTGCCTGTAAGGTTTAATTGTCTAAAATACAAAAATCGAAATAATTCTTAATTGAATTTGGCTATTATCTTCACCATAATTACATTAAAATCTAATTTTTAAGATACCACCCATTTTTTTATTTTCAATATCTTTCTTTTACTTTGGTCGGATTGATAGCCAAATTTAAATATCCAATTAAAAACTCCAATTTTCCTGTTCCTTAATACATACTATAATTAATATTATTAATTATAATATAGTATTCTTTAATTCTTACGTAATTCATGTATATATATACAATATCTTACCACAAGTGTTCATCTACCATCATTTTTTCTAACAGTATTTGATGAATTAAAAAGTAAAATTGGAATGTTTAGGTAAAATAAAATTTGTACTAATTGGATAAAATGAGTACCTAAAATTTTTTATTTTAAAATTTTTTTCATTATTTATACCATAACTATCTAAGAATTGCCCCTGCAATATATATATATATATATATATATATATATATATATATATATATATATATATATATATATATATATATATATATATATATATATATATATATATATATATATATATATATATGTATATATATGCAAACCCGTGATAAATGAGCGGTTGTTGTAATATTATGTATTTTATTACTTTGAAGAAGTAAAATGAGGTAATAAGTTAACATTCAAATAAGATAATAAGTTAACTCTAAAATGAGATAATAAGTTAACATCAAAATGAAATAATAAGTTAACATCAAAATGAGATAATAAGTTCTAACACCTCTTAAAATATATAAAAGACAGTCTATCGTAGGTAAAAGAAAAAAACATTTTAGTTGAGCTTTGAATATATAAGTTGATTTTCTAAATTTAACAGTGGTTAGTAGCCTTAAATAATCCGCCAAACAGTCAACAAATGCCACCTATTACTCTAGAATCCCCCGTTGAATCACTTTATTTAGAATGTCAACTTTCTAAGAAGCATAAAGAAAGCAAGTCTTTAAAACCAATATTAAATTGACACCGCGCAATCTGATCCTCGCCATTCATCATTTCCCCTAAAAAAAAGGCAAAAAGAAAAAAACATTCAGATGTCAGTCAGCACGCGAATGTGTAACGAAGGCCCACGAGCCGCAGCCTGCAGCAGCGCCAAATAGGTGAGGTAACCCAAGGCACGCGGGTGAAAGTTCATTCGATTCGAAGATGTAGCATATACAGACGAGAGCGCGGGCCTCCTCCGTATAATAAGTATGCCCCCATTGTAGTGGCACGCGACTAGGCCGTTATTAAGCCGCGGCGCATCTTCGTCTTCGGCAGCCTCGCGCCTCTCTTCGCCTCCTATGCATAGCTTGCTTAATTGCAGCAGCAGCAGCTGCGTCAGCTCGATGTGTGCAAGCGTGCAATCGGTATCGCATTATACCGCGAGAGATGCGGAGATATATACGTGCATAAGTATACAGGTAGCGATCGGGCCGCTGTTAGCCACTCCTCCGCCTACTCGCGGCTCTGGTTTTTTTCTTCTTTTTCTATCCTCCGCGACTCGATAAATACCTCGCAACGAGGGAATTAACCTCAGCAATGACAGTTTCGCGTGCGAACGAGGCTGTGTGTATATATGACACTTGCATAATGTGCGCCGATTAACTTACGCTGGCGAGAGAACTCCTCTCGCGCGTCGGCTACCGTTAGATTGCCTCGTTTCGCGTTTAATTGATCGTGGTTCGAAGAAAGTGCAGTGCAAAAACTGTTCGCTCTTTCGCGCTCGATAAATAACTCGTGTTTTATTTGATTAACAACTCGTACGCAAATGGCTGACTCTTATAACACATCGTGTAGCTTGTTAAATCATTATGCGCGAAATTCAATCGTTGCGGCGGATAATCATTAATAATTTAAAGCGCGTAGCGTAAGTATAATACAATCGCGAGTGCTGAAACAAAAGTTTTTTTAATTGCATAATAAATATTCGCGCATATTCGATGCAACGTAACTTACGCAAATTTAAAAATCAAGAGAATAATCAAGATTTTCCAACACACAGCCTTTGAAAATCTAACGTTTGCCCGTACACTCCTTCCATGCATCCTTATCACGGTGCAAAAACACCTCTCACACTGTTCTCTCCCGTTCCAAGCGTTACGTGCCGCAGAATTTCCAATTCACGAAGAGCAAAATCGCGATCGTTAAGCTTCGCTCCGGCAGCGTTGTATCGCGCGAATAAAAGACCGCGCTCCAGTCTTTCAAAGCCAAGCCGTCAACTCGTTAATTCCTCAAAACAGCGCCGGTGTGTGGCGTATAAAGTATAAAGCGGGGCGGCGAGCGCCTGCAGCAGCCTGGAATTTTGATCGAAAGCGAGTGAGAGGAAAGCTGCTGCAGGTACGAACGGCGTCTTCGCGCGCGAGCTTTCGCCGCGCGACCCGAGATCGCAAATCGAGTTTCTTCTGCGCCCGAGCAAGTGTATGTGTGTGTGTGTGTGTATGTGTTGGGGATCTCGCGTTGACCTGTTTCACTGTACGGCAACAGGAGCGCGCGGTGGAGAGCATGTTGTGTATATAAAAGTGCGCTGCTGCACGATCAAGGTTAGAGCCTGTTGCTGCACTGCCGATCGATCGAGGTGCCCCCTTAATTCCAGAGACGATCGTGTGCCGCTGATGCTGCTGGTTGTACATGTGTACGAAATTTTTATTTTTACAGTCGGTTTCGGCCGCGCGAAGAGCGATTTGCTCTTTTGTTTTAGGTTTGGCGTTTAGGTTTATACATTTGAGAATGGATTAAACAGAATATCTTTTGAGCTAACTAAAATTTCATTTTTTAATAAATTATTATGACATGCGTCAAAAAAGTTCATTTTTTGAGGTTACGAATTTTAATATCGCGCCATTTTTCTCTTTTGTCGCTGAATGTGAACATAAATTTATTAAACAAACGCCAATGAACAGTATTGTTAATGAAGCCTAACACGATGTTAAAGTCATGCAACTAACAGGTTTTGTTATATAGACTGTACACCCTCCTTCAATGGCTTCTTTCAAGAATTATTTGAATTTTAGCACTATGAATTAGGATGTTGCATGAAAATAAAAAGTTGATCTGTCATATGAAATAGATAGAATAGCGAAAAATAATTAGGTTGTATGTTTTCTTTTGTCATAAAAATGAAAGATTTGAAAGTTACAGATGTTTAAAGGTTCAAAATTTTCGATATATATATATATAGATATACTCTAATGCTACGTAATGACATGAAAGTGTACCGTCATGACGTCACGCAAATTTAAAATGGCTATAATTACTTCAGTTTTCCTTAAATTGAAAAAATAAAAAATACGACCTAATTATTTTAGCATAAACTATTCGAGTGCGAAATAATGAAAATCATGCAACAACCGGATTTAGACTCGTCTCAACTTCTGTCTCGTGGAACTACATGTGGACTATAAAATGCACCCGTGTTCACCTTCATTGCAGTACACTGTTTTTATAGGATTAAATGTAAAATTAATGTTTCTAATAGTTTAATAATAATATATCATCAAAATGATTAATCAGTCACAATACTATTTTACCGTAAGATTTATGAAATTTTCATCGCCAATGAACGACCAATGAAACGACAGATAAGAGTGTATCAACATGGCGCGAGCGATTTTATTTAGATAAAATTCTAGACGAGGAATTTATGGGCTTTTTTTTCGGGCTTCGCGTTCTGGACGAATGAGCTAGGAAGCGGTGTCGAAAGCAAAAATTAGATATCCCGCGAGATGCGACGCAACGCGTTTCGCGAAAATTACAGTAGAAACTTACGCACGCGCTGCGCTCTATGCACTCCGGAAAATTTAGCAACCCTGGAGCCGGTGACACGTGGGAAATTAAAACATGTTGTGCGCTCGCATTGTCTTTTTGTGTGTACGTGTGCGATACGGCTGCGTGTTTACATGGGATGAAACCTTTTAAAAGTAATCTAATTCCTTACAATAATTAAGAGGATTGTATTTCTCGCTTAGGAATGCCGAGAAAACTAAAAAAACAAACATTTCTTGTATATCGTTAAAAGTTATTGCCAATAAAAGGTTTCACTGTATATTTATAGTGTATATATTGTTAATTTTTTACGATAAGCAATCATAGTATATTTCATACATCGTGCTGTAAATTTAATGCATTTTAAGACTTATAGTAAATTTACGGCATTTCTAATGCTGCGATGTTCAAGGTTTTAAAATCGTTACTGCACGGAAGATTCACTTTTTACGAAATGCTCACTTTCTTTCGTGACCGAGGTATAAGTTTTCGAGTTTATCTGTGCACGGGTTATGATGTTTTCCGCATACAACACTAGTAAATTATGAGCATCCTCGGCTAAGTAATGCGAAGGACTCTGAAATACTCCAAAGGTACTTAAGATTCTCCAAAGTGTACACCCACATTAAAAAACATACATTCATGACATTTCTCTTATACGCGTCTCTCGTTCTTTATTTTTACATACTCTCTATTCTCTCTTCTCTTATTTTCTCGTTCTTCCGATGCTCAAGGAATGACAAATCTACTTTTGCCGTTGGTCAGTATTTATCTTTGTTGGTTAAATTCGCATTTTTTTCTTCGCAACCCACAGGATTTTTTTTACTTCTTACAACAAAAAATAGAAACGAACGAGCGCTTCTTCTATACATTTAAATACTCGATTCGCAACGATCAATAAAAGAATTTCAAAATCCACGATATGCAATTCTATCAGTTTCTACATATGTTACACCCGCAGAAGACTTTCAATTACGAGGAGTTGACAAATCGTCAGCGGTTACTACCAGGCATTCAAATCACCAACGAGGCAATTTTCAAGAAGTCGCTGCCGATTGGTTAACAGGTGCTTCCAACGTTCCGAATCATTAATTCGGCGAAAATTGCACGTTAAGTATAATTACAGAAACGTTACAATATAGACGAAACGCTCGAATGTTCTGCCCCGCGGAAACGACAGTTTCAAACTTACAGCAAGACGAAAAAAAGCGGTAATTTCCGCGAGATCGCTTATTATAATATGCAAATAAAAATTCATAAAGCGTGCTGCGATTCTTTTCTAAATAGAGCCTGGCAGCGCGCGGCCGGCTCTTAGAATTCCGTGCGCTCCGTGAACTCTAACGAGGCATCCGAGATACAGATACGCTTCCTCTGTGGGAAGTTATGCCGTATGGCTAATGAAGAGGCGAGTGGCGGCGGCGGAGGAGCAGGTCCACAGAAGAAGAAAAAGAGAACTCCACAGAAGTGGCCGATGGCAAGAAATGCCGCTCGCTGACGTAACTCTCGCTAGAAGCGAGAGAGCGACTCCTCTTCGTCGATAAACTATAAACGCGCGCTCTCGGCTTTGCCGGAGAAGAAAAAAACGCCCGGTCGTTGCGTATATGAGCCTGCATCCTAATCGAAATTCGTAATATATTTTTACAGCTGATGTGCCTGGAGTCAACTTATCTAATCCCCATATATTAACATATAAATTTTCTGTGAAACCGCAATTACATTTATAAAGTTCTTGAGATTATTTTTATGTTTCGTGGGACTCGGAGTTGACGCCGGTGTTGCAATTTAGAATGTTAACTCAGACAGCATACGTTGGCCTGATAATTTTGATTGCCTGTATGCAAATCGGAGTGCCGTGGCAGCAGAATAAAATGACTATTTAAAACGCATGTTTGTATTGAACAATGATCCATCATTCATTCGAGGCATATTGAACACTGGACTCAAATTTCTCGCGTGACAGTGTTTACCCTCCCGTGAACAACATCGCCCCCCTCTCCTCGTGCATACATTAAGAGCAATCACGAACAATGAGAATCCACAAAAAAGCTTGTCGCATCTGTCACGCGTGAATGGAGTAGAGAACTTGCTGCGCGCGTGTGCCCTGCACAAAGCGCGAGAAGGAAGAGCCGCAAGAGCGAGGCGCGCGGGATCAAAAATCGAGGACTAAAATTACAAGGGGAGCGCGGCCCGTTTCATTTGGCCATCGAGTAGGCGGATGATATTTCAGCGACGACGTTACCAGGTATACACACGCACGCATCGAGGCCGAAAGCGATACATCATTCGAAAATTCATTTTTCGAAGGTCGACGCGCCGGCCGAGCTTCTCCTTTTTTTTCTCCAACGCACAAATCTGGGTCCATCCCTCGTGCACCTCCGCGATCGGGTTTCGCCGAACTCTCACCCACTTTCCCTTCCAGCACCCGATCGTGCCCTTCTTCCCTCCCTGCGGAATACCGCGAAAACGGAACGAACGATCGAGGCGAGAATCGGAGTCCGGTTCCGGATAATCGAATGGGGCTCGGTATTTATTTTCTCTCTTTCTCTCCCCGGAGAGAAAGAAGAGCGAGCGCCCTCGAATAGACGATCGCACCACCCGACAAAAAAGTCTCTTTAATGGGCTCGAGCAGACACACACACACACTCACGCACATTCACACAGAGAACGGAAGCGACGACGGTTGCCCATCCGTCTACCACGGCGGAGCGCTATCGCTGCTACCACTGCTGTTGCTTTTAACGGCTGGGCGATTTTGCGCCTACAAGGTGAACCCTCGCACGCGGAAGCTCGTGCACCATGCACTCGTGAAGTTTTTACAACCGGCCTCGAAATAAAAAATACAAATCGAAAAGCCGAAGGCACGAAGTAAGTGAAAGGCCGGGGAAGAAAGGAAGGAAGGAAGGAAGGAGAGTGCGCTAACTAAGGAGCTTACGGAGCTCACTCCTCGCTACGTTACCTTGAGGTTTCCAACTTATTAGGATTCACCGATCGGCTTCGTCCATATCCTCCTGCGCGTTCCTGTGATTCTCTCGCGGCTCAGCGGCACGGCAACAACGGTGCACGCGTATATATACGCGCGGGGGAGGCTCGCGCGCAAGTCCGGCAAAGATCGTCGCCGCGATGAATTTCAATTTTCTGCGCGCGCTCTTCGGCGCTCACACTGCAGACTATGCGGCGATATAACCAAATAAAAGTCACTTGTCACAAAAGAAAGGAAAAAACTCTCTCGGTCCTGCGCTCGTTGTGCACACAAAAGGTAGTCGCTCCGGTTCCCGACGGTCCTTCGGCACGGAATACCAGTTCGATTATAGGTTAAAAACTTGGTCGATTGCGGGGCTCTGGCAGCCGGCGCGCGCTGCTTCTTCCCTCGCGCAGTGCAAGCGTACGTTTGGGCCCTCTCGGCTCTCGCGATACAGTCGGAGCTCGCAGAGCGCAGCGCAGCACCGGGCAAAGGACCCGGGGGCCTTTGCGCCTGCGCACTCTCTCTCTCTCTCTCTCTCTCGCTCTCCGCTCTTTCCCTTTCTCCGCCCCCTGCGCGCTATACAGGTATACACCGGCTGCTTACCCGCTCTCTTCGCCTGTATATCTAGCTCTCTGTCTCCGTCTCGCTCGTGTATACCTGTTGCCGAGCTCACCTGCGCCCGATCCTCAGGTGGCAGCACCGCATGCTCGCCGCACCGCGATTACGTCGGTGTGCGTGTGTGTGTACGTGGACGTTTGACTCTGCTCGGCGTTTTCGGCGCGAGCACAGGTGTGCGTGGGTACGAGTGCGTGCGGTGTTCTGGAATGGAAAGGATGGAACACCTACGCGGCGACGAACGATGTGTATATAGGGCCCTGCTTGGTGTGTTTCGGTTTTGATCGCTGCAGCAAGTATTTATGTATGCACCCTTTTCGTATACGTCGTTTAGCGTGTAGATTAATTATGGGCGTCCTACTTACTATTTGCGGTTTGTTGGAGGAGGATGTAGTCTCTGAGCGTTTTAACGTATTGTTTGTAAATAGTCGTGATTCGGAAAAAGTGTATGGGTAGAGGAAGTTATTGCATGATAGCTGTTATGATTGCTTACTTGGCTTACCGTTGTTAGTTGAGTCGTAAAATTAAACAATTTTTAGAACAATGTGCCTTTATTAACGGAGTTATTCAATAGGCTTATTATCAATCAGAAGAGAAATTTTGTTATGTGCACCATTGAAAGAAGTCTGGTATTCACACAGGATTTTAATAATAGACCTTGTTTTCTTGCTATTTTTGATCAATATTATAATGAGGGTTATCAAATTAATTACCTATAATAGAATTTATGAACGCGGTCTTTAGAAAAACATTTATTAATATAGCTCCATTCCTAGAAACATATCGAGAATATCACAAAAAACCTGAAGCCAATTCTCGGCATCTTATAAATTCACAGCCATTAAAGGAAGAAAAAAGAGCTCGCGTCGTGATTGATTTCGATACGCGTCTTCGAGCAATTACAAAAATCAAAACAATTACCCCCTAAAAATCCATGAGTCACCCGTGACTCACGCGGCACTTAACCAGTTTTACCGACCATTTTTCCACAACTTAATCTATCAGAAAAGTAATCAAATTATCTAAATACGTTCGCTCGAGCCTCTAAACGCTCTCGGACCGAGACGAATTCTCCCGACGCATTTCAGGAGCTAAAATTCGACGGTTCCGATGCGAGCTTATACGAGGGCACGGTCTCACAATGGGATCCGTGGTAGCCGCAGCAGCAGCAGCGCGTGTCGTCGCAGACCTTGAACAGGTACTTTGCTCGACGGCGAGATGACATAATGATCGGACCTGAATGAGGGAGGAAAAAATTACGCTCCTCTTTTTATTTTCTTATTATATTATTATACGTACAGAAATGGAATCGGGCGTCTTGGGCGCGCGCGTATGCATTGTATCGCCCGCGCACTAATTACCGATGTTTAGATGAGTCGTGAAAAAAAAGAAGGAGCAGTGCGTGCACGCGCATTGTGCGTTACTCCATACACACGCACACACACCGGCTTCGTTATGGAATTTTCAATCCCGAGTACATACGGGGGGGACAGAACGAGAAGAGAATGAGAGAGTGCACACATAAGCAGGTCGACGCGCCCGATATTGTAGCCGCGCGAGCTCTGGGTGCAGCTCGCGCGCGCTTTTATTTTTGTTTTTTCAATGCCCACAAAGAGCTGTGTATATGCGTGAGAGAGATAGAGAGGCTCGTAATGGAGGCACATTCATGATGAGCACTGCGCAGTTCATCGTACATTTGGAGCGTCTTTTCTTTCCTCGCATCCTCTCGCTCGTGTGCTCCCTTTTTCTCTCTTATCGTGAAACGCTCGTCAACGCGGGTATACCTGCTTCGCCTCGCGGCGGTTGCTTCGGTGGCTACGTGCGTACGTACCGAGTATACTTATACAGAGTGCCACGGCCGAGAGAAATTCGCTGTAAGACGGGTTTCACGGATACGAAAATGCGCGCGACGATTTTTGTTTTCCTTCTACGGAAGTTTATACGCGCAAGGAACTGCGATATAAAGTATAGAGTGAACGGCGTCGCGCGATTTTCCGTTTCTTATTATTTATTATTTTAATTATATAAGCTGTCTGTGGATTTGGCGTTTTGTCGTGCTTTTTTCCGAAAATAATTGCAGTAAATTTTATTTTTCGAAAGTAAAAGTATCATTATTTCTGCCTGTGTTTTATTGCTAGATGCGAGTTTTTATTAATCGAGTAATTAATGTTTATTAGAATGAGTATTAACTTCTTGAAGAACTAATTGTAACTATAACGGTGAAAATGAAGAGTTACTTTTCTTTATGTACCCGAGTCGATAAATTTTTATTAATTTGAACAAAACTGTTTTATGAATTACTTCTAAATATGTTAAAATGGTTGTAAAAAGAACAGTAGTCTATAGTTTTTAATTTACGGTGAAAGTATAGAAGTAAACGGAGACATAAAAAATGTTTATAGTATTCTATTAAGTGTCAAGATTTTATTATGATGACGTACTGATTTCGAAGTTACCATAAAATTTCTTAAGCAGATTACAAATGCCAAATAAGTGTTCAAGACAAAGCGTCTACAATTAGAAAGATTGAGCTGAATGGTTAAAGTATTATAGAACCCTATTATTAAACTGGCCTTTGTAAAGTAATTGTCAATACTAACAACATTATTATAACACATCACTAAACGATTATGTAGATTGAAAAACCGCTGCCAACTGCTTTAGCACAATGCTTATCAAAGCGATTTAATGCACAATCAATTATTGAATTATTTACATTGATAAAAGTGACTTTAGAAACAATCGACAATATTATAGACAATATTATAAACTACTATATTAAGGTCGATTAAAAATTTCTGATAAAACTACGATATTTTAATGAAAAGTACAAATTATTCAAAAGTTATGGTGCTCGCAGAGTGTGATTATATAACATGCATTTCAAAATTTAAAATCGGATTTCGTTCACAAAAATAACAATTATTAGGTGTATAAATTATAAGGAAATTACGCTTTGTTCATGAATAAGGACTTCAAAAGTTTTTTGAATTTATTTTCAAATATATATTGTATAACTTGGGTGTTCATGTTCAATTTCGGAATCGAAAAGGGTAAGGTTATCTGCTTCAAAGACCGTATTTTTTCATCGTTAATTTAGTCCATTTTGCACATATTGTGGGCGAGAAAGCACCTGACATTCATATAGTCGCTTGGGATATAATGACTTAAGTTTGATGAGCAATATTTTTTATATCTATTCTTAACTAGTTATTATTTCGTAAGGTAATACTTTTAGGTGAATAGAGTACACTCTTTTTTTATAACATATATTCAAATTTATTACTTTTGTAAATAAGCACATTCAATGAAGCAAGTATGTGGCAATGTCTCGCTTGTCCTCTATTCTGCTTTACACTAAAATAAGAAAAAAAAAATAACTCCGTCCTCAATGAAGCCTGGATACCGTTCATTAAAAAACTATAAAATTAAAAATCCTCATTAATAGCCGATAGAAGCATAATACTCGCGCACGTTTCACCGTGATTCACCGTACGCATCCATCGCGCAATTTTCTCATGCATATCCAAACGCGCTGATAACTCTCGTCCTCGAGTCCTCGTACAATTTACATAGATTCATTCAAATGCGCGGTACAATTAAACGAAGAATGCCTCGGCATCGGTCTAATAAACGGCTTGACCGCGGGTCAATCTCCTCTTAAATGGCTAATCGCGTCGAGCAAGAGAAAAAAAAAACAAGCCCCGCTCTATAATATCGCAACGCGTAAGTGCAGTACCCGTATAGGTAACATATACATGTACACGTGACAATGGCCTAATCACGCGGCGCACGCATCGGCCGTGTACCATAATATATATCGCGCATAGACGCGAGAGACGAGCGTGTATAATTAAATAAAATAGTCTATTCGCGAGGCTGTTGCTGCCGGGGGAAAAAACGTCTCCTATATATATATGTGGAGCTCGACGAGCTGCCTCGCAGCAGCGGCTCTTTTAACAGTAATTGGCCCCGCGCGCGACTATATACTCTCGTTTTAAAGGAGCGAGCCCCGCGTATATATACGTACAATGTGAACTATTGAAGCCAATTATCGTTTCTCGGGAAATATTTGCGCGGGGCACTCGCGATCGCGCATGGCACGGCACGGCTCTTTTAGAGCCTCTGGCGGGGGATTTATAGCGTGCACGAGGGGAGGGAAGACCACGCTCGCACGAAACATAAGAGGATGTTGATGGGCCCCCGCGTCGAAATGGAAAGTATACGTGTACGTCATTTTAGTAAGCTTTTTTAGGTAGTTTTGCAAGGGCTTTGTTTGCCCTGATTTACGCTTAATTAAGTACGCAGAGCTCGTGTTCGTCTTGCGCTCAATGGCGAGGTATATGGGAAGTTTTTGTAGTTATAGTTTCGCAATAAACTTCGTAATAAATAGACAAGAGCTCGAACTATTGTACTCCAATGGTTAATTATTATTCATGTTTAGCATAACGTTGTTACCTCATTTATTTCACGTTATTTCTAGATTTACATTCATAAAAACTGTACAATGATTCAAATATTAAAAGAATATATATAAACTTTCACATTAATTCTTTAATGCCCAAACTCAGGTATTAATCGAAAATCGATAATCGATAAAGAAATCTTGTAATGGACGAATACTAATAATTCGCTGAATGCCATTGAAATATAAAAATAATTTATCTGCTTGCCGTAAAATTGGAAATGTCGCTGCCATAACAATAAAGCAATCCGTATGGAGGGAAAGCAAAGCGTATGGTTTTGCTGGATTTTGTTTTAAATTCCAAGTATCGATTGTATTGCAGTATATCGAGCTTGATTGTGATCCTATCAATTGTTAGGAGAAATGTGCCTATAGCCAGACATCTCCTACTACCGGACAATTGGCGTTTAAGTAATCCCCAGTAAATGGCCCATACTAGCGCTTACATGTGATACTTTGTTAAAATACATGCATAAGTATAAGTATAAGATGCATATAACCAGAATGAGACTTCTTTCATTCATACTAACAATAAGTGAGCTGAAAAGCTTTTTAGGTAGTTTTCAGTATACTATCTAATAGCCAAAGACTCAGTTCAATTGAGCTATTTCAGAAAATACATTTAAATATAGAAAACGCATGCGTGTTATTAAGCTCACATTTTTAAAGTATCAAGAAGTTAGTATATTTCTAAATTTGATTGTATTTACTGTGGCCATTGATTTGAATTAAGGGAAGAGTATATGTTTAAAGCTAATTTTCTTAAATCTACATACATGAAAGAAGGATATTTTAAGCCCTACCCAATATAATTAACTGCCGTGAACGTCACTTATAGCCATTAGACCAGTGATAAAACACGAATTTTATAAAATCTTTCTGCGCAACAATTTTTTGTAAAATGCAAAAAAACTAATGACATATGATATATTACAACAGTATTGAAAAATGTACACAGAAAAAAATTTTTTTTTTCAATTTATGTTTACTATTACTGATGTTTAAGATTTATTAAACAATTTTTGCAATAAATTAGCTCATATTTTAGTTAGAAATGTCATAAATTAACCCTTATATATTTGTTTTAGTAAAATATCTCTCTGTAGTTTTGTTCAAAATGTGTCAAAATAGACGTGTACAAAATTTTCAGACCGAAGTTTTAAATTTGTAGTTTTTAGTAGAATGTATTTTAAAAATTAGTAATAACGAATTTAAGATTTACATTTTTCTTAAAATAAATTGTCTTAAAAAGGTATACAAAATTTTAAAATTATATATCTTTAATTATTAGCATTTGAGCTTGCAACGTATAATGTAAAATTAATGTTCACCCTAGGCATAGTCCCCTTTTGGCTGGATAGTTCCCCATCTCTCACTTTCTTTTTTATGTACTTTTCCTCTTTTGTTCCATTTGAAAATAAGCTATGGCGTGAACAGGA
Organism: Gastracanthus pulcherrimus; assembly: GCA_949152435.1. Lineage (NCBI taxonomy): Eukaryota > Metazoa > Arthropoda > Insecta > Hymenoptera > Pteromalidae > Gastracanthus > Gastracanthus pulcherrimus. The sequence goes on along the minus strand of OX424576.1, from coordinate 3,419,882 downwards.
ATTTGAATGAGTCTTAAGAACACATGTTTTAAGTATTTACCATCATGTAGAACTGTTTAAAAATTTAAAGAAAAATAAAAAATTTTCCAAAAATCGGTATACTTTTCCCTTAAGCCGTTGTATACTATTCGTACATATTCGTAAAAGTTAGTTAAAAATATTTGTCCGCTTAACTTTCATTTACAAACGAAATTTCTACATACGTAAAAGCTTAGATGTTCGATGCAGACACATTTCCCCTATTACCATTTAAAAAAAATTAATTAATTTAACAGCAGAGCGACTTATAGTAATTTTTAAGGTCCACCTCTAAAAATCATATTTAATGCTTATTTTTTTATAAATGAACTATTGAATTTCAGGTTATGACCATTCGAAGAATAACTGATGAATGAAAAGAAACTTTTATCTCACTATTACGACAATGTGGTCCTTAAAGGGTTAAATCTCATTAAAAAATGTCAAGACAAGTAAATTTGCTAATAAGAATTGAACAACGTTCCATTGTAGGTACACATAAATGATAACACTAAAGACATTTTAATGACCCCGCCATTCGTTAACTACACCAAGATACCCATCCGCGTGTAAATTTCTAATCCGATGTCGAGGCGATAAGGATTCTAAAAGTGTAAACTCGCGAGCACGCAGTGTCGAGCATCAGGAAACGAATTTGTTATTATGGTAATCCAGCCGGCGTCTATTCCATGGGAAGCGTTCTCCGTTCGCCCGTTAGGCTCGCGGCGAAGCTCTGCTCTTCTCACCTTCGTTCCCTCTTCATTTCTGAAATGCATATCGAGCCGGCTCTCGGCGGCCAGGGCAATATACTCCGTCCGCGCGCGCACCGACACTTGGATGCACATCGTCGAGCTCGCCACCACCACTACCACCGCGGTGCGCCTTTAATTGTTTGTCTTCTCTCTCCTGCATCTGCATATCCGCGCGCGTCCTGCACTTCGTATACTTTCGCGCTCGTTATTTTTCTCCTCTCGCAGCGGGGAAAGAAAAAGGCGAAGAAGAAGAAGAAGAAGAAGCAGCGAAAATTATTGAGTACGCGATCGGCCAGGCGGTCCGCGCTCGTCCAACTTGCGAAAGCCGATGTTTCGCGGCTTTTTTCATCGCCGCGGGGAATTTTCGAACGCAGAACGGAGAACACGGCACGATGGTGTAGCCGCAGAAGCAAGGCACCAGCGGTAGTAGTACAGGCAGCTTCCGGACAGTTCGATGCACATGAGCGAGCAGTGTGTATACGCGAGGAACGAAGCCGCGCGCACGCGTGTGTACACAGACTTTGCATGGGCTGCTGGTTGGCAAGTGTTTCCGCGCGCGAAACATCGCCGAGGAGCCACTCGATGAAAGTCTGCATTAGGCTCTTGGGTAAAAAAGAAAAGAAATTGGAGGCGCTTTTGTTTGAGGTCGACGGTTTGTTTGCTGGTGCTTTTAGATTTTTTCATTCTATGCGATGGGGGAATATTAATTGTATTTGCTGTCCAGGGCGAATACCGCGGGAGAGGTTTAAAAAGCAAAATGAGTTAGTCGGTGATATCAAATAGTGGTTGCTTTTAGCCGACGTCATAAAGAAAGAGGTTCTTCATCCGATTTTACACATTTTTAACCAAGTACTAAAAGAAAGAGGCGACTTTTTAATTCGATCCCAATATATTTTTTTTAATCAACTTCACAAAGAAGGAGATTTTCAATTTGATTCCAATATATATTTTTAACTTAACAAAGAAGGTGATTTTCAATTCGATATATCCTATATATTATGTTATCCCATATGCTACGTACACTTAATGTATACAATACCAATATCTTAGGAATAAATTGACCGGTATCAAAAATTATTCTTGGTCCTATGGGTTTATTGACTGGCTCTGGGTCAGTGCATCAACAGTACCAGCGAAATACTAGATATTATATTGTAATGATTTCTTTGAATAACTTATCAAAGGGTGCAACGATTTTTGAGGTTCTTGTATTAACTTCTAGAGTATATGTTCTTTCCAATATAATGATCTCGACATCCCGTACACATTTTGAACAAGCATTCGACCACTGCTAGTGTACTAATGCTAATGTACTAGCAAAGTATACATTTTCTATTGTCATTTTCCATTATTTCTGAATACCGAATATTATAGTCTATTTTAACTTAATAAAATAAAGTTTAAGCTACGTTTTTGAAAACGGTATATACTAGAAATTAAAGCGACAAGAAAATTACCAACTTTTTACAAAACGAACAAAAGATGTAGTTTGAATTCAAATGATCAAAATGTTGACTTTTTATTAAATGAGTTTAATAAAAATTTTATTGTGAGCACATTAAATTCTTAATTCATCTACTAAATTACTAAAAAAAATATTTTGTACTTTTTAAAATATTACTTTTTTAAATTAATTCAATTTTCTTTTAATTTTCATTGCAGGGATTATAAAACTAATAATTTCACTATTTTATTCGCTTTAAAATCTTTATTACGTTCAGTTTCACTATACGAGATTCACAGGTAATCGTGAATAATTAAAGAATTACAAAATGTTTCCCAATATTAAATACATTCTTTTGTTCCACTAATATATTCTTTTTATGCCAAATAGGCAGCATTTTCTAATGCACTTTCACTGGAACAAAGTAACTGTATTTTCATAACAGTATAGCTACTGTTCCAGCGACAACAAAGGTCACATTGTACAAATGCTGGCAGAAAAAGCCAATTGGCAGGTATTTCAAAAGAGCAATATCTTACTCCAAACGCGAATGTAATTATCTACAATTCGTTCGAATTCATTTCGCAGGCATTATTCAAATCGAAGGTGTATAAAACGCTTCCATTGTCCCGCGAAGTGCAGAAGCAATATTCGTAGCTATACATCAGCAACAAAAAGATCGAAAAAAATCATATGATTCTACAAGCACAATCTCTCCGCGCGCGCGGACAATCGGCCATCACACTTATCAACCCCGCGCGACTCCCACAATAAATAATCCCGACCATTAACTCCTCCTCTTCCCCCCGCAGCACGAACAGCGGCAGCATCGCCCTTGAGCATCAACGACCGTGCATCATCCGAACTTCCGCTTAATTTGTCATCTCGCGCGGGCAAAAACGAAGAGGAGCGACAAAACGCATTTGTAAATTTTCCTCCACCACCGCGGCGCGGTACATCGCTGTATACCTTATACGTATAGTCTCTGGGGCCGCGCGCAGAACTCGAAAGAGTGAAAAATGTGCGCCGCGCGCAGCCTCTCGCGCCAGCAGCTCGTTTGCATATCATAGGCCCCGGAGAATACCAACGAGCTGCTCGCGCTACAGTCCCTTTTATCCTCCTCTATACAGGTATATATATATACACACTTATACACCCAAGGAAGTTGCGGAGCTCAGAGTCCAGGGACCGTATATATAGGGAGGCACTCGCCGCAGCGTGATTCACGAGCTCTCGCACACAGAGACACACGCACACACGCACACACATACACGAGAGAAGAGGAGGGAGGTGCACAGGGTTCCCGAGAATTCACGCCCGACGATCATGGGTTGGCTGGCGCGCCGCGCGCAGGACACTTTGGAATTCAATCGGCGGCGAGCGATCCTGCCCCGCGGTGAGTTAGAGACGCTGACAAGCGATCGCGATGGCATCGAGAGTGAAAACGTATACCAGCACGCCTTCTCTCTCTCTCTCTCTCGCTCTATGGGCAACGTCGTCGCGTCGAAAGGGAAACGAGCGGTGCCTCCTGGCCTGTCCATGCAAAAGTCAATTTGTCCGCCGCGCGCTCGCGTAAATGTTTTGCGCTTTCGCTTTTGCGCTTCGATTCTTTTCGTCTTTCCTTTTTTAGCGCGCGTGACTGATTTCTGCGCGCGGATCGCGCCGCGGGACTTTGATGACTGATGGATTCGTTCGATGGAAATTTTGCGAGCGCGCGCTTATGCAATTTCGAGGAGAATTCCGTGTTCCTTTGTGGTAGGGGGGTGAAATTGAGCGACGGTGAGTCACGCGCGGGGTGGATTGGCTTTGATGGACGGACGTGAAAATTGTTGGCACTGAAATATCGACTTGTGTGTGGACAGCAGGCCGCTGCGTGTTGTGCGCAACACAAGAGTGGATCCTAGTTATTTTTAAAAAGTATCTAGTTGCTAGCTACCAGAGCCGACTTGAACATTTTTCCTAATACACGTTTGCTTGGTTTTATGTAACCTCTGTTGAGGTAAGGGGCTTATTTCTTAAGCGCGTATCACAACGCGATAGAGTCGATACACACGCATTTTTGGCCAAACAGAGAGCTTCTTTAAAGAGAAAAACGGCTGTATCACGACTGATATATGCTGATACAGAATAAGACCACTGGGATTAAAATTGTCGTTCATCGTTGACTCGTTATACAGTAAATGCGTGGGGCAAATGATTAAGTTGGCTCTGATAACTAGCCACTACATACTTTGTAAAATAACGAGAATCCCATTTGGCGTTGCGCACAATTCGCACCGTCCGCATGGTAGTAGACTCCACAAGGTGGTCAAAAAGTTCCCAAATCTCGAGTTTTTTCCTTGTAACCCCTTCATTATGTTGTGATTAGCTTAAAAATTAGATATTATATTATCCGCTGGTTACCCGTAGTTAACATTAGAAGGTCTCAAATATCGCGAAAAAAATCCTATAATTATTTAATTGACAAAACAAATAAGTTTTAGCTATTTAGCATAGCTCTAGAATAGAAAATCAAGTGCGTCCCTGTCACCGAAATCTTTTATTTTTTGAAAGAACAGTCATATATTTTAAATAGCTTTCACTTTGTAAATATTTGATGATTTTTCAAAAACTCAAACTATTTTAAATCTTTGTATGGAGTAGAATCTGCAGAAAAATCGGCAAATAATAGGATATTTAAATATATAAATTATTACAGACTAAGTAATTCATAGTTTTCTTAACATTTTAAATGCGTCCTGTTAACGTTTGCGATAATTATCCTAAGGTAATTTACCTTGTAGGTACTTGCACGCAATTCTATTTAAAAGCTGTCACCAAGAACTTTAATGTGCGTGGTCGCAGCATCTTTAAAGACATTCTAAGAAAAAATTAAGCTTGATAGAAATTTATAAAAATAATTTAGGTTGAAAATTGGAGATTGCATAATATTGAAGAAACTGCGGCTCAAATATGCAATCTCTCATTTACAACCAAATTTTTTCTATAATTTAATTTTTAAGCTAATTATAATTAATATATTGAAGAGATTACAAGAAGAAAATTGAAGATTTGAGAACTTTTAGACCACCCTAATTAATCAACAGAGGTGTTTAGTTGATGTTGAACGTACATATATAAGTTTGCAAGATGAGATTAGTTTACTTTATACATATTAAATATTTTTTTATATTACTTCTGGTTGATTGCATATTTCCAAGGATAGTAAAAGTAGTTTACATGATTTGTAGGGAGTAGCTTAGAAGCGTGGGATGAGAGAATATTTAGATTACTTTGATTGAGTGTAAGACAGGTTGTGTTTAAAAACAGTTTTTATTCTACATTTGATTTTGTGCACTGAAATAAATTAGCCATCCTAAAATTTGCTTAGAATAAAAGTATAATTCATCCATACTAAAATCCATACTGAAACTAATTTAATCATCGCTAATTTCAACACTTTCTCTTCCGTTATACATCTAACAAGTTATAATTTTCTACTATATTGCTATTACAGAATAAAAATTAAATGCTATCAATATAAATTATCTACAAATTAAATGACACAGAATATATCATGTTTTAATTTATACCTTTTACGTAAGAAAATTGCATGTTTTGTGATTGTCAACGTATATACCTAACCGCAGTTAAAATCATACTTATTTACAATACGTATACATAAAATGTATACACTCAACGCTCTAAAAATCTGATCGAATTTGTTTGAATTTTTGTAAAATCCTGCAATAATATGAGGGTAGCCAATGAAGTTAAACTATTTCGAAAACATTCAAATAAATTCGATCTGATGCTTATAACGTCGAGTGTACATTCTACAGAATTATCGATATAAAATTATTAAAAAATGTTCTCTACAAAGGCACATTTACACTTGATTCGTGTTCGGAAATAATGCACGTGAATCCTGACAGCACTGATTTCCCGAAAAAACGACACCCACGCAGAGAACTATATTCCTTTTCGTATACATAGTCAGCATTAAGATTCCACACCGTTGGCTCTTCACGTGCGCACGGGAAAATTCGAATCGCGCTTTCCACGGCACTTTGCTCGGCGACTATCTCCGTTATTTCGAAAATTACATAATGAATTGTTGATTGACTCGTGCGAGCGATCGACGGCTGCGGCGACTTTCCCGAAAATTGTACCATACCGCAAGGCTATCAACAGCTGCGCGAGCTCACGCATCCGCGAACTCTTAAGCGAGCCTAATAAAACTTTCGAACCGTCAATTTCTCCTCGCACATATCGTCCAATTACTCGCATCGCCGCGACCCATTCCACATGCTAGCGAGCATCTATGAATAAACGGCTCTTCCACTTTGCGCAGAAATGGTATCCCATAGACGGACGCGTTTACATTTAATGCGCTAGCAATTTTATATCTCGGACAAAGCTTTATTCGACATTTTATCGCTTTCGACAATTAACACTGCTACCGACGTACTTTTCTAATAACTCATTAGCACTGGTAGCGACTTTGTGACATTTGTATCTTATTGATGGTGCAGCAACCCTACAATAAGCTAGCACATAATGGTACATAAAGAATAAACAGACAAATCGACTTTACAATAATTATGACAATTAATGAACACACTGCTTACAATAAGGATGGATATAATGGTACATAAAGAATAAAAAGACGTATCTATACATTACAAAAATCATGACAATTAATAAATACACCGCTTAATGCTCCCACAAACGTGAATTAAAAATTGAATCAAATCTAATTAGCAATAAATTTCTGCCTCAATAAGTCAATACATCGGTAAAACACGTATTCGCATACAGCCAACGTCAAAGGACATTCCACAAACCATAAATACGACAGCTACCAGTTCTGCAAAAAACACTTATATTTTTCCTTCTAAATTCCACGCGAGTCTCCCTTTTCACGCATCCTCACATTTATAAGACCCAACACCTGTACAACATATCATTCATTTGACGGGCCAGACACAACAAAACAAAAGCAACACCACACGCCTGAAAGCACATCCCATACGATTCGCAGAAGAGCCTCTCCCAACAACACGCATCACCTCCAAAAGAAAAGCCTAAAAAGTGGCGTCCTCCCATCGGAAAAAAAAAGAAAAGACACACAGCTTGCACAACCTACGACCTAAGCAGCGATACATACGAGCACATTTGTTTAAAGAAGCGACCGAAGAACGTGTAATCTTTCATTCTCTCTCCTTGAGCATTCGAGCGTGTGATAATGGCACGAGTGTTGGCGGCCTCTCACGTGGTCCTCTCCAGGTAGCGCTTGCTGTCGAAGCTCCCGTAGCTGTTCATGTAGCGGCCGCTGTAGGAGGCGCGCGACCAGGCGCTCGCCCGATTCGAGTAGCTGTTGCAGGCTATCAGGCTGTTCATGCCGCTGGGCCGATCAATCGGGACGCCCCGGGCGGCCCGGGCCGCCGCCGCCGAGCCCTGCTGGCCGATGCTCGTGCTGTGCGAGCGGCCGCTGTCCGTCAGGGAGACGCGCAGCTCCTCCGTCGCGCCGAGCTCGGTGTACGGCTTGGGGCCCCGCTCGCAGCAGCTCATGAACAGGAACGCCGTCACGCCCTGGAAAATACAAAGAAAGCTCTTTTATGTTGGTGTATTGGAGTTCGCGGGGAGTTTGAGACCTTTGGTGGGTTGAAGTAACTTGTATCTAAAATTATTTATAATTGATTTGTGACTGAGAAGGTTATTATACTGTGATACATGGTAGAGGGTTGTAAGGCTAGCTGGTTGTCAAATTTTACTTGCGAAAAACTGAAACCCGCATTTAAAAAACAAAACCAAGAGCAACAAATAAACCAAAAGTAGAACAACAAAAAAAACAGAATCTAAACCAAAATTAGGTAAGAGAAAAAATCATTTTCTCGGAGCGGCTCGAAATTTCGCTCTTAAAACGATTTTTTAACAAATTTTGATTTTAGTTGTGGCCAGAAGAGAAAGCTTTGTAAAGATGATATTTTCGAAAACCAAGATTTTTCTGAATTTCGATGTTTTTTAGGTCACTGAATCAGAATATGTAGGTTTTTCAAAATGTGTGAAACTGAAGAAAAAATTTATTGTAGATTTATACATTGGATAAGTAAAAAAGTGTGTATATATATATACGTGATAACAGTGTTGGTAAAGTGGCCATTTCTTAAATACTTAGAACTTTTTTAATTAAAATTCAGAGAGTAATTTTTTTGCAAAAAACTCATGAGGTATTAGGGTTAAAGGTTCAAGTAACATGTTTGAATAGTTTCTGAAGCTCCAAAACCCGATATATATCTACTGAGAATCGAAAGTTCCTTAAGGTAGTCAAATTACCTGCACCCCCCTTATATACAGTTTTTCATAGTTTGTTAATTTAAAAATAGTATTTTATATCTATTAGAGTAGTAATTTATTAATGCAAAAAAAAGAAAACCCGTCCAGTTGCTATAAGTGAGCACTTTGAGCTCATTTTGTCAAATTTTTCTTGCCATTTAAGGGGTTAAGAATACTTGCCATGCAAACATGGGAGACTCGAAGGTAGAGCTTACGCGAAAGTAAAAGTGAAGGTGAATTACGCGAAATTGATAATATATTGTTGATGATATCTAGTAATTATGGATATGCGAAATTTCAGATTGGTCCAACAGTGGCGTTCAGTTGTGTAGATAATAGATTCAGTCGGGCTAATGTATAAGCCAAATTTTGTTATTTATTAAAAAATTAATTCAAATTTCAAACATTGTAGACGTATCTATCTTTACGCGATACTAAAAAATAAAGATTTCCAAGTTAGGGTCACAGTGGCACCAATAAGAGACATGTAAAATAAGATAAGGTGGTAAAAAACGGAACTGAGATAACCAGGGAGAAATACATTGCTCTTATGGGAGGTCTTAACAAGGCGAGTTTATCAAGTTTAACTTGTTCATTGATAAAAAAAGTTATAGGCTAGTGACCGCAGTAGTCAGACACTTTAACTATTTTCTTTTAAATAATAAACCCGTGGACAAAATATCGCATATGATATATGCAATTTAAACATTTAATTCTGACGTTAAAACAGTTCAAGAACCATAAAAGAAAAATTGTTTTCGATATATCTTTAACGGTATGTGCTTACAGGTAGTCGACTACTAGAGTCTTTTTAATTTTTGTCGAATTTTAGTTGTCGGCCAGACCTGGTCGCAACCCATGTCCAAAGCTACATTTAATAGTAATGATCGTTACAATTAATTAATATATAATTTCATTCATATAATATTTATTCAAACTTTTATAGCTGAACTTATATCATAGAACTATTAAAAAGAATAAACAATGTTTTTATAGCGCGATGTATTGCCTTAAATTGTCCTGGTCGACTACTAGCGATCACGCGGCCGAGTACTAGATTTCGGTGGTCGACTAGTTGCGCTTTCGTCATATTTTATTAAAACACATATTATAATTATCCTGTAAATATTTTAAATAAAAATAAACATGTTATCAAAAATTAGAATACATTTAAAGTGTAATAGAACCGGTAATTTATAAACAAAGTTGTTTCTGAATTTTTTGTAATAGCTTGAATACAAGTTTTTCCATAGCTGGCCGACTACTGGGGTTACTACCCTAGTCATTTGCGACAATTCATGCTACATATTTGTTCCATGTCGAACTAAACCTGTTAAAAATAAGATATATTTTTCAAAACAAAAGCATATTGCTTCAAAACGAGCTACTTTAAAAAGGATAAAAATTAATGTTTATATTTACTTGTTTCTCAGTGCGATGCTAGAAGGCAACATTAAGGTGATACTAAAGCCACCAGTCACCGATAAATATGAGGAACCACTTTTCTTATTTTATTTTTAATTTTTAGGAAATATCACTATGAAACGTTATGGTCCTACTAAAAAACAACAACTTTTCAGAGAGATATTTTCTCAAAATTAAATATTGAATGAAAAAAGTGGTTCCCCGTATTTTACGGTAACAAGAGGGTTTAGCATCACCTTAAGTGGCCAGTTCTATTCTATTTTATAGTGATATAATACTAACGTAATTCATAAAATTAATGGGATAATGGATCATCATGATATGTATTGAAATCCTAGATAACGTATTTTGATCGTATTGGAAGACAGTTGGTTCAAGAGAATCAATTATATAAGTTGATAAAAAAAATACTACAGACTTTATAGTTGCAGTCGCACCTGTGTACTTGAACCTAATAGAAATACTTTAGATTGATGTTTATATATCCTTGCTGCTCTCTTGCACCGGAAAGCTTAGTGAGTAAATCAAGGACTAAATACTCATTATATGAAAATATATTAAATAAAATTTATTAATCCGATTATTTAATTTTAATATTCTTTTTGTAAATAAACTAAATTCATTATAATTAAAATTAGAATTAAAATTTTTAGAAATAGATATATTAAATTTATTTATATAATAAAATTAAGCAAATTTTTATATTTATAAAATAAGTAGAAATTAAGGTTCTAAGCTTTTGTGAATATAAGAAATAGTATCTCTTTCACAAATTAAATGTACTTCCTTATAACTACAAGAGCGCCACTGTACCAAAGTTTGAAAATAGGGGTTTTCGGGAGCCTTGAATAAATTACTATATCTTATTAATAAATAAGCCAGTTCTGCAGAAAGAAATTTGAAAAAAATAATAATTATACATTTTAACGATCACAAAAGAAACTCAAATTCACTTTGATGATTACAAAAAAATGAATATGAAAAGTGTCAATAGCCTTAAAACTTTTTAAATTGTTCTTAAATCTTAAATTTATATGATAATTTGCATAAATGGTCATCATCCGGCTTCTACATTTCCATGATCTTTTTATACACTTTGCAAACTGAAAATACGTACTTGCATGCCAGAACTAGGTACTTAAATGAAATGTGCAATGAAGAAAAAAATGAATAATGTAAATGTAAATAACTTTTTATAGTTGAGAAACATATGATATGTTTAACTTCGGTTAGAGACAGGAAGTGAAATCGCTTGGTCAATCAAAATCGTAGATTATAGCTGTTCTTATAGTTTTAGTAATTTTCATAAAAGCTGTTGCGTAAATTTTTTTTAACACCGAATTTCATAACATTGTTGTTTCGAAAAATTTATTTTAATAATATCAAAATTTTATTAACCAAAATTCTATTTTAAAGTTTAAAATAAGAAATTTTCATGTAATCGTGTTTTCTCGTAGAGGTTGCGTTTTGTGTAATTTAAGTTTGTTTACTTTTTTGAGTTTCTACAATAAACATTGCGCAGACTACTTTTAACGACTTTCGGATTTTAAGCGGAGATTCTATTGTTAGTTGCGATTTTCCCGTGAACGTGATCTTTGTTTCCCATGAATTTTTATTTAAGATTTGTGACCGTAACGGTTATACGTAATGATATGGGAATTTGCATAATGCATGAGGATCAAATGATTAATCACTAACAGTAAATCTAATACGAACTTTTTAAACGATTCAAGCTTGTTTTCACGAAAAAAAGTTGGCATAAAATTAAATAATTACATTTAATTTATAGTTTAGCTACGTCAAAAAATTATAATCATTTTAATTATAAATAAATTAAAACTAATAAATGAATGGTTACCCTGGTGGGAAATTAATCTAGAGCTATGTAGATCTATCTAGTTTGCCATGGGAATAATCGAGGGCATCGATAAAACTAGATAATTATCTACCAGGATAATTTTAATTTAAAAATAATTATATTTATAATATAACACTGTAGCGAAACCAGCAGAAAAATAATTAATTGAATATAGTAAGCTTCCGACTTAATTAAATATTCTTGATAAGTTGTTTTTTAATATCATTAACCATTTTGTTTAAATAATGAACCCTGTATCTAAGCGTTTTTGTTTTCATTTCAACAATCTTCAGCTTATAAAAAACGAAATAAAAACATCACTTCGTTATGCAAAACATTTAATTATCGTTTATCAATACTTACCACAAGTAAGTGTAATATAACGATAAACATGGAGGCGTTTCTGAATCCGATATTGTCGAACAAAATACCAGCGACGCTCGGGCCAATGAATGCACCGAGGGCAAAAGTACTCGTCCAAAGTCCACTAATCAGGCCGTAAGTCTCGAGAGTATTGGCGAATCCGTGAGATCTGTAAAGTCGATAACGAGAACGAAGACAATATTAAGGAAAGTCCTATATATAGCATATTCAGCGCCTGCAGTACAATGACCTACTCCGCATCCCTGCAGAGAAGGAAAACATCGTGCAGGGGCTTCTGAAACATAGACGCGCGCTACGACTATGCAGATAAGAGATATTCTTCTCTTATTATAAAAAGCCGATAAGCGGCTCAAAGTTTTAAAAGAAATGAGCAGATAGTGGGATGGCGCCAAGAATCACTCAGATTACGAATTCTTTTATCCGTGTGATGCAAAGCTATGCGCATACACAATTTTCAATGCATCGCCGATAAACGAATCAATTATTAATCAATAGCTCATTACGTACAACTATGTACTAATAAATAATAGCCGAATGCCATAACACTCATGCGTATGATTCATTATTTAAATTAACTTCTCGTTTAAATGCTATATCGAAATGAGAAGAAAAGAATATTCATCTAATCTTTCTTTTTAAAAATAGATTTCAACACTTATTGTTTCGGAATTATTATTGCCTGCAGTAGTGCATATCATTACTTAATCCGCATACTCACATCGCGATCCTGAGAGCATCGGTAAAGCTCGCGACTAGTTGAGCCGCCATTCCCAGGCCGTGAATGACCAGGCCGCAAATGGTCATCCAGATCATCGTCTCGTAGGGTATGAAGGGCGCAGGCCCGATAAGGCCAAAGCCTATCATGACCAACATGCATCCCGTAACCGTCGCTATCTGCAAGTATTCCCATATGCATTGTTAAATAATCGCCGACTCGATGTCTTCAAAACACAAACGACATTAATATACAACGAATGTTGTTGACTCATAAACTTATGTTGCGATATCGCGACAATATGACGTACATTGGTATCATTCTTTTTTTCTCTCCGAGTTTTATGTTTTCTTTATCAAACATTCTTCGTACAAAAATAATGATATTCCGTTGCTCGACATTACGTCAGGTCTAATGACCTCGCTCGCCCGGCCGGCGGAGCCATTTGGATAAATCGCGCTGGACGGTGTAACGTAGCACTTGCCTTGGGTGTCGAGTGCTTGTCGCAGAACCAGCCCCAGGCGGGCGCGGTCATCGCGTAAGTGCCCCCGTTGATGACGAACATCAGGCCCAGGACGACGGGGCTGAGATTGAACTGGCGCAGATGGGGCTCGAGGGTGGCCTGGAGGAAGCCTATGCTCATGCTGGTCACGACTATCGACGCCGTAGCCACCATTACCCCCGGTATCCTCAGCACCTTCATGAATTTGCCTGAGCGCGTTTGGAAAGATTGCAACAAAAAGAAACGGGTTAATTAAGAGAGCGACATTGGGAGGGGGATGGCTTTGCAAATGTGCGACGATCGAGCTGTTCTCACCTTCGATGGTCTGGTTGTCCTCTTCGCTGTGGTGATGAACGGGCAGGACGAAGGCGGTCATCACCGCGGCGAGGAAGAGCGCGAAGCCCAGCACCGCGAACGGCGTCGTGTATCCGCCCAGCTGGAGGATCGAGTTGGGTTTGAGTACTTTCACTTGGCGAGTTAAGTGTCGATTGATAACCGATGTTTGCGTTACTTTGGAAATTGACGCGCGAGAGAAGTGGGTAGTTTGTATTACCGGTTTTGTTTTAGGGTTAAAAAACTCACTTTTACTTTAGCTATCGGTTAATGAACTTATTAGTTATTTCAAAGACATTTTAAATAAATAATTAACTGATAAAGTGACTTTCTTTACATAAAAGTTACCAATAACGTTTTTAAAAACGTTATTTTTGGGGATTGAAGAAAAATTAATATACTTTGTTTTGTATTTCAAAGATACATAATATGGTATATTCCGAACCATAGCGATAAAGTACCTACACGAATATTTTTCTAAAATTAGTTTTTTAATCTATTTAAATTACTATTTTGGATGTCATTAATAACTTAAAATAATCTTTACGCTGGACATATAATATGTACTGCTGCATACTGACTATGATTACACTGATGAGGATTCTTTCATATAAAAAATATAAAAATAAAATTCGTTAAGACCGAACGGTGGTAGCCCAGAACACAAAAAATGTTCATACCGAAGATTTGTTCGTACTAGGCAACTCTCCCTTTTTTTTTTTTTTACGTCGCCATGTTTGTGCTCCCATGTGGTGCTAATCGACGACGGGGGTCTGCGGTGTGTTTGTAAACAAAGCACATGTAATTTTTACAGAGGTGCTTGTATCAATCGGCAGAGACTAGGATTCGAACCCGGGTCACCGGCGTGGGAATCCGACACTCTACCGACTGAGCCGCCGCAGGCCCCTTATTACGTTATATTAAACAACTTATGATAATTTTTTCCCTACAAAATATTGAATATTGATCAAATAACATATACTTGCCTGAACAATTTGCACTGCCCGGTAAGCATAATTTATTTGATCTGGATCAATTGAAATAAAAAATTCAAAAACATTTAGTTGACTAATGAAATTATTATGCTAGCAGGGTTCTAAATTTTGCTTGAATTCTAGGAGGGAAGTTTGTCATACACTCAAGTTCTAGTTTTTCTGAAGAGCCCTAGTTTTCAAAATAGCAGATATGATAATTTAGATATAAATAAGTAAAATAAAATAAAATGATGATTAATATCTTAAATCAATAAAAAAAATATATTTGAAGAGTTTGTCAATTATTCAAAAGATCTTTCACTCACAATATTTTTTTTAATTCTACTTATCTATATCTAAATAACCTATCTGATATTTTGAAAACTGGGGTTCATTCAGAAAAAGTAAAATCTTCATTTTGAGTATATTACAAACCTTTCTCCTAGAATTCAAGCAAAATCCATAACCCTAGCGCTCTCTTTATAAGCATAATAATTTCATCAGTTAACTAAATGTTTATGAATTTTTCATTTCAAGTGATCCAGACCAAATAAATTATGCTTACCGGGCGGCACAAGTTGTTCAGTCAAGTGTGTGTCATTTGTTCAATATTCAATATTTTGTAGCGAAAAAGTTATCATAAGTTGTTTAATATAACATAATAGGAGAGAGTCGTCCAGTATGAACAAACGTTCAGTATGAATATTTTTGTGTTCCGGGTTACAACCACTCAGTGGCAACGCCTCTCTTCTAAGTAAAATTAGTGAATGTTGTAGTTTTATTAATCATAATCTGCTGCCGATATTTTACATTTACGACTGCTCAAGTTATCGCGTATATGACTGATTAGAAAATTTTTAGCGATTAGAAAGTTATTTTTGGAAGCTTAAAACCATCACTTTTGTATTTAATTTGATTAGTAATTTTATCAATTATATTTGGCCTTGGCCAATTTTTCATTCAGAAAAGACCGTCGTCAGAGAATATATCGTTTTCTTGAGAAAACAATTTTCGTTTCTCTAATCAAAGGTTACATCCGAAATAATTATCGGTGTTCATACTGTATAACTTTCCCCTATGCTTTTGAATGAATAACGTTAACTGCTGACTATATATACATAACTTCTTAAGGTTGCTCTCTAGTGCTTTTGGACCAAAAATACGAAATAATTTTCTTTGTTTAAAAAGTCAGTTGAACTATTAACTCGTTATGTAAATATTTTTTGATGGTATTAATTTTCTTTTAATGCAAACTAACGCATAATAATTTTTTGCTTCAAGTTTTAGAGATTAAATACTGTATTATACTAGTCAGGTGTGTTCTAAGAGTTATTGATACGTAAAATATATTTATAATGAATACTTTTCTAAGATTATGATGAGTTTATTTAATAAAGCCACTATTTTGATAAAAACACTATTTTCTCACTAATTTGTTTTTTAAACTTTAATTTTATCCTGGCGCACACCAAATTAATGAATCCGGCTAAAATTTTAGGACAATATTCTTCAAAGTATTTAGAATAAATGTGAATATTTTGTTTTTGAAATAATTATGAACAACTTTATTATGAAAAGTCATTACACGGAAAATTATTGTAAAACTAGTTTTATTTTTTAAAAATTAATAATAAATTTAAGGAAAAAAACGAAATGCTCACTTTTTTGTATATGCTTTAAAGAACATATGCTAAAAGTTTCACCCGGGTTAAAAAATTAGGTGTGCGCCAGGATGACTTTCCTCGTAACCCTATTTTTATTCGTATTTAAGGTGATGCTAAAGCCACTGTCACCGACAAATAGCAGGATCCACTTTTCTTATTTAATTTTCAATTTTGAATAATTAACTCTATGGAAAGTTGTTGTCCCAATCAAAAAGAACAACTTTCCATAGAGATATTTTCTTAAAATTGAAAAATGAATGAAAAAAGTGATTCCCCGTATTTACCAGTAACACGGGATTTAACATCACCTTAATACATTTCCTAGGTTAACTCTAAATATAAGACAGGTAAATGGCTGACAATTTTATATAACTTCATATCAGTACAAATATGATATGTAAGTATCAATTTCATAAAAATCCAAACTGTAGAAAAATGTGATTTCACTGGAGAGCCACCTTAAATAAACGTGAAATTCATTGTTAAAATTTTAAACCTGAAAGAGAGCTCCTCCGACGGTGGGCCCGACAATGAGACCCAATCCAAAGAAGGTCTCGAGACTGGCAAACGTCGTTGCGACATTGTCCGGGAACTCCTTAGCAATTATCGCAAAGCTAGCCGTTAGAAAAGCGGCATTCCCGAGGGCTTCGACTATTCGGATGACGAAGGACAGGATGATGAAGGGGTAATGACCTTGGACTTTGTCGAGAAGACCAAAGAAGATAGCGCATGTGCCGGTCGTTAGGATGCCTCCGTTGAACAGTAGTTTGGGACCAATTCGATTTATCTGAAATAAGAGTTTTTTCAGCATGTTTCAGTCGATAGCGATGCTCTCGGTTTTCCCGAGAACTACATTTTTTTTAACGATTCAACTGAAATCCAAAAAGTAGGATGACACCGGGTTTAATGATTTGTAAAAATGTTATTATTAATTGCCAAACTATAGAAAGCACGTGATAATATTATCGATGTCTTTTTTTTATTGATATCCAGTCATTGATAAATAAGTTCTGCTGAATGTAAAAAAGCACTCATTTCTTGATACAATATCATCAATTTTTAATGAAAAATCGTTGCATGCAAAAGCCATGTGCTCTCGAAGGACTGATTTCTGATTTCAAAACAAAGTAAAATAATTTTGTTTTTTTCTGGATTTCGAGTTGAATCTGATTGATAATTACATTCTGTCCGTAAATTGGGCTGATGATGAAGACGACGAGCTCGAAGATGCCGAAAACCAGTCCGTACTCCGTGGCGGAGGCTCCTTTCTTCTCCGCCTACGTTATCAATGGGCACATGAAAGAAAGCGGTCGATAACACTCGCATCATAATTGAATTCTGTGTTTACTATATACTATACTAGATCCGGCAGCTATACATCTCACGCTACGCAGTTTCACGCGCGGGGCCAGAGCAGCGCAGCAGGCAGTCCAAGTGCAATTAACCATCTCCCGAGATAAACAACGCCGACGATAAACTTTGGACGTGGCTATCTTCTGGCCAGAGAGTTATACTACGACGCGACATTATCGTCTCGTGTCTCGCATCATCGTGCAAGAGCGATACCGCGCAATCGAACAAATTTGTATATCGAATATTCTGTAGAGCGTCGCAAGCTGTGCGAGTTCAATTTCTTTTAAAACTTTGTCTCGCGCGCGCGCGCAGGCTTTATCGCCCCGTGCATTTCTAAACTGCGTGCTTCTCCTATTCAGCGGATGCTGATAGCCAGCAGCGCTAATCGTAAGAAGTTAACAAACATGCGCGCTAATGAAGATCATTACGTTCGTGAAATTTTGCTAATGAACACGTAAACAAAAAATTCATCTTAATGCAATATTTTTATTTATTTTTTTTAAATAATAAGAAATCGCTGCCAATTCATTGGCATGTAGCTCCTCCAAACTAATAAACTATTCCAGGATGTGAACATTCATTTAATATATTAATTATAATTATAAATTTGTTAATCTTTTTATGAATAAACTTCTACAATATTAACATCATAAAGAACTCCCGAGTAGTAAGTTTCAAGTAAATCTGATTGATATTGAAAATTTGACGACTATTTTTATCAAAAAACTAAAAAAAGGAGCCTTGAATAGACAACGTGAGCCTTGAATGATCATGCCGTTCACGAGATATAGGAGATCAAAAAATTAAAAGAAAAAATATAAACTCAAATATCTTGTAAATTAAAAGACCTTATGAGCTAGGCAAAAAACTCAGTCAAGAGACAATACACAACTACCTTTCTGAAAAAATTCAGATCGATTGCTGCAGTTTTACTCCTGTTATTGTACGGCATAGTAAATCGATTTTTTTTACAAAATGATTTTTTTCTCAATAGCAGAAAAGTATTAAGATTTAAGAAGTATTAAAACTTTTACTAAATGTTCTCAATTTTACTAATAACCAAAAATTTTTTCGATTAATTTCCATGATATATTTCCGATTTATAATCATTTTAAAAAAATGCGTTTTCGTGTATAACAAAAGAAGGGAATTCGCTCATAAAATATTTGTAGACGCAAAAGATAGGTAATTTTAAGCTCTTTCAAATGCTCCTAATTTACTATATTAATTTTAACCTATAAAAATAACTGAAAAACTAAAACTTAAACTAAATAACTAAAAACCCAAAAATCGAAAAAGCGCTAAAAGAACAACAACGCATCGAGCAAACAAAAATATTATTTGTCAGCAACCTTCGTGCATCAAAAACAAAAAATAAGGTCTAAGAAATTAAAATTGATAAAAAATCACATCAATGCGGACATTTTCTAAGAATAGTGTATTTTGTTCCAAATGACCCAATACATGTTACTAACATTTTTTTTAGAAAACTTTTTTTTTACTATTACAAAGCTTCCTTTAGGAGGAAGCAATAAGTGGAAAAAGAATTGGCATGCAAATAACTCTATGTTAATTTTTATCGAATACATGGACTTTGATGTATCATTGACAGTCGTTATTTATGCAATTTTTCAAATGATTTATCGATGCATTTTCTCGATCGTTCCTTGACCCACGCGCCCAAAGAATGCTGCATACTTTCTCGTCGGGATAGTATTCGGAAATTTTTGCAAACTTTAATTGACTCATTTTAATGCGCGATAAGGCTTTACACGAAAAACAGAAAAAAAGTGTTGAATAATTACGAAATTCGACACAATGGCGAGTTATTTTTGGACGTATCTTCGCTTTAACATATGTCTAATCGCTACGCTCTTCGAGAAAACAATTTCGTTACATTGCGCCCTCAGACGCTGTCGACACGTAAACATTTAGCTTGCGAATTCACGGTCACTAATCATATATGTATGTATATGATTAGTGACCATGAATTATGCGTTCTCTATGCTCGCAGACAGATAATCACATCCTAATTAACCGATTTCTAAATACGAACTGCTTCTTGTCTTTTAAAGGTGCATTTTACATTTAAGCCTGACGCATGCACTTAAATTCTCAAATATTGATATTTCGGTATTTGGAAAAAGAAAATCGATTTGTAGTCCTTACCTCCTGGGGATAAAAAGGTGCCTGCAGCGAGACGCACACGGCATTGGCGAAATCGGCTATGCTGATGACTATGAGCGTGAGCCATTGCCTCCTAGTGAACTGACCCATAGTGACGTTGTCCTCCTAATTCGGCCCGTCGCGGACTGCCGAGAGACTCTCGCGGAGGATCGCGAATCGATGGTCCCGTGTCTGATCTAACGAGTGGCTTACCCGGCCGTCATGTGCGCCCTGCACGTGTACAGAGCCAGTCCAAAAGAAAGAGAGAGCGAGAAAATCGCCGTCCGAGCGATTCGGAAGATTGTCACTTTCTGAGGGCTGCAGAGAGAACTACACATGCGCCGAGACAACGACTATATTGCCGGTTCCTTTCAAGTCGTCCCGAGCGTAGCGCGCGCACCCATCGTCCGTGTATAGCAGTTGCTCGTATATACACAGAGTGTCAAAGTTCACAGCTGATAGCCAGCGCCACGGTTCCGATTTATTATCTCTCTCTCTCTCTTTCTCCCTCTCTCTCTCTCTCTCTTACGCTCTCTCTTTCTCTCTCTTGCTCTCTAGTCTCTGCGTCTTACCCAAGTTTCATTTGCTCTCTGTCTTTCTGTTGCCTTCTTTCACGAAAGAGCGAGAGAGGAGACGCGGGCTAGAGTCACGGAGATGCTGCTAGATTTAGTTTGCTCTACATCTCCACTTCCTAGTCTTGAGTAAGTCATGGCGCCTAATAATAATACACAAACATGATCTTTATTATGACTCTGTGTTTATTCCAGAGTGGTGCCTTTGTTTTTCCCGTTTTCATTCATCAATTTCGCAGCCGCGGAGTTCGCACTGTTGTTGGAACTAAGCTTTAAAAATGTAGTATCACGTGTCTTTGTCGTAGATGTCCTTATTATGATTTATCAGTTTAGATGCATGCGACGTTGTTGCAACTCTCATTCAAAATGATGACTTACTTTTTGAAAGATAAAACTGAAGTATATATTATTCCAATAACAATAATTGAATAGATGGCGCTTTTTTAATATTCAGGAAAATTCAAACTAAGATTAAAAACAATTTTGTTAGTGTTCCGGTAAGACAATTTTATTTTCATGGTAACTATTTACAATTCTCATTTATATACTGAGAGAAAATTACATACTAAAAAATATTGGTGATGCTGTTTCGATAATTTGTACATCTACTTAGTTGATAAACGTAGAATATACATTACAAGTAAATAATGATATGTCCATTATAACGTAAAAAATAGAGTATTAGGGTAGTTGTATCACCAGAAACGGGCCTCATCGAAAAAATTATTTATATAGTATCCAAGAATCTATAAGTACCGGTGAAAATATATGAGGTAAATATGTATGTTACGAAATATAAAAGAAATATTTCAAGTAATTTATGTTTGTTAAGCTTTTAAGTATATTGTCAAATTAAAAAAGGCACTTACTTCGCTACTGTGAATACCTCCATTTTATACTAGTATAAAATACTAGTATAAAATGGAGATTTACTAGTATAAAATTAAGTTTAATTTTAATTTTTCAAGGCTTATTACTCTTATAGCACATATATTCACATCAACCGTCGAGAAATCTGATTTTCTTTTTACTATTCTCTTATAAAATATGCTTGAATTGATGGTTTTTATGAACATGATGTGAAGATATATGTTAAAAGAGAAATATAAACCTCGAAAAATTTAAATTAAATCTAAAATGGAATTTTTACAGTAGCGAAGTAACAGCCTTTATTTACTAAACAATATCTAGGCTCAACAAACATAAATCAATATAAAATATACACCTCATACACTCTTGGATAATATACAAGAAATTTTTTCGATAATACCCGTTTCTAGCGATGTAACTACCTAAGAGTAATACTAAATAAAGTCATACATACTTTATCAATGCTCACATTGAATTAAATGATCATTCACGTTTTCGTACAATACTGATGATAATGATTTATAGCAAAATTTACATACGTCAAAATTTCAATTCATTAATTTCAACAAACTCTTTATTTACACAGTAAAAAGGATTACTTGTTTTAAGAAGAAAATGTTCTTAAAATAAGATGCAACAAATTTAAGAACACTTTTTTTCTTATTTCAAGACATGCTAAAAAGTTTCTTATTTTAAGAAATTTATTTTTTTAATTTAAGAAATTTGGTCGCATTGTTTACATTCGCTAAATGTGAGGTTAGGTTTTCGCCTGTATTGGTTCATTTCAGATTCTACAAAACTTAAAGTGCTAAAAATTGTGTAAAAATGATCTACCATTCTTTAAAAACCATTTATTTTTTTATTTAAAAATATCGTATGGTCTTGGTCTCGCGTAGCTCTACAAATCTCGCGGAAGCCTAGAGTTTTGTATTACTTCATATAAGTAACTACGTTTCCTACTTTCTAATTTTAGAAAAGTTTCTTATTTTAAGTAATATATTTTTCTTAAAATAAGTAATGCATTTTTATCTTATGTACAGATTTCTTAAAATAAGTAAAATTCGCGATTTTGTTACTTGTTTTAAGAACAAAAAAATTTCAAGATGCAACAAAAATAAGAAATCCCTTTTACTGTGTATATAAGGATCGATTTAAAAATCCAAGTACAATGAACGTGTAGTCGATATTCATTGCATAAATATACAGCAAGACTCGGTGTAAGGCTATACAAAATGCTAATCAACGTTAGCACAACAATTTTCTATAGTCAAAAGTATTATTGTTATACTGCGCGGCGCGCGCGCAATATAAATGCGTACAAAAAAGGGAAAAAAGATACGAGCTGGGTGATTGGTGATGAAACTCATTCAAGTCGGCTTGATTGTTCGTCCCGCGATATGGACGTACTAGATTACATCAGCCGCATGGCGTTGGCTAATGCAAAGCCGCTGCTGTCCTCGCAGCGCAACATGTGTCTAAGAAAAATTCGCTCTCCAGAAACTTTTGACCAGGCCAAACATACGCTAATATCATTCTTACATAGATGTATTTAATACCACCTAGCCGTGAATCAAAACAAACAGACATAAAAGAGCACGTATATATCAGTGTCGAGTAGTAAGATACACAAAAGAGAAACGCAACGAGTTTGCAAAAACAGGTGTAAACGCAAACGTGTGGATTGTTTAGAATTATAATAGGTAACTTCACTTTAGACCAAAGTTTTTTTGTATTCGAAAATCATATCATTGAATGATGCGAAAATTGATTTACTACACCGTTGAAATATGAAAAGAGAATTATATAGTACTTGCGTAATTCTAAATTTGTATGTGTTTGAAGAGCTGATTTACTAAAATTCTAAGCAATCCATATATAGTGATAGAAAGATTACGCAGCTCACTTATATCCACAAGACACAATGCATAAAATAATGCCGTACATAGTTTTCAAATGAAGAGGACAGCGCCTCAAAATGTCACGGTGAACTGCGCGTAACGTAGACAGACGTAAGAATGACGGATTAGACAGACGAGGAAAAAGAAGAAGAATTATCGGTATGCAGAGATGGCTGCAGTCTACGTGTCGTGGAGCCAGACTTTCATGGGGACCTTCGTGAAGGCCGTGTTGAGGAAGGACATGAAGTGCTTGGCGATGCTGGCACTGGCGGCCGGTCGCATCTCCTCGATGATCTCCTTGGCGTTCTGGTTGAGGAACTGATTCATGGCCTGGCCGATGACGTTGTTGCCGTTCAGCTGGTCGACGACGCGGAAGCGCGCCCGGCCCAGACTGAAGTCCACCAGCAGGCGGGCGATCTTCATGTAGCGCACGCCGTCGCGCTTCTCCTCCACGCCCTGGACTCGGGCGATCGCCGTCACGTCACCTGCGACATGGAAGAGAATGAGGTATGAGAGCGATGTTTACAATGACGACATTTGTTATTAGAATATTTCTTGTACTTTCGCAAACATAACATTTTGTGATTATTGTCATCTTCACATTCCTTATTCCTGCTATTTTAAAAGAAGTTAATCTTACGTATAAATTGTGAAAAATCGATCTCAAATTGGAAATTAGTGTCCACAAAAGCATATCGACGGTTGAGTGGAAGAAGAGGTTAACTCGGTGTTCGCTTGAAGAAGAGGCTAACACGGAATTTGCGTGAAGAAGGCATATTTTAACTAATTATTTCTCGCGTTTAATTTTGTAAAGTGTAATAGTAAACATAGGAAAATTAATTTGTTCACTATCCATGCATTTTGCTATTTTTTATTGTTGCTCTTTACAAAATTAAATACGAGAAATTGTTAGTAAAAAGCCCTTCTTTACGCGATTTCCGAACTAGCCTCTTCTTGAAGCGGACGCCGGATGCTGAGTTAACCTCTTCTTCTTGTCAACCGTCGATATAGAAACCTAGTTGGATCCACTATTTTCGATTTTGAAGAGACGATATCAAATTGAAGTTTAATATCTTTGAAAAAGTATAGAAACCCACTTCCATGTTAATCAATTATCTCAATTAAGACATACTGTTTTTATCTGCCATTTTGAGTCCTCAATTTCAAATATCAAAAAATGTATCTCAAATTTGAGGGTGTCCTCGCAAATCTACATGAGTATATTGTACTGAACAAATTAATCTTATGTTTGTGGATTCACTACTTTTGAATGGTGAACACCATTTTGAATTTTAAAAAACCGATCTCTAATTCAAAATCAGCATCCCCGAATACCTATAGAAACCGATTTTTAGTTACTACTTTCATCGGTTATTTTGGTCCTACCATTTTGAATTTTAAAAAAGTAACATCAAATTCGTAATTAGCACGCTCAAAAATCCCCGAAAATATAATTAAGTTTGAATGCAAAGTACTCGTGATAACATTTTTTTACACTGAAATAAATCGAATTTTCTTATAATTTGTTTATTAGTTTTATAATATTGCAGTAAGCAATTATTATAATAAAAATTCTCTTTTCAATATCTGACACTTACATGCCTGCTCGTATTTACTTTGAGATGTGTCTATCAACGCAGCTCCTATAAAATTGCTTCACGCGTTTTATCAATTGCGGCAAAAACGTCAAGACTCTCCCAGTTTATCCGTTTGATTAAAATAACCCTCATCACTTAAGTAACTACTTACTAATTAAAGTTAATCTATTGCGAGTGTATTAACGCTATACAGAAATAAATTGCGATAACGTTACCGAAGAACGCCCAGAAATCTCCTTGGCTCTGAATAGGAAAGAGGAGAACGTTTCCGGCTACCTCGTAGCGACCTTGCAGCTCGATCTTTGGTATCGTGAGGTGCAGATCCAGTCGAAGATTTTTAAGGTCCGAGCGCACCTTGTTCACTGAGTAATTACCTGGGCCGAAGGCCGTTATGTTCGAGAAGAGAGCGCGCACCCTTACGGCACCCTGACCATTCTCCATACCCAGCTCAGGGATGACCAGAGGCTCGATCGGAGGAAGATCCAGTTCTTGAATTCCTGCGAATGCGTAGGCAATAATTAGCATTTGTTGTTTCAAATGGGATGTTTAATATTAATACATCTACAATTATAGATGAAATGGAAGAGTCAATGGCGGACTCTGCGGTTTGCTCGAAGAATTAGTGGTTGATCGAAATGTTGACAGTGCAGAGACGGCTATCTGTTAGTGCACTGAAGGTTTTTTTGAAGAAAAATAATGATATGAAAAGATTTATTTTGTTATTTACTGACCTTTAACGAGATATGACTTCAGATGATTGAAAGTCTTTTGGATACAAGCGTCTATTCCAGGATCTGGCCGGCTGCATGGCAAAATATACTCCGCTGCAACATAAAATTCATATTCTTATTACAAGAACCCTCAGGTATAACGTTCAATTAAGAATATACTGGAAATGAGCGCGAAACGTGTGTGGTAAGAGATAATGATTACTGTCAGTAGTGTGGCACGGGGAAACCCAAGAAATCAAGATCTACTTTGAAGAAAGTGCATGTTGAGTCACACACGCATTCGAAGAACTAGGCCAATTTTACTAGCGCTAATTAGATTACAGAGCCTTGTACTAACGAAGTGAACCCAGTACCTATGCAGTCACGCGACTGTTTGCGCGCTTGTCTTCCTGCTTCCTTGTCAGCCCTTACCTACTTACGCAAAGCACTCTCTCTTTTGCAATCTGGGTAATTCCAATTCATTCCTTGCTACTTTTTTACAATATCATGCATAAAATAGTTATTAATATTCAAAGAATTGAAAATAGGGAACATTGCAAAGCACAAAGCAAACCAGGTGTAATTAACATCGTTATGCCCCGTCATTCAGCAAGTTTATTGACACGGATCCGCCGTGAATTTCGCGTCAGTCTTGTCTCAGCAGCTCGCGCACGCCTCGACAAAGATAATACCGACGCAAAAAGCGGTCGCGCAATTTGCGAACCTCGAGACGCACTTCGTGCGCCCTCGGAATACATGGACGCACCTGAGCAGGGTAACGAGCTCGGGACGTCGTCCTTCGATCGGCCCTGCAAGAATCAAGGTCACGAACGAAGCATGTACACTGTACATACTCGTTTGACATGCGTTCTGTGTTTTCGTCACCGATCGACCTTCTTCCGCGGCTGCTTCTGCGGCTTCTTCTTCTTCTTCTTCTTCTTCTTCATCGCGTGCGCACCTTATCTGCGCGCTTTCGCTTCAGCGAGGCGACAAGCTTATAACGTGCAATGGTACACAGCGTATAAGTTATACGCACGCACGCACATCGTTTACCAATATAAGGCGTGCGTGTGTTTCTATATAGTGGCTTCGTCAACGCTGACAAAGTTTCGCAAGCGCGAAGACTGCTTGAGTTTTACGCACGATAGCGTAGTTTGGCACGAAGTAAATCAGCGAAACGAAATATTCGCATGATTTTCATCAGCTTCTTGCTTATCTGCTTCTAACGAAGTTTTATATTTTGGGATGGAAAAATACACTCAGCATCTGGCAGTAGTAATGGATAATGTGTATTCTATCTCTATGGAAAATTGTATGTACACTTGGTTTCATTTACTTTTTTTTCAGTATCAATTATAAACTAGAATTATATGCGGTTACTATTGTTGGTATATAGATTGTTGTTATGTATTGAACTTGCATACAGGTAAAGTCTCATATTTGAGTCACATATGTGAGTTAATACGCCAAACTTTAAACCTTACGTATGCAAGCGTAAACGGCTGATATTCTGTTTCCAGATGAGATACGTAGTTCTACTACTTGGGTCTTAAATTATTCATTTAATCGCGAACTACATATTCGTTATTATTAATATGAGTATTATAAAAAATACAAACAATAGTCATTTTGGTAATTTTATTGATAGCTTCTTGTCTATGTAAAGAAAATACAACGCTTTACAAATCTTTACCAAAATTTTGCAGCATCTTCTTTATACTAACAACAGTAATTGTGGCCCTTACTGAAAATGGTACCGTTAAACAAACTAGTAAATATATTTTTTATTTTATATGTAACATTGAAATGCACGTATAAATTAATGATTATTAAATGTTCTTACTAGTCTGTTTAATGTGTTACAACTTTCAGTGCCACATATGTAATTGGTGTTTTTTGGATAAAGAATATGATGCTATCAAATTGTGGAAAATCTATCTCGTAATTGGTAAGGCGTTAGACTTTCTTACCATGCAAAGTCTTCATTTTGAGGTACAAGAAAACATATCCCAAAATTTCAACAATATCCGCTACACAAACCCGATAATCTTCTTGTTAATGCAATTATGTGCCTCATCAGGAAGTGGAATAATAGCAATCATTAATGCTTGCATTATGAAAAAAATTAAAAAGGTAGATTTACCCATATTTGTTGCAGCTACTTATGCTATATCGAAATGTAGTTTATATAGTTTTCTGTATAGAATACAAAATAACTTCAGTGATATTACCTATATGCACTGCTGATACAAAGCATGTGTGATAAAAAACTTTGGAATGTTTTATCTACACAGATATGATAAGGGAGAATGTACCACGCCGCCGCCAAAAAATGTGAATCTGCGCCGTTTGGTGCCCATAAAGATAAACTTCTATTTATAGTTACATAATTATTATGGTTGACGAATCTAATCTATCTATTGCGTTGACTATGAGAATCGTCTCGGACAAGAATTTCGTGATTTCGTCTGATTTATCGAAGAGGATTTTGCAACTGAGAGCAAGTGCGCAGCGTTTATGCGACAAGAGGCTAAGCTCGATTCGTCTTCCTTCAGTGCCTTAGGTGCATACACGTTTACATTCATGGCTTAAAAGACTAAAAGACTCTTCATCAGATAAAGGCTGCAGCTCGGCAATAAACTATTATTTTAGAGATTTTTTATCAGTGGCAACATGATTAAGCCTCTAATAAGTAGCAAAATATTATTTAAAATCATATTCTGAGAATAAAAAAAATTGAATCTTAGTTTGAAAATTTAAATTGCATCGATGTTATTCGCTCAGAGCATGACCTGTGGCGCCCTCCAACAGTTGGAAACTCGGGAGATATATTCGACATATATATAGTATATATAGTAATACTTTACGGTTCCTTCTCTATTTCCATTTTCTGCAAACTCGTGCGCTGCGATCATTTCTTTTATTCCCTCCAAGCAGACGCTCATAGCGAATATGTATTAATCAATAAAGTTTGCAAATCTTTAATTATGTATCAAATAACTAATTTATTGATTCTGAAAACAAATTTGCACTTTACAATTATTCTATTTAAATTATTTGTTAAGAAACTTTTTTTTGTTGAATTAGTTGAAAATATACAACTAACAAAATATCTTGTTTATATGCTACGATGTTGATTAGATTCAATGGTACAAAAATATTACTTTAACTTTTCTTAATTGGCTTTAGATGAAAATAGATTTTTTCTGGAAATTTATTTCTAAAGCACATAGTATCGTCAACAAAGTAAGCTTAATAATAAAGGTAAATTAACCCTTCGCTACCGTCGTGGTAGCTGTCAGACACCATTTCGTATAAAAACCATTACAATTTTATAAATATTATGTTTTAGAGCTTCTTATTTTAAGGAGGTTCGGGGGTTTACAACAAATCAGAGAACGTAATGAAACTCACGCATATCATTGTTCAGAGAATTAAGAAATTCCCTGAATTTTTTCAATATATGTTACCGATGTTATATTTAAGATATTCGACTTAGAAGTTTGCTCGTTATACATGAAACTCGGCTATTAAAACAGTTTGACGTAGGGAGCGATGTGTGTAAAAAAAAACAGAGAATGAAATAAAAAACTATGTACGTTATCAAGTAACTTATTAAAAAGCTGTAAACAAAATTTAAACATGAGTCACCGCATTTAATTAATATTATGTTGAATATGTAAAATTTTATATTAGTAATGTTAATTAGATTTATAGATATAAACGATTTGGTTAACAAAAACTAGAAAACCTGGTTATGATAATTTTCAAAGACTGATTTTTTTACTTCACAAAGTGCTTTTACTTAAAGATTGTATTTTATAAAGATCATATACATGATTATTGATTGTATTTCATTTGTTGATTATTATAATGAATGTATTGTTTAACGTGCTCACTGATACGACCGACAATGATTTTACATAACCTCATCAAACGATTACTTTTTTCCAAAATTAATGTGCAATTTTCGGTCAACTAATTATTTTAATTTGTTTATTTATGTAAGCTCTTAATTATACAGTTCTTTTTTATAGAAAAAATGTCACATATAATATAATACCATATCATAAAAAATCATTTGGTGTCTGTCAGCCACACAATGATATTTGCGTGACAAAAATTTCACGACGGTAGCTAAGGGTTAAAAATGATATTTAATAGTTCTAAAATATATGTTTACTTATACTACTTCTTATGTCATAATTCAATTGCAAAATAATTAAAAATATTTTGAAAGTGGATTCCATTGACCTCTTTTGAGTTATTGTTACAAATCTAGAGCAAAAAGTATAGTAGCGTGCACTACATGGGATATTGGATTTGGCCATTCTAGACCTGGTCTTAGCAATGTGTCTCTGATGCATAATATAATAGGATGGTTCTGAAATGACATGACCCATTACTACGAGGAGTACATGAGATATCATCAAATAAGAACATCAACTAAGTTTGAATGTGATTCAGTTTGTATATTATGAAATATGAAACATACATTACCCTAGATTTAAAATTATTAAATGTTATTTTTCTATTTGATAATAAAGAAAGTTAATCCACAGATTCTTGAATATCATGTGAAATATCAGGAAAACATTTTACAGTATTTCTCTTACTTTACTGATTATTATACTTCGTAAAAATGTATGCTCATATTTATTGAGTGATTTATTTGACTTCAATAGCATTTTTCTTGGAAAATATGGGAAGTCTATAATATGTGTGTAAATGTTCGTGTTTCGTTCCAGTTTCGTTTTATACATTTTTGTATATATATACCACCCATATCTACTTAAATAACATTTAAATAAAGCAGTTGAAGTTAACACTTTTGTGATAAATATATTTTACTAAGTAAAATAACTCTATTAGTGCATTTGCAAATGACATAGCCAAAAATACGAGTGTACTCAGATAAAAAATAAATAAATTATATTAGTCATTCAATTAAATTTGGTTCATATGTCAAATCTTCAGAAAAATAATACATAATTTCACCTTGATCGCGAATATATCAACTATGTCACATCACGCAAATACTAATCCTGTAGCATTCATGCAATACTTACACGCAGATAAGAATCGCTGCTAACTGTTTTAGCGGAATGCGTTTTCAAAGAGAAGTTAATTCTGAATTTGTCTATAAAAACATCTAAGCTCTGTCAATTAGGAATTATATATCTGTCGAATAAAATAACAAAAGCGTTTCATAATTTTTTAAAATCTTTTTGAAATCAAAATGTATTAAAATAAATACTTAAAATAAATAGTTATTAAGAATATATGCACAATTTCCATGCATCTGTTTATTAAACTTACTTCCGGAGTTACTATATTAATGTCGTATAAATAAAAAGACCATATTCTTCTCGCCTAGTAAATGTGCAAAATGGATCAAATTAATAATAATAAATATGGTTTTTAATGAGAAAGCCATGCCAATTTAAAATGAAATATGGCCGCCCGAAATGGGCAAAACATGTTTAGAAAAAGTAAATTGTTGTCTATTTTGGGCATCCATATTTAATTTAAGTCGAGAAATATCGCAAATCTGACTTCAGAATTGGAAGAAGCAAGTCTTTATCTTTTAGAAATTATATTTGTCATGATTTTTGAAATTTAGAGCCTTTGTACAATTCATTGTAATACTAATTCATCTTCCTTTGATCCTCATGCGCGACAGCGCAACACCGGACACGGAGGCTAAAAAAGGGAAGTACACGGAGTCAGGGTCCGGCGAAGCCCAATACCCGTAGTTTTATCAAATTCGCTCTAGAATCTTACATAGATTTAAAACTATTAATGTACGCTAACGCGTATTTTGTAAACTTATTTATATATGTATCTCCAGTATAGAATAATATTTGATGTTTCTATTTTCATTATCTTTTAATTTCATATAAATATAGTTAATCTATGCTCTATTTTGTAAGTTATAATGAATTCCTAGCATTACTATAGCTCTGCAGGTATTCAAAAAATCGATAAGAAAACCGCGCTTATTCTACAAATAGACGTACACGCTTTATATATTCGTTTTCAACAATATTCATGTTATGTATCTTAAAATTCGGCCTGTACATTCCACAGTACCGTGAATTTGTCTTCATGTATAATCGAGTTTGAAAATACATCGCGTTCAAATACACTCCTTCGATGTATTGTAAAATCGCGAATCTACAGTCTGTCGAGCCTCGCGCGCATGGGTGCCAAATGTTCATGTGGACCCTAAAATATAGAAGTCGTCGAGCAAAAACTCTTCGTGCTGAAACGTAAATGACCGGATTATCCGTTTGCTTTCATGCGGCGTGAATTAAGCAGAAACGCAAATGCGTTTATTATGGATACTGTGTCACGCGCTGTTTATTGCCCCGAACCGGAGACGGATTCTCACGGCGGTGAACTCCTTAACTAGCCGCCTACGCTACGCGGACATCTGCAATTTTTGTCACCACCCACGTCAATCTCTGACCAATAAGGTGAAAAATGTAAAATATTCTCCTCCTCAAAATATCTAGCTATAAGTTACAATGTATTCTGCAGGGGCCCTATCGAAGTTGAGGCAATTATCCTGCTGATAAAAAACCCCAGTAGTAAACATCGTTTTTACATGTTTTTTTCATTTGTTTTCGACTATTTTTAGGTTATAAAAAATGAAAAACCATAGGAAAATAGCGCTTATCGTCGGGATAATCGCGTCAACCTCGATAGGGCCCCAACAGCAGAAAAGTTCAGAATCTTGGCGACGGCGGTCGAAAACACATCGTCTCCGGTCCCAAAATTAAAAGAACCTATACTCTTAAATCGTTTACATTCATTCTCAATTCCCGATTCCATACAAAATAAGTCAAAATATTCAATTCAAATTGAAGGTTTTTAGGTGAGAGTGAGTATCTCCAAATGTCAAAGTGTCGTTTCCGGACATTTCGCTTCATTTTCTTCTACAAGGAGATGATCGTCACAGTATTGTCAAAAGTTATGACCCTGAGTTCGTGCACTCCTCTTCCAAGTCAGGCCGCCGATATAATGTATCGGACGCTAAAGCTAAAGAGAGTTAATAAAGAGTTATTTAAAATCTAATAATCGAAAGTCTCTTGAGAGATTTGATCAACCCTGTCCTCGCCTCTACACCTCAAGCTTCCATCAGCATTCCAGTAATAATTAATTTAATTCATTTTGTACATTTTATAGGTGAGAAACAATTTGACATCAATTTTGTCGATTTGAAAGTAATGGGTTAAAAAATAATAAAACAATTTTTATTCGATTCTTTTCAATTTTTTAAAATTATTGATTACTAAAATAATTACTAAATGATATCCATTCTGCTCCAATACCTAATCACTTTTAATTTAGATCATACCTGATAGGTATAGCGGAGAGTCGTACAGTGTGACAAAGCATACAGTATGACAAATTATACATTGCTGGCTTCCACCAATAGTTGGCGCCATTTTAACACGGGGATTTGATGCATTTTGGTGTTATATTAAACATACTTAGCGGCCGGCAGATAAAGTTTATTGCTTAAAAACTTCTGTTATAACCAACGATTTATTCAATATTTCAAGTGACAAAAGTTATTTTATAAGACTGACCTCTTTTTTCCTAGGTAAGTTTATGCCTCTCTAACAATTTTTGTATCAAGTTTAGTCCTTCATAAGTCCATTGTTATGACAATGGACTGCTAATTATCACTATCCGCGCAGTATAACCTAAAACGCTATAATGTATGTGTCTTATAATTATGACACACACTATTAGCGTACAATATGACATATGTAAATTGAATGGTAAAATATTACAAAAATTGACTTATATCTTTTTTCAGAAGAAAAATGTCTACTAGGATTTATAATATGTAATGAACATAATCTCTAAATATTTAATAAAAGTTATTTGTTATTTTTCGTTATTTATAACTAAAATACTATATTTTCGGAAATATGTAGCATCGTAGTTTATAAAGCAATTTATAAATGTCTATAAAGCTATATTTTTAATAAATATACTATATTACTACTTATAAAAATGTTGTGAGTAACCTAATAAATCATTTAGACCTCAAAATTTAATAAAATTGATGATTTGTCATACTGTACGACACTTTTTAGAACTCCCGAAATCGTAACTTTTACATTTATATTTATAATTAATTTTTATGCTTGAATTTGACCTTAGCCAATTGTTTTCGTGATAGAGGGCTATTGAAGGAACAAATCCATTTTTGGTATTTTAATTTTCACCGAGTCAATTAAAAGTTATACCCGAAATAGCTATCGATTGTCATACTGTACGACTATCCTCTATACCTGCAAAATTTGAGCGAAATTATAAATTTAAAAAAATTGTGAATTCAATTCGTTTAGGGTGCGTTTACATGGAGTCTAATGTACTTAAGATTGGCATCTAACCATGTGAGAGTAGTAGAGACAGAAAATTTTTAAACATGTATCCTTCTCACTCTCATAGAGTTAGATAATCTTTAGTACATCATACTCCATGTCAATGCACCCTTAGGCTTATTGCAGTCTTGCTATTGATTGTCGAAAGTGCTGTTAGCATTAAGCTTACCTATTTTCTTCTTTTTTTTGCTTCCTCAAAGTGGAAACTTTATGATAGCAAAAAAATGTGTCAGAAATGTGTTATGAGGTATTTGTAAGCGAAATACACTTTTTTAGAAAATGTCTGTGTGTGCATGTATGTATAAATATACACCTGTTTCTCAGGAAATGCCCAGTCAAAATGAATTGATTTGGGTTGAATTTCTTTGTTTTTTTTTTCTACATGATGTGAGGATTGTGGTGCAGGATTGGGCACATAAGTTACGTTACGTATGATATGTATGATTAGTTACATACTGTAGTATGTATATTAATACACCTAGCATACGTAAAACACATACGAAATTAAGTAAGCTTGGGGTAGTTGGGGTTAGGATTTAGAGTTTAAGAATAACAAAATTTCATTTCAATTTTTTACTACTGAAAATACTCTGCTAAAAGTAGTTGAGTTTAGGGTTTACGATTTAGAACTTGGGATAACGATTTCACCTTTAACTTTTTTATTTAACGCTTCTTGTGTAAACATAAAAAGACGCTGTAAGCTAGCAGAAATACGTGTGAAATCCTGGATATATTCACACATATATACATTATATAAATCTATGAAAAATGTTGTTAATTTTGTGAATGTGTATATTATATATATATAGGAACGATTTCTCGCACTGTTAAAGTTGAGTGACCGACATTTGAGCACCTTCATTGAATTTTCAATAATACAGGCATTGTTACAAAATTAGTAATATATTTAAGCGTAAAAAAATTGTACAATGTTTTAGCATCGATTTAAGATTCTCATACTATTTATATAATTTAAAGACATACAAACTATACTGTATGGCAGATTCAGAATAAAATAAATTTTGAACTGACTTGTATCGCTACAGCTACCAACTAAGTACCTATGTTCTTTCAAATCAATGCTTCCTCGAGCCCAAAGCAATTGTGAAACAATCAAACTTTTATAGCCAGAAATTGAATTACCCATGTGCATCATCCCTCAATATAAAATCTCGCTATCCAATAAAAAACTAAAAACCCATTATTTACAAAAGTAGGTCAACCTAAAAAAAATGTAATAAAATCGCACATTCCCTGAAACTCCCCCCCAATCTCTTCTCGATCTATCTAGATCACGACAGAGTCCGCTCGACTCCTGCTGTGTGCCACTTAAAAGTCGCACGTTCACCCAACAGCGAGAAGCATGGCAACGCACCTTGCTCCGCGCGTCTCATCGCACGGTTGCGCGTTTTGTTTGCTTCTTCTTCCCTTTCCTATCCGCGGGCTCTCCTCGAATGCGCGCGCTTTCACTATGTATACATACGTACACTCGCGGAGCGCTGGCTCATCGCTTCTCCGCGGATCCCGTCATTGAGCCTCCGTCTCCGCTCGGCGCGGTTATTCCAACGCCACCGCCGCCGCGTGTGTATATAAACTCGGCTCCCGACTTTCTCCCGCGCATACACACACACACACACACTCGGTCCCGCCGGCCCATACACCTTATGCAATGCGGCTCTGACATAACCTTCGCCGCAGCACGCCGGCCTGTGCTCGCGTTACGCCACCTTCCTCGCCGCCGCTGCTCCTTTATAGTGTATGGTACTGGTGTGTATTCACTCTGTATACACTCGCGGCACCAGGAGTCTGGGTTATGATGGGATTGAGTGTGCGACGACCGATCGCGTCGCGAGATCGATGGGTATATAGGCTTCGTGGGTTAATGGGTCGAGCCGAGGATTTTTACGCGGGCTCTCGCGATTCTAATGCTTGATTGGCATTTATTTGAGGTCTTTGAAATGTTTATGGGTAGAGTGAGTAGTGGAGCCGTGCGCTGCTGCGCTCATTGGCGTCTCGGAGAATACTTTACGTAATTTCTTATAAACATTCCTTTGGGGCTCTTTTGAGGCTACGTTTTCTTTACATAATTTTCGTTTAGATTTTTGCAGTTACATTTGAATACATTTAGAACGTCTGCGTGAAGTAGAATGTCGTCTATTCTTCTGCGTTGAGAATCACAATTTTTGCATCTCATTTTGATATTATACAAAACTGATGAAACGAGCGAGTTGTAATAGCGATTCCTCGAAAAGATTTCAGTGTTACATAAAATAATGTCTTATTTAAAACAGGTATTTAATGGCACATTTTGATTCTATCAATAAAAGATGAGGTAAACATTCGATGCGTATTTAATAAGAATAATTTAAGTAGATACTCCCGAGTACGGTAAGCCAATCTACACTTTCACCGGGTCACATTTTAAGAGTTCAAGTGCACCGTCGCCTGATTGAAATTCAATAAGAACAACAGTTTTGCACTCACCTGCAATGAATACAAAGTAAATATATCTATTTACCTTTAAACAATCCTGCCTATTCAGATTTCATTCAAACCGAAAATGCGCGACGTTTTAAAGGCTTAAGTAAATCCAACCGAAAGCAAAAGTTCGCACGGTAAGATTCGAAACGGGGTCACGCGAGCACGTCAGATAAGAGAACACAAAGGAAGGATCAAGAAGTGACAAAAGAGAGAGAGACTCGCTCAGGTGCGCAGGCGTCCTTGAGAACGAAGACGAAGAAGCCGACGACGGACGACGACGACGCCTACATATATTTGCGCGCCATAGAGAGAGAAAGTGCGCGATGCAGCACAACGGCTCCGCAGACATTCTCCGCCCGGTCCGCGCGCGTTCGCGCGGGCCTTTTGTGATTCTAATGGAAATCCACGCAACCGATTACGCGAGCGCGAGAGATGATGCAGCCGGCGCCCGCTGCTATAGCGCGCAGTGATTCCCCCCTGTATATACTCATCCGGAAATCGTCCTCGGGGTACACTTGTATTTCATTTTTTTTTTCTTCTTTGCTTCCGCGGCTAAACGTTTCTGTTTATAACCGTATTATCCCGGACTGCGGATTACCTCCTTCTTGCGTAATTTTATATCTCCGGATTTATTAGTGTCGTTTGTGTTTTGCAGCGTGGATAGCGAGTCCATGCGGATTTGCGTGTTTCGCGCGCGTGTAATACGCGCAAACGACAGCCTTCGTAAGTGATGACCGCGATGGATTACCGGCATTACCGAGAGACGGACCCTCCTCTCGTACATTTGTCTTCACCGGCGACAATCTACGGATTCCTAGGGACGTGCTATTTTCGCGAAATTACGCGTCTACATTGTAATGCGCACGTGCCGGGCGAATTTTATCTGTTAAAAAAGCCTTTTGAGCAATATCTGATATTACATGTTGTGCCGAATTTCCGATTAGAGTTTGTAAGCCGACGCATGCATGAATTAAATTTTTATGAAGCTTTGTATCTGTGTATACGTAATTTGATGGACAGGTAACATCGGGAAGAGCGCGAGATTCATAATTATGGTGGAAAATTAATTTGGAAAGCCTTGCTGAAAATGAAAATATGAAATTCCACGCAGTAGAGTGTAGAATTAGTAGCTGCGAGCGTAATAAAACCAAGCTGTTTACCATTTCATAATGTATTATGAAAAGTAAATCCTATTACGAATTTGCTGAAATAATGTTGTATAACAAGAGTGTTACAAAATCGGTTTGGGTGTATTTTTAATGATCGATTCATAAGCAAAAGATTGTGTACATTTTAGTTACACAACATTTGTTTAAAGTTTAATAATAAAAAATCTGCAAAAATTTGCGAAAATATAGTAAGAAGTTTCTTTTCTAAAGTGATGTCGTTCTAAAGGTGCGGGTTGGGAATTTTTGTTATGCGATTTTTTCTTTCCCTTGTGGATCCGAATTCATCGGTCACGAAGATCAAACTGGAGCCTGATCTAAGTTCAAATGTAGTATAAATACGCGCGAGAACGACGTGCACACTAATCATCAGTTGAATCAGTCGGTAGTAAAAAGTTATTATCCGAGGATGAGCGACTAAAGAGTCACTCCCCAATCGTTAAAATCCTCAAGTTTATACCACCAAGGATGAATCACACGGTGAGCACGAACTCGTGAAAAATATAATAAATAAACTAAATAAACAAAAAAGAGGGCTCAAACATAGACTTACGGGTTTGAAAGTCCGGTTCACTGGCTCCGGGGTTGCTGTCGGTCACGGGACTCTCACTGGCCGTTATGACGACCTGAGCACTGACCAGAGATCCAAGGAGCGCCAGAAGCAGCAGCGAGCTTACGCACTGTATCCTGCCCATCTTTCCTTCCTTCCTAATTTCCACCAAGTCCAAAAGCGAAGAAAACCACAAGGATTCTCGATCACACGCGCGACAGAACGTATACAGCTATCGGTCCCCCGGAGCAGAGTAGAGCAGCAGAGCGGCGCAACTAAGACACGCCAGCCGTGTGGCACGGCACGGGAAACTCGCGCGAGCGCGGGCTTTTTCGAAGCGAGCCTGCCCGCGAGTGGTGAGCGCGTATGTCGGGGCCGATAGAGAGAGAGGGGAGGAGCAAGCAGCGCTGCAAACTTTCTGGGGGGGCAGCGGCGGCACGCAAACGACAGAGGGTAAAAGAAAGAGAAAACAACGAGAGCCAGCACGGCGGTACAAGCTTTGTCTGATAAACTAAAGACGGGCCCCTTCATATTCAGGCTTATATGCGGGAGCCCCTTCTCTCAGGGCCCAGCCAGACGCTTTGAAACGCTCGCGTTCTCTCTCTCTCTCTCTCTCTCTCTCTCTCTCTGTCTCCCTTGCTCTTTCTCTCCGGTGTTAGCAAACGCTCGCGAGACCGAGCCGCGGGCGCGAGCGCGAGTCGCTCTTTCTTTCTTTCTTCCTTCAAGGCGGGTGCGGAGATGAACGCGACTGGTTAACCTGGTGGGGGGCGGCTCTAGACGAGCAAGGATGTGAAAAACTTTTTGCATTTTCAAATGAGAGGCAGGAGGAGCTGGAGAGAGCCGGAGCGCACGCATGCAAATTTGTCGAAAAGATTCCACTAACGACATAAACATTGCGATCTTGCTTTGGGGTATAGATATCTTAGGTATTTTGTGCCTATAAAAAAGCCGCTCGAAAGTCATGTCCTTTTTCTTTGAGTTTTTATCTTCTTTGTACCAGTGGTACTTACTCCTCTGGTCTATGTGTTTAGCCGCCTGTATAGTAGCGACGCTTTGATTGTTTTTAGGTCGAGGAAAACCTACACACTCAGAGAGATGCATACAGTAGAAGAAAGAAAAAAACGTGATGATAAGCCTAGAGAAACTGATGGGCCGCGAGCGAGCGAGCGAATCGAGCAAAAAAGCCGGCTAAAAGAAAAGGAAGGAAGGCGCGCCGACAAAAAGCCATTACACTGGAAATGGAAGTTCGCGAGACTGTATGGCATCGCCGTGAGGAAATCAGCGAAGAATTATACCGACAATTGAACGCGAAATTCTGGTCTTTCCCGATTGTATCTTTCTCGTCTCTATTCCGTTCTCTCTATTCTTTTTTTTTTCACGATTTCACGATACAGACGCGCGCGACACAAACAACGGAGCCAGCGCTATTACGCTGTTTTGGTGCAAGAAGAGGCACGGAGCTTATAATAACCCGGCCCTCGCATCGCCGTCGTCTCGGCCATGAATTCGTAACGAAGCATTGTTCTTTCCAAATTCGGCTTAGCCGCCCGATTCGGTATTCGGCAATCGTGTCTCTAATGCAGTGAGCATGCTCCGAAGGAAAACTTTGCGGAACGAGAAACTGTTTTGTGTTTTTATTTTCTGGTCGTCTTTCTCGTTGTCGTATCGTCGTCTGCGTGGAGTGCGTTTACGTTTGTGCGTAGACTGTTGCGAGAAAATTCTCCGAGTTTGTTTTTGGCGATTGTTTACAAATGGTAATGTATGTGCATACCTTGCCGGAATGGGTTTAGAATGAGAGCTTTAAAATAGACGCAACTTGTTTGCGATGAAAGAGAAAAAATGTTTGATGTGAGATTGCAGATTTACGGGAGGACACGAGTGTAGAGAAAAACTGATTTGTTTTTCAAGAGTTATTTTTTACGCCTTTTGAAGGTGAACTGAGAAAAATACAATATTCTACTAGAAAATTAATGTTTTGGCCATTTTTTTATCTCTATACATATAAAGTAAGTAATATTTTTTGCTATGCAGTAATTGTCCGTTAATGGTCGATTTGGTTTATAATCTTTGGATATATTAGATATTATTCAATTTAAACAATACTTTTTCACCCTGTATATCACGACATCTCTAAGCTATATCGTTGTGCTTTTTATTGTAAATAATAAGTATTATTATATATGAGATTTACTATTCTACATTTCTAGTCAACTTGACGCATTGTATTGCACGAAAAAGTCCAAAGATAATGTTATATTAAAAATATTATTATTTTGTGATTTTTTAAAAATGAGTTGATAATGACATAATTTAATTTTGCAATATTGAATCTGTATCTATCTATAATATAGCATAGAAAAATTATAATTTTTATACTATTTTGATGGTGTAATTTGTAAACTAGTATATGTTAAATAGTAAGTCAAATTTTTAAATGAGTGATTTTAAGAAATTATGCGTTTTTGTGTATTATGCATTTATTTGCTATGAAAGAAAAAGAAACAATAATTCAATCTTTTAAAAATAGATTTTATTTGATTTTATAGATACAAATGGATTTATAATAGGTAGAAAAATAGAACCAATGACACATCGCTCACCAAAGACACCCTGATGTACCATATATACGATAATATGTTTATTGAAAAATATTCATTGTTCAGAAGGGCGCAAATCAATAAGCAAAAATAGTTAGACAGGAAAATAACTTTGATGGGTGGTACTGAGCAGTTTTTCCTTATTTATATAATAACTTTAATTAAATTCTCTTTGAGAAAGCATAGTGACAAAGCAGTTGGCAGCGTTGTTATAAACGTTTTCTAAACAAAAAGAGGCTAAAAGAAACTTAGTAAATTCGTGTTTCTTGCCAAAGTTTTGCAAGCATTACAGACACGATTAAATTTATATATTGATGAGATATTAAAGGTGTTTGAATACTGTTAAGTAGTTGCTTTAAAAAAAATAATTATAACAAAATTTTTGTCTTTTTGTTTGACACATAAAATGTAAGTCACATTTTTATTATTATTTTTATTTTTATTTTTATTTCAACCTACTAATCCATCGCTTTATACAAGCTATTTGTATTTAAATATTGTATTCCTTTTTTCTTATTTAAGGTTACGTCATTTTAACAAATTTTTTTGACTGTGCATTTTTCGAATACTATAATAATGGATATAAAGATTAAACTATAAATTATAACAGAAAAAAGGTTTATTATTTTGTCGTTATATGTAGAATTATATTGTTACAAATTTTCAAGTGTGTGTGTATTCCTACGCGCGCGTGTATATACACTCGATGTACTATTCTTATCATCAAATACGTTAACATTCTTTTTCGACAATCTGACTCCTTTTGACATATACTAAAACTTTACGGTTTACTTTTTTGTAAAATTTTGTTGTTATTTTTCAGAAAACAAAAGAACTTTTAAAAAATCATAAGGAATATTTTGTTTACTCCCTTAAGGCCTGGTGGCCCCTCCAGGACCCATACATTTTCTTCGTTTTTTGAAGATTTCGACGTAATAAACTCGAAATTATGCAGTTTAAATGTATGGATCAGGTCGAAGTGGACCATTTCCAATCTCGTTAGGTAGGCCTAAGTTATTTTTGATCGCAAAATAGCCGAGAAAACTAAAAAATTAAAAATTTTTTTACTGTTCATATCCAAATCCCAAAACTCAAAAATCATCCCTGAATTTTTTCAGAATTTTTTTACGACGAATATGATGTCTGGGCCTTAGAGGGTTAAAGTTACATACTTTGTTATCTGAACAATAATTCAAATAAGTTTTTACAAAATAGTAAACCATAAAAGTTTTAGTACATGTTGAAAGGAGTCAAATCAACTTCGGAAAAAGAATGTTGTCGATTATTTCATTTAGAAATGTACACGCCGCATAGCTTTCCCAATAAATAGGCTATTGACTTAAGTAATATACTATGTCGCGGAAGAGCAAGTTGTTAAGGTTATACAATGGATAAATTACAGATGTTACCAAGTACTTATAGTAAAAGAAATTTCAGAATGATTGCTTTAAAAGCAAAAATTTTTATCGACTCATAAAAAAGGTTTCTTTTTTAGACCTTAACTAAGGCTACTCCCCTTAATATAATTTAATCAATCTTTGTAAGCAAAAACTTAATTTTGAGTTCAAATTTAAGCTGAACATATTATATTATAGTAAATCGTTAAGCAAATATGCTTCAAAATAACTTACGTATTTTGCTAAAATTATCATCAAATATTGGCAAATGCATAATAAGATATTATACTGTATGATAGAGAAGATTAAACATAATATTGAATATTATTCATTAAAATCATTTCATAACTGACTCCTCTTTGTGAGAGCTAAGTGCCAAATCATTTAGCAGCGTTTCTCATCTGCATTTAACATTATCTATATCTTATACGTATATTGAAAGAGTTTGGAAGTCTAGACTATATAAAAAAGCAACAGTCATAAAATGTATACACTGCTTAAATTTTAAAGTCCAATTTTAAAATATGCATAAATAATGTTTTTTTATCGAATGGCAAAACAAAAAAATGCATTTCTACTTATTGTGAAAGTATTATAACAGATTTTATTTATAAGTGTTTTCAAGACATGTTGTGTGCAAACCTGCATGATTTGAAGAATTATAATAAGTTTGTGCTATCAATTTTTAAATGAAACTGAAATATATCATAATATTGCAGAACTAATGAATTCGAATGAAAAACATTTTTATTGGTGTGTCATCCCAACGTGACATCAAGTTTGACCTGTAGGACATTGCAAGTGGGAGGTCCACTAACGAATCTCTTCACGTTCGTTTGACAAATTTGCACTTTCAACGCTCTCTTTCCTTTTCGTCGTGTCGAGTCAAAAACAAGCATCCATACACAGCATGTCAGTTACAAATTCCGAGAAACATTACGTGATCAATGCTCGCACGTCTGTCTCGAGCAGCATAATCGGAGTAAAAAAAAACATCGCTGCGAAGAAAAACCCGATCTTTTAAAGCGAATTTAAAAATAGCCCGTCCCGCGGGAGCGCTTTGCATTTAATTTTGCATTGCTACTGTTTTCGTGTGTGGTCGCGATACATACGAACCCACGATACACTGACCGAGTGCGTGCCATTTCGAATGCCGTTGGTGTCGCGCAAAACGTTTCTAGAAGTGTATATTTCCAGCTCGAGACACCGGGTGTACATGCCTCCCTTGCAATATAGTACACGTTTGTGCCCGAGACTAAAGTCACGAGATTTCTTGTACATGTAAAAACTTACTTTCGACCGGAGTGAACGAAGGAGGGTGTCCAAAGCGGTCCCCTCGATGAAACGTATGAAACCAACAGTATCGTTTAAAGCTCATTTAAAAATTAACTTTATAAAAGAAATTTATTCCCGAAGGGCACATTCTCAGTAGCGCGCACCGCATGGATACCCGTGTGCATACGTCACAAAAACGGTCTAATAAGAGGTTTTTTAAATTCCTAGAGACTATTTGATTAGTGTTTAACAAAACATTGTTTCAGACAAAGTTTAATGTCACTTAAACCATTTATTTAACAATAATTATACAGGCTTGCACACGGGTACCCGCGCGGCACACGCTATTGAGAATGCGCCCTTCAATGCAGGGAAAGCTGAAAAGAATAATATCTATGGATTTGTCCCATTTAAAGCAATGTAAGAAGTCTACCCATAGTCGGAAATTTCTACTTATTTTTACGAGTTTTCACCGCGTTTTCCTTATTTTCCTCACACGTAAGGGGGTTAATTTTTTATTTTAAATACATGTTTTGTCGAGCTCAAACAATAGTATTAGTTTTATACGTTCACCTTCAACGGCTCAAATATTATTAATCTGTGGGTATCCTCCTTTCAGGACGCGTGTGAGTCTGATGCAAAACCCATCCATGCTGGATTATTTTGAAGAAAGATCTGGAAGATCGTTAAGGTAAAAACAATGTACGGCCATATACGTATAATTATATATTATTATATACCTCACTATTAATTTTGTAACGTTCTTTTGTCGAAATATCTATACTGCTTTAGAGATAGATAGAAAGAAACATTCTTTCTTGAGTCTGCGATAAACAAGAAAGGTGTGAGTTTAGAAATTGCACGCTCTTGGGGCATGTACGAAAGCATCGCTCACGAAGATCGCTATACCAACATTGCAACACCGACC
This sequence comes from Gastracanthus pulcherrimus, assembly GCA_949152435.1. Classification (NCBI taxonomy): domain Eukaryota; kingdom Metazoa; phylum Arthropoda; class Insecta; order Hymenoptera; family Pteromalidae; genus Gastracanthus; species Gastracanthus pulcherrimus. Next base: position 3,375,529 of record OX424576.1, on the reverse strand, counting down.
ATGTACATACAAGATGTAAAAGAAATACATGTACCGTTCTTTTTTACATAATAAATATAAAAAAGTTATTTATAGATTTCGTGAAACTTTGACAACATTTGAAGCCAATGACTTTTTAATAATAATCTCAGAAATCTAGTATGTAAGTGACATAAGATAGTAATAAGAGCGGTCCATCAGGCCTTTCAACTCAATCCGCAATATGTTCATGCAGTTACCAAAGGATTTTAGTCCTATTAATATATATTGCCTATACGATCTTGCATGCATATAATTTTGAATTGAATTTTAAAGAGAATAAAAAAGCCAAGATGCACAGCACTGACTCTATTTCGCTGCCAATTCCATCTGACGTACAGACACATGACTATGGGTTTACGGCGTTCGGAGAAATCTAAGTGCAGATGTGGCTCTCGCGTCTGTTACTTAACCTGCCGCAAATGTGCAGCGCCCGACGACGACTCACTTGTCGAGATAGACACTGTGCCTCTGCAGCATTCTTTCTCCCTCTCTTTCCCCCTTGCTCCCTCTCTTATACTCTCTTTCAGCATAGGCTCGCTCTCCCGTTTGAACTTCGACATTATGCAGAGGTAAGAAAGGATTTTTACTATACTTTATAACACAATGGATAGAGAAAGTAGTTTTAGTAGAATTGACTGGATATTTTCTTGTTTTGTTTTTTTTTTTCTAAAAAAGATTACTTAGTTGATTGCTTTGTAGTAACTGATACAGTATTAATCGTCTTGTAGTACTAACCACGAGTTTTAGACTCTCACTACAAACTGATACCACTCTAAATGCAGAATTAGATGCACATTGTTCGATCTAACATACTCCACCTTACATTGAATACAATGTTTAAAATGTTCAATAGAATAACCATCTAGCCGATAATCTTTGTTTTCAAGATAATTATTTTATTATTACTATGTTACTTAATTGTTTGGACCAAAAGATATGTGAAAGTGAATTGAAATGTTACCGGAACTGAACAATAATGTGAAAAAATTGTGAAAAAGAATAAAAGGTATCGTTCATTATTTCGCTTACACAATAAACTATATAGATTTGTTGACCAGTTGTAAAATGGTAGAGAAACAAGTGTTATTTAGATATGTTAACAACAAGTTTCTCAAAAATAATTAGAAAGTAAATTTTTTTATATTCGACTTAAATAGTTGTTTATCGTTTATTTTTTTATTTACCAGAGTAGTCCATAGCGCGCTGCGCGTGCTTTTTTTATCCTGAGGGTAGAAATAAAATCTGGATATCCTTACTGAAATCAGGCATTGATTAAAATTCTGATCTGGACCTGATCAGAACTTTAATTATATCGGCAGTTAAGACCTTATTAGTCAATAGGCATTTATATTTTATTAGATGTATCTCACCAGCTTAGCTTATTTTGTAATATGTTGTGGTATATATTCAAAAATATTCCACGTGTATATTTCACTCTAATGATAAAACTTCATCAAATATCTTTAACTAAATTTTCAACCCCAAAACAGCCGAAAAACTGCTTTTGGAAATTTTCAGTTATAAAGGAAGGGAACAGGTAACCTGCAAGAATTAAGTTAGAATATGCACTAACTGAAGCATTGGTTCAAGATGGAAAATTAAGCATTTCGAGCGTGCCTGATGTAAGTGGTGAGACATAGCCATTTCTACTTTCTTTACAGTGTAGAAATGGCAAAACAGGCAGAAATGGCCATTTTCATCCTCTGTATTGGGTGCCAATAGCCATTTACAGGATAGAAATATCCATTTCTACCCTCTTTAGTGTGATATACGAATCAAAAAGGGCTTCCCCCCTTATTGCACAATATACTATAGCGTACCTATTTGCTGTGAGTATTCACTTGGACGGGATAAAATAAATGATGAGCGCATGAGATAGTGAAATATAGAAATAAAGGGAACCTTGAAAGTATTACTATATATATATATAATAGTAATACCGGTGGCGCCATCCAAAAGTTATATGTTGAATATACCCCCCGAGTTTCCAACTTTTGGATGGCGCCACCAGTCATGCTCAGGGCGAATATATGCGTACAGAAAAAGTGGTGTGAAAAATAGTATATTGTCCAACAAGGAGAGAAAATGGACTATTTCTAGCGAGGGTAGGATGATTTTGCACGTGTCGGAGTCGAGGGCGGCGCCCGAAACAAAGACGAGTCTTAAAATGATCACCCGAGCTAGAAATTACCCTTCACCCTTATTACACATCGTATTTTTTTTAATAAATGCTCTTTTAATACAGCCTCTTTTTATGTGTGAGAGGCAGATGAAAAATTGAAAAGTGTTGCATTTTGAGTCGTGGAAATGGATTCATTTCTATACAGGTTTGGCAATCACGCTTGAAATGAGCCATTTTTCATCCTCTTTACATGCATGGAAAAGGGCCTATTTCTTGCACGTGTTCAAAAAATAATTATATAGTTTATACTATATTTAAATTTAAATATGTACAAATAAATACATTGAATTTAATTTTCATAAACTCTATCAATATCAGTATTTAGTGAATTTATTATATTATTTACGAAACTATTAATTTTAATTCATTTACTAGATGCAGAGTAATTACGGGATGTTTGCAGAATCTTTACAGCGCATTTGTACAACGTTAAATTTGCATATTATTTGCAGATCTTTCTAAGACTTTTTAATCGCGGTCAGAGTACCAAAAACAAATACAATTAATACTCTCTTCTATATTCGGTATTCATAAGCCAATTAGCAATATAAATTAATTTAATTCATTTACATTAATCTAAAAATAGTTTAACTACTCAGTTGGGCTGTTGTTTGAAAAAATGCGCTTTCGGAGCCAATTAATTTTTTTAGTCGAATAACTTTCTGTTCAAACATTAATATAACGACAACATTCAAGGATTCCAAGAAGTGATTCATCAAAAACATTAGAATTTTATTAATGATCTCCGTCTGTACTGAGCGTATGATTTCATTTTTGCAGCCAAGATTGATGAATAAATTAAAAATAGTAATCGAAGGCAAAAATATTAATTCTCAAATTATACCTCCTTACTATTCACAAAATATTTAGAAAAAAGTATCGGCATAAACATAAAACAGCAAAAAGATCGACGAGAACTTAGCAAATATTTTCACCGACCATTATCACTTCAATTAATCGCTTCTATGCATTTTATTTCAATTTAGCATTCCCGCGTCGCAGAAGACATTATTAAAGTTAATTGCATTGCCGCGCGGTAATCGGCAAGAGCCAGTATAATAAGCCCGATGTCTTTCTCGCTTGCTATGCATTGCAATTCCAAGAGCACATAATACACGCCTATACATACCGTGTGCAGGCCAACTATATATGCACAAACTATACGGAGAGTTGATTTTCCTCCAAAGAGCTACAAGTTGCCCAATGCATGTAATTGTGTCCTGGGCGTGCATCGCCTTCGACGCGCTCTCCTCGTCATCTTTTTTTTCCCACATCGGCTTGCGCACGAACATTATTATCATTTTGCGTCACACGCGCTGGTGCATATTAGAAAAAATACTAGAAAATCCAGGGAAGGATACATACAAAAACGAGACTAACCACATCAAAACAATAATAAGAAGAAACCCGGGAAATATTAATATAGTGACTCAAAATAGAAAAAAATGTATTTATGAATTTAAATCAATTAGCATGTGCGTTACGTGTGAAACTTCTTATTCTTACTTAATTATTTATTACTTCCAATTATAACAGCAAATACTTACTCGGTAACACTACCTTCTGAAGGGGTCAAGATTGAGCTACTATTCTGAAAGTAAACATAAATTGTTTGCGGGATCATTTGAATATTTCTTTTTAATTGTGACGATATAGTAATTATCTCATTAGCTTGCAATCATCTGAATTAGAAAATTTAAAGTTTTAACAGCGATGTTTATTTATCACGCTTTTATAGAGACAATTTTCAATGAATCGATATAATGTTTATCTGCAATAACCTAAGGCTGATCGAGAAAAAAAAACATAAATATAAAAAATAATAATCTGCGGCTCAAGTAACAGTCATAAAATACATAAAAATATTATTCAATGCATAACATTGATATTAATCGTCTAATATGTAGGCTTAAACTGAATAATTTGAAATATTTCTGAGTTTTTCTCGGACAGTCTGAGATAATACAAATAATAACCGTTCTCTATAAGTATTAGATTGATTTATCAAAAACTGGCTCCAAAAAAACGGTGAGAAAAGCAACCCAATTTTTTGAAAATTATTTAAAAATCATTTAAAATTGATTTGTTTTTTAAAAAGTAATAATAACAAAAAAAAATGAACGAAAACGTGCTTGACTTAATTTTTGGTGTATGTCAAAAAGAGTTGATTTATCATTGAAATAGTATATAGTATACCAAAGGCGAGAAGTGGGCTCTATTTGACCGAGTATGAGTTTGCAGTACGAGTCGCATTCAAGCTAGCACGAGCCGAAGGCAAGTGCATACAGGGTGCCGGAGACGAGTACTGCAAACACACGATGTCAAAAAGACCCGCTCGCCAGTGGTGCACACTATATTTTTTGTAACGCATGTATTGATTTTCATAAACCAAGTTTAGACCAGTTTTATTCTCATTTTTATTGACAGAACTTTGAGGGCGAAAAAATGTAATCATTGCACATAGAAAATAATTGTTTTGAAAAATGTATTCACTCACATGGACGCCCATGCAGGTCCTAGGTAAAAACTTAATAAGGAGCCTATACAACTGATATAAAATCTCAAGCATTTAAACAAAAATTCTGTATTATAAAGTAAATTATATTATTAAGACTACAGAATGGCTGATAATATCTTGATGTTTTCACTTATTTTACCGAATTTAACCCTGCTTTTTCAAAGTTTTCCTTCACCTCCCGGATTAAATTTCGTTTAAATGTTCATGTCTTGACAAACTCTAAACAATAGTGTTATAGTTTTGTACATTGTCCTGCGTTTTCCTGCTTACTACGAATTTGTGAGCATTCTCCTTTGGATAATTTATCTCCTTATAGTTTAACATTAGTAAAATTCAAATTTGTATTAGGTGCGTACAACTTATTATAAAAGCAACATATCATCCCAATCACAAGTCGCTAGGTTTCAAGTATTTGATTGGGCATGGAGTAGTCAGTCAATCACTCAGTTAATCAATAATAAATCAGTGATTCAGTCACTCAGTCATACAGGATACGTCTTTTTTGCAATAATGTGGGTATCATTTGATTTTACTAGCTGTTTTCAGTGTGTAAAATGACACTTCCTGAGAAACTGTGCTTCCAAGAAAAAAAATAGTAAAATATTTTTAATAATTTTTTTTTATTACCACCTTTTTTTGTCTTTCAAATGTTCACCAAATCTAAATCATACCATATTTTTATTTAAAATTTTAATTTAATTTGATAACTTAAGTTTTTTAAATTATAAGTTTATTTCTTGACGGGGGGGGAGGGGCTTTCCCGGCCCCTGTTGCCCCTGGAGCTCCGCCCCTGGACCCCGCCCTTCACCATACAATCACCTTGTTCTATAAAAAATATAATTTGCGGTACCTTATTAGGTACTTTAGTGGCCAATTTTATTTATTTCAATTTTGTACATCAACTTAGCTTTTATGAAGAGTAGTACGGTTCAAATTAGTATTGTAGTATGATTTCTCACAAAGATTAAATTTAAGCTGACTGGATTTAATGTGTTTTTTAGTCATCCCAGTTAAGATTTTGCATGGAAAAACACTCCGAATGAATACTACTTTATTACCGCTACTTATCTTTAAGTATCTGATGTGCACGCTTGTAAAATCATGTTTAAATGCTATTTATCACGAGTACGACAAAATATGTACATTCGACGGACAAAACATCTGATTCGAACGATTAGAATTTTTTTTAAATATAGTAGAAACTCCAGCACTGTGACTTACTGCACTGTGAATCTCCCGGCACTGTGAACGCGGATCATCTCGGCAGTATGATTTTCCTAGGGCCGGCTTTATGTGTGCGGGACTCCGCGTCCCAACTTTGGAGAAAAAGTTTTATGAAATGGTTTAAACAGAAAAAATGTGATAGAAAAAGTTTCATACAAATGTTTAAGCCAATAAATTTTAATAACAAAGTTTCAAACTGAAAAAATGTAATAGAAAAGTTTATAAAAAATAATTATATAATTTTATATAGGCTTTTATACAAAGTTTTTTTTAATGAAACTGCATGAAAATCAATTGTACTGAGAATATTTAATTATGGGCATGTTACGGGTGAAAGTTATTATTATGACCTAGATACGGCCCTGATGCTTGAAACTGATTGGCTAGCGCAAATTCACAGTGCCGGGGGATAGCTAGTCCTGAGTTTCACAGTACTGGGAGGTTATACTATACAGCAATTTCATTGTATCGCATGCACATCTTCGCTAACCTGATTGAAGAATTTCTAAAATATCCGAGAATTTGATGTTTTGTTTATCGAATGTACGTGTTAACCGGTGCAATACACTTACGTAGTTTTTTAATTGACTCCAATCAAGTTGAAAATTTGTGGGAAAAATTGATTTCCATGAGAAAATACTCCAACGCAATAAATTAATGAAATATATCAATCTTTGACCACATTAAATGGTCCCTGTGGAGGCTTGTGACTATCTTCTTTTTAGGTGGTTTCTATATGTATAAATGCTTGACAGTGGAGTTAAGAGGATAAAAAGGTGTATAAATAAGAAAATTTGAAAAAATGTTAATATGTCTATATTTTTTCTAAAAACAGCTTAAATGTTCAATGTTATGCTTAATTCTATTATGTACATAACATAAAAATTATAAAATCATAAAAATAAAAAATTTTTAACCTAATTCATTACTACCTATTGTCTTCATCGGTGACTCCCAAAATTGACGAAATCACAGTTGCAGTAGTATATTTTTTCAAATTTGTAGTCTTTTGACCTAAAAAAAATTTTGTTATATTCTTTATTCATGTAGAGGAGAACGAGGTATTGCCGGCCACCTAATTAAACGTGCTTGTTATTTCCATTTTCAAATTGTTTTTTTAACTTTAAATAATTATTATTTTAGTTCAAACCATTCACTTTAAATATTTCTTATTGGTTTAATATAAAAATTTAAGATATCGAAGCTATAAGTCGAAATAAAGAAAAGCATTTTGACCGGATTTACTCGACATTAAAGGGTAATACCGGTCAGCCTTGGTACAATTCCGGTCAGTATTAAAAAGTTACTTTTAAAAGTGAAAATTTTCTTTAAATCAATTATATGAACCTTCATATGATCCGTCGCATTATTATTCACACTTACACAGTGAAATATGTAATGCATAACCACTGTTCAATCAAAAACACTTAAGCAATGTTGCCCTATCTGAGAGCGCAGCACAACGGTTTCTTACCCTTACTTTCGGAAGCGTCATATAAATAACATTATGACTTGGACTACCTCAATTCTGCTAATTTAAATTGAAATGACAAAAAAGCAAAAGGATTATATACTCTTTTTTCTTCACTACTTCATATTTGAAAATTTGAAAATATATCCTACTGCAACTGTGATTTTGTCAATTTCGGGAGTCACCAATGAAGACAATAGGTAGGTAAAAGTTCCCGTTTCCTGAAGTTGACTGCAGAAGACGAGTGGCTATGTTCAGCCCCGAAAGACTTACGGTTCTTGTCACAGGTTCCTGTATGTTATTCCTGTACTTAAATAAATGCTTGAGTAATTACTTAAGAATTATCGAAAAATTTCTTCCATCTAAGTTATTGTTTAAGTAATTACTTGAGCAATAATTTTTTTTTTCAACCTTGACTAAGTAAGAACTTAAGTCATGAAAGATTATCATTATTAGCGTGGATATAATACTTGACAAATGTCGGGATGATTTTCAAGATAAACAGATGTTGCATTGTAGTCAAACCAGCATCTGACAATTGTCTTAACATATTCGCATCAATAATTGATTCAGTCGACGCTCCTTACGAAGACTAGCAGATTTCAGAATTCCGAAAAATAACTAGATCTTGTAGGGAACCTCCTATTAAAAGCAGCAATTTCCAGAATCTCAGACAAAGACTGTTATTTTCTCAGAGAATCTAAGAAACTGTTAGTATTTATTAGAAAATATAGAAAACCGCGAGTTTCTTGTTAGAAGCTTCTGTAAAAAACTAGGTGTTTTTGAGTAATCTGAAATGTGCTAGTCTTCGTAAGGATCGTTGCAGTGTTCAATACTTTTCCAATATTTTGCATTGTTTTTTATTTCTTTCTTATCATTTTTAAACAATCGCACTCTAAGTTTATAAGTTGATCCCATAAGAGCCCGTGTATAAGAGTCAAACTTTGAAGTCAATTATCTTTAAAACGGTGATGGCTAATGCTTTCAAATTTCACATGCTATCGTAAACTTCATAGAAGAATGACATATTAAATTTTCAAAAACATCTTATCATTTTGACATCACTATCGAACATCCTTAAGAGGCGGCCGCATCTACTGACCTTGTCTAATTACATTCTTACGATTTGTTCAAATAGTAGTTTGTTAATTGAAAAACTAAGAGTCGTCCCTAATTTTTCGTAAAATAAGGAATATTTTGAGACCTAAAACAATACTTAACATCATTTCCTTTCCCAGAATACCTCGAAACGCGAAAATTGAGGTTAGGTTTTGCGTTTCGAACTATTCTCGGAAAGAAAATAATGTTAGGTATTCTTTGAGGTTTCAAAATATTCCTTATTTTAAGAAAAATTGGGGACGACTCTTAGTTTTTCAATTAACAAACTACTATTTGAGTAATTAGCAAAAATGTGATTGTATGGTACACTAATCGAAAGTAAATTAAGTCAGCTTGACGATTGTATGCATTATTTATTTAGCGTACGAAATGACAAAAATTTATTTTTTAATTTTTACAAATAATTTATATTAAAAATCGCGCTTCGTGAACAAAAACAACTTTCAAGTAATTCTTAGATACACCAATCGATAGGAAATTACGTCTATTTAACGAATATATACATATATTTGACATAGCTACCAAAGGCATAAAATAAAAATAAAATATTTCGTTTTTCTTTAATAAGCAGTAAGCTTTGACCATTTGTCTCCAAAATCTAATCAGTTCTATAATGGATCATTTCTGATATACCTGCAAAATTTTATCCCGAAATACGAAGGCCTACGGATGTTATGGTGATCACAAACTTTTACCACATACGTACATACATATGTACACACACATGTACACACACACACCCACATACACACACATCGCCCCCCCCCCCCCCCATACACGCGCACACACACGCACATCACATACATACGCACACATGTACACGCAGGCAACCACGCGCGTATACATACAGACAGAAATTTTGTAAAACTTACATATTCTGATTCAGCGACCCCAAAAACATTGAAATCCATCAAAATCTGGAATTTCGAAAATATCATAGTTACAAAGCTTTCTTTATGAGAAAGCAAAAATAATAAATAATGTAAAATAAATGAGTATGGTATGAGGAGAGTACAGGTAGATAAATGAGGGTTTTCTTTTAAATATCGTATTTTATAATACGTACAAAAGTTTTAACAGAAAAAGCATTGTCCGTAGATTTTGAAGCGAATTACAAAAAAATTGGCCCACATTCGAGCAGTTTACCTCATATAGTTTACTTAATCCCTAGTAGTCGATTTTCATTTCAAAAATATTTTTTGTTTTTTTGGTAAACTTTTTAAACTGTTAATTATTATGCACTGCAACTTTTTAATTATCATCCTAAAACATTATATCATTAGATATAATCAAAATCGAAATTAAGCAGACACAATAATCTATTGCAGAAATAATAAACCAAATTCCCTTCACCCGGCTTTCCCCCACGACGACTCAAAAAGCAAAAATGTATAATGCCCGGGGCTTAATTTATTTACCCGCGCCACTCGCGCATTCTGCGATCGGATTATGGATTATTCATTGTACGCGCGTGCTCACGTTTGTATATAATCCATCAATTCACATAGTGGGTAAATAATAGCCGTGAGGCGCATTGAGATTCAAGCAGCGTACAACGGCGCACGACTAAACTAATACACGGGCCAAAGTCGCGCATATGTCAAAGGCAATCGCCTTGTGTGCAGGTGCGTGCTTGCGCAGTGTTTGTACAGGCGACTGAGGCTTTTCCATTACACGAGCGGTGCAGCGGCGCCGTAATGCGCGTAATACGCCCCGCGGCCGGCTTACTTAATTTCGAGCGCCCGCTGTGTGCGCCGTTGCTCCATTGCCGCGTGTACGCGCGCTAGAGTTCATAACCCGATGGAAAATGGAATTCAAGCATTAGCCCATTTTGCGCGCCGAGACGCTGGAAATTTATGTGGAAGCGCGCGACACGGAGTTTCTTCTGATTTAGTTTTCGGCGCGTATTAGATAATGTTACGGAGGCGTACACGCCGAGAATGGGTATCATTGCAAGAGATACAAGTAAATGTGTTTGCTTCGTGCTGGGACTTTTTGTTGTGGTCTGGATGACTCATCGAAATTATTGCCGAAAGTTCGTTCTCGTTCCGTTTTTTTTACGCTGCAATGCATTCGTTTTATAATGTAATGATAAAGATCATTGATTTCAAAATAGCGAACATGATGTTTGTAAGTTAAGGTGATTGTTATGATAGAGTTTTGTGTGAACATTGACTATCGCTGATAGAAATAGTTGTGTATTGCGAACTGTTCATTTTGTTGAACCAACTAAAACGAAGTTCATTTAGTTGCGGTAACTAAAAAATTTTTTTGCGTCTATCTATTTCTCACAACTAATTTGTTTGACAGTGTCAACTAAAATTCAGTTGCCATAAATCAACATATCTTGATTATACTAATTGAATTTTCTAACCAATATTTTATTTTCTATGTGATATTACAAAAGGAAAATGAAATAATATTTTTTTCTTGTGTAAATTATTATAACAAGATATTAAATATATTTGTTAGGTTAAATTTAATTGAATTATGATGTTACATATAAAAAATATTTATTTCACTTCAGAGTGGTTAAATTTTGAAAACTTGGATGGACTAGATACTGATGGGACATGAAAAACCAGAACTTAAAGTAGAAAAAGCAGAACGTACAAGGTCCCCAGGCAGACCGAAATGAAGATGGGAGGATAATATTAAAATGAATTTACGGGAAATAGGGTGTTATAAGGAGAATTGAATAGTACTTGAAAGTAATAAAAAGAAATAAAAAATGTTATATTTTTAATGAGGTTCTTATAGAATTATTTAATCCTGTCAACAGATATATAAATTTTTATGCAAAAAGTAATTTTACCACTATTGACATACTTTAATTTTAAGATTTTATTTCAATAATACTATATACTTTATTTTAGTTATTCATTATTTTGTCATATAAGTAAGTTAGACTTGTAAATAATAATAATAATAAAAAAAGAAAGAAAAGCTACGTACTAGCTCAAAAAAAGTTAATAATGAAAAATAATATAACAATTTGAAGAAGATCTATAGAGTACTATATAATTGTATCCTGGGATCGAATGAAATTTATAGGTTGTAAGTTTTCGTTTAATAAGTGGTACATATTCGATACATGGTTTTTGCGATTTTGTAGGTTCTCGTCAATCTCTTTCTATACGCGCTTATGAAAGAAAAAGAAAGCGATATTTTTTTCGCAGATCAAAGATTTTATTTTCAGTAACTAAATGTCGATTCATGAATAGACTTTTTGGTTGCGGCAACTAAATTTCTTTCCCGCATCTAAATATTTCGTTGTACCGACTGAATATAGCTATCTGGATATTTTATTTCCGATAACTATATTTATAATCAAATGAACAAGAATATTTTAATATCTCAACTAAAAATTTAATCAAGTCAACAAAATCTCCTCAACTAAATAGAAATAGATCGCATCACTTGATTTTTTCTATCAGTGATAGAATTTGTTTTGGATAAGAATGGTATTTTTTCATTTTGAAAGTAAATATAGTTTTGAGACGTGATAATTTCTATGTGACTGGGAAAATTGATCGATACGTATATTTTATTAAGAAATAGAAAAAAGGTATAAAAGAACTGATTAGAAACAATTCGCAACAATTTATTATTTCTGTTATATAGGCATACAACTAAAAAATGTGTTTACGCCATATATTCCTTTTTGTACTGATTCATTGAAATTCTGCAAATATGACGGACATCGTGCGGATTTTTAAATAAAAATGAATACATAATTGATACAAGATTACAAAAACCGTTCTACTACATGGATAAAAAAAACCTTACACTGGTCATGAAAACCTACATAATATCAATGGAAAATAAATTCGTATTTTGCACAGGAATTAAAATGAAAAAAAGAAACATGACTCAAGGCATATTTTCGTGCGATCGTTTTCTTTATGCCGTTGCAAACGAAATCACACAACTTTTTTTCGCCAGGATTACACTATATACAACGGAGCTCCGAGCCAGGAAAACAAGGAACGCTCATTAGAGCACGCTGGGCCTCCATAACGCACGAATCACGTTCGAAGCCGCGCGCTTACATAAGTGTACTAAATTTGACAAAGGAATCGAAAATCTCGAGCCGAGCGCGCGCCACAGCTCGTAAACTAGAAGAAAAAAAAATCTTACGAAAGAAGCGTCTATTGCGATATTGCAATAAAGTACGTGTACGCAGTAGGCACGCATAACTGCTGTAAGGAGAAAATATAGTTCCCGTGTGTGCTCGAAAGAGTGTGAATAAAAAAAATCGATTCGGCCGAGCGCCTCGAGATTTTCTCCAAAACCCCGTCAGCCGAATCGGAGCGCGTTCTATGACATGTACAATATATTGTATTTCGCGCAACAAGGCCGCTCTATCCCCCTGTACATGTGTTGAGAGCTTTTAGCGAGCCTCGCTTTGCGTAATCCACCGAGCGATACCCCGGCTTATAACTCTATCAAGAGACTATCCTAAGTTCGGCCGAATTAATCGCTCGGCGCCTGGAGGTTTGAGCGCCCGATTCGCGCGCTTGTGTCCGATGGTTGCGCACTTCTGCGGCGCCCCTGCACTACCGCTAAGCGCTATTCTCGCGTGCATGCACTCGAGACATTACCGCAGGGATTAGAATTGTTCGTAGAGTTTGCGTGAAAAATGAGTTGCGATGGCGCAAAATAATGCGTTTGCTTTTACGTGGAAGTAGGCCGAGTCAGCATAAATTTTGTAGATTTGAGCGTTGAAAATAATGGAGAGTTATCAGAAATGAACAAGGAATCAATTCGTAATATAAAAGATTTTTTATAAATTATAACAAAAGTACAAAATTATCTCCTTATATTAATAGTAATGATTAAGAGTATTAGATTTATGCGATACAATTGCGAATACAATATTATAATACATCATTTATTCGCATCTAGGTTGAATGCTTTTTAACTAAAATATTAAAATGTTCAAATTAATGATAAGACTATTTTCATAATTTTTATTATGCCGATGACGTCATCATTACCAATACATTAAAAATATTTATGAAACGTACCATATTTCGAAGCACACCGTAGTTTACGCATATATATTTAAAATTAAAGAGGAACAAACAACAACAAAAATAAGGTTTACAAAACAAAGAAGCATCTTGATTTGAAATGTAAATTGTAAACAACATTCTCCTTACACTGCACACAAATAAAAGTATACAAAAAAAGTCATCGCAAGATATTCCAATAAATACGATTTGCCGAGTTTAAGGCGGCAGCAGGGTATCGATGGGATACTTGGAGTAAATCTTGTTGGAGAAGTTCTTGAACAACCTGGAGACGGTGTCCTCGAGGGCGGGCTTGATCTCCGCGGCCACGGTCTTCCAGTTGTCGTTGAGGAAGAGGTTCATGGCGTCGGCGAGGGTCTCGTCCCCGTTGAACAGATTGTCGAGGTGGATGCTCGCGTGGCCGACGTCGAAGTCGCAGTAGAACTCGAGCACGCGGAAGTGCGTCTTCTCGTCGCGGCGGTCCTGGTAGCGCTCGCCCTGGATCGTCACGATCACGTCGATGTCCGTGTAGTTGCCGAGGGCCAGGCCCTGGCCGGTTATCGGCAGCATCAGGATCTTGCCCTCCATGTTGTAGTCGGAGCGCATCTCGAGTCGGGGGATGTAGAGTTTCAGGCGGATGCGGTCCTTGTCGATGTCGATCCTGTATAATTCAAATTAACGAGTGTACACGAACTTTTTGCACTTTGTGTTATTTGGATGTACGTTTTTATGTATGTAGATAATTGTAACAGATGGAGTACTTTTTAACATTCGGAAAAAAATGTTAGCACGGAAAAATGAGTTTGCATGTTAGTATTATTCTTGAGAATGAAACGTTCATTATTCTGAGATACGTTGATGGCTTTATGCAACAAAAATTCAAATGAAAATGGAAATGTGATTTTAAAACTATAACATTGATTAATAAATGGTCGCATGGTAATCAGGAACATCATTTACTTTGCGTTAATGATACGTTAACGAGATGCGCATCATCATGCTGACACCGTAAATGTCACGCATATATTTTACGAACAAACTTTTATCAAGTTAAGGAGACATATACACCTTTAAATTTTAAATTAATTGATAATACATTTAAAGGTAAAAATAAGTCACTCATCATATATTACCTTATTTTTTTTCGGTAAATTTGAACATTTTATCAAAATATAACTTGCAAATTTTTTTTAAGGTCAGGTTTGATTATGTTCAAAATATATGTAGTTATGATATCAGTGTGGGAATTTATATATAAAAATTATTGACCAAAGTTGTGGTGTATTTAAGCAAAAATTCGACGATTTTTTAAATTTTATTATGAAATATGGCTTAAATAGACTATAACTTTGGTCAATAATTTGTATATACAAGTTTTCACACTCATATCATAACTACATGTATTTTGAACATAATAAAACCTTGTAAACGTCAATTCGATCACATTAACTCTCTAAATCTTGCAGTAGCCCAAGAAATATAGAGGTTTTCATTATAGCCAATCAGAGAAATTTAGCAAACTTAAAAAAAAATTTAGTTATATTTTGATAAAATGTTCAAATTTACCGGAAAAATAAGTAATATATGATGAATTACTTAGTTTTACCTAAAAATGTATTATCAATTAATTTAAAATTTAAATATGTATCTGCCCCCTTAAACAATCTTTTTATTTATGTTACCGATACAATAAAATGAAAGGTATACAAAATTCTTTGATAATATTTCAATTAATTTAATATCTTACAATTAATGATTAAGAATTAATTAAGAATTAATAAGAATTATTACGATTTTTACCCCTTCTTCATATAAGTTTCTTAATCTTACGTTTTTTAAGATGATGCTAAACTCACCTGACACTGTTAATTACAAGGGTCCACTTTTCATTTTATTTTAAATTTTGAGTAAATATATTTGTATAATATATTTGTCTGAAAAATCTCTGTCCCAGTCGAGGACAAGATTGTAGAAGAATATTTATCAGTAACAGGGAGATTTAACACTATCTTAAGGATAAAAATGGCATTACTCACTTGACGCTTTTGAGGATAAACTCGGTTCCGCCCCAGACTTTGATGTTGCTGTAGGCCGAGCTAATGGAAACCGGTCCAGCCGCCTGGCTGAGCTCGATTTCCGGCACGTTGAGGGGCTCGCAGGGCGGAATGTGAAGGGCCGGAATGCCCGACCTGAGATACGGCTTGAGAGATTCGACGCTCCGCTTTATGCACTCGTTCAGGTGCGGATCGCTGCGGTGGCATATCTTGAGAAAGGAAGCTGCCGAGCGGAAATGAAGTTTCTATTATGCGTCCGCGCCAAGGCGGGCGAACCAGTGAAAAAGTACAAGCGTTCGATGGAAATTTACTCACGTATCTCGGGTGTGGACGTAGACGCGCCAGGTCCGAAAAACGCGAGCCCAGCGGCGAAAGCGACAAACGTGACTGGGCGGCGGCTCTTGTACATCGTGACGCTCGAAAAGTCGCTCGCGGATTAATCGCGCAGTGGCGAAAGTACCGGCCCGTCAAAAAGCGCGAGCGCGAAGGCATTCGATGCATCGTCAGCCGAGATTCGCTGACGCTTTGGCTTTTTTCTCCGTCTTGTCGTTGTTGCTTGTTTCTTTTTACGCAACGGTCTAAATAAGCCTCGCGCGAAATGCATTCCACTCGGCAAACAATTAATTATATTATTATATTTATACGCGTGCATGTGTACACCGGCTTTTTGCCTCGATCAAATTCTAAGAAAGTGCGACAGCTGGTGAGCTTCATGCGATTTCAAAGTATTGCAGAGTACACGTACGATTGTTGCTTAAAATAGACCATTTTATGACAAGTCGTTTGCATGGTAAAGTGACAAGACTTTGAGGCTGGATGCGTAGCAGCTACTTTTAACTTTTATTGAAGTATCGCGAGCACACGAGCGCGTAAAGTTCGCGTTTGAGAAAAAAAGGGGAACAATTACCGTGCTCGCACGCGCTTCGGGCACCTTGGAATTCATTCCATTCTTACGTCCGAGCTCCAGATGCTGACGGCTCGCAAAACGATTAAACGCAAGCAGCCGTCATCGATCGACCCACTTAAAGCTCATGTGACTATATGCCACCACAAACATAATGATTAATTCGCCACTTAACACTCCGCCAATAAAGCAGAATGCACGTAAAAATAGAATTAAAGCAAATAGAGAACGTGACAAATCGAATAAACAAACAAGCACTCGCGATACGAAAATAAGAAATCGCCGTTTACATCAGCGATGATACAATTGCGATGCACTCATCTCACCTCGCGGGGACGGACGATCCTTATTTTCTCTCATATAATCCACAATTTATAGCGCAAAAGTTTCTCTTCGCAGTATATACTATCGCTTTCGGATCAAAACACGGAAGCGCGACACGCGATACCGTCCGCGGAGGACGGCAACTCCCATTCGATCTCAGAAGAAAGTGCGGTCGCCACTCGCGGTGCACTGACACGGCGCTCGATGCATTTGACGAGCAAAGGTCGAGTCGGCGGGACCTTGCCCCCCATTGCAGGTGTCCGAGGCTCTAGCTCCGAGCGCGATGGAAAAACTTAAGGAAATCGCCCGCAGAAAAGATCTCTCTGACTAATGTGAGACCTAGAGCGGTGCAGTATCGCTCTTAGCTCATAGAGAGACGCGAGCGTCGCGGTCCATGGCCCAGATCGCACGCCCTTCCACGTTTGCTTATATAAAACGAAGCCACCGTCCAGCCGGGGCTTGCACTCGGGACGCGCGCGTTCCTGCATCCGAGCTTACGCGCGTTCGCTCTTCTCGCACGCTCTCAACATCTTAATTTCATTACAATTGTCATTTTTGTTCTCTTAAGCTAGGCTGTGATACGTAATCGTTAAGTGGAGGAGATTTCTCGCAAGTGCCAGAGCGATCAACAGCGACCGATCTCAAATCTGTAGGATATCGGGGCGAATCCGCGATCCATGTGCATCGCGGTGAGCTGCACCGTTCTGCTCGTCTGCTTGATGATAGCGCTGCTGCTCGTCATCCTCTACAAGCCGTTTCACTTCTGGGAAGTCAGGAGCGTCGAGTACCGCTCGAGTCAATAACCAATCAAACTCGCACAAGACTGAATCGAGTGAGGATGAAGATCGCGCCGGTGATTCTGCTTCTGGCGCTGGCCACGTCGAGCAGCGCCTCGCTGCTGGACATGTCTCAGGTGGTGTGGTCGCGCGTGCTGAACGGCGGCTACAACAAGGTAGGCAAGCTGGATCCGCTACTGGTGCCGGTGATCAAGGTCGACCAGTCCGAGGGCAACACGAGCTATCGGGTGATACTGCGCAACCTGGAGGTCAGCGGCCTGAACGCGTCCAGGATCGAGAGCGTGCACATCGTGCGGGGCAGCCTGCGCTCGAATTTGAGCGACAGCGAGGCGGGATACGTGAGCTACAACGAGCAGCGCGGCCTGGACTCGGTGAGGTACAGGTTCCACACGCTGGTGAAGGAGCCCAAGGGACAAGGCGACGAGGCGGAGCAGAGGGCTACCGAGCAGTTCGAGAGGATCGTGCAGTTCGACCCGACGGTTATGAGAGTCAGCGAGCAGGACGATCTGGCGAGGGCGAGTGGCGCGCAGGGGGAGCAGAGGCAGAGGTACGCCGCGGGACAGCAGCAGCAGCAGACGTCTAATGCAGTGTTTCAAGCCAACATTGGAGATATGAGGGTTGTGATGAATGTTCGTAATGTGTTCATATTTTTAATTTCATGAAAAAGCATGTTTCTATTTTGGGATCCCCAAGAAGTATAGTTTTTTTTCTAAGAATCTGTTGCATAGTTATTTTTCGTAGAAAACTCTTAAAATGAACTAGTATTTTTTGAGAAATCTGAAATATGCTAGTGTTCCCGAGGAGTTGGGATTCTAAACGGTCTAGTAGTTGAATTTTTTAGTAAATTATTTTTATCAAAGAAATACATTTTTAAAAAATCATCGCTGTTGGAAAATTTTACAAAAAATCCTAAATAACTATCGTGGAAAATCATATATTTAATGTACGATTTATTTACCCTTAACTACTATAATGGTGGTCTCTGACAGATCTCAGAATTGGCCTCAGAACAGAATATGTAGAAATATGACTTTTTAATTTGCAATTAATATTTATAATTAACAGCATTTTTAAAACAAAAACTATACTTGAATATCGTATCTTTATATTAAAATATTGTTTACTCATGAAAATTGTAATTCATCTATAAATTTTGTTAATTTTTGGCTCGGGGTCTGATAAATACCACCTTGATAGTAGTGTTTCCAAATTAATCCACTTAGCTAAATGTCGATTAAACTGTTACAGTCCACACCAAAAACTCCATCATCCGTCCGCGTAGCGTACACCAACAACTACCGAAACTCCCAATCCCAGGACGCAAACGTCAGGCCCTGCGTAGGCGCTTGCAAACCCGGCTACCCAGGCTCCACCGGCAGAGTAGAGACGGCCAATTACCCCGCCCAGCAGCAGCAGGGCCAGCAATTCTCGTCCGAGGAAAGGGCACGCGCGCAGAGCCGCGTCTACGAGAATCAGCGTTACGCCGCGGAGCGATCTGGCCAGGCTGCCGAGGAGTCGGCCACCGCCGGCTACGCGCTGAACGCGCAGTACGGAGGATCGAGTTTTTCGGCCGGCGGGCCGAGTCAGTTCGCCGGTAATTCCGGACCCCGGTACTCGGGCAGCTACCAGAACGGCCGACTCGCCGTGGAGAGCAACGGCGAGCAGCGCCAGAATCAATTCTCGGTGAAGGCTGGCGGGGATTCCGGGATGCGGTACTCGGGCAGCTTCGGCAATGGTCGGTTCGCGGTGGAGAGCAATCGGGATCAGGCCGCTGGAGCCGAGGGGGAGAGACGGAGTCAGTTCGCGGTCAGGGCAGGAAGCCCGCGTCCGGTAGAGGGAGCGGCTTCGGGTAACTACGAGACGAAGGCCCAGTTTGGCGGAGCAAGCTTCTCGGCTGGAGATTCCGGAGTCAAGGGAGGAAGCAATCCCGGGGTGTACTACTCGGGCAATTTTAGAAATGGCCAGATTAACGTAGAGGGCGGTAACCGCGATAGTCAGAATTACGGTGGATTCACTGGTCGTCCAGTACCCATGGATGTTGTATACAGGTATTTAAAATTAATTTTTCAAAATTTATTTGACTTATGAAAGAGTTTATACGATTTTTTTTGCTACGACTATACACTTTTTTGACGGTTAACACATCTATATGACAATTTAAATAATACGGGCGATTTCACCTTTTCATTTTCATTTTCGACGTGGCATTTGGTTTTATAAATTTGATAATACGTATCATTGAGAAAGTGAAAGGGTACATTTCAAAACAGATTTCTGAATCCAGATAGTAAAAAAATTTTTTCAAAATTCAACTAAATGTTTATACAAATACGAAGGAGTAAGACATTTTTTTCAAAACTAATTTTTTACAGGAATTATCGACTTCATTATTTTAAACAATTATTTGAGATTAAATAAACTTTTTTGGAAATAAACGGCTCATATGCCCTTCACATTAGTATAAACATTGTCCGGTAAAAATTTCAAAAGACTGTTATTATTTGCAACCAGAACACCGTTTTGAATATTTTAGATAATTGTCCGTGGTAATGCGTATTGGATACCCTTTCACATCCCCTCAAAATTTAAAATTATATTTCTGATCAATCGACATTTTAAAGTCTTATAAGATGGTGCACGTCCTTTTTTAGATAAAATACTTTGTAGCTATGAAACAATATATACAAAAAAAACAAGAATAAAAAGTAATTAATTTATAGATATTTGTGTGATAGTGAACAGCAAACGCGTAGTCAAGGAAGCTATCAAGCTCAGAGGAGCGGATTCGCTGAGCAAACTACGCCATCGAACGTCGAGCAATTCGAGGCCTATAAGGCCCCGTTGATACGTATGGAGAAGCAGCCCGGTTACGTGGACATCGTGTACGCGAGCGATAAGAAGACAGGAAGCGAATCTCGAAAATTCGAAAATTTGAGGGCCGCTCCCGAAAGCGATCCTCGAACCTACGGTCTCATGGAAATCGTTAAGGTGCTAAGAATAAATATATCACTTCTAACAAAATACAATTGTATAAAAATTACATAGCATAGCGGAAATACTAAAACCGAATGAATTACGTCGATGATTCACTTTATTGCATTAATTAAAACAGCATTTGAGCAAATTAATTTTATAATAATAACTATCAAAATAATGACCAGGAGCGTTTGTAAATATATACAGGAATTGAACGGAAATCAGCGTTACATAATCCACAACTTCACGCAGGGCGAGTCCCTGAACAAGCGCAACGACGCCGCGCGAGTTGCCACCGAATCCAAGAGAATAAAGGACCTGATCAGGTACGCCAAGGAGTACCAGGAGAAGCAGGGCTACTTCGAGGAGGGCATGGAACTCATCTATCACTTCGGCGACCTGGGCACCAACAACACCGGCAAGACCAACGAAACTCTTACGCGCAGGAAGCGCCAGCACGCGAACGTCACGGAGGAGGTATATCATACACGCGCCGATTTTGAAAGCGGAGCCCGCGAATTTCCATTAAAAACGCATTTGCGCAGCCGTAGAAAGCGCATTTCCCTCTATTTCTCTTGTTATTTTTTTTTAAACACAAGTCAACCGAGCAGGCGTCTCTACCCGTCTGCGCTGTGTAAGGTGTAGAGGCAGCGGCCGAGTGCCGCGATTTTGCAACGTCCTTAATTGTTCTTTCCCCTCTTCGTAAACAACGAGCGGCGTTGCAAAATACCGGCTAATGGCTCGGCTACACGAGCCGAACTGCCGAGCAAATAAAATCGAACAAGTGAGCAAGGAATAGAGGGAAAGGAACACGGCTGTAAACTTTACAATGCGTCGCCGAGACTGCACACAAACGACTGACTCTGAGCATTGCTTGTTTTCAGGACGACGTGATGCACGTGGTCGTGAGAATACGCGTGCCCACGCTTCGCGTCAAGTCCAACTACTCGCTGATGGGAAAGGTCGGAAAGCAGCCGATGCGGGGCTCGGGTCTTCTCGACGGAAACTTCAGTAAGAAAGTCACACTCGCACGAGTCGCCGCTTACGCAATGTGTATATATATATAGGCCGGACCGCGGCTGCAGCGGACAGCACGGTGTATATAGCTGCAGTCGCGGTAGTTTCGCCTTTGGCGTGAAACGAAACAGAACTGCGATGCGAGAGAGCCGACGTGACGCACGCGCACGGCGGAGAGGTAGAGTGCGTGCACATCGATGCGCGCTGTATACCTGCTCGCCGAGTTGCGCAAGCTCGAGCGCCGCGCGGACTTTATCCGGTATCGGTCATCCGGCTTTTTGCGAGAGTCTTACAGGGGGACTCGATTTTCACTTTCGTCATTTTCTTTGGAAACCCGAAGTGACTTAAGTTTTACGATTGTGTGCAAGGGATCGGTAAATGAGTACACATGTTTTCCATAGCAATGATAGGATGACTTACATGTGTCGTCTCTTTCAAGCTACTTTAATGGTTTACGGCATCATACCAGTTAGGATTTAAATTTTAAAATCTCAGCTTTTGAAGACATGATGTTTTTCATTTATTATTCAATTCAGTCGATAATTACTTATTTTCCGGTATCAAACAGAATTTACAAAGAAAATGATATTTCACGCTAGAAATCGGCAATTCAATTTTCAAAATGTTTCCTCGTAACTATAAAAAAAAAAGATTGAATAATTATATAATTATACGTCTAAATGTCATATATTTTTTTGAAACATTTTTTCCTAATAGTTAGCTCGAAATTCCTAGAATGAGTTTAAAGAAAAATTATAAAAGTGAAAATCTAGTAATCACCCTAAAAGTAAAAGTAAAAGTATAAGTAATTAAAATCTAACGAGTATACAAGACAATAAAAAATCAATTTATCATAATATTCCGCTTCAAAGGGTTTATTTTTCTTTCTTGCTATACTGCATTTGTCGCTCTATTTCACGGACTTGTAATAAATATAATTTGTCTTTGTTCGCTTTTTAGCCGACGTTACTGCAGATTTCACGGTCGAATTGAAGAAAGTCGACAATAAGACGATGATCGTGCGAGCGGCGCGAGCGAAACTCGTCTCCAAAGACCGTAATATCAAACTCCAGGGCATGGACGAGAAAGGACCGGTCAATGACATTTTGAACCACGGTGATTATTATTTTCTTTCATATTCGTATGTACTTATTAAGAGTTGCTCGACAGTATTGAGGGCAATGTACATACATATTTTATTTTATTCTGTTTTATCGAAACATGGTTAACAAGCTTATAAAATACTGTACGTAGCAATTAACGTAATGGAACGAGTAATCTCTGTTTGCGCAGAATAAACAGATTTTTATATGCGCATACGATGGAAAATTACGACCGTTGTACCCAAAGTGTAATAAGAAAGAAATACACAGGAAGAGACATGAAACTTTGGCGACTAAAAGTACACAGAGCGAATCGAACTTGTCGCAATGTGACTCTGACGTCGCTAGTATATGAACGAGTGTACACTGTGATCGAGATTATCGATATACACAAGTGTTACAACTTGATAGAGAAATTATGTAAACGCAAGCTGGAAAATACATGGCTTCATATTACGCGGTCTATTTTTTCTTCCCGTGTAATGCAACGGCGCATGAAATAATAATTCGAGCGACGAGTTTTTTTATTTTGGTCCGTTTTCTCGGTACCATACTTTCGTGTATAGGTATCGCGCGTGAAAATCATAATATAAACTTTTTCATATGTGATTTCCGCCACTTACTTTTACTCGCGGAGGGAAAAACGTTTTGTCTATAAATGTACTGTCGTAAGGCTTTGCAAGAAAGTGCCGCGCGATCAATTAAGGAATTCGTTGAACTCTTCGACGGGGGGGAATTCCCTGCGGTTAATAATCGAGGCTTTTCGCAATCCAGCGTATAAATCTCATCGAAACGTATCATTAAAACGACCTGCTATTGCACCAAGAGAAATAAATACAAATCGCATAATACAGGCAAATACAAACTAACTCGCGGTAAATACTCGTATAAAGCAGCTTTATAACAAATATAATCAACGCCGTGCGTAATTAAATCCTCAATTCCATGCCATTACGATAAATCTGATGCTGGATATTGTACGCACTTTTTACTTAGCATTTTGTAACGCCACGCGCATTATAATTTCTGCCCATCGGGTTGAACTTATGCCGGCTCTTACTTAGCAGCACTTTTTCTCTCCTTCGCTCCGCGGTTCAACAATTAGAATTCTCGTATGCAGGAGCTCACTCAATGACTTTCCTTTCACGCAGGTCTGATGGCTGCCGAGGCGGTCGCGGCTATGATCGCCGACGACCTGGCGTCGAAGGCTCTCAACGAGGGAAACAGCGAGGCGATGATCTACAAGATGTACAAAAATTTGCCCGTCGTCGACAGGACGTGATAAGCGCGGAATCAACACTACAAACGAAGCATTTCACGGAATACATTATTTTTCTACTCATGCCATAGCTGAACCATGGACTTTTCGCAGTTATTAATTTATTATAGGCAGCTGATTATATACTTATTCGCGTACTTATTTATATATTTATTTGCCATTATTTTTATTTATTTATGCGCGTATTTAATATCTTATTTATATTAAATTATGCCATTGAAACTTTTAACGTTGTTTTTTCAACGTTAAAATTTTAATAAAATGCTTGCTCGAAATAGCATTTTAATTGTTGTTATTCATCCTGATTCATCTTTCATCCAATCTTGACAGCATAATAATTAAGAAAACATGTTATACCTTGAAGAAATGAATTATTTATTAAAATATCATGCTAATCAATTGCACCAATTATCGATTTACAAGTAATGTGCATTAATTAAGCATAGATTGTTATATAAAAAGATTATATAAAAATATCATTGAACTCCTCGATGTAACATAAACATTGTAATTTCAATAATTTAATATCGAACGTTATGAATTTCCATATTTTCTATTTTTCTTTTATTCAGGCATAAGTATAAACATTAAACTATAAATACTTATTTCTTGAAAATTAAAATTTTTTTCAAAAGAGAAAATATTAATTTAAGAGTTAATGTTGAAAATGACTCTTCTTGCGCAATTGATTTAATAAACTTCACTTTAATTTGCATAAACTTCATAAGGATTATCTATGATACTGATAACATTATGAAGCTAGTTATGTATTGGTGAAATCCAATTAGTCACTATTTGATATATAAAACCTTGACGTGTGATTAAATATTTATCAAATGTTCCCATCGACAGCAGCTGCAGAACTTGAAACTACGTGCACGTATATTCAAAACTTGAAATTCATTTGAAAAAACCTATCCTATGACCTAGAAAGCTATAAAAGTTTCGCAGCCTTGCAGTACAGTGTGCAAACAAAACAGCATCCGCGTAAACAAAGAAATAAAACCGTCGAACCTGCACCTACACACACGAGCAATAAAAGCCAATTTTCAAAAGGATACAGTTACGCAAGCATTATAAAGGATGAATAAAAAGAATATCACGCCAGCCCCGTAATTACAAGCCTTCTATATAAATAATAATAATCAAATCTCTCCATTTTCGCGCGAGCCCTCGAATCATCGCGCCTGCACACTTATACGCGTATACGCGCATTTCCCTTATCTCTCGATCGTCCCTCGCGCGCGTTTCCTGTCGCGCTCGCTCCGACGTGCAGTAATTCGCCGCTTTTCTCGCCCGAGCCGGTCGCGCGAAGGCCATCCGATCGATTAGAGCAGTGTCACACGAAGCAGAGACAGAAAAACACCATGAGGTTGATCGTCCGGCCGAAGGATTCATACACCAAGAGCCTATAATGAAAGCCGCGAAAGAGGACAATGACACGCGTGGATGAAAAATCATCTCGCTTGTGCCGGTGTACGTGCATGTTTACCTTAGAGCCTCCGTCTCGCGAGCGGGACGAATAAAAGAAGGAGCCGGCGATCACGCAGGTGTACGTAGGTATATAAATACGGCCCTGACAGCGTTAAACGCCGGCCGCCGCTTCTGAGCAGGAGAGAGAGAGAGAGAGAGAGAGAGAGAGGCAGTCTAGCGTGATAAATTCAACTATTGCCCGTCGCGGGAGGCGACGCCAAAGGGAGAGAGAGAGACTCTTCTCTCTCCTCCTCCTTATAGCGCGCCCAGGAGAAAGTACAGCTTTAGTTTATATATACGGCCGGCGCCAGGACCATCGCACGCATTTTCGCATTCGACGCCGTACCGCCTGTCCCGCAACGCGTGAGCACGATTGCACGCGCTCCCTGCAGGCTCTCGTCGTCGAGGAGAGGAGCACCCCACGAAAGTTTCATCGTCATCGGTTGTAGCGGTCGATTCGTCGCTTCGCCATGTCAGGCTACCTCGGACTGGTGGCTCTGCTCTGCCTGGCCCAGATCTCCTTCGCCAAACTGCGTGAGTCGGATTCTTTGTTTGTTATTGCGAGGTCTTTGTTCCGTGGTGTTATTTAGAGTAAGACTGGCTTTTGTGGGAAGGTGCTGGTTCATTTGTGGTTTCGTTATAACCGATGGGAGTGTCGTGTACAAGATAATAATCAGTTGCTTGAATTAATTATTATTTCGAATTGGCGATTGAAAATAGATACAAAGTGAATGATTGTTAAAACTTGTCCTAAAGCTTTTGATACAGGATACGTGCAAAAGTTGTCATGGACCAGTATTTTTATTTTTTCTGTGAAAATGTCTATTATACATTATAGATACCCATTCGATATACAATAGACAGTGTTCGGGGTTAAAAATTCTAATTTTTCGTTGTACACTTTTTAAAAAATAACAGTTTTCGTTATATTAGACTTATTATTAGTATTCTTAGCACAGGTGATTAATTTTTCTGATGGTTAATTGTATTTTTCAATTATACCTATATAAATATAATAATTATATAATATAATATCACAATAATTATAATTCTACGATAAATAAATTAAATTAAAAGTATTAAGCAATTATAATTACAGATTTATTATATAAATCCTTATATTCGTCCATTAACATAAGATTAACACTGACTCATAAATGCAATAATGAATTTAATATAAAAAGTTATCTAAATGATAATTGTGAAAACTTGTATAATGCAGTTCATGATATTTTTTAAGATAATATAGTGACAAAGAAATAAAGAATTTAATGACTACTAAAATGCGATTATATGATAAAAACATACATTAAAGAAACAAATTATTAAACGAACTTTATAAAAAAATAATATCTTCGTACATATATATATATAAAAATATTTGTACTATAAAACATAAAAGATTATTTCTCATATAAATGATGTTTAAGCAATGAAATAAAATATTATTTAATTATCTTACAACAACATTGTCGTATTACAATGTCGAGAAATTGAAGGAATAACAAAAAGATAATTGATAACAATCCATGCCAAACGTTTTCGTTCACTTTTGCTTTCTAAAGCGAAGCTCGACCGACCGCTAATCAAGTTTAAGCGAAGCGAATCGTAAAATTTCGATAATCGATGGACCGGCTCTCGCAGTACTGCATCGCCAGCAAAGAAACGTGGAAAAAGCACGGTCGCGTGCGCGCGCTCGCCTTCACTTTCTATGGGCGGTGCGCGCTTTCGATTTTCGAGCGGTTCACCGCCGTGCATCGCAACTGCGCGAGCGCACACACACACACATACACACACGCATCGCGCGAAATAACTAAAATCGCACGCCCAAGTGCGCTTCGTAGCGATCCTCCTCACGTTTGCGCGATACCGAGTACTTGACGAGTGCTCGGCGAGATCGTGCAGAATTTCAAAAATACGATTTCTCGAGCTTTATCTACTAAGATCTTATGTAACTGTCGATCGTTTGTGTAATACATGAATTATACGAATCTGAAACCTGATTTATACCTAGTTATATTATTAAAGAGAAAACGTGATGGTTTCAAAAATTGAATCAAACATTTTTTGTTTAAAAATTGATTTTGAAGAAAGAACAACACTTTGTTAATATATTACCGTAACGTACACAGTTCCTGATTATTTTTTACTTATAAGATTATTACCTCAAACTTATTGTTACTAAAAATACTTCTAAAACTTGAGAAATAAAAGTAAAGTTGTATATTTTGTTAGTTTTACTATTATAATTTGAATATTTTACGCTACTTGTAATAGATAAGATGAAATAATGTTTAACAAATTAATGAAAAAAGATAAAAATATTTTCCCTTGCTTTCTCTCTGACCCGTTTATTTAGGTTACTGTGTACAATGATTTTTTATAGATACATAACAAGTAACTAATCGTTCACTACGATCTAAAGTTCCATTACGCTCGTGTTATAAAGACAGTTTCATAACGTTCATTTTTCAATAATTTTGTCATAAATAGTACGATTTCTTGATAGCAATCGAAAGCTATACATTTCAAGCTTTTCAATAATCTGCGAATTTTGGAAATTCGCCCAAAATCATATCATCAATGAAACTCATTTCAGCGCCCGGCGTGACAGTCTGCCCTCGCTCGGACAAGCCCAACGAGTACAACAAATGCGTCCTGAAGCAGCTCGAGGTCCTCACGCCGTACCTGGCCAAGGGCATCCCGGCGATGAAGCTGCCCGCCCTGGATCCCCTACTGTTGCCCTCGCTCACCGTCGACCGCAATCTCGAGGCCCTCAAGATCAAGGCCAACATGAGCAGCATCCAGGTGTTCGGCGGCTCGAACTACCTCATCGACGAGCTCAACGCCAATCCCAACGAGCTCACTGCCTTCATCAAGGTGCAGATACCCTTCCTCCACGTCAAGGGCAACTACGACGTGCAGGGCAGACTCCTGCTGCTGCCGCTCAGCGGCGTCGGCAGCTTTAAGGGCAACTTCAGTGAGTCATAGCTTTCTTCTGTATTTGGGCCTTTCGCAAACATAACCGAATAACTCCATTTTACAATGAAGGATGTGTAAAAACTGCATATTTTTGACCTTCTGGGAACGTAAAATCTTCATCATTTATTAGTATTATTTGTTTCATGCACTTTCATTTTATAGTTTTCCTACTGTACATCCAGTAAATTATATAGCGAATATTTTTATAATTTTAAGAATTCTTAGTGCTTGGATTGCTATTTAATATAGATTTTCATACTGTGAAAAAAGCAGTTAAAAAAATTACTCAACTAATTACGATAAACTTGCTTTCTCTTTATAGGGGCCAAAATCGGGCATCTTTTTCACATTCTTCTTTGTAAACTGTCGTAAACGTTTGAATATTAGTAATATAAATGAATAAGTATTAGTGAACTTAATCACTGCAATTGATACTTAAATATGCTGTTTGTCGATGACTAGTTTAAATTGGTTAAATAGCAACTGGATTTATAAAAAGTTTCAAAATTTTTGACTTATTTGGTTATGGTTCCGAAGGCCTCATTTCATTGTAAACGTCACAATAATGTATTATGAATGGATGAAAGAGAAATCGTTGTACAAGACGAACATGCAATATCTGTCGATGAATTCATTCATGACTGCAGCAATGACAAAGGAAAATATTACATGCATACGAAATATGGGATTCCTTTGTCTGTAGTGTGTGAAAGGATCGATTGAAAAGCAAAAATGTTGACCCGCTTATCCTTGGAGGAAGTGCAAAAGTAACCGCTGTACCAGTTGAGCTCGATTGAAAAATGTAGGCGCGCTTATGCATACCGGTCTTACCATACCGGACACGTTCTACTTGTCCTACGTGAATCTGTACTTCCGTTATTACCCAATCAACGCTGAACGCGAGTTTCCCTGAATTTGCCAGTGATAAGATTAGGTCAGAATTCAGTAGAAAATTATAAAAACTCTTCTATATAAGAGATCAAACTGATTCTCGTCCACGTATTTTGTAACTCTTACGCAATAATTTTGAACTTTCTATTTAAATCGATCTCATATTTTTTCATTACATAACGTATTAATCGATCAGTCGAAAAAATATATAGAATATATAAAAGGTTTGCATCATCACATAATATTAAGAAGAAACGTCAGTTGATTGACCGGCGTATTTCTCTTTCATAGTCCTAAACAACAACAATGAAGCGCACGTAATCAAGTGAGGAAAAACTAAGATCGCTTTTATCCTTTTCTTCTGCAGCGAACACGGAGGTACGAGTGAGCGCCCGAGGAAAGGAAGTGAGAGACAAGAACGGCGTTACGCGCATCGAGATCGACAAACTCCAGACGAAAATCCGCGTCGGCGATGGAAACATCAAGCTGAAGGCGCCGGCCTCCCACACTCTGACGGGTGAGCAATTTCATCGACATCCAGGCAACTTCTGCATCGACGGTTGAGCGGAAGAAGTGGCTATCTTAGAAAATGCTCGAAGAGCGTACTATTTCAGTTTACGCTTGAAGAGCCGGCTAACTTAGAAGTTGCGCGAAGAAGACTACTTCAGCCAATAAGTTCTTGCTTTTAATTTCGTAGTGGCAATAATAATAAAATAGAAAAAGGCATGTTTAGCCTAAAAATAAATTTTACTATTTTTATTATTGTCGCTACAAAATTAAATGCGAGAAATTATTAGTCAAGTAGTCCTTCCAAACCCTTTTTCTGAGTTAGCCCTTAATTTCTATCGAGCGTTTTTTTAGATAACCTCTTATTCCGCTCAACCGCCAATATATCTATCTAAAACATTGTTTTATATAAACCGTAAATAATTCTATTTACTGCTAATTAAATTCTTTTATGCTAATATTCTTTTCTTAATGTATATATACATACATACTCTGTTTAATCAGTTATTGAAAAATATACAGCTTCGGCTTACCAACATTCAATCTTATAATTCGTATTTTTGCTTATCATTTGTTTGCAGCTGACGCAGCGGCGACTTTCTTCAATTCGAATCCCCGACTGGTTCTGGACATCGCGAGTCCCATTATCGAAGACACCGCGGCGACTGTCAGCCGAGCGCTGGTAGCCAGGGCTCTGAGCGCCTTCACCAAAGATGAATTAGTACCGTAGTACCAGTGATTTCGACTTTTTTTATTGCGATTGTTGCGTTGTGTTTTTTTTAATATTATTATTTTTTTTTATTTTGTACGATCGTGTTCATGTACACAAATCGAGACAGTAAATGGAGATAGGCGATAAATCCGGTGATAAGAGGAAAGAAAGCTTAATTATCAGTATTAAATAATTCATTGACGTCGCTGATTTTTTTGTACAAAAGAATATTTGATTTGCGAGTGTGTGGTATTCTTGACATGAAATTGAAAGTTTTTTTTCGATAACTTTTTCATTATCGTAATTATCATTTTGTTTATTTTCGTGTTTTTAGAAACGTGATTGTGTACAAAAAATCCCGCTAACGATAAAAAACAGCTTCGAGTATATAGATTAGTGACCGAGGAACGATATATTCATGATATAAAAAACGATAAAAAAAGTGACAAATACGACTATTATAAAAACTATACATACTAAATAAATGTGATTTACATTTTACTGTCAATATACAATTCTTTGTTTTAATGTGTCAACCCCTTTTCTCGAGGCAGTGCGGGGATATCACGTTCGGGTGGCTGAATGTCGTGCCGATAGAGTCTATAATACAGGCGAATGAATCCTAATGAAATCTGACGAATGAGTTTGACTCGGGGAGAGTTTTCTACTCCTTCGGGAACAGCTCGTCGTAGGTGAAGGATTGCGTGATTTTGTTGGCTACGTT
This sequence comes from Gastracanthus pulcherrimus, assembly GCA_949152435.1. Lineage (NCBI taxonomy): Eukaryota > Metazoa > Arthropoda > Insecta > Hymenoptera > Pteromalidae > Gastracanthus > Gastracanthus pulcherrimus. The sequence continues at coordinate 3,344,236 of OX424576.1, read as the reverse complement.
TGTGAAGAGGTCCGAGAGGGAAGTTTCCAAGACTGGTCGCAGTTCGTCTAAGAATACGCCACTATTGGCGTTCAATACTTGGTTACTGGCCGGTCCTAAAAAGTATGATAAGATGATTCTATTATTATTCTTTAATTTATACAGCATTATAAATTTCTATGAGTAGTATAAAGAGCGAATGACTAGTAGATTTACTAAAATAGAATATAATGTGACGAAACTTTGAAGCTAACTAATTCGTAGCAAATTTAGAATAGTCGTTAGCTTACTATCTATCTATTATTAATTTTTGTTTCTTTATTTATTATCAAGACAGAAATTAAAATAAGATATTTAAAAATGTAGGTTAATTATATCACTGATTAGGAATAATAAATATTATCAATAGATCAATGACCGTTGAGCCTAGACCTCGATTGTCTCATTGCGAGAGTTGAAGTTCGTGACTTGAGGCTTTAACGAGCTTTTAAAACAGATTGAATGTCCTTACAACGCTACCTTTTTTCTTTTTCATTCGATACAATCAACACATGCTTATAACGATCAAATAGGCTATAAGCGGATGTGTAGAAAATTTCACAGCCTAAAATAAAGCAAAACGAAGAAATCAATTTTTTATGATTTACCGAGAATCGGATCCCCTCCAAAAAGATTGCTAAGGTATATTTTAGCGGAGCCAATTGTTATGGCTAGTTCCATCTTCTCGAAATTTAGGTACACATCGTTGTTCCTGTAGACTTTCCGAGCACGCAGCACCACGTCCGACTCGTAGCCAGCTAAAAAACCAAATTGCGTTATTATTTTGAAACTCGTCTCAAATAGATTTCCTCTTTTCTTAGATAAATTTATTATTGTTTCACTTCGCTTCGGTTTAATTATATAAATCACTTCTAAATCTATTACTACACAAGAGTTAATTAAGTTTAATTAGGAGTTAATAAAGTTTATTTAATTTGTGCCATTTTAGAAGTGAAAACATTTTCAAGGTCAAAGTAAAAAATTTTGACATTAAAATCATTCTAGAAAAAATTGCATTTTTAATAAAAATGTACAGCAACAAAAGAAAAATTTTCTTACTGAAATTTCCGGTAAGATCACCGCTTCCTGCAAGCCTGAGAAGGAGCAGCCTTGCATCGATGGAGTACTTTCCCTTGAAGTGCAACTTGCCAAATCCGACTCTAAACGTGAACTTGACATCGTCGACATCCGCCTTCAAGTCTTGTATTTTGAACGTTGACGGACCGAAGACCTGCAAATTAATTACGTACCAATTTAATTTTTCATTGAGTTTTTGCTTTAAAAATTAGCAGTTGTTACCTAAGATCAGCGAGTTATAAATAACTGATACTTTATTGCCGATACTTTTTCTCGTTACCAAATAACAGACTGTCAGACCATCGAATTCAACACGTTTTTATTCGAGTGTCGTGTTTTTATAAAACAGCGCACTAAATTCATCAGTTAATGAAAAGTTACGCATAATAAATTTATAATCTTCCAGCCGGTTTCGATCTATTATGTTTTTATAATTTATGTTTTTGATCAAGAATTTTTTTCAGATAATAATCAAAACAATGTTAAGGTAGGTATTTCCCAACTTTTTTATATATTAATAATTGATTATTATGTATATTCAAATAAAGTATTTCTTAATAAATAATAAAATAAAAATTAAAAGAAAAATATTTAAAAATTTTTTCGTACACGTGATGGAATAAGTAAACATCGGATCAAATTTAGTTGAATTTTATTGAAATGAAGCAACTTCATTAGATCGAATACTCGTTTTCGCTAATATCATTGTAGAATTTGAAAAAAAATAAAACAAATTCGATCAGTTGTTTATTTTGTCGAGTGTACTTAAAGTAATTTATTTTTTGATTATAATTGGTGATGGATGATTAATTTGAAACAATCATTTGACGAGATTACCATAATTATAATCTCAACTCGTGTTAAACTCAAAATGTTGGATTAAGAGGACATTCTACTTTCTCCGATATAATAAAATTATTTTTTCTATCCCCTAAATCAATAGATATAGTGTGTAGAATATGTTTTCAAAGTTACAGAATGATATCCGTTGTTTAAACGGACCAGAGTAAAGTTTACAGCTATGCGTATATTCAAATAGAGCAAAATGTAAAAGATTTAATGGGGGGGATACTATTTAAATATCCATTTTTGCTTTCTCAAAGAGAAAGCTTTGTAACGATGATTTTTTTTAAATCTGAGATTACGATATACTTCAATGTTTTTGAGATCGCTGAATCAAAATATACAGGTCTTAAGAAATGTCTGTCTGAGAGTATGAATATGTGTATGTATATGTGTGTGTGTGTGTGTGTGTGCGTGTGTGTGTGTGTGTGTGTGTGTGTGTTTATGGTCAAATTTTGTGGTCACCATAACTTTTAAAAGCCACGGTATTTCAGGCTGAAATTTCACAGGTACATCAGATGTGTGAACAAAGAACTGATCAGATTTTGAAGCTAAATTTAAAAATTAAAGAAGCTAAATTTAAAATATCGAAACTTAAAAATTATTTTTGAAAATTTAAAACTCTTTTAAATTTTCAAAAAAATATAAAATTTTTTTTGTTATTTTAGAGGTTAGATGTGTGAAAAATATGAATAAATTCGTAAAGTAGACGTAATTTCCTTTCAATTGGTGTATCTTACAATATCTTTAGAGATTGTTTTTGTTAAAGAATTGTAATTTTAAATTTTTAAAATTGTGAAAATTGAAAAAAATTATTTTTGTTATTTTATACGTTTGATATGTCAAAAAGATGCATATATTCGTAAAGTTCATGTCATTTTCTTTCTAATGGTCTATTTTACAATTACTTTAAACTTGTTTTTCTTAAAAAAATGCAATTTTGAACTTCGAATATTTTTTAAAATGATATAAATATATTGAAAATGTATACATTAGATAAGTAAAAATGTGCACTTCTTCATAAACAAGGCGCAATTTCCTTACAATTTATATATCTAACAAATACTTTAAATTACTTTTGTGAACAAAACACAATTTTAAATTTTTATCACTTTTTAACGCAATTGTATTTTTCATTAAAATGTTGTAATTTGATTAGAAATAACTCAGCAAGCAACTGATTAAGTTTTTGAGCTAATAATGCACCATTTTAATCTACTCATCACCGTATTCTGTAACATTGTCTATAGCATTGTCCATTGCTCATAAAGTCACATGTATGACTGTAATAATTCAGTAAATAATTGTACATTATATCTATTTGAGAAAGCATTGTGCTAAAGCAGTTAGCAGCGGTTTTTTACTTAAATTAATAGTTATTAGTAAGGAGAATATATTCTCATAATTACAGATTGATTCTTGATGTTTAAATTGATCTAGAGTGAAGTTTACAATTGCGCGTACTCGCAGAGCTAAAAAATTTCAAACAAAAATTTTTTATTTTTTTTATCTTGTACTTCAAGAGTTCTAAAATAAATTAGAAAAAGTTTGAAACCTTTAAGTACTATCTTATCAAAACAAAAATTTGGCTGCAATTGCAAAATTTAACTAATTTAATTTAACAAATCTAACCTTTTCTCAAATGCTAATTAAAAACACTGAACTTTAAACGAATATAGGTCATAAAATTTACAATAAATGAAATAAAACAGATTTACTTATCAACGTAAATATTAATTTTGCCCAGCATTCGAACAAAAAATTGAATCAGTTTGTTTTAGGAAACAACCTTCTTAAGAGGTTGTAAGTTGATCTGAAAATAATTATTACCTAGAATATGCATGAAATTCATTTTATAAACTTTAACATTGATCTTTAGCATTGAAATATTAATCAAACGAGTTTGAGAAAAATCTTAAAGCGTATATGAAGTCATGCATTGATTAAATACGTACTAGTTTTCTTGGCTTAGCCACCTTGCTCTAATTAAAAAAAAATAAAAATACAATACCTAAAGTTTATTATATTGGTAAAGAAATAAAGCCTCAGCAAGCCTATGCTTTTTAAGACAAGTATTGAGGAAAAATTGAACAAGTATTTCATGTCAAAGATGAACATTAAATTTTAAATTTCATGAGATTGCATGTCACTAATAGAAAAAAATGCAATTTAATTCCGCACTCAGTGCTTTTGTAGAAATATAAAACTCCGGAAACGTATTATTAATTTTTAGCACCTAAATTACGAATCTAATTAATGCTTCTTAGCTTTGGGATTATTTACCAGATGACGAAAAAGTACACTGAAAAAAAAGATTGTTAAATCTAAGTAAACGTTTCCTTGAATCGCACTAAGAAAAGATTTATTTGATAATAGTAAATATTTAATTATGTTTAGACTGGTATTCATCAATTCAATAAATATTTACTAAATTTAAGAAATATTTACTTTATTTAAGTAAATCTTTTCTTAGTACGATTCAAGGAATCGTTTACTTAGTTATAACAATTTTTTTTTCAGTGTAGTTATATAATATTTGAGATTCTTTGTAAACTAACTCTATCGTAGTTTAACATATATACATAGGTTTAGTCCTAGAAATAGCTTATTATTCAGTACAGTGATATATTTATTAACCATTTTATAGAACATGATAAAATGTTGAAAGACTTTTATATAATTTTTTATAATAAATCGCCTTAACATATTAATGCCCCTGCTTGAAATACATGATGTAGGAGAAAACTATATATTGAAAATAAATCGTGGCATTAAAATATGTAAATTGACACAAAAAATTATATTTTGCAATTTATTTAAATAGATATTGTTTAAAAAAAATTACCTTTTTACGAAAAACTAATATGGGAAATTTATTCAACGGTAAAAACTACTTAAGAAATAACTATTAGTTTTGTGAAATTATATTCCAATTTGTTATAAAATTCTTATAAAAATAAGTAGAAAAATTAATTAATTATGAAAATTAAATTTTTTCAAAAAACTAATAGCGACAATCAATTCTACAAGAAATATTAATAAACGGCAAGTATTACTTTTGTTAAATCACCTTCTAATTTGCTATAAAGAACGTAGAACAATTACTTTAATTCTGTGTTTACTAATTGTTAATAAGATTTATACAACAAATTGGAAGATGATTTGACAAAAATAATAGTTATTTTTCCGTCATTTTTCTGTGGAATCGATTGCCGCTATTAGTTTTTCGTAGAAATAATTTTTTAATAATTTATTAAAGCAGTGATTATTTTAAAAAATTGAAAAAGTCATCTTTTATGTTAATTCACATACTTTAATTCCATGTCCTATTTCTAATAGCTAATTTCACCCTACAGATTGTAGTTTAAACGTGGGAACCTATGGGTTATGCAATTAGCAGCAAGTAACCATTTTTCGACCCTTGTAAATGTCAATCTATATATTTGCACTAAACGGCAGCATACTACATATTTTGCGTATAAATAGTTTAATCGACCTACGCTTTTATTCAAATTCATGTAAATTATCTGAGTAAGCAAACCACTTTTTCTATGCATACTTTTCCTACTAGCATAAAAACACTAATCCATGCAATTATAAATGAGAAATGCAAACGCGTTCTTTACTAGAGTTACATCTTTATACTTTGATTATATTGATTACAATTAGTATTTATACTTACTCAAATATACTTTAAAAACTATTTAAGCCATTGTTTTAAAAAAGGTTTACTAAATTTGGGTGTATATGTATTTATAAATACATTACTACTCAACTTTTTTATAAAAAATAATAATTATATATAATTAATAGAATAGTAATTCACTAACTCACATAGTAAACAACGTGTAATATATAAATAATGCGTTATGTTAAAAGCTTGTCACTATACAATTTCGCTACATGAATTTAGTTTATCAGTTTACCCTAATTATATAATTTGAAAGTCAGAATCATGTAGATTAAATTCATGGATTCATTTTTTCTACACTAACTTTTTCTCTCTTACGTAAAAAAACCGTTGTCAATTCATTGGCTCTTATGCTCTTTCTACACCTAGACTTTAAGTTAGTCTCGCGTTAACTTTTGATATTAAATAAGTTTTGTTCTGTTTATGTAAAAAAACTTAGAAACTCTAAAAAATAGAGAAAAATATTCTCTATTTATTGGGTGTTATCAAATTTATTAGTCTATTTGTTATAATATTTATGATATTCAACATTGAAAATTAAAGCGAGACGAGCTTAAAGTCTAGATATAGAAAGGGCATTTGCTTCCTCAAACGTTATTAATTAATCAAACATAAAATTGTTTATTCTCTTTAATTCTGCAGAAAAGTGGTGAAAAGTCAAAACGACAAGTCAATTTTTTTAAATATCGAGATATATGGAATTAAATTTTTAAATCGCCATAAGATTTAAATTGTATAAAAACTTAAGTAGTTTTGGCATATCAAGTAACATTTTTTTCAATTGCCAATAATAAATTTTGCAACATTATTAAATTAAATTATTGATTAAATTTTTTTAATGCATATAGAAAATGCATACTACTTTTTCAGATAAATTATTTTTCATTTTGTAATTATATTTGATATTATAGACAATACTTTATTCATTTAATACAAATATATCATAAAACTGAATAAACGTTATAAAACAAACATGAATCGATGAATCTTAATTAAATATTCGTTTCAAATCTTCATCAAAAAATGAAGAAACTAAGTTTTAATTGTCCGACAATAAGCGCAAATACTAAAAGAAATCTATCAATAATTAAAAAAAATGAATATCGTAAAAATTAAAAAAAAATAATTAACCAAAAAAGAATCGATAAATCTTATAAATTGTTTTTTATATCAAATCTTCACCAAAAACCGGAAAGAATGAGCTCTGATTGATGAAATAAATACAGCATAATACCCAAGATAATATAATAAAATTTTTTTTTAAAAACAATGAATATCATAAAAACTATAAAGCCTTATAAAACAAAAACTTATTGATAAATATTAATAGTTCTTTTTAATTTGGAGTCTTTATTAAAAACCGAAAAGATGAACTTTGATTGGTAAAAAATTACTGCGTAATACTCTAGAAATAAGCGATAAGAAATTTGTTTAAAAAAACCATATAAATGAAAAATCGTAAAAATGTAACCTTGAAAATCTTAGAAAAAAGAAGTCCTCATCATCGGGGCAAAAACTTAGCCAAGGGATAGTAAAAACTACCTTTTTGGAAATTTTCAGAAGGAATAATGCTGTTTTACTCAAGTTATAGTTTGTCACAGAAAATCGATTTTTTTCTCGGCAAAAGAAAAATAAAATTGTTGAAAAAAATTTACTGACTATTGTACTCTATGCTAGTGATTATCTCAAAGTGATTTTTTCAATAAATTTCCATTATACATTTTCGATATACAACAGTTTTTAAAAAAAGATGAAAAAAAAAGTTTTTTCAGGATTGCATACAATATTACGCGCTTTCTAACTCGACAGCAAAGGCAAACTGACGCAATGCAGTGGTTTTTGCAAAACAACGTAAGCGTATAGTGAGAAAGGCCACAATTCTTTATTGCAATATAAACATAACACAAGCAGAAGATCCGAGACATTTCTCACCACACACGCCGGCGTATGTACATTTTAATATTTGCACTGATGTTGTAAATGAAAACATCAGAAATATTAAGTAAAAGTATACAACTTATTTAATTAGGTATCAAATATAATATTAATGAAGGTATGGAACATAATAATATGCTTGTTATTTTTTGGAAAATACAAGTAAAAATATGGATGATATATGTATGTACTCACCGTTATTCAAGTAGCCGTATTAGAATGATTTGATGTTAAAATAAGACCGAAAAAGTACAACTATAAAACAAAATTACTTGTATCATATTTCACATCAGCTCTGCAATTGCCACAAGCTGCTGTTGGTTATATACGTTGGTTATATTTTTCATTAAAAGATCTAAAAAATTATTTTTTCGTAATTCTTTCGATAGAATCCAGTATAAACATACTTAAACTAATTTTTTTACCAGGTTAGTATTTAGATTTACTTAATTTAAAAACAGGACAACTTATAGTAAGTTTTTATTTGATAAATTATACAATATAGTCAGAAAGAGCATTTCAGAGATGTCAAACCACTTTTCATGTATTCTTTCGATTGATAAGTATCTTGAGTACTAGAGGGTTAAATCGTTTGTAAGCCAGTACTACGTTATCAAATACGAAAATAAAGTGTCATAAAACCTGTATGAGCCATCTCCAAACGGATCACTTTCAAATAAATGAACCCAAGTTATTAAAAACTCAAAACATTTTATCTATACTGAATTTAAAAACAGAATGGGCCTGCATAGTTATTCGGAGCAATCGCGGATATACAGAAAAAGTCATTTATTAAGTTTAATATTATTTAGCTAGCTTTAGACCTTTCACTGCGAGGTAAAGTGAAGTAGAGGATACAATAAAATATTTTGAAGATATTTTACTAGTCTTTGCACAAGACTAGATAAAAATGTTAATTTAGATAATAATAAAAATAAAAAGCCATCTAAAACTCTTTAAAATATTGTAAAATACGAAAAAGTTAAATATGAAGGTTATATTGACCTATTTTTGTATACATATGCAATGCGTTGTAACGAAGGCTTTGTATACTACACTAAGATCACTCACCTTGATCAATGTTTTGTTAAATTTTTCATCTTACCGCGTATAAATTACTGCAATCGTATTTTTTCATGATCACTTCACCCCAATTCATTCTACCCCGAGAAGACGATTCTTAAAAATGTTAGTTTAAAAAAAGAAAAACCTCGCTTGAAGCTATGGATTGTTGGAAACAGTAAGTCAAACGTATTTAAAATAATTAGAAAAAAAATCTAGCTACAAAACCGACTATAAACATCTTTAATCGTTATAACGAATTCGACATACTAATTTTATTTAAGGTTGTTAAATACAATTTCTTTTATTTTGCAAAATATTAATCGCTAAGTATTGAAACTGTTTAATTATCATCCTTGCATAATTATCTTTCATAAAATTAAAACTAGTCATAAATAATAACTTGTATAAATAATAAACACGATTCGTTTTACCCGAGTGATCGCTTTAGCACAGTTTCCCCTGTACCCTATACCATACCTGCAGGTCGGTGATGTTGACGTCGAGACGCGCGCCGGTCGGTCCGCGCAGCAGCCTGATCTGGTCCAGGTTGAGGGGCTCGATGGCCGGCGACTCGAGCTCAGGTATGCCCACGGCCAGTCTGCCCCTCAGCTCCTCGATCGAGTTCGTGATGCAGGCGTCGATGTTCGGGTCCGACCTTTTGCACGCTTTTATGTAAGGTGCTGCAGCGTACAAAGCGCGTACCATCATTATTCACTCGTATATACGTAGCGATTAGTCTGACATAGCTTAGGTGTGTATAGAGAGGAGCACTTGGGGGGCAGGGAGGAACAATTACTCTCGCAACGATCAGTGATTTTGTATATTTACAAAAGTTTTTGTACAAGAATATTTAACATTGATAAATAGAGCCGTATTACAAAATATTAAATACTGCGATGAATATACATTAAAAATACAGTCGGGGCAAGAAGAAACAGCAGCATGAACGATCAAGCAATTAAAAAGCGATCTTTTGCGTTCCTCTCTGCCCTAAGAACGAGGCAAACAAATACAGTCGATTAAGTAATAAAACTAAAACACGCAAGAATTGAACTACGGTGAACGTAAATCATAGATTTGTAATTGTAATTTCAGAACTGTTTCTCTCTGCCCCGTTAAGTCTTGTCTCTTTAATAATAAATGAACAAGAACGCGCTGTCAGTTATAAAGCGAGGTATAAATGGCGAAGCACGAAGATGTCGAAGACGCGTGCGTTAATTAATCGGTGAAGACGTGCAGGAGAAAAGCGATGGATATGAGTAGGAGCACGTGAAAGAAGAGCAGATAGAAGATGGCAACGGTCTGCAGGGCATAGTCGATGAGGGGAGGCAGAAAGCGTATATTGAGCGGCGGCAGCTCGTAATCGTCCTGATTATCGTAAAGGCTCGCGTCCGCGGCGCTCGGCAGGGGCACCCAGACGCTGCTGGCGCAGGCGTACGCGCGGAGCGCCGCCGCGGCCTGCTGATGCTGATGATTGTACTCACGTAACGCGCCGAGAGCCGATCCCGTCACCGCCGCCGCCAGCCTGCAAAACGACAAACCAGTAAAGGATAAAACAAAACAAAACAAGAAGAAAACAAGAAGAACGAGGAAACGTTTCTTTGGGCTTGTGTGGGCTCTCTGAATAATTGCCGTATTCCTTAATTATCGCGACGCGTGATTCATTGGCTCGCGGTGAAGCTCGTCGCGTGCAACTTTTTAGATGTACTCTGCCGCAGCGATGGGTGAAAAAGTACTTTTGTCTTCTTGCTTCTAGTACAAGGAAAAATACTCGAATCGAATGAAAGAATACAAGAACTGCAAGAATAAATACTTGTATCAAATTAAATAATTCAAGTAAATGTAAATACACATTCATGTTATATTGTTAATGAAAGGTAATTTTTGTCGATCTATTTGACTGAACAATGCGAAAAAGAACGCACTCTTTCAGTACAAGTACAACATTGATGTGTATATAAGCTAAGTACTTGTACCCTTTCATTTAAGTAGTTTTCCTTGTACTTAAAACGAAATGATTAAAGTTGGTTTTTTTGTTCATCATTGCTCCTGAGTATGGGAATAGAAGTTATAAAAGGAAAGCTCAAGCAGCGAGATATTGCTAAAGCATAATTCAAATAATAAGTGAACATTAAGATAGAGATCTCAGAATTGCAATAAATTTCTAGAAACACGGAAAAAAGCTTCCCGTTACTATATTAGAATACACGTTTGTAGTCATTCATCATTTATTACGCGTGCATCAATTATATTGCGAATATTGAAAATAAATCTTGTAATATATGTGTTTATCTGAAAGATACACTTTGCAAAAAAAAACCCGGAAATTGAATAACAGCAAGACGTACACGAATAATGAGGTGACCCTACGAGTTTTCTCACTTCATATTATTTCTCACTGCAGGCGATTTCCATGACGCTCGCACGATTAATTCTGCGCAGCGATACCAATCCAACCGGATTTGCAGGACCAAAATTTATCGCAAATAAAAGGAAAAGACAAGGCGAAAAATGAAGTTGAAGAAGAAGCGAAATACGTCATAATAACAGCGTCGATTATAAGAATGACGTTGCGCCTTTCGTTTTTTCGCAAGGACCGGCTCGTCCCGCGGTCTCGACTCCGCTGCCGCGCGCGGCCATAATCGAGTGAATTTCGCAAAGGTTTGCACAACAACGTGCGAAACGGCGGTGGCGCGCGGAATCCACTCGCTGCCGCTGCCGCTGGCGCATTTCACTCTCGTTTTATCGTTGCGCGCGGCCCGCGCTCGCGTATATTATGCAATTGCCGCTGCTGCTGCGCCGCGAACTGTACCGGCGGTTCTCGCGGAGCGTCATGGAACCGGCGGGTTTTCTGCGGACCAGTCGTCAATGTGGGCCATTGCGCGCTTCGACAAAAAAACGCCCTTTTGACCTTGAACGATATGCCACAGGATTGAGACGCTTCTTTTTTCTTTTTCCTTTTTTCGCGGTGGCATGCGAGGAGTTTCACTGACTATTATGCGAATCACTGTAATGCGCCGGTAATTGGCGCTTATCGGCGTGCACTGCTAGATGCGAATCAAGGAGAAATTAAAAGCGAATTTTATAAATCGCCGTTCGAGCATTGATTGAGTTTACACTAATGCACTGTTTTGATTAACGACGAATTAAACACTGATTCTAATTTAGCAGAATGAATAACTCGGTACACGCAAAGAAATGAACGGTCACCCATGCCATTAACAATACGATTCGAAAAGTCAATAAACTTGGATGCATCGTTCGAATTCACCATCCAGCAGCCGCTCACTCGCGGTTGACTGGCCCAAACACGAACGAACCGAGCTGCACTCTGCACTGTGCGCCGTTCACTTTTTTGCCGATGTGTACCGCGAAATCGTGAAAAACAGGAAGAAAACAACGTAAATCGAAGATGGCAAGGAACACGCGTATGAAATGTAGAAGCAAAAAATGTGGCCTACCAGACGCGAATGAGTAGTGCGAGCATGTCCACTTGCGGCAAACGGACACTCGTGTCTGAGAGCTGCGCGCGGGCCCTATATTCGCCGGGGAGCTCCGCGGGTTAGGCCGCGCCGCGCTATACACCTGCGAGAAACCCATACCCACTCGCCCCCCATTTCTCTCTCGCGCTATACCTTTGTATACGTGCATACAGACATACGTACGTACATACATACATGTATGCGCGAGATGATGGAATTGGCAAAAGCCAAAGTGGAAGCCCGGATTCCTTGCACTATTGCATTCGGCCGGTTGATTGCCTCGTGCCACTTGCCAGCTATTGGTCCACGGGCGGGCGCCGCCATATGGCTGTCTCTCTCTCTCTCTCGCTCTCTCTCTCTCGCTCTCTCTCTCTCTCTCTCGCTCGCTCTCTCTCTCTCTCTCTCGCTCTCTTTCTCTCTCGATTGCCACACACAGCTTAGGCACTTGTATACTACTTGGGTCGAGCGGTGAGCGCGCGCGTATATGGGGAAAAAACGAGGCGTGAGTACACCGGCAGTGCAGCGCACTTTTCCCAAGAGTGTATAACTTAGACCGCCTAGCGAGACGACTTATGACGATAGACCCTCCCGCGACTGGATCGCTCGCCCGCACACTCGTACCATTAGTTGCGCGATGCATACTTCGGGTGCTGAGATGACTTTTTGCTGGATATTGCTTATGGTCTAGGCACGGGGATCGAGAGAAAGGGGGATTTTTATCGCGGGAGTAAGGAGGATGATGTTTTTTGAGAATATTTGAGGATGCAGTCGAGTAGGTGGTTGATGTCTAAAGCGCGTGATGTTTTTTGCGATTCGACGACTCGGAGCGAGCTGAAATAGTACATTATGAAACAAGGGAATAAAGTCGTGGGTTATTCCCATGGGTGGATTTACTGCCCGAGCGAAACGATCGACTTTATTCCCGTGTCGCATGTAGAACTTTATTCCCGACTTAACTGTGGTCATCGTATTACTTACAAAGTGGGACCCAGGCATGGAAGTTTGATATCATTTATTAAAATGTTATGAACTTGTTAAGAACATTTAAAAGTTTAAATTATATGAGTTTAATTTGTCAATATTTAAGTATAATACTTAGTACTTATAATATAAATACTTAGTACAAATCTAATTATAAATATTCTATGTAAAAGTTAAATATTAAATATTATGTACAAAATATTAAGTAATTCTAATTAATGAAAGCATTTTTATTCACATTTTTATTTTTATTCGGTAAGAGAAGATTCGGTCTTGAAGTTATTGAAAATGTATTTTAATATAGAGAAAAATAATTTGAAAAAAATGCATTTGTGGAAAAAGAATTTGCGGGAAAAAAGGAAATTTGCTGGAAAACGTAAATTTGCGGGAATCATATGCTACTTTGAGTACGTTACGACAGATGAGTTGCGAAAGGACCTTGTTGCATATTTGTACAGTCGATGTGATAATGGATGGAAGCAAGTGATAGACGATTTTATGTAGTATAAATGAATTTATATGTATGACAATGCGCATTTATGTTAAGTATTTTTGTTAGCAAATTATCTGTATAGTATAAAGACACCCCCCATTTAGCTAAAATAAAGTAGAGATTAAAAGCTGAACATAAAAATTTTATCTGGATAAATTATTAACATATATCCATACATATCGCTATCTGAAATATTTTTTTGCCCGGGTGTCCGTAAAGTCCTCGTGTAAAGTGCAAATTTCTCTGCGTAAAGTGAACTATTTCGCACACGTGTACGAAAAGTGATTGAAATGTGTGTAAAGTGAAAAACCGTGTGTAAAGTAATTACTGAAAAAACGTAAACAAAAAAATAATTATAAAAATATTGAAAAATTAAAAAAAATTTTTGAAAAAATTGTAAAATTTATAAAAATTTTGAATAAATTGTAAAATTTATAAAAATTGTGAAAAATTTAACATTTTCCGTTGTTCATAAACTTGAACAGAATTACGAAAAAAAATTTATTTTGAAAAGTAGAATTTATTTACTATATTCATAAATAAAATTTAATCAACAATTATATTGTTGCAAAATTTATTATTGTCAATTGGAAAAAAATGTAATGATATACAAAACTTTTTTAAGAAACGGTTACCTATTCTACCTACAGTTTACGCACACCTAGGTAAAAAAAGTTGTATGTAACACGTGCGTAACATTTTCACACTCGTGTAATTGTGACGGCACTCAAAAACGGGAGATAATGAATATTATCTCCGGCATTTGCGGGAAATAATGGATGATCAATTGTGTTGTGCACGACTCAAGAGGCATAATCTTCTACCCAACTCGCATGCATAAAAAAGGTCCTATCATGCTTTCGTTGAAAAAAAAATACGGGGTGTAACACGGGGAGAAAAGCTACTTCAGACTCTGGTGAGGTGTTTTCAGCACTCGGCTCCGTCTCGTGCTGTATACCTCACCCTCGCTAGAAATAGCTCATTTTCTCCGCTTGTTGCACAATGAACTACTATTTATTATTATTATAGTGGCCAAGTAGTAATGCACTGAGAGAGAAAATTAGTAAACATTACTAGACTATCTAGTAAATCCAATACATTGTAGGAACATTTTACTCATTACTATGAAATTTAGGACTGGATAATAGACGTCTTATTTTAAGTGCCAATGTTGTAATAGTATATTACGCATCTAGGGAGGTAAAGAATTGGCGAGTCCATAGCACGTGTAAAATGGCAAACACGTGCTATGGGGTCGCCATTTTACCTCCCATGGTGCGTATACTATTTTTCCTCACACCAGCACCGAAAATACACATTTCTCTCCAGGCGCCCGGGAGGAAAAGTGGTACTTTCGGTGCAGGTGTGGGGAAAAATAATTTTTTTTTTGCTGTCATGATGAATTTATTTAGTAGAAATTATAAGCCGATATATAATACATTTTCAATTTTTGAAATTGAACTTTATTTCAGAAAATTATAGCGTTCTAAAGTTTCTTTGTAATGTCACGATTATAACGACATCAAAGGTGCCGACGTATGTTCGTGACATCACCAAAAAATTTGGAACGCCAGATCTCATTCAATTTTTAAGATATGGATAAAATTCCAAAAGTTTACAAAGAAGATATATCACGATCTATTAAAATATGTTGTTAGATAAAAATGCTTTTTAACCCAATTGTATCTTATTTTGGTTGTACGAGACTCAGTACTAGACATGCTTGTAATATTTACTATCTTGCTAAGGAATAGATACTATATTATAACTTATATATAAAGGTACACTGTCAAAAAGGATTGGATATCACATCAATACTTTTATATTTATATGATAACTATACCAGTGTTGCTCGAATAACCATACATATTGCTGCCGTAGCTATATTATGGTTATCGATGATATTGAAGGGTTGTCACAGTAAAATAATATAGTTGTGAGAGCAATAACAAAGTATTGTTGGAGCAGCAATACGCAGTTTAGTTCGATCAACCAGATTAATTTAATTAATTAAAATAATTGCACTCAGTCCTAGATTGACTGTGAATCATTATTAACCGTACCGCATTATATATTGCTCCTAGACAAGTAATCGTCCCTACCTCCTGGTAGTAGCCGTTACTACTTTTTTTCTCAGTGTGGTTAGTAGTAATAGAGCGTGTAGGACAGCAGCTATCATAATCTCTGTCAGCTATAGTCATGCTTGCATCATCATTGTAGCCACCATAACTAGTTGTTGGGACTATAACTATGTAGTCCACAGTTCAGCCTTGTTCACACAGCCAGCTCTCTCTATTATTTGCAAGTAGCATCCAATACTCCTCAAAACATCCTATTTCCCGTAGGTCCATTTTAATATTCCTCTCACCTTCGTCTCGGTCTACCTGGAGGCCTTGCGCCTAGTGTCGGTTTCCCTACAAGTACTCTAAGTGCTGTTCTTTCACTTCCGATCGTATATCTACGTACCAAGCCCATCCTATTCTTCGCGATTTGATCACTCTAGTAATGCTTGACTTTCCGTGTACTATTACGTAGAAAATCATCAGCGATACGACACACAATCATTAGCGTGTATATGAAACCCTGCGACTTTCGAGCATCGTAAAAACTCAACATATCCGAGAGCTAAGTTCTTTTTCTTATTTGACAAAACGATTTATACATGCAAATCAAAATCATAAATGTAAATGTATCCTACATTATAAACCACGTGCAGCACTTTTTCGATGGAATAATTTATGCTATCTGCGCATTCTCGATCTTTATTTCGTTCTTCTTGCATGAAAAAGAGCAATGGAAATATGTTTATACTTATATTTTTCTCACAAATACTAATTTTAATGCAAGATATAGAACTTTCTCTTTTGACGCAATGCAACGCACGGGGCAAAAATCATATACACCGCGTACCGATTGATCGATGCATTAGCTAAAAGTATGTGTATGAAAAAAAAAGGATAGATTGACCTGCACAGCTGCGCCGGTGTGTAATACGTCGATACAGGCGAGTTTCGATACTCGTACACGTAGGCGAACGTGTATAAGTGCCTCGAACAGCGGAATAGCCGGACCTCCTAGATTAATTAATTGGCGGGTGCAGCTCTCGACACTCGATTAGTTGAGCCACGATTTTGAGTGTGCGCAATGCAGCGCGGGCTTGATCAGCGTAGGCACGCCATTGAGTGGTTTTCTATTGATCAGCTTACCGGCCCGAAATATCCTGTAAACCATAACAAAATACGCAAGATTGTTATCTTATAACGCGACTCCGCGTCAACCATCGCCTAGTGCTGCTGCATGCGACTCGCACAATTCATTCTAAATCTGGACTACATTTTTATAGGAGAAGTAAGCGATAAATATTAACAAGAATATACACTTTTATGCATTTTTATGAAAAAATCATATTTCTTATCTATTAATTAAACTTCAAATTGTAATGATACGCTCATCGTGTAGTAATAGCATGGCACTAATCAGACGTGCGATGATTTTTATGACCTTTATCCTTTACTAACTATTACTAAAATCAAGAGTCTTCTCGCTTTATTCTAGAGTATAAATTAACATATGTGATACGTATATTGGTTCTTGCATGAGTCAACTAATGGCTCATAAATTTTTTCATCGTTTAATTTATGTATTTTTAGACAATCATCACAGCTATTAATCTGTTAATGTTTTACTTACTTACAAGCTACATTACTCGCTCGCTGACCATCACTCGTATAAGTTAAACTTAAATAGCAGAATAATGATAAAATCTTTGTATGCAATATTATTATTGGGATATTATTAGTATACTAAAATATAAATATTGTATATTAACAACAAATTATCTAATAATATTCAATACAGTGCGCCGAGCGAGTCTATGGCTAAAGATGTTAAACTTGGAAGCATGTTTAAATATAAGTAGATGATGATACGCTATTATATGTTTTCAATCAATACATGAAAACATTGGCTCGGGTGCTTAGTTGCACGCCTGTGGAGGTTTAAGAGTAAATCTAAGAGTTATTTAGTTTAATTTTATTACTTCTTGTTTGAAAATAAAATGACTATTTATTAAGATGATTCATGAATGTTGATGTATGAATTTATATATTTGTTTTATAGTTTAACATTTACTTGACCATAAAATGAACTATCTATGATTATACGTAGATCATAATTTTAAGTTGCAAAATTTTTAAACATTTTAGTTTAAAGGACCTATATTTTTTTAAAGTTTCAATCCCGATACTGCAACATGAATTTTAATTTAATTATTACATTTTTTAAATTTTAGTTTAAAAGTAGTTGTTAAAAAAAATTAAAACAAAAATAAATAAAATAAATTAATAAAATAAAATATAAAAATAATAATAATTTTTTTAAACTCTTGAATAAAGGGCGCTTTATTATAGAATCATAATAGAGAAGAAAATGTATAATTTATATACACTAAAAGACTTCGTCACTGGTCTCTGTAATGTCGACTAATATTGGAGATTAGGCAATAAAATTAAAGAATATTAAATAAAATGAAAGATAATAAATCTGTAATTGAATCTCAGAAGCAATCTAAGGCATTCTAAGAAAGAGTATTTCACTGCATATTGATTACCTTTTGATTTAATTTGTTTATCTTTCTTATAAATAAGTGACTATTCAAAAACCTTTGTGTTTGCAAATTGAAAGCAAAAGATATCTGCAATTTATGATACACGTCGATTTGCACTTCATCAGCATTATTGCTCTCATTTTGCTAAATATCAATATCTTTATTATAAAGGAGTCACATTGTTTATCGTGAAAAATATTAAAAACGGTATTTTGGTTACAAATAACAACCGAATTTTATGAAATTTTAACCAGGCAATGCTCACAAAAACTTTAAGTGCATACTATGTGGATTTTTTTCTAAGAAACTTATTTTTCTTCGAAGAATTATTTAAAAACAGAAGTCGATACACATATTCCAGTATAAAATGCAATTCTTCAAAAAAATTGACTTAGTATAATACCCTTTAATTATATAATATTATATGATTTTCAAAAGATTCCGTTATTATTTGGATGCGGAAAACGCGCTTTATAAGTAACTTTCACCTCCCCATAAGTATATACGTTCTAGCAAATGTATATCAAATTATTTAATTATTCTATATTTCTTTTTATATATAATCAATGAATGGCAGTCTCAACCCTGTAAAAGATAGAGTGAAATTTTGTAGATCTATTTATATATATATATATATATATATGTGTGTATTACATTCCCTATTGATTAGTTAGATTTATTATTATCATTATTATATTTAATCTTCAGATTTTCATTAATTGGTATAATTAGTAATTAATAATTAATGGTATACCCGACCCTGAAAACAACTTTTCGAATGTACCTTGAAGGAAACTAGTGATAGATGGAACTGGCTAACCTAACGATGTTGACGTTTCGAAGCGAGTTGCATTTCTTAATCCATTTCTTTTTTTCTTCTCTATCCATCCATTTTTGTATTATGTCAGGTCCTAAAATGTTCTTACAAACGTAGAGCTTCAGAAAGTATCATAAATTTTTTTTCTATAATTTGTTCAAAAATCAGTGTAGACCTTCCCTGAATACATTTAATATGTAATAATTTTGTATTTAATTTTCGTAGGATCTTTGCGATTTTTGTAAAAACCCAGATATACAAAATGATCAACCAACATAAAAATCATATTAAAAATATAATATTATATTTAATATTAATTACATAGTTGGATTCATTATTATCATTATTGTCTTTAATAGAAGAAATAAAATACATTAAACGTTTATTTTATAACTTTAATTCATGTTAGACACATCCGATTTCCGTAAATTTCCATATATACGAAATTCTCTGACAACATAAAAAACATATTAAAAACATAATATTACTTTATTTATTAATTATTATGATTTATAAATATTATTATTACTTCCAACGCACAAAATAAAATATATTTTACACTTATTTTACGTGTCTAATTCACGTTAAATATTTCCGATTTTCGTCAATACCCAGATGTTTGAAATGCTAAATCAACATGAAAAGCATGTATTAAAAATATAAAATTTATGCTAGCTGAATATTTTCTTTTATGTAGAAAGAGAATGACCACAAAAAGGAACAAAAATTTTAACCACGTTGAAATAATAAAGAAATTCTTAAGAATAACTTTAGGAAAAACATCAGAAACCACAATCAGACAACATAAAAAACGTATTAAAAACATTAAAATATGCTGAGAAGAACATTTTTGATCTTGAAAGAAAAAAATGACTACAAAAACGAACAAAATAAAACACAAAAAACCATAAAAAAATGTACCCATGCAAAAATAATAAAGAAATACTACAAAAAATATGTAGGAAGAACATCAGAACCCACAATTAGACA
This sequence comes from Gastracanthus pulcherrimus, assembly GCA_949152435.1. Taxonomy (NCBI): domain Eukaryota; kingdom Metazoa; phylum Arthropoda; class Insecta; order Hymenoptera; family Pteromalidae; genus Gastracanthus; species Gastracanthus pulcherrimus. The sequence goes on along the minus strand of OX424576.1, from coordinate 3,324,238 downwards.
TCAGAAATCACAAACGAACAAAATAAAATACCTATTAAAACCATAACATATGCTAACCGAATATTATTTTTGCCGGAAAAGGATGACCACAAAAAAGAGCAAAATGAAACGCAAAACAAAATTATAACCTCTTCGGAATGTTTAAGATATCATTAAAAGAAAATGGGAGAAAGACATCAGAATCCACAATACGAAGAGACAAAAAGAGTTTAAAACCATAAAGACGTAATGAATGTGTTAGTTACACACGTCCTTTTGTAATAAATTAATACAACATAATAGAAGAAAATAAATTGCAACCCAAAAACAATTACATAATTATGGAAGCACAAAATGATTAATGAAAAACTGAATTTCATGATTATTTGGAATATTAATATAATATATATATATATATATATATATATATATATATATATATATATATATATATATATATATATATATATATATATATATATATACTCTTCGTACTCTTTCAAATTCCAGAGTAAAAAATGGGGGTTCCCATTTAAAAAAACACAAGTTGCATTCAAATCACCTTGAAAATGGAGGTCTGATCAAGGTCGGCAACTTAAGGCCCCCTTCGAACCAAACAACTTTTAATTGGATCATTTTCGAAAAATCCGCGATTTACCATCTTTCCAGTACCAAACTCGGAATTTACCTCTAAATGACTTCTAAGAGTAATTTTGACTCCTAACATAGGCACATACCTGGAAGTAGAATTTCGTATTATTTCCAAATCCGGAGTAAAAAATTGGGATTCTCTTTTAAAAAACACAAGTTCAAATAACCTTGAAAATGGATGTCAAACTTAAGGTCAAGGTCAGCAACTTATGGCCCCCTTCCACTCAAACAACTTTTTATTGAGTTATTTTTGGAATAACCACAATTTACCAACTTTCCTACACCAAACAGGGAGTTGACATCTAAATAACCCCTAGGAGGAGTCACTTTGATTCCTAAAATGGGTATCTACTTAAACGTAGAAATTCGTACTTAATTTTCGTAGGATTATTCCGATCTTCGTAAAAACCCAGATAAACAAAATGAGCAACCAATATAAAAAGCATGTATTAAAAATGTAAAATCTATGCTAGCTGAATATTTTCTTTTATGTACAAGGAGAATGACCACAAAAAGGAACAAAATAAAAACACAAAAAACAATAAAAAATTTTGCTCACGCCGAAATAATACAAAAATACTAAAAAAACAGTAATAATATGGTTTCAAGTCACAATTGGACATTAGAAACCATAATTAAACCAAATATAAAACGTAATAAAACCATAAAATATGCTAGCAAATATTTTTTTTTATAGGAAAAGAATTACTTACCATAAAACAGAACAAAATTAAATACAAAAAACAAAAAGAATGTAACCCTTTCGAAATAATTAAGATATAGTTAAAATAAATGTGGGAAAGGCATCAGAAACCACAAAACGAAGAGACAGAAAGAGTTTAAAAACATAAAATAGTATATTATGCATCCCGAGCGGAGCGAGTTTTATGATAGCACATATGCGCATAGCGTTGGGGGACTAGAGTGGGAGCAGGGAATTAATGTAGCACTTGTTTTCCGACTTAGCGGGGAAGAAGTAGTAACTTTACGCTGGGGTGTGTTAAAAACGTAATAAATATATTAGCTACACACTTTTTTGTAATATATTAATTCAACATATTAAAAGAAAATAAATTGCAACACAAAGATGATTCAAAATTACGAAAATGCTAAAAAATTGTGAAAAGCTGAATTTTATGATTATTTATTTCCATTTTTTTAAATAAAAATATATGAAATTTACATCTAATTAAAGTAAAAAAGATAAAACCAGCTAATGTAAAGAAAATGTTTATGATTAATATGAGAATAAAGCGGTAAGAAAAATAAAATAAGGATTAAGAAAATTAATGAAATGTTTCTAAATTAACGTGTAATATTTTGAATGATAATATAAATCATTCCTAATGTAGGCTATTTCTCAAAACTGTCTATTTATAAAAGCCAGAGAATTCTTTGTCGAGCGATAAAGCTCTGCTACTCAAACTGCTCTGGTAAAAATAAGGCGCATAAAGCAACAATGGAAAGACTAATGACAGTAGTACAGTATCGATGGGATCGACAACTTTTGACTTTATTTCTCCAAGACCGTCGGCTTGTGCACCACGCGGAGACATTGAGACGGAGAGGAAGGAGAAGTCGCTCGTCGATGAGAGAGAGAGAGAGAGAGAGGGAGAGAGAGAGAACAATGGGAAATCGATTCGGAGAAACAGTAGTAGTGGCAACAGTTGAGAGTGCATTGTCTGTAGGGGAAAGAAGCGTAAGATGACCACGCAGCAAAGTGAAGATTTTGATTATTAAGAAAATGAAAAATAAATTTGAAATTTGTTTTAATAATTTACATTGTTAAAAGATTAGGGTCACAACGTAAACATCCAATTCGTAAACAAAAAATGCCGAACTAGAACCTATGTTGGTCGCTGTAACTTTTTCCAAAATTATAGAAAAATACGGTACAAAGGCAGGAAAACTGGGATAAAGCACTGTATATGAGTCATATACCCGGAGAATATTGCGAGGTTGATTTCCGTAAGCGTTTTTTGCAGAGTTCCATCTATACTCATGAATGCTATACTTTATAAAATCTTTCTAATAATGAGGAGAACTTTTACCTATCTGCAACAACACTGGCGGGTCGCATGGTTTTTTGTTCGAATTTTTTAATTTTACGTAAACTTTAATGGGGGCCGATTTCAGTCCTTATAGGTCCTCATCCTTTATAAAGTTTATATTGGTGAAGTGAAAATAAGATTAAATGAACCAGACTCAGATAATAAAAATAACCGTTTTACCCTGTAAGAAGTGGTCATGTTATTGCAACGTTTTTTTTCCATTTATCTCATACAAAGTGGAACTAAAATTAAAGTTATCATAATCAAATAAAAAATAAAGTGCTATTTTTATTTACAAAGTTATAATTTTACTCAGCAAAGTGAGAATTTGGCTCAAACTTTTCTATCTTAATTGTTTTTCCATAAATGTCAAAACAGAGAACATGCAAGAATTTAGATTTTAATTTTATTCGAAAGTGCATGAAAAAATAATGAAATTCCCAAGACAGTCTTTTTTCTTGTCCGTTAACTTTTATAATAATAACATATCAAAGTTGCGCTGAAATTTGGTTGTTCTTTGAATTCCTGTCTTCCTATCAATTGAATTTTTCATGATTACGTAGGTATATCGCTGATCAGCGCCTCTGACAGTTAGCCTGAATTTATGAAATTCATATAATAATTATGATACCTGCCGATGGAGGTGCTAACCCGGCTAAACGGCGATATATCTGTCTCCGTGAAATAATCACGTGATAGGAATTCAAACTATTACTAAATTTCAGCGCAACTTTACTATATTATTATTATAAAAGTTATCACATAAGAAAAAAAACTGTTTTGGAAATTTTATTATTTTTTCATGACCTTTCGAAATAGTACATTATGCATCAAGGGAGTAAAGTGGGCAATGTACGCACTGTGTGACGTTGCCTACCGAGCGAAGCGAGGTCGGCATTTCATACAGTGCATGCTTGCCTACTGTACTCCAGAGGTGCGTATACTACTTTTCACCACACCCCCGTAAAGAAATGACTGTACGCATCTCAGCAGGCCGTACAGTACCCCATGCTCTGCCTAGAAGTAAAGTGACTTGTGTACGCGCGACGCGCTGTTTTACCGCTCGAGACGCAGTCGAGAGCGGAAAAAGGCGCATCGCGCATGCGCAAGTCACTTTATTCCCTAGGCAGTCCATGCGGTACTGTACGGCCTGCTGAGAGGGCGTACAGTCAGCACTTTACGCGCAGTGTGGTGAAAACAATTAAAATAACAATTTAATTGCGACCCATGCATGTTCTCTATTGCCCTTGCATGGATTTCAGATAGTACTCTTTTCATATAAAGAATTTTTTGTAACACATGAACGAATTTCGCTTATTAAGATTTATTATATCTCACTCTTGGTACACAGTATACTATTTTGTCATAGTAGGCGTAAAGTAGACTGTTTTCGACATGTTTTGCGGGCGTAAAATAGCACTTTACGCCTACTGGGCTAATTAATCTAATTATTAATTAGAAAGAGATATAGCAATTTAAAATTAATTTATTAGAACAAAGTATTTCATATTGGAACAATTAATTTAGTTTGGGGATGCTAAGTGTCGATGAATTGGCAGCGGCTTTTTCTTTAATTACATATACGGGCATTACTGCTCTGAACTACGTAGCGGGTTGCAGGTTCGATGTCCACCACCGAAAAAACCGGAAAAACATTTTCTTGAAAATGTTCGGGAAAAACATTTTCCCGAAAAATTCGGACTGACGGGGATTCGAGCCGGCGCCCCTTGAACGGCTGTTGTCTTTTTTTGATTATTTTTTTTGTTTAATTGTAAAATTTGTTTTATCATTTTTTTTACTCAAAATATTTTTTTTAATTCAACAATATTTTGATATTCAATTTATTTTTGATCCTACCCTCGCTTCCCTTCATCATCCATCCTTCTGTCACACAGATGCATATTAACCATATTCGACTACATGTTTTTCTTATTCCGGTATTCCTTATCCTATATGGTCACTTGGTTACGTACTGTAACGAAAAACGATATTCGGACCTTGGACGTAAAGTTATACTTTCCGCCCTTGGTACAAAAAGTACTATAGAATGCTTTATACTTATGCAATCATTTTAATCGATTGGCAATCAAATTATTTTGCTTGAAATGGAATTTACGTCTTTCCAAGTAAAAGAAAAATCACTGTCTTACCGCAAAACGTGAGTATTGTGCCCCGCTCTCCCCTAGGCTGCCGCTGCAGCAGACTACTTAATCGATCATTCGCGCGCCGCCGGCGCGTGCATAGGTACATTTATATGTCTATACACACACACACGTACATGCAGTTGCACACACATACATATGCAGGCCTGTCAGTCCGTGCACGGATTCGTACATATAGATATCGAAATCGACGAATGGCATCGTATCGCAGGAGGCGCGCAGGTCCAGGTGGGGATTCGTTCGCGGCTCGGGCCACGATAGGTGGATCTCAGCCACGCTGCGACCTTGAACTTAATAGAATAGGAGTCATTGTAAGGCCGTCTCCATTGGGCCTCTTGAAGATATAAATATGGGCTTGCCACCTGCGAGTGTCAGCAGTGCGTGTTTAGATTGCATCCACTTGTTACAGTGTCGCGCTCTGCTTTGCGTCTCTCTGCACTGCTCGACTGCTCCCGCGCACTCCCAGGCTGCTGCACACGCACGAATTTTCGCTCGCACGCAGGACAATATACACACGCAGAGAGTCATGGCTCGTTGCCTCCTGGCCTGCCTGAGCACGGCACTGCTCCTCGCGCTCGCCCACGCCGAAGTTCGTAAGTATGGCCAGTGATGCGCAGTTTCGGCTCTCGCGATGTTTTTGGCGTAGACGTACGGACGTCGGGTTCCGGTTTTCGAGAAGCAGTGTCGCGTTAGAGCGGCCGTTAATGAGCGGTGCACCGCCGGCGCCGCGATTTCTGGTATTCGCGAAAATAATAATTAAAGCAAATGACAAACAGACGAATTTTTTATGAATTACAAAATAATCGCTATACTTAAGAGAGGTCTTTTCAAATGATTAGTACATGATTTAAGAAATCAAGTTATTCCGAGTAAGTTAATCATTATATCCTTGAAGGATAATACATATTCTATCGTACCAATGTGTTATTTTCCGCTGCTTTATTGTAATTTCGAAAAGTTGATTTCCTTCTCAAGTTTTATAATCAGCTTGTTTACTGAATAATACAGCATTAGTAAGATTAAAATCTGATAAAACAAAAAATTTACAGAGTATTCATTAGATTAATGGAATTTTCCTATTTTCTCATTAAATAAAGTATAAACTCCTTATCAATGACTGCTAGGACACTATTTTCTGATCACCTAAGATCTGAATATGAATGACCAGCCCTTGTATACAAAAGTAAAAAATACATGTAATTAATTAATTACTTTTCGAATCTTGGACAATTATACATTTTCAATAAGTTAACTTTGAAATAAGATTTCATGTGATACCGTCACAAACCCAGTTCCTAATCAGCTACGAGCAATTCCTTATCGTCTCTTGTTTCCATAAAAGCACTTTATAAACTTTAAACACACGCTTCTAAATAATAAATAATTATTTCTGAAGTCCTGAAACTTTTGTTTACAACAGTAAGTTCAAGTTAACGTTTTATGTAAGAAAATAATCAGGAATTGCGTCTTGATCAGGTAGTGGATCCTAATCAGAAACTGTAAGCCCTAAAGAAAAATGTTGTGCGCGTGTTATTGCAGCGTCCTACATCCAAGTCTGCGGGCGCAACAATCCCCAGCTAGACAAGTGCGTCCAAGAGAGCGTGACGAAGCTGACGCCCAAGTTGAAGGAGGGCATCCCCGAGCTGGACGTTCCTTCCTTGGAGCCGCTGTACGTCGACGAGATAGCCCTGGCGAATCTCGACGACTTCCGCGCAGTCGCGACCAACGTCAAGCTCAGCGGCCTCTCCAACTTCAGTATCAAGTATCTGCGCGTCGATCTCGACAAGCAGAAGATCGACATTGAAATCGCATTCCCGCAGGTGTACATGGACTCGGACTACGACGTCAAGGCCAGGATCATCGTGCCGATCAACGAGAAAGGACCCATCAACACTATCACAGGTATTTCCGAGACGATTTTATAAATGCCGTCTGAGTGTGGCACCGAATCAGGTTTTGCGTGAGAATCCTGGAATTAGAGAATGCTGACAATTTTTGAATTAAAATTGAATCGTCGTCAATCGCGTTATCGGAGATGTTTTTGAATAAAGTAGTTTGATATCGATAAGTTATTTACACTTTTACAAAAAATATAATATTTATTTTAGACTTTGTTTATATAAAAATAAAGAAACGTAAAAATTTAAGACAAAGTATTCTTCGATTTAGAATAACAAAAAAATAGGAATTCAGTAAGGTAAAAATAGTTCTATTAATCATCTGTGACAGAAGTTAATTAAAATACGGCTTTGTGCATGTCCGTAAACTTTACTCAATACGTTTACGTAAAGTGAACTTGTTTCTATTGTGAGTAAAGCGTTTTTTTGACATTGAAAAGTCTGGTTGTTTGTAATTGTTTGTAAATGCACTATAATGTTTCATCAATAATACTAACACTTATTTAATTTTATATTTTTGTCAAATACTATCTTTTTACAAATTTATGAAAATAAGCTATAAACTTATTATTTAAGTGAGACCTTACTCAGAAGCTTCAAGCAATACAACAATTTATTATCGATTTTAATTTATATATGTGAGAAGAGTATAACAAAAAAAAATTAGCAAATTTTATTATAAATTGAAAATGTTATAAACATTTATAATGATGAGCTCTCATATGACTTATATGCATATGAGAAATATTAATTCGCTTTATCTCGTTACTCAATATTTTGAGATTCAAACTGTTCCACAAGTTTCAGTTTTTAAGCATTCAATCTGAAACTTTACACACAAGTTAGTATACATATTATTTAATTATTAACAGAAATTTTTTTAAATTGCAAATGCGAACAATTTCTACACTGGTTTTTATCAACTATCTAAAAAAGAAACCTTAAATTATCAACTTTCTTCATTAGTACTACTGTAATTAGATAAAAGATATGTCCAATTGTAAGCCGTTTTGTTAAGGTAGAAATTCTGTCAGAATTAGGGAAATACAGAAAAATACAACTACTGAGCTTCTACTTATTGTATGATAAAATTAACGCCCGTTAACAACTGCATAAACTATTATTTTCAAATTTATGACTTTATTATATGCTTTTTAGAAACCTTAGATCATTTACATGACCTCCACCGTTTCAATTTTAAAAGATACTTAATCAGTGAAGAACAAAGTACATTTGTTTATGAAATGTGACGCACGATAACGAAAACTGTAATCAATAGTATTATGGATAAATGCATATCATTCTTCACTATTTAAGTATCTTTTCAAAATTAAGACGGCAAAGGTCTTGTAAATTATTTAAGGATTCTAAAACGCACCTGAAAAACCTCCAGGAAGTTCATTTGTTGTTATTTTATTGGTTATTACATTTTGTTCGTGAGTAGAAAGGTTTCATCTAATCAATGCTGTGCATTTACTTTACACATCATACATTTTATAATAGAAAAATAATTTTGTATATATTTCGAAGTAATTTTCTCCTTAAATTTCATATAATATATATGTATACATCAACTTGTGTGTAAAGTATTGTGTGTCAGATGTATAATTGCTTAAAAACTGAGCCGCATGAAAGATTTTAAATCCTAAAATATTAAGTTATAAAAAAAATAATCAAAGTTTTTATAATACACATAAATCATATTAGAGCTCTTCAATAAAATGCTTATAACTATTTTATTTCAATAATTATCTAAAACGTTTCTACATATTCTTCTTACATATAATACGAAATAAAAAAGATAATAAGTAAACTTTGATTTTCTTGAAGCATCTTAATTTCTTCCTAACTCGACGGGGCAGAGCCAATAATAACGCTGCAATTCATCTTCTACCTATCTTTGTATTGTAAGATTATGATTTGTTCCACCATTACTCTGTCCGGAAAAGTGCTGTCCATCTGAAAGCACCCTCATACAATAATGAATTAAAAACATTATTACTTGCATAAATTTAAATGATGAGAAGTATACTTAAAATCATTTAAGTTAAATGTATGTCCGTTTTAAAATATCAGAGTAAAAGACTTTAATAAAAAGTTAATTTGCAATGCTAACGAGTTTTTAATATATGCTTATCATTCTGGTGTGAATCAGGAAACTAATTTGAAAAGAAACGATCGATAGATACACTATTAATGAAACTATTCTAGATTTATGCATTATTTCAGGGTTGTTGATATTTAATATATCGCTTATTCTTGAATTTCAGTATGCCACTGTTGTTAACTTGATCTAAGAGATTATATATCGATAAATATTTCTATTTTGTTGAAACAGCTTTATAGCCATAAAGTTGCACATTAGTCAGAAACAAGAAACCGCTGTCAATTTATTGGCACTGAGCTTCCTCAAACCTTGTTCCAATGTGAAATTATTTGCTTTATTTAATTATTTAGTGTCTTGTAAAGTTTTGTCTTGTTTGCTCATCGAGGTGAACAGCTCTAAGCGGGCAAAAACATCAAAAGTTTTTCAATAAGCCGGCGCAAAAAGTGTTTTTCAGAAATCTAATTAGTTTTTAAAAAAATATTAATAAAAATTTTTCACAAGTCTACTTTTTAATATGTCGAGATATATAAATTGAAATTTTTAAATTTAAACTTATGCAAAAGTACTATATAGATTATAAAAAATATTTAAATTGTATACAAAATTAAAAAGTTTTAGCATATCAAGTTACATTTTTTTCAATTGAAAATGATACATTTTGCAACACGATAATAATTGTTGATTAAACTTTATGAAAATAATTTTGTAATTTTATTCCAGTTTATAAACAACGTATTTATTAATTTATTACAAAAATATCATAATAATGAAAAAACGGTATAAAACAAAAACGAATCAATGAATTTTAAAAACTCTTATTGATTTCAAATCTTCAACAAAAAATGAAAAGAATTGCTTTGAACGGACAAAAATAACAGCCTAATACTCAAAATAAAGCAACAACATTTTTTTGAAAAAAAAAGAATTAATATATTAAAAATGAAAAAACATTATAAAACAGAAACGAGTGGTTGATTCTTAAAAATTCTTTCTTATTTCAAATCTTAATAAAAAAAATGAAAAAAATAAGCGTTGATTGGTCAATAATTACCGTGTAATACAAAAGAAAAAGTCCTTACGATCTGGGCAAAGAACTTGGCCAAGATATAGTAAAAACCTACCTATCTGGAAATTTTCAGAAGGAATAATGCCGACTACTATCACAAAGTTTCCTCTTTAAGGAAGCAAAAGAACTTATTAAAAGTAACGGTTGAGTCGTTTTTAAAGAAACCTATTCTTTATAATTATAAAATTAGAATTTAAATTTTTTCTAAAAAAATAACTTTTTATTTTGTATGTAATATCTACAAAAAAAGGTAGGTTACTTTGGACAAAAGAAATTATTGTTGTTTTTGCTTAGATAAAGCAAATTATAAATAATATTAGTAAATTTCCTTACAGAATAATGTTCACTTTTAAAATAAAGAACATAAGATTTATGTTAAAAAAATTAAAATTTTCTTAGACAGTCCCATAGATGATTTTAATTTTTATTGCAAACATGGCAAATTCATAATCATAAAAAAATGCATAGCGTAAGCACCTTCCGTTTGGATCAAGATAATAGCTCACCGTGTAATAATAATTTATTACGCTGTCATGATTTTTTATTACAAATCATGATACATTATTAAAAACACTTGACAATAAGAATTAAAGAAAAAAAATCTTATTTCATGCATCTCTGCAATTTTCAGACGACGTACTCGCGAAGGTCTCGCTGAAGTTCCAGACAGTGGAACGCAAGGGGCGCAAACTCATGTTCTTCCCTTCGATGACGACGAAGATCACGATAAAGGACTACAGGGCGAACTTCATGCCGGGCTCCGGCCCGGAGAATCCCTTGGCCCAGGCCATCAACTCGGTGCTGATGACCAGCCGGCAGGAGATAATCGAGAGTATGACGCCGAATATCGAGAAGGCCATTTCCAAAAAAGTCCTCGAAGTGTCGAACAAGATCTGCAAGCACTTCACCTATGACGAGCTCTTCCCCAACTCTGCCTGAACTGGCTCCTCATCTTCATCGACTCTTCTCTTTTTTAACGCTTAAAAAGAATGTTATGTAAAACATTGCTGTGATAGATGAGAGGATATATTGATCCAAGGATTTTAAAGTTATTTCTTTGATACTTTTTTTATTTATTGTGTTGACAAAATTCATATACGGCTTGTGCAGCGAGTTTTTGCATTTTTATCACAATAATTTTTTTCAATAATCTTCTCGACATTCGTATAATTTGTTGGAATTATAAAAGAAAAAAAAACAGTACATAACAAAACAACAAACAAATAGTTTTTTATAAAAATATTTGTAGCATTATATATATGTGTGACATCAGAAAATCTCATCATCGTTTAATCAAGTTTTCGTTCAGGCGAGAAACTCGAAAAGCCGATAAATACTATGTACAGGTCATCATTACTTTTGTAAATCTTTTATTTGCGTGTAGTGTTACGAACGAAACATCGACCTCTCAACTGTCAATATACAAGCCGAATCATTTAATGACCTTGCCGCACAAGCTACCATCGAAACCGGAATAAAAAAGAAAAGGAAGCAACCTCTAACCGACTCGCGCGATACAAAGAAAATATAAGAGCAGTCGTCAAAGTGTACTTTTGCGCATGATTCGTTGCGAGCGCACTTTTTATAAATTGCAGCGCGCTGTGCGCGTGCACGTGATGCCGGCGCGGCCTTCCTCTGGTGCGCAGCGGCGGTGTCCTCCTCGAAGTCGCACACCGACTTCCGCGTGTCCCGCGGTCTACCTTGTATACATTGGTCGCGTGCAGCGTTGATGCAGTGTGCGCTCTCTCTCGCGCGATGCGAGACCAGTTCTCGGTGGATTTGCATCTCGATCTGGGCATCGAATTTTTTTTTTTCTTCTTTGGGGCTTTGCTGACGTTGCCGCTGAACGTGAGCTGACACGAACGGAATGACAAATTTCTCGTTCTCGAGGAAATAAATATTGCGAATCGATGCTGCACTCTATTCTCATTATAATATATTTTATACAAAATTTGTATAATCGTTATAAATAATAAAAAAATTATAAAAAAATTGTCGTTTTATTGTTTTTCTAAGAAACTATAAGATATGAAAGTTTAATACACATAATTTGAATATAATACATTTGTTTATAAAAGTAATAAAATTTAAATTTGCTCAATCAAATTTATTTATTACTCTTTACTCTTACATTTGTAATAATAAAAAATCAACAAACACTAGTTTGGAAACGATTTAAATATGTTTTCTTTATTGACGTAACATACAAATGTGTGTTATTTATTTTTAACAATGTATATCGCTTCCGCAAAGAGGAAGCTTTGTGATAGTAAAAAGAGGCTTGCTAAAAAACACGTTAAAAACATGTTTTGAGACTTAAGAAATCAAAATACACTACTTTTAGAAAATGTCTGTATGGATGTGGTGTGTGTGTGCGTATGCGTGTATATATGTGTGTGTGTGTACGTGCGTGCGTGCGTGTGAGTATGTGTGTTCGTGTGTTCGTGTGTGCGTGTGAGTATGTGTGTGCGGAAGTTGTGCGTGTGTGTATGTGTGTCTGTGCGTGCGTGCGTGTGTGTGTAAATGTGTGTGTCTATGTGTGTGTATGGACGTGAATCAGCATTACTCTGCATATACACGGTAAAACTTAATGTTTCAGGGCTCATTTTCTTCGCTTTTCTTAAAGGTAGGCGGCACAATAAATTTTTTTGTTCCTTTTTTATTCGCTTCTGTTTTGAACGGTTTTTTGATTTTTAAGTTATAGTTTCTCGGATTTTTTAATACTTTAGAAATAATATCATTGATCCAGCGAAAAAGCATTTGAAAGAGCATAAAATTACCTAACTTTTCCGATCTGAAAGTGTGGATAAGGTTATTCCCTTCTTTTGTTATACACGAAAACGTAATTTTTTGTCCGAACGGTTATATCTGAGAAAAATATGACAGAAAATTTTTGAAAAATTTGAGATGATTAGGAATATGGAGAAAAATGTTCAGTAAAATATTTGAGTTTTGACCAAAAACGTAGCTTTGCACTATCTCATGACCTGTGTGATTTTTCAGATCATGAGATAATTTATTTTATGAGACATTGAGGTTATGTGTTTCTTAAAATATTATTTGATCGCATATATCTCGAGATCGGCGCGGTCATTTTTTATCAATTAGGTCTAATTTTTGTCGTTTTAAAATGAATATTTCAACTTAAAAAAAAGCTTTAAGATTAATTGACTTGCGATTGTTCTATAACGATTTTTCGATTTTTGAGTTTTAGATTTTCTGCTTTTTTTGGTATAATAGAAGTATTATGATAAATCTATTGTAAATTCATTAAAAAGAGCATAAAATTACCTATCTTTTACAACCGTAAATTTTGGATAGGTTCTTTTCTTTCTTCTAAATAATTTTTAGAATAAAAGATACGTAACTACACGGAGGGAAATGATCTAGTAAAAATTACTATTTCGTACGGGTAGGCGGGACTTAGTTGCAAAATCGCAACAATTACTTTTATTTTAGTAGTAAATGCTACATTAATAGCCGGTATTGCTACTTATCTAGCGAGTGTAAGATAATCTGCTAAATGAGTATGTAAATATAGTGTATAGAAGAGTGTTGTTTTAACTATTTTTCGATTCATCGATTTTTCGCTTTTTCGATTTTTCGATTTTTTAGTTCTTCTGGTTCTTTTTTATGGTAAAAATATTATGATCAGTTTAGTGTAATTTTTAGAAAATCATATTGATTTTTCACCACAGAATTAAATAGAATAAATAATTTCATATTGGAACAATTTACAAAATTTGAGGAAGCTAAGTGCCAATGAATTGTCACCGGTGTTTTCTGAATGTGTAGAGGATTTAATGATTGCTCTGAATGATGCAGCAAATAGAAAAATCGTAAAGAATAATAATTTTTTTAAGTGTATATTAATTATCTTGAATTTCTTATAGAATATTGTGTACCAAGGGCGATAAGTGTGTCTTTTTTTACCAAGTGTAGAGTTTGTAGTACGAGCCGGAGACGAATAATGTAAACACGAGGTCAAAAAGGTCCACTCGCCCGTGGTAGATACCATATTTCTTGGTACATTTATACATATACACATGTCTGCATACATATATACATATGGTATCCATATACACATGTCTGGATTACGCGTTTTTCTTATACCTATATAGCGGTACTAAAGTATGCCGTTTTTCGACATGGCGCAAAGATTAGATTAGAAAATTATGACCTATTACACAAATCAAGTTACTAATGTACCTCCCCCCACCCACAAAAAAAATATATAGTATCATCCGGATGGTGCCCCACGTTTAGGGGACCTAAACATTTTTTGGGTAAAGTTTTGTCTTGTTTGCTCAGCGAGCTGAACAGCTCTAAGCGGGCAAACACATCTAAAGTTTTTCAATAAGCCGGCGCTAAACGTGTTTTTCAAAAATCCAATCAATCATTAAAAAAATATTAATAAAAAATTTTCAAAAGTTCAGTTGGGTGGGAAAGAAATTATAAAATGTTTTTTATCAAAAAAGTGATTAACTTAATTTATAATACATACATAATTTATAACAAAGTTTCTTTAATAAATATGGTATTGAAAATAGTGATTCATTGTAACATGTGAGATCAAGATTTTGAGGTTTTAGAATGGTAAAATTTAAGATATTACTAAGTATTTATGGAATAAAAATTTTCAGAATGATTGGTTTAAAGATAAAGAATTTCCCGTAGGATTCGTAAAAAAAAATTTTCCCTTATGGGGACAGATACACCTTTAAATTTTATATTAATTATTAATACACTTTTGAGTTACAAATGAGGCAGTCATCATATATTATTTATTTTTTTCGGAAAATTTGAATATTTTATTAAAATACAACGGAAATTTTTTCCGCTATATTTCGATAAAATATTCAAATTTACTGAAAAGAATAGGTAATATATGGTGAGTGACTCATATTTATCTTAATATGTATTAACAATTAATTTAAAATTTAAAGTTTTATTTATTAAGAGATCACATACAGATCGTCAGCCTTGTAAAGTTTGTAAATTATTATATATCACGTCATTGCTAACTATACAAAATAATATTAAGTTTTTCATTTTAAATCTTAATTATATTATATCTTCTATATTTTTTACTTATTTAATTTTAAAATATATCAGCGGTACCTATAAAGTTTTCTTATTTATTTATTTATTAATTATTCATTTTTTATTGCCTTAACAGATAAGCATGACAAAGTAACATGTAGCCCTTGATTATTTTCTTAAGCTTGTATGGATATATATCTGTGTAACAAAAGGAAACGGAAAGCTTATCGATCCATGATAAAACAGGTTTACCGGTCGCGAGTCATGCACGACTCAGTGCTGCGGCCGATCGTCTGTTCGTACTCGGATGCTATTACTGAACTGCAATTTTTGCACGATACCTATTTACTATTGGAGTAGTAGCTATAGTGACAGCTCGTTAGTTTCCTTATCGACGATTACTACGCTGAACGCTGTAGTGTATTCGATGGTAAGCAAATCAAATCGATTTCTCAGAAGTTACTTTCTGTTTATAAACACCAGTCTCTTGTGTTCCTCTTGTGTCTGCTTATTCCTTGAGAGAACAGGAAATAAGCAGACATAAGAGGAATAACTGGAACATAAGCGCTCGTATGTCCTTAATTCTTATTCCTCTTATTCCTATTTCCTCGCGTTATTCTTTTAGCGTTGTTACGGATAGAATTCATTAGTAATAAGAAAATGTAACTGTATAATAAGCTGCTTTGCAAAAGGTCTCTAAAATGTTCTGTATAGTTCAAACGCGATAATGTTCTCGAGTTTCTTATGTATATGTTTGCGGTGGTTGTCGACGGCGACTTTCGGCGGCACGAAGAGCGGCTCATTTTTAGCACAAAAAAGAATGACGCAGAGATCAGATGTACTTTAGCCCTTGCACAGAACAGCAGTTTCAACGCGCGTTGTAACAACCCGGCCAATGTATATAATAATAACTACTTTATATAAAAATTGCGTATCATTTTTTAACAAAATCCTTCGTTTAATTACCCCAACCTGTGTACACATATTTGGTATCAAAAAACCACATTTTGAGATTTTTGTAGCTATTTATATTAAATATTTTAAGCATTACTACAGATGGTGCATTGATTTTTAAGAGAATTGTACAAAGTCTTCTGCACACTAGATTTCAAAGCAAACAAACAAAAAATTTGTATGTTTTTCGAAGCAAAATGAATACGGTTACAATCAAAGAATTTTTTTTATACCCTGACATTGGTTTTAAAAAAACAGGACTGTAATAAACAATATAATTAACAAGAAAACACTATTTTTTAATATACATACGTATGCTACGTTCTTTAAAACAAATATTTTCAAAATCAGAGATTACTACTGTTATTATATTTAAAAAACTGTTCGGAAAGTTTCAGTTCAATTCATTAATGTGCAGAAGACTCAGAGTAATGCAAAATGTAGTTTTGCGAAAAATACTTTTGTAAAGAAAAAAGCTATATTTCTCATAAATAATTTATATTATTCATTATACTTTATATTTATCAGTAAAATCATATTTCACTTCATTATACTCACAAAATATTTTATGTAAATACTCCTATTTGATGTAAAAATGACCAAAGAATAAAAAAAATACAAATAAATAAAAATGAAAAAATCGACAAAATTTCACTATAACTCCACCTTAAACAACTTATACAATATTGTGCTAAATAAAAATTGAAAATTTGTTAATTTTAAATCTTTTAAGAAATAACAGAATTTATGTATTTAAGAAAAAAGTATTTGAATGTCAAAGAACACTTCCCGAAGGACATATTTTGCGTCAATTAAATTAATAGTCATCAGTTTACAATTTATGATTATATCAGTAGTTTTTAAATAGATAAAATTTACATTTAAATTTTTAAATATGTTTTTTCGTGCTTGATAAGTAATCGGGGTAATAAGAAAAATAGACATTTACATTTTTGATGGCAATTTATTAAAAATCAATAAAACGCTCAAAAGCTGATTTACATCAGAGATGAAATTATGCGAAAAGAGAAAAAAAACAAATACTTAAAATCATAAACCGCAGACAATAATATAGGGTTACTGCAGCGACTATCAAAATATTGTTAATACTTGAGTTGCGTAGAAGCACATAGTTTACATATATCATCTATTACACATAAAATGCCTATTATACATAAAATTCTATTAATGAGATTCGCTCGCATCATTTTAAATAAAAAGTCATAAATAACCTTATGTAAACATTACGATTATCACTTAGCGATTTCCGTCGTCGGTCGCGCGTAGTATATCTTCATTCCCGAGCAGATTTCAGGCTTCTTAACCGCGTGTATCGCGTTTTGAGTATTGCACGTGCGCGTAACGATATCGCATATTCTCATACGATAGAAGCACGCGACGAATCGAAATCTTCTCCGAAAGGCTCGTCGTGCGCGCCGACGACGGGTGAAAAGCTACAAAAAGAAATACGAAGAGGAAAAATAAAAAGATCGTCATCCTGTCCGGGAGCGCAGAGTCAACAGCGCCGAAAAATAAAATCTCGTCAATTCGGTATTCAAATGTCGCCTTGCTCGCTCCCAACGCTGCGGGAGCCGCACAGTTGCGCGCACGCGTCGACTTTTGCGAAATTCAGATCGGTAAATTGTCATTACAGTTTGCCCTCCGCGGCGTTGAACTCGCGCGCGTTGTACACGCATGCGTATCTGTGTGCAAAAAAGAACCGGGGGGAAAAAAAGTTGTAGAAAGAGAGAGGTAGTATTACACGAGGTCAGTGAAGGAGGTCCGCGATGAAAAAGTCGAGGCTACTGCTGGTGCTGGCGCTGCTGCTGTGCAATGCGCTGCGCTCGCGGATGGTCGCTCGCTCATCGAGGCTCACCGGTTGTCGTTTTTCGTACGTGTACCACATATACGCGCTCGCGGCGCTCGCAACGTCGTACATCGACACACACACAATATCGTAAACGTAAACGCGTAAAAATAAAAATAATAATAGAAGTAATAAACATAAAATTAACGACGAAGGGGGATAAATGAGTTGCGGGAAAACGCGAAGGAGGTGTAGAGAGGGGGTAGGCTTAGGACTCGGGGAAGAGCTGCTCGTAGGTGAAGGGGCGGACTATGCTGTTGCCGATGTCCATGAAGGCGATGGAGAGGGCCTTCTCGATGAGGGGCTGGAGCTCCTTGATGAAGGAGTCGAAGTTGCTGTTGATGGCGTTGTTGACGACGGTGCCGAGGGTCGGGTCGCCGCCGAACAGGTTGTCGAGCTTCAGGGAGCCCTTGCGAAGGGAGATGCGCAAGCGGAACTCGCTGAGGGTCAGGTGCTCCACGCCCTTGTCGTCCTTGAAGAGGTTGCCCTGGATCTTGACCGAGCCCGTGGCGTCGGTGAAGTTGCCGGTCATCGGCCCGTTGCCGCGGATCGGCAGCAGCAGCACCCGACCGTCGATCTCGTACGTGCCTTCGATGTACAGATGGGGCAGCAGGATGTCCAGAGCGAAGCGCAGCGTGTTCAGGTCGACTCTGTTCGGCCAAGGCAGAAAAGCACATTGGAAAATTTCAAGGATAACGTTTTAAAATCGAGCAATTTCTTTTTTGCGTTTAGTTATCCTTACAATGGCCCCGAACGTACATTCAAACTCAAATGCGCATTCAACGTAAATTTCCTTCTATGTAAAGTGAAAAACATAAAATTCCATTTTTACTATTGAATGTCTGATAAAATCTTGATTTTTTCACTTATTTTATCGGATTGGTTAAATAAAGACCAACTATTTCTTTATTACACTTACCAAGTAATTTATTATTTCTACAAAGTTCTCTAAAATAATTTGTTTATTCTACTAATTTAATTGCAAATTTACTAAGAAATTGGTTAGAAAATTGGTTATTGTGACCGTGGTTCTCTGAATATCATATGCATCTAGCGTCGTCCGAACCAACCAAAATGACCATTCCCATGATTCAAACGTTAATTGCTCATCGTAAATTTGTATTCAGCGCGAAAGATCGCTCGCCAAGGTTGATGACAAAAATTCCATTAGATAATACTGCTTTAAAGCTATAAATTGCCAACTCTTGTTACGCGCGGGTCGTCGTCGTAGAATGAAAAGTGCCACCGTAGCTTGAATTGAATCGAAACCGCCGGCCGTAGCCGTCGAATTTTATCGACGCGCGAAACTCTAGGCACGAATCGCCAATCGCTTATACGGCTGTGTCATGGACGCGCGCGGGCTTTTTCGCTCGCCGCCGGAATACAAACGACTATACGAGACAGACGTAAAGCCGCTTATTTCTCGCGAATCCAACGCAGGTTACAAAGCAAGCGTTTCATGCTATAACATCCTCTTTTGCATCTTGCTGACTGGACGTTGAAAACGAGAAAAAGAATAACATTCGATGAAGTAACTTATAGTATTGTTTTTTTGTTTCTTTTTTCTAATCAGTTCTAGCCAATTATGTGAAATGCAGTTGTGAAACGTGAAATTTCAGGCATATAATTCAACGTTAAAAATTTTTTATTTTTAAACCGGTTTTAATAATATTATTATTTATAAACTTATCTGTGACCTTCAACGGTTTCAAAGTTTTATTTCAATCCTTCATCCGTGAAAGTGGTCAATTAGCTTTATCAATTATCTCCGTGGTGATAAATTCAGATCTCAGCAATGCAAAAATATCGGTATAATAAAACACTTCCGCAACTAATAAGTAAAAATGTTTACTTAATTTTATTTCCCGTTTTCACAGTAATACCGCAATCACTGCCGTAAATTTATTGCTACAACTAATTGACGGATGTTAACTTTGCGGTAAAAAATTATATAATTTAAAAGCACTTAATCGTATTCCGCAAATTCAAAATGTTCTTTTCTAACTACTCAGAAATTCGCACTTCCGGGCACAAATTAATTATACAATGCATTATTCAAATTATAATCACTTTTCCTAAAAAATCAGTTATATTATATTAATCACGAATTTAAATATAGACGAACCCATTAAAGAAAAAAAGTAAAAAAAACAAATCACGAAGCCACGAATGGAAAAAGCGAATCACCGGCCGAACAAAATCTGCGTTTCCGCGTGAAAAGGACGTTGCGCATAATTCTCCATATTACAGCGATTATAAATTACCGGCGTGCGCGAGAGTCAGAGGGAAAAGACGAATGTGCAAGCGCGCCCGCGCGTCGAAAGATAAAGGAGAGTGGAAAAACTGAGGTCGGGGGAAGGGGGCTGCAGAGCGAGAAAGGAACACAACAGTGCGGCGAGCGACATATACAACGAATCATGTCTTTGTGCAGCAGCGCGCGTCGTCGTCACAGTAGTCTTTTTTTTTTCATCGCGCAACTAGTAATTTTCGTCCTTCGCCGTCACGTCGACACACACGTGAAATTTCACGATACGCTAATGCGCGTTCACTCTCCTCCCGTACACATGCGCGGGCAAGGCCGCTTTTCCGCTTCCTGGATCCGACGACTGGTCATTTCACGTGCCTCTCTTTTATTTTTTTAATAACGCGCGCGCTTCCGACGCGACTTCGACTGTGCGCGCTACGCTTCGCGCGACTTTTTATTTTTTCAATCTAGCGCGCGGAGTAAACTGCTTTTGTTTGGCAATTTTGTTTCCTCTTTTTCTGGAGAGCGCGGTTCTGCATTAAAAATGAATCTTGATTTGGAGGACGAGGAGAGGATACCAGTCATTGCATAATGGAAACTCTAAGCATAATTGGAAGCGCACTGGCGAGCGCCACGTATGCGAACTAGAATATAGAGACGCGAGCGCTGATTTTTAAGATTACCCTTGTATCTGTCATCTATTTGCCTGGTATTACGGTCGGCGTCCGTTTTCGTATGCGTAGAATGTTTGTGTGTGTGTGTGTAGCGCATGACGGTCGCGAGTGTACTCGGATAGTTATTGTTTTCCCTATTTTCTGACAATCTTGGTTGGCAGAAAATAGTTGCATTGGTTTTCCTTTTTTAGTCCAATTATAAAATTTGTTAGAACTTTCATCTAAAAACGTTTAATTTATAATATGGAAGAATACGAAAGTATTAGATAACAGTATATTCTTGTACATCATGGTATAGTTTCTTTGTAAATTTTTGAAATTTTTTTACGATATTTTTAAAATTGAAGAACATTATAGGTAAAACTTTGAATCCGGTGTGACGTCACCCAGAGGACCTTTAAGGGGATGCGTCAGACCTACTTTACCCGCCGATAAAATTCATTCAAAAATTTCGTTTTTCTCAAAAAATACGCATCAGAATAAAATTTCCTTTTCTGGGTAGCTTTATTTATGTAAATTACGTAGCGTAACACACGAATTGTTATCAGAATAAAATATTAGCATAATCACGTAATTACTAATTTTCTATTCTGATTATAATTTGAGTGTTTTGCTATGTATTTTACGTAGTAAAGCTACCTTGAAAAGGAAATTTTATTCTGATGCGTATTTTTTGAGAATAACGAAATTTTCGAATGAATTTTATCGGCGGGTAAAGTAGGTCTGACGCACCCCCTTAATAAGAATCATTTTCGGAAATTGAGTTTTCTTTTTAATTTAAAAAGTAATACACGTCGGCTTAGGTACTTTACCATTTGTACAGGTACCGATCAAGTATAAATTTTGTATTCTACCCTATTGCTAAAATCATTCCGCATACATTCAAATTTTTAAGGTTTCTCACAAAATTAATTAAAAGTCATAATATGCATAATAATTTATAGTTACAATTTATAATTTGTTCTATTGGCACATGGCAAAACATTATTATTTTTTAAAACTTTATTAATATTATTAAATACAATTTTTAGTAGATTCAACATTTACTCAGATTTAAAATAGAAAATTGTTGCATTCACCGTTCTAAGCGCATTACAAAAGAAGTTATTAACCCTGATATACAACTTAAGTTTAAAGCGTTTTTATGATAATGTACTATTAAGCAGACAAATTATGTTGAAGACGATTCACTCAAAAACTTGTATAAGCACGTATGCTAATTCAAATAACCACTTGCATGTTAACGATCGAATAATTAACACGTTCACTTTTAATCGTCAAAAATCCGCGGCTAATTGTAAGAAACTTAAACGCATTATTTTTAACCATATTTTAAAAACCAGTTGCCTTTATCTCTCTCTCGCTTTCTCACTCTGCCTCTATCTCTGCCTCTATCTCGAGTGCTCTTAAATGACAACATTAACATACGAAAGAAGAATTTTTTGCGCTCGTTTATCCGACACGAACGTCATTATACAATAAATTCAAAGAATGAAAGATAGAAAGAAAGAAAGAAAGAAAGAAAGAAGATAAGGCAATTTTTGAAATGTGTGTTACCTGAGCTTCTGGACAATGAAGTCACTGGCGCCGTAAGCTCTGACGTCATTGACCGTGATCTTGAGGCCGCCGGAGCCCTCGGCGGCCACGAGCTCCTTCAGGAGCAGCGGTTCCAACGACGGGATGTTGTACTCGGGCACGCCGGTCATCAGCTTCGGCCGCAGCGTTTCCACGCTCTTCTTGATGCAGGCCTCGATTTCCGGGTCGTTTCGCTTACAGACGTGCAGGAATTCGGCTGGACGAAAAGAAAATACGTTTCTTTCATAGTTTTGTATTTTCAATTGACGATCAAAAAAAAAGACTCTCAATTTCATAAGTATGATTGTCCATCCATCGGACAATTAGACTGTCGCGAGCGAGTTTCAAGTTTTTTAATATTCTCCAATTTAAGTGCGCGGAAGAAAAAACAAAAGAACAAACATGCCAATCACGCTATGTTATTTCAAACAAATTGAAATGCATGCGTGTCAGTCGAATTGTCTGGTGGGTGTACGTTTGTCCGTGAAAATTATTAGACCGGTTTTGTTAAAACTGTTGCGGTATGCTTAGGTCGCGAAACGAAAATTTTCAAAATCGTTTACGCCGTTTCGGAGTTATTATAATTTTGGTTTTATATTTAAAATAATATTCTTATTGGTAAAATATATCGAAAGGATGAATGGTGTTTTGTTTGCAACGGAGAAACGTATTTTACGCGGATAAGTTTTGGCCAATTTTGGTGGACCGATGACAGCCGAGAGATATGTATATTTCAATTAAGAGGATATTTAGTATGTAAACGAGTGATAATTTATTTGTACCGGATTAGTCCGTGTAGTTTTGATTTTAGTTTCTGATTCGCAGAAATTAGGATGTTTCAAAGAATCGGATCAGCGTCATCGCCGAACGCGGTTCCTCCCGAAATTTTCCTATGTAAACCGGTGCGATCACGATTTCGCGGAACCTATCTCCGTTATCATATTTCTTTTCTATTTGTACGGAAATCACCGAATTTACTATCTTTTTCGTAATTAATTCGATATGTTACGGCCTTATTTGACACCCGCGTCAAGAACTTATTATTATTATGTGTATTGTGGTAAACCGCAGGAATCACTTTTACAAAAAAAGTAGTAGCAATGAAAAGGCATAAAATACAATGCGGGCAGTCATTAAAATAAAATGAATCGAAAAAATTACTTAAAAAATAAACAATTGAGAGATTGCAGGTCATTTATCAGTTATGATTCACAGAAAAAAGTATTATTGAACTGGCAAAAAACCAATGCAAAAAGTAAAAAATTAATTATTAGCGTGATATTTATTGCAACACATCAATGAAAGCATAATCTACTTGAGTCAAGCACGCTTTTTATTTTCATAAAAAATGTATGAAAATAAGGTTTTTAAAAAGTAAATGAACAATTAAAATCATTTTAATCAGTTGAGCTAAAAAATATTAAGCTCAAAAGAACTTAATAATGATATTTCATAGCAAGAACAACTTGGATTAAATAGAAAAATAGATCAAGAAACGACATTGCCAATTGAAAATATACGCGCAAGCGAAACGCCAAAAAGCAGAAAAGCAGAAAAGTACTCACGCAATTCGAGGGCGAAGGTGCAGCTAAGGGTAGCGCAAAGCACAAGCGCAAGGACTGTTCCGCGAATCATGATTGCGGCTGGTTCTCTTCTCTTCCACACTCTCCCGTCGAAAAATTCAAAGTTCCAAAACGAAGCCGGCGGCGCTCGGATCTCGACTTGACCGGGGATCCTCTCGGAGGGTACAATTGACCGGAGATGGTCTCGTAGCAAATGGATAGAATGTAGCCAGTGTTGAGAACCTTATAGTAGTCCCCTCTCCACAGGCCTTCCTAAGTGAAACCATTGTGAGCAACCACGCGCGCGCGCGCACACACACACACACATACACACACGCGCGTAAGTCATCGACGTCGTCTCTCTCTCTCTCTCTCTCTCTTACTCTTCTTTCTTTCTTTTCCTGCGTCGTCGTCGTCGTCGTCGTCGTCGCGATCCCCACCACAATATACAGCGACAGCAGCAGCGCCGGCACGAAAACACAAAATATACGCGGACCGCCGCGCCGAGAGATGCATACGGATCACGGATCACGTACGTGTGCGCGGACACACGTGATACCGCGAGAATGCACACTATCGGGCCTCTTAATCCAATCCTTTCCCCCCACCGTTCCTCCAGAGCCGCGATCTACCTTCCAGATCTCGGTGACTTTGTTTTTGCTTTCCTCATCTTCCTCCCTCTCCCCGCGGTCATAGAGTGCAAAGTCGAGTCGGTGCACGCGTGCACGTTGTGCATCGCTCCGGTCCTCCCGAGAGAGCGCGCGAGAGAGATGGCGAGAGAGGAGCAAGTTCGCGAGATTGACTTTGGCCTTCGCGCGCGGGAAGAGGAGTGTATACGTCGCGACCCGCGTGTGTGTCTCTCGCGCGAACCCTCTCTTTCTCTCCACCCGTTCGCTCGCACACCTCTCTCTCTCTCTCTCTCTAAATCCTCTTTTTTCATTCCCCCGCGCGCGATCACTCGCAGTCGGATGTGCGTCGACTCGTTGTTTTGCGTCCTCGGCTTCTCGGAAGAAATTTTCGGAGCCGCGTTCGCCGCTAGAATTTAGATCGATAACGCACGACGAAAGCCGCGAGTCCTCTTTTTACTCCATCGCGGGGCCTCTGACTTTTCTCTCGCGATAGGCACAGCTTCGTCATCGCGCGTCGGGCAAATCGGGCGCATGAACTCATGCACGAATTTTGTTTGCGCCAGAGTTGGCGGAGAGAACCGGTGAGCGCGAATCTCCTCCGCGGAGGATTTACGTTTATGTGGAGCACGTACGATATGTATGAGCGGCGGCCGCGGAAAGCGCTGAATAAAATTTGCGTGAGAAAAACCGGTGTGCCGAGCCGCCGCTGCGGCAGCGCTCGCTCGTGCCTTCGGATATTTCGTCCTGGTTTCGACAGTGATTTCGAAGGTATTTGAACGCATTTTTTATTTAGAAATCTTCGAGACATGCCTGCACGTGTGTACATTGATATTTTTTGCTGTGCGGAATGATTTTTATACGATTCGTCTGGATTTAGATTAAATAAGTTCATGATGATAGGTTCAACTAATGAATAATAAAATGTTTATAAATAAATAACAGTAAATTATTTGTAATAGGTTAAAATGTAGTTCAGATTTATGAGAAATAATCGGTATAATTATTTTAATTTTTCACTTCCTTTTAATAACAAGTCTGATTAATGAATAAAATGTACGCCGTATGTAAAAAATAGAGATAATAGCCACTTGGAAGCGTTGCGACATTTAACATTTATTTTACTCAAGAAAACGTAACATTAACATATGCTATTAAGAAACTAAATATATTTTTCATAAAATCTAGTTTTACAGAAGTAAAAAACTGTAGATTACAGTGTTCGATCATTAAAATTGTTATAATAATATATAACCCTAGCAACGGCAAAAACTTCTAGATTCTAAAGGTCATTTGCATTTTCGAATAAAAACAAACGCTCCGTTCAATCCGACATCTTTTACGCACTCAAGCGCTCGGGATGTATTTTAAAAATGCCACTACTACTCTGTTCGTTTAATTATACAGAAAAAGGTATAATGGTCGGCGTCGGCGAGAGAAATATACGGCTTGATACATCTCAATGACGCCTATAAATTTCTCGAGCATCCGGATTTTTTTGCCTCTCATTTTTCGAATTGGGAATGTCAGCGCGGAGCCCGCCGAAATCATCCGCGTTTTTGCGGCCTCCTTTCGACGTGCGCGCGCCACGCGGCTGCTTCCTCTCCCCGGGGCCCTATAGAGCACGCGAGCAACGAGCAAAGAGGAAAAATTGTTATTTGTTTGACGCGCTCGGCGCACAATGGCTTCCCCCCCGGGGACCTCTCAATGAACTCTCGCGCGCATCCTCGAAAGCACGATCGCGACGCTCGCGACGCGGGGCCATGAAAGATGACCGTGCTCGCCGTGCTCGTGCGCTCAACGCCGTGATTTACCGGCGACACATGAGCACGTTAACTTCACCGGTAAAATAATTTTATTTGCCTTTGCGTTTTATTGCCTTTCGACGGCTGAGCGGTAGAGCCTGTTCAACTCGGCGTGCGCTCGAAGAAGAAGTGAACTCGGAGCGCGCTCCAGGAATATATATCTTAGCTTTAAAGTTGCCAAAACACAACGTAAAGCGAGGAATAATTGACTAAAGAAGCCGTCCTTCGCGCGATATCTGAGTTGCCATATTCTTGGAGCGCGCTCCGAGTTAACCTCTTCTTGGAGTGCGCGCCGAGTTAACAGCTTCTTCCGCTCAGCCGTCGATTTGCTGGTGTGTTTAGCCCCTCTTCATGATTCTATGTTTTGTATCTGATGAAGGCGTCGGGGAGGGGGGCGGCTGATGACAATTACCATCAGACTCTTCAAAAAATTCGGGCTTGTTAAATACCGGGGAGAATCGAATAAAGTTGTGTAAAAATTTGCTATGTAATGCTGAAAGTATGTTTATATACACTTGTAAGATGTGTGCCGTATCCAGCAAATCGTGTCTTACCGTGCCCGGCACGTTTCTACTTAAGCATATACAAATATACTGTTCATAATATTATCTTATATAAAGTTTGACTGTGTTCTTTCTCTATGTTTTTATTTGTTAACCCGTTAAGATCAAGAAGAATTTAGAAATACGATTCATCCATTTTTGAGAGTTTTTGCAATAAAAGTTTTATCAATTTTCCTAGTTGCCTCAGCTTTTACGCAGCTAAAAATGACCTTTATGTTCATTATGAAATCGGAAATGATCCACTTCGACCTGATGCATATATTTAAATTACAGAATTTCAAGTTTATCAAGTAGAAACTAAAAAACAAGAAAAAACATCATATCTATCCTTCAGAAGGCATATGGCGCTAACGAGTTAATTATAATATCTACAATAAATTAAATAACTAATTCTAATATTACTGTCTTGTAAAAATTTATTGGTTTGTTTTGACATTTATTATCCATGATTTCCCAATATAACGGCCTAAATCCATTTTTTCAAAAGTTTTTAATTTACATAAAATGTTATGTTTCAATAGGTCATTTTCATATACAAATAAAAGATAAACACTATAATTGAAAACAAATGACATAAAAGATAAATTTAAAGTTATATCTATCTCCATAGATATAACTTTAAATTCTAAATTAATTGTTGACACATAAGGTAAAAGTAAATCATTCATCATATAATTCCTTATTCTAAGATAAGCTTCGTGGGTAAAAATAGTTCAAGTGTTATCAGGAAGCGCATGCATGCAGCATAATACATGATCATGCACGAAATTTGACCGGGGATATTCGGGCATGGGCATGCAAGTTTATGATCAGGCATTGTGTCGCATGAAGTTTTAAATAATTATTTTAAAATAGATAATTCTTTTAGTCAAGTGCGCCACACGCTCGTTAAATATTGGCGATCATTTCTATCTTACAGGTATAGTAGTAGCGTATGTTCAATTCAAACTTGAAAATTTTATAGTCCACGCATATACTAAACGGAGAAATAGAATCTCAAATTGAACACATATGATGTATGCGAGCTCCTTAGTTTTTATAATTACATTTTCCTGTATTGCGCTACATTTTAAATTAGCATGAACATATGCGTGAACATGCATGAACGAGCCTGCACATGTTTGTGCGTAACTGTAGATGCTGGAACTTCTATTTTTATACATGAAGATGCGACGAACCCAATTGAAAGATATATTAAATTACTATTTAATAAATTCTTGAACTCGTATATGTATGCATAAAAATGTATGAAAGTGTATGAAAGTGCCTAAATACGCATAGACACGCATGACGCAGCATTGTCATTTATGTGCATGAGTTACTACAAAATTTCAAAATGACTGATTCATGAAACATAAACATTCATGTTTGTACAAACTAATGAACAACCATACACGAACGTTCCTAATTATTCATGAATTTTCATTAAATGCATGAATGTCAATGATCATTCGTATCTGGATGATTGTCAAAAAATGGAACTTTTGGTGTCTTGCTTTTAGCTATCCCTTTAAATGTACTTCAGAATATATGATAGAGCTAAAAAATTGTTTGAGTGTTATAATGCATCATGTAAAAGATGTTCCTTTAGTTTTGAAAGTCTAAATATTTGCTTAATCTGAATATATCCAGTTTAATGGTCGATTTGTCATTTTCGTGGCATTTTTATTGTCCTATTCATGGCACGTCTAATTCACGCATTTGTCAACGTTAATAGCATATTTAGACTTTTGAAAAAAAAAGGATTATCTTTTATTTCATTCAATACTAGTAATATTACTTTAAAAATCTTGCTACATGTTACATAAGTATTGCAATAAGCAAATCTGTAATACAAATGACACGAAAATGACAATTTCCAGCTGGACAATGTCATTTTCGTACCATTTGTATTACAGATTTGACATTTGTACTACATATAATATAATATGTAGCCAGATTTTTACGTTGACATTATTGATAATTGATTAAATAGAAGATATTCCTTTTGTTCCGAAAGTCTAAATATGCTGATAACGTTGACAAATGCGTGAAGTAGACATACCTCGAAAATGACAATAAAAATGCCACGAAAATGACAAATCCACCATTAAACTAGATTTATTCAGATTAACCGAATATTTGGACTTTCAAAACTAAAGGAATATCTTCTACATGATGTATCATAACACTAAAAAAAATTATTAGCTCTTCATATGTAGCTAAATGCAAGACACCAACAGCTCCTTTTTTTCCAATCACCCATATATATGTATCCCTGATCAAATTTCGGGCATAATAATGTACGATCGTGCACAAATATGTAAAAATTCGAAACATTCTGAGCATGATCTCGCATAAACCTGCATCAACGTTCATGCAGATGAGTCATGAGAATTCATGAACTTAACTAAAATCGATTTTTACCCGGGTTATGTATATATATTTTATCAAAACATAGCAGAAAACAAAATATTCTTTTTAATTAAAGGTCATTAACTGCCCTTGAATGGTCATAATGGAAACCTGTATATTTTTAAATCTATCGCAAGGTTTTGAGAATTATAATGATCGAATAAGCTTTTTAAAGCTTTAGTGTTCGAAATAAATATATTTATGCAGTCATTGTGAGTATTTGAAAATAAAAATTATTGAACAAAGTTATAGTCTATAGGACTTAAGGTAGCGTTCATTAGAATCGATTTAAAAAAAATGTTTACAATAATTTGTTTATGTGTTACACTATCAGAAACGTTATAGTATGAAAGAAGGACACTTTAAGTGACAAAATAGTACATTATGCAACAAGGGAGTAAAGTCAAACATTATTGCCGCGGATGGGAATACTCGATTATATTCTCGTGTTACATATAGAACTTTATTCGCGAGTTAAGTGTGACCACTTTATTGACTTTGTGACTTTCTTTCTCCATTTTTTTAATTTAAAAGGAGTGAAATATACAAAAATTAAAATAAAAATAAAAATACAAGAAGAAAAAGCCAGAAAAACTGAGAAGCGGGAGTATAATACATTCAATCAATAAATAAGTTTATTTTGTATAACTTAGTAAGTTATTTAGTTATTTTCGTATTTCTTTTTATTAGAAAGAGCAGAATATGATAAATTTTATGTAATAATTAAATATAAGAGGCTGCTCGAAAAGCTGATAAGTGAGAATAAAATCCATTATTCCCGCAAATGCGGAAGTAATGAATTTTATTTCCGACTCAACAGTAATAGCCACTTTATTGACCTTAAAAGCGGGACAAAAGTAGCAAATGATTCCCGCAAATGCATTTTTTAAAATTATTTTTCTCTATATTAATATACATTTTCAATAAATTCTAGTTCTTATCGGAAGTCCCTCTTTTTAAGTCAATAAGGTAGCCACAGATAAGTCGGGAATAATGTTCTATATGCAATACGGGAATTAAGTTGAGTATTCCCTCGGGTGATTACTGCCCTCGCTTAGCTCGGGCACTAAACCCACCCTTGGGAATAATCTTCGACTTTATTCCCTTGTAACATAATGTACCATTATTCCCGCAAATGTGTCAGTAATGAATTTTATTCTCACAAATACGGGAGTAATGGATTTTATTCCCGCAGATGCGGGAGTAAAGATAATTTGCGGGAATAAAATATGGGAGGGAATAAAAATCTACTTTTGTTTTGCTTTCCAGGTCAAAAAGTGACTATTATAGTATAGTCGTGAATAAAAAAAATTTTATATGAAAATTTCGGTTCTGCAAAATTAGATATCGCGTAAATTAGAGAATGATTTGACAAATGATCAGAATCTTCTTTATTTTTTATCTTATTCAACAAGTATAGTTTTACTCGCTATCTCGTCCTCTTGAAAATATTCAGCTGGATAACCAAGCAAGATCCATCCTATATGTCACTGAATTCCAACTGGATTTGCAGGCAGGAATCCAGTTAGATGACATAGAAATATACTTGAAAATTCACCTGGATTAAACTGTCATATTTATTACCTGAAAAAATATAACCATAGATTCAATTAGAAATTCGCAAAAAATTTAGCTCGTTTTCAGCTGAAATCCACTTAAATATTTCTAACAGAATTTACAGCTAAATATTTCAACAAGATTAACATCGTTAATTATTTTTATAGTTTTGGAATCTTAAGGTATTTTTACTCTACAAATTCCACATTAATAATGTACAAGCGTAATCAATAGATTATTCAAGAGCATGAAGTGACGCAACTGGTCAAAGTCAAGGAGGATCGTTGTACTTTTCTTGTAATTACACCAAAACAAGCCAGGATGACTGCAACAGTAGATACTACTACAGAAGATATAATTTCATAATGACATCTTTGAGTTACGAATCAAACTCACATTCGACTGATTCGATAATCACGATGCTTTCAACGTATAACTGAAAAGCGAATAAGAATAGAATAAAAATCGCCCAGTTCACTTATTATGTAATTATTTTTATTAGAATTAATAACATACACACATTCCTTGTTTACTTTGATACTATATTTTAAAATCGACTACATTATTATTTTTATATGAATTCTAAAGTAAACTACGAAAGAAAAGTCTTAATCTATTTTTTAGAAAATAAAATATACAGATAAAGCAGCGATGCCGTCCAAATAAAGAGAAGCCTAACGTAACGTGTATCATACGTGGATACGTTTTTTTCATTTGAACGACAGAATGTCTAGTTTTTTAAGGGGGCAGGCTTGGGTTAAACCCAAAAAATATTTTCTTTTTATGAATCCAGAAAACATTTTATATTTAAAAGCAATCAATCTGAAAATTTTAATGCTATCAATACACAATAATATCTTAAATTTTACTGTTGTAAAACCTCAAAACCTTGATCCTATACGTCACGATACATCATTATTTTCAATACCATATTTATTAAAGGAACCTCACTCGATTCTAGATGATATGAAGAACGAAAATTATTTTTCGACAGTTATTCGACTCCTTTTGACACGTGTTATAAAAAGAGCGGAGCACATTTACGTTAGAATTTTCTTTATTATTCTTTTTCGTAGGTCCAAACAATTTTTTAAAAAAATGAGAATTTGGAACCATATGCACAAAAATATAAAAAATGTAAAAATTGTGGAATCCTATGTGGGTTTCATTTATTATTTTAATTTCAGATTATTATAATATTTTAATTTAATTTGAAAGCATTGTAAACTACTTCTGAACATTTATAACAAAAAATTATTATGTTAATATGTAAAAAAATGCTAATTCGTTGACTTAGCTCTCAGTGCACATACGCAGAAGCACGTAAACGTCTAAACGTTGTAACCGTGCTTCTCAATCCTCAATATCTTTTTTATTTATCGTTAACACGTAAATTAGATCCATTACATTAGATTACGCGTAATAATCTTTAATTGATTATTAAATTTGTTATATAAAAACTCAATTTTTATAAACGTGTTGAAAGTGATTATTAAAAGCTTATTTTCTTTGATGATGAAATCAAGGTAAGGTGAACATACTGACTCTAAAAGTTAAAATAATGTATTTTTAGACTTAACACATTACTTTGTAAGTTGCACAAGAAACTTCTTACATTAACAAGTACATTAATAAACATACTAGCAACTTAAAAAAAAGGTCAATTATTAAGTTTAATATTATTTAGCCATCTCTGAAAAATACCGGTTCATTAAACTCGGGCCTTTTAGTGCACGGTAAAGTGAACTTAGAAGATAGAATAAAATATTTTGAAGATATTTTACTAGTTTTTGTACAAGAATAGATAAAAACGTTAATTTAGATAGTAATAAAACTAAAAAGACATCTTAAACCTTTTAAAATACTGTAAAATGCGAAACAATTAAATATGGAGTTTATGTTGGCCCATTTTGGTATAAATCTGGAATACGTAGCAACAAAGGCTGTAGTACATTAACACTCTCCTTGATCAATATTTTGATAAATTTTCCATCTGATCGCGTATAAATTAGTGCAATTGTATTTTTTTGTCAAGACCACTTTACCCTGATTCACTTTACCACAAGACGTTGATTCTTGAAAATATTTGTTTAAATAAAGTACGTAATTGTAAGTAACACGTATTTAAAGTAACTAGAAAAAAATACAGCAATAAAACTGATTATAAATGTCTTTAATCATTATAACAAATTTGACAGACCAACTTTCTTTTATGAAAGCTCTCATTTATAAAAAAAATTATCAAATAATATTGAAGTTATTGAGAATAATAGGTTTATTTAAAGTATAATTAGTGTTAAAAAGTGAGTAAAAAGTGTTTTTGACAGTAAAATAAAAATAAGTTAGCTGAAACTACTAATTTTTACTCAACTGCATGTTTTTTAAAAATAATAAATATGTGTTGTTTAAAAATTGTTAATAACAGTGCAAATTTGTTAATAGAAGCATTTAACATGAGCTTTGTCATGGATATTTACAAAATATTTTAGCTAACTAATGTTGAGAATGCTTCAAAGAACGTATTCTAAAAGTTTCATCAAGAGTAGTCAATGGCATTGAACTTCTCAAAGAGAAAGCATTGTTTTGTGTGTGTGTGTATGTGTGTATGTGCGTGCGTGTGTATCTGTGTGTGTGCGTGTGTGTATGAGTATGTGTATATGTGTGTATGTGCGTGCGTGTGTATCTGTGTGTGTGCGTGTGTGTATGAGTGTGTGTATATGTGTGTGTCTGTGTGTGTGTGTATGTGTGTGTGGGTGTGTGTGTATGTATGTATGCGTGGTGTGTGCATTCATATCTCGAGTAATCCAGGGTAACATTTAATGCTTCAGGGATCATTTTGTTTGTTTTTTTTAAACGAAGGGGCACAATAATCATGTTTATAGTTTTTCGAATTTTCTTTTGGTTTTTAGCGGTTTTTCGATTTTTGGCTTTTGCTTTTTCGGGATTTTTGATACGTTAGAAATAATATTATCGATCACGTAAAAATGCATTTGCAAGAGCACAAAATTATCTATCTTCTACCACCAAAAATTTCGGATAAGGTCTTTCTCTAAAATATATGATCGAAAGTTTCTGAAAAAAATTGAGGTAATTAGAACAATGGAGAAGATTATTCTGTAAAATTTTTGAGACTTTTTATTTTTCTATGATGGAGAAAAAAATCATTTTGTAAAAAGAATCGATCCTCTATGGCAAACGATAACTTGAGTAAAACGGCATTATTCCTTATGAAAATTACCAAAAAAGTAGACTTTTACTCTCTCTCGGCTAAATTCTTTGCCCAGATCATGAGGACTTTTATTTTTCGAGATATTCGAGGTTATATTTTTTCCAACAAACTGTTTTTCCGAACGTGCCCGTTAGGGTGTGTCCAGTTGGAGGACAAAAAGATGGTGTATCCTCTCCGGTCCGTGTTCCACCGCTGTTTCACTGTTCCGCTTTGAATTTACACGTTGAAGTGCATCTATATACCTGTACTCTCAATACTCCACTACAAGGAGTATTTTACTCCGAGAATCCGAAGTGACTTTAAACAATTTAATGTACCAAATTTCAACGTTTAAATTCAAAACGGAACAGCGAAACAGCGATGGAATACGGACCGGAGAGGACAGACCATACTTTGTCCTCCATCTGGACACACCCTAAGATAAAGTGCCCAGTACTTGGACAAAACGAAAATTGTTACTAGTACTTGGACAAAACGAAAATTGTTACTAGTACTTGGACAGTGACAAAAATTGTAATTACTGATAAATATGATAAAAAGATGTATTCATTGGCATTCATTCGGATATTTTATGATGTGTAGTATATAATTTAACTAAAATTAGATTAATTTACGCCTTAAATTTGTTATAAATGTAAATTTAACATTTTGAGGTTATGTCGAGAACTGTAATATGCCGAATATATTGCCCAAGTTTACGTCCACTGCTTTTTCTGAACCCAGTAGTTGGACACATTTAATTCATATGTCCAACTACTGAGTCCTAACTATATCGAAGTACTAGGACCAGCTTGACATATGATGTCCAACTACCGCGACATATAGTTGAATTTTTAAACTTACTTTATTAGTATAAAAAAGTATGTGAGCGTATTTCTCTTGCACTAATAACAGTAAAATATGCCGAATTAACGCTTAGATTAAAGATTTGGGAAAAATATTGAGTTTTGGCTCTACATAGACTGATTCCGTATTTACGTTTCAAAAAGTGTCCAATTACTACCTGCTTTATCTTATGGTATAAGGCGCATAGTCTGTGGCGTAAACAGCTTACACCATAAACTATGCAGCTTTTGACGGTCATTAGCAAAAACGGCACATTCGGAAAAATACCACATGTACTTATACATACCACTCAGTTCTTCCAATAAATATGGTATTGACTAGAGTAATTTATTGTGACCTAAAGGATGGTTAAATTAACAATATTAACAAGTGTTTATATTCAAAAAAAATTTCAGAATGGTTAGTTTTAAAGCTAAAAAGTTTTATGAACTCACAAAAGAAAAAAAATTGTTTAACGTTTGACGGTAGCTTTCCCCTTTTACTCTATATTAAATAAATGTTCTTAATAAGTTCCTGTTTATGTTCCTCATATTCATACTAGGAATCTTTTCAATTAAAATTTCAAGAGGTTTCGTTATTAATTGCAGGACAAAAATACGTTGAGTAATATTATGTTATTTAACAATAGTTGTATTTTTCTCAGCTTAATAATATGAAAATCTCGTAAAAATGTAACTGTAAATACTTATTATAAATGTAGAGAGCATAGACGGACGTTCTTCCGAAATAATAATCTATTACAGTGGAAAAATTATAAAATTGAAAAGTGGTAAGGTAGAAATCGTGTCGATAATTTACATGTCTATAACTATTTAAATATTACATAAATTTACAGTAAATATTTAATTTAGTCATGAAACCGCATTGATAAAAATGAAAACATAGTAATATTTAAGGTCTGAGACGCAATAGAAGATTCCTGAAGTTGTGCATTATTCGGCAGAAGTAATTTATATAAAATAATACAAATATACGTGCCTTTGAATGACAATGTTGGCGAAGTGACCATTAATACCAATGCCGTTAGTTGCGGTTTGGAAATGACTGAGGTTGAAGATTGTTGCTATATAGAATACTTCATGGCAATTTTTTTATTGCTATTCATAATAAACTTTCCTCATATTTTTTCAAATGCAAATTCTGTAATATATAAAACCTGGAAGTGTGAAATCCACAAAAAAATTGTATAAGTGTGGTTTTTGCAAATCGTTTATCAAATATAAGTGCTGATTGAGAATCCTTAATCCTTGTTCATCTCAAGTCGGATGTGACGTAAGCAGTTCGATATCAATGATTTCTTAAGTTTCAATAAAATTAAATTTTTTTAATACCGTTAAAAAAACTACATTCAAAAACCTTATATGGGTGATTGTCAAAAAGTTGAACAATTCTTGTCCCTCCTGTTTTACAAGGTAACAGGGCGTTATATAAATATGACAAAAATAGTACTACAATAGAGCTGTCGTAAGCAACAATCTGCAAAATTTTTAGAATATCAAGTATTTTCTATTCTGAGTAAAAAATAAAAAACTATGAAAAATGTCTTGTCCATCTCATGCCTCAAGCCTTAATTTCATACGAATATACTAAGAAATTTATCAATACACTAAATTTTAACAAAAAGAAAATTACATAGAGGAATAATGTAAATCTTAGTTAATTAAAAAATGATGCATGACCTTTTAATTCATGTATTATATTTATGTATGGTTGTTTTGAAATGTGTCCCCCGGTTTTGATATCTTGTCGGTCCCAAGAGCTATATTCAAAGAAAGTTGCATTAAAAAATTCACAAATTAAAATGCAACAGGTTCCTACTTGTAACTCATGTATATTTTGTAGAAAACTTCACATATACTTATTTATTAGTATTGTTTTCTACAAATAATTAGTTAATGTTACGCTTCTACTACCGTACCTTTATTACATGTCTTGTCCGTCCACCGACAAAAATTCTTTAAAGGAGCATTCAGTTTGAAAAATAAATATGTAATAAATATTTAAATCGATTTTGCCGTTTAAAAATATAGAGGAATTTCTTTTTTCTTAATTTCACATGCAGCTGGTGTATTTAAATAAATAAACTATTAAAAACATATGTACGGCACAAATGTTTTGTCCGTCCAACGATTACGTTAAATGTACTAAAACAATCGAATGCGCTAGCATCGAATACAACAAATAGGTAGGGGAAGGTGAGGCACGATGGGTTTGGCGGGTGGATTGGGCATTTAAATGTTCACTAAATAAATGAATATTCTAACATGATAGTATTTTTTATATGTTGTAAATAGCTTTTACTTTTTCCATCTGCAAATCCTAAATGAAAAAAATTAATACAAATCGTATGAGAATTATTAGAAATTGAGGACTTCAAAACGTTGTTTTTTCCATAATTCTAATCTATTTCTCAAGAACAAATAAATCAGATGAGCTTTGAAAGGGAATTACTTTTACAGTTTAAATCGTAAATTTTTAATAGTATTTTTGATTGATGATCTCCGATGCTCAGGAAAAAAGTAATATTACATATAAAAATACTCTAAAATGGGGCACGACTGGCACCACTAGCGGGGCACGATTGGCATACGTGAGTCGTCAATTTATTTCCGCCGAGTTTAACAGCTGATTTTCTTAACCTTACTTTTGCGCCCTTAACATTTCGGAGTCGGAGTCTTAGATGTTGGTGAAAGAGTCAGTGTTAATGAAATGGTCTGGTTTTTAGTTTTGATCCTCAATCCTATAAAATGCAAATTTAATGGTAACGTCCAATATTTTTTTTAAATAAATTTTTCATTAATTCACCGTGCCAATCGTGCCCCACCTCCATGCCAATCGTGCCCCACGGGTGGGGAAAATGGGCAATTTTAGCGGTATTGCACTTTGCATTATAAAAAACAATGCAATATATATTTTATAATAAAAAATAATGTATCTAAATCTTGAGATATTCTACTTTAAGAAGCACTTTTAATAATTTGTATTGGTACAAAATAGAAAGTACAGGATTCTTTTGAAGTTAGGGTGCCCGTACTGCCCCACCTTCCTCTAAATAGCAACATTTCAACGTATTTAATCATAGATCATAATCGCTCATATTCCGTAATAAGCGATGCAATTTTTAAATTGTGCTAGGCGAGAGATAATTCATGTAAGGTAATATATATTAAACAATATTAAATAAAAGTTATACTCTATTAACTCGAAATTTAAAAGAATTGGTTATAATAAACTTTTAACATTGTAATGTTTTTTTAACTACATAAAAGTGTTATTTTATCTCGCCCATTATAATTCTCTTTATTTATATGATTAATACTATTACATTATATTTTTTATTTTCGGTTTCAAATACTTTATTTTTTTGTAAATCATACTTTTAATAAGAGTCAACTTTTTGACAATCACCCATATAGAGATGTTATATCGTCTAAATAAATGGAATACTGTTCTGCTCGATAGATTTAATAAAGCAAAAGAATTTATATACGTTAGAGAAATAATATCTTGATATAATCTTTGTATAAAAATAATTTTATTAACCAAAATGAAAATTATAAGAAATTAACTGCACCTAAACCCTTTAATTTCGAGACATAGAAATCGTTGAGTGAAACTTCTAGAAAGTATTTAGAAAATTGTTTGAGTCTTTTTCAAACGTTTTTTGCATTAAAATTTTTCTTCAATTTTTTGAGATTTGTTGGCTTCTATTCGGTCATAAATATCTTATGCCCCATTGTAAGATCAAAAATAGTCCAGTTCGACCTGAGACCATATTTATTTTGCAGAATTTTAAGTTATTCACATATAAATTTAAGAAAAATGAAAAAAAGTAACGCTTCTTTAAAGGAATGGTAGGTCCTGTTTTTCAGTTATCTGTTTTTACATTGAGGTGAAAGTACATCGATTTTAAATAATTTTGTACATCTTAATTTTGGAGTTCAACGAATTATTTTCAATTATACATCATATAAAAATATAACTTTTATAAAATTTCAAGTCATTTTTATTAAACCATATTTATTAAAATTGATAATTAAATTAAATTAAGTTGCATCAAAAACAACCATTTTGTAAAAGAGACTCAGGGTCAAGTATCTAGATGAACCAACTTAAAAAAAATCTAAGCTATTTTCACGTCAAACCAAGTAAAAGTACGTTTTCATTTTTCCATATAGCTCGTATGATTTTTAAAAATTAAGTATAACTAAAAAAAGTACATGTATTTTAAATATTTCAATTTTTATAATACTATTTTACGTGACAAAAAGCAGGTCACAAGAACAGAAATTTTGAAGCAATGCGTGTACCGTCCACAAAAACAACCTATTGTTCATTCATATTCATCAGCGGGGAAAATCCAGAGTCGAGCCAATCGGCAGAAAGCAGGCGTAGCAACAGCGTGGTCCGGGGCAAATTAATCGCGCAGCGTCGTATCTGCGAGAAGCAAAAACTTGAATAATCTCACTGCTTCTCAGAGTCAATCTCCGAATCATAGGTCTGCCATGAAGACAGCGTGACATAAT
Organism: Gastracanthus pulcherrimus; assembly: GCA_949152435.1. Taxonomy (NCBI): domain Eukaryota; kingdom Metazoa; phylum Arthropoda; class Insecta; order Hymenoptera; family Pteromalidae; genus Gastracanthus; species Gastracanthus pulcherrimus. Next base: position 3,284,858 of record OX424576.1, on the reverse strand, counting down.
TATTATGTAACTCGCGGATTCGTGGAGTCGCAGGTGCGCATATACGCTCATTACACGCCGGCCGGCCGAATGACCACAGGACATTACCGACGTTTCGAGGGTGTATAATGAAAACTGGCTGACCGTCTATCCATTTATTAATGCGCCATCGTCGTGGATCGCGAGCTCTAGGTATTCTTGAACTTGAAATTCCGGACTTTTCTCACGCGGCTCGCGCGCATGTGTCTGACGATTTGCGACCGGTGCACGATGTTCGTTGAATAACCCACAGATATGTCACCTCTTCGTGTTTTTTCTTTCGCGATATCCAGCAGATTCGTGACAGTGGTCACGTATTCAGGGAAAAACACATTTTCAAATGCAGACTGCACGTTGGTCCCTGCAGAAATTCTACGAAAACCTACATTTAAAGAATAATTTTTATATTGTTCTTGTTATATTTATATTTTTTATATTTTTTACTCGCTGTCCGTATAACTATTGAATAATTACAGTTATTTATATATTTATTTATTATACACAGGATAAATCCAATTACATAGAGGTTCTCAACAATTTATTTAAATATATATAATAATAATAATAATTTTTATACAGTAGTAGGTGTTTTAGTCGAACTTGAAAATATGAGATCGTAAACGTGATTTTAATAGCGAAATTAGTACTTGCCAATGAACAAGATCTGTCAAAAGGTGATAGATCATTTAAATTACTATTTTTCAAATTTATATGAAAATCGAGTTGGCCTGATCGCAATTGACGCGCAGGAACATGAAACTTTATTTTTGATAGTAATTCTGGTGAATCCAACTTATTCTAAAGTAATTTATAAAGAAAGATTATATCTTAGTAAATTCTAAAAGACTTTAAGGAACATAAATTAACTGATTTTGCTATATGCGAATAATCGTGATCAAAGCGCCCCTGTGGCATATTCAACGTAAATACTACCGTTCTTAAAATCTATGTTGGGCTTTTTCTAAAAGGTTGGAATGTATTTCATGACGTGGGAACCAGATCGGTGACGCATACATCAATTTATAACGGACTAGAGTTTGATAAAGACTAATCATAGTTTCTGGTTTTTTAAAGTCTTTAACTGATCTTAGTATGAAGGATAAGGATCTGGAAGCACTATTTCTAACGTAACGAATATGAGGTAAAAAAGAGAGACTAGAGTTAAAGAAAACACCCAAATCCTTTACCTCCGTAACACGATCTAAATTATAATTATGTATTTGATAATTGTAATGAGACGACGAGGATCTAGTAAAAGTAATCGCATTACATTTGTCCAATCTAAAAATGAAACCACACTTTTGAAACCATATTGCAACGTTATTTAAATCCTCTTGCAGTAGTACGGCATCACTTGGACAAGAAATCATTTTGTGTGTTTTTAAATCATCTGCAAAAAGTAAAATCTGGGAGTGTTTTACGACAAGCTTTACCATATTAATTGACACATTGAGAAATGGGGGGCCACAATGTTTTCCTTGTGGTATCCCGGAAATTGCCTCGTACTCAGAGGATTTAAACTTACCAATTTTCGCAGCAAATATCTATGCGTGAGAAAAGACTCTATCCACGATAAATGGCAGCCATTGATCCCATAATATTTTAATAGTTTTAAAAGTAATTTATGATTGACGGAATCAAATGCTGCCTTTAAGGAGAGGTTGAAGCCGATTACAGATTTCTGCTTTGAATTTTACATTATTCTAATTTAATTGTTCACAAAAGTTAAAAATGTTAGTTGTTCGGTGTTCTCAATCTACTAAGGAACACCGGACAACTGAGATAATAGAAAAAAATTAAAAATTGAATTAGAATACTGAAAAATACGAAATTATCGTTAACTACGTAACTGCATGTAAGCTCCGACCTCCCCTTAAGTCGGTATATATTGCATCTAGTTGACACTTATTGTTAAATGCATCTATTATATTCTCTAAAAAACACTGAAATTCGAGGTAGAGGAGCGCAAATGCATAAAGCCATAATGGTAGGCATAAAGGTATAAAGCCATGCTGACATGTATGAATAAATCTATTGAGGTATGTAGACAATTTATCAGACGTAATATTATCAAACGCTTTTGCAAAAATTGTTTAAGGGAATTCGGCAGCTTTAGTCTTACTAAGTAATAAAAATTCTTATTTATACGTATAGAAATCATATTACAATTTACCAAGTTGTTACTATTTGAAATAATTCTTTTTGTTTATAATACTAATTTTTCATAATTATAATTTTTAAGGCCTCTATGATCTCTTAATAATTTTACATACATACACGTAATACACAAAAAATTTTGATTAATTTTATCTGTTGTATTTGAAGCTTAAAAAACATTTTAAAAAATCTATAATAGTCTCGGTATTAAAAATTTTTTTTTATTAATACCAACTGTTTGAAGAAAAGTGTGCTGTCTAAAAGATGCCAAGCACATCTTCGCGGCCGAAACTTTGTATTTACATCAACCATTGACAAATTATGAAATACTACATACTTATATATAAGGTAGAAAATCCAATTGTTTATAAAAATAATCTGAAAAATAATTCATTTAATATTTACGCATATTTTGCAGGAATATATGGTAAGAAAACTCATTTTTTGAAATTGCAAATTATACTACATTACAGCATAAAATTTATATAAATAATGATAAAGTCTCCAAGAGACACTTAATTCAAAGCATTATATAAACTTCTGAATAAGACTGTACCACTGTATAACTATATGGATAACATTAGGCACGAATTTATTATGGCTGTATTTTTAAAACGAGAAGGCTAGCTATTGTTTTTTTGTTTTATGTAATGTATGTAGTTATTTTGCGAAACATAGCTGGTTTTTACAGGAATTCTATGAAAATTTTAGAAGCTATACATGAAAATGTATCATTAATTCAGGCTTGGCATAGGGCTTCACAAGTTATATTAAAACTTCAAATAGGTATAAATATCTCAGTCTGGCGAAGATACAACCCCTTAAAATTTTAACCGTATATGTATAATGTCGTTATAAAGTCATAGTAAAAATTTGAGAAGATTCCTATAAAGATGAAATTCGATACAACTACCTTAAATCTAAGATTTTGATCAATATTATAACAATTTCCAGTATTAATAAAAATGTTTATAAAAGAATAGAATCGCGACCTTAAAAATAGAGCTTTAAAAAGTACAAAATAATACTTCCTTTAATAATATCCTCAATATCAAATGTTGAATATTTACATTTAATAAAAAGTCAACGTTTTAGTCATCTGAATTAAAACTAAAACTTTTTGGATTCGTCGCCAGAATCAACTTATTAAGTTATTTTGTCCGGCGAGTGTACCAGATTCGTAAAACGTGTACGAATCATTCATATGAAAAATATGGTCTTTTGCTTATTCTGACTTTGTACTGGCCTAGCACCGATCTAAACTTGTATGGAATCACTATGAGGTGACCCTCTATCGAATATAACAAGAAGTTTTTCAATCAATCCAATCGTTCCGGAGTTATGGGTGTACATATAAAAGGTATGTAAATTTGGTCAAATACGTAGGAATTTTGTATGCTAAAAAATATAGTTCTTTGCGTGTACTGACCTTGTACTAGCCCAATACTGGTTGAAATTCTTGATACCACCATGGGGTGACCCTCTATCGAATGCAACAAGAATTTTTTAAATCAGTCAAACCATCCGTGAGTAATACATAAAATGAAAGAAAAAAAACATACTCGTCCAATATAGAACCTCCTACTTTTAAAGTCGGTTTTAAACAGTGGCAAAAAATAAAATAAAACTCGATAGGTCTTTCTTAATTGAAGCTCGCGAAATACGTATTTTTTATTAAGACTCATCGATATATACACATTTATTGCTATCAAAGATATTTTTTTATCAGGTCCGTTTTACGTAATCCAACCATTCTATGTAAAAACGATTCTATGAAAATTTTACATCGATTTGTTAATAACTATTTTCGAAAACTCATGGGGCGTGAATGTTAACGTTAAAACATTGAATTTAGTAATTTGGAGAATTCTAATACTATTAATTAAACAAGATAATCGCTCTAATTGAATTTTGGAATATTCGTAAAATATCGGCTGCTTACAGTATTTTCTAATAGTTAAATCAACTTATTAATCTAACTATTTCTAGGAAAAAGTATCAAAGTTATATATAATACTTAAACAAGCTTTCATCGTAGACCCATCTTGACTCGTATGGAAACATTCAGGCTGTACAACAGGTTTATGAACAAAATTTTGCAATTCCCCGGATATTTCAATGAATCAGCGACATATAAGCCCCATCCTTGCTTTGTGAATGCAGCTAAAATATCAATTTTCTGATGAAGGTTGAACTGCATTATCATTAGACTAGTCAATTCATCTGAAATTATAAGTTGTGCATTCTATTTTAACACATTTGTCCCGTCGACGATTAGCACGATATGGGAGCACAAATATGGCGACGTTAATAAGGAAAAAAAAGAAGAAATTACTCATTTTGGGAATATCATTTGTGCATGTACATTTTATCGATTTTTAGGTAAAAATGTCGGTAAGTACGCAATAGTATACCCTTAAGAGGAGTCCGTATCTTCTGTCCTTGTCTAATCACATTTTTGCTATTTATTCAAATTGTAATTTGTTAATTGAAAAACTAAAAGTTGGCCCCAATTGATATTAAAGTAATGAATATTTTGAGACCTTAAAAAGTATCTAACATTATTTCCTTTTCGAGAAAACTTCGGAACGGATAGGCTAACCTCAATTTTCGCGTTCCGAAGTTTTCTCGAAAAGGGAATAATGTTATATACTTTTTAAGGTCTCAAAATATTCCTTATTCTAATACCAATTGGGACCAACTTTTAGTTTTTCAATTAACAAACTACAATTTGAATAAATAGCAATAACGTGATTAGACAAGGACAGTAGATACGAACTCCTCTTAAGGGGATGTCGGTGTCAGCATGATATTTCGTGCTTACCGATATTTTCGTCTTTTCCAATATTCTTGTTCAATTTTTAATTTTCATTGATTATCGCAGTCTTCCGGTGTTCCTTAAGGTATTACAAACACCAGATGACCAAGATCATTAATGTAAAGCAAAGAGTTGAGTTGGAGTTTTTTGTCATACATGCACCGAAAATATGCTTCTTCATGCATATAAAGCGGACGGAAAGTGGTTTTGTGCCGCACTCGGGCTGAAAGTGGGTATTTTCCGCCCTAGGGCGATAAAGTAAACCAACACACTTTCCGCCCGCTTCGTATATATGCACAAAGAATCATCCTTTCAGTGTAGGATATGACAAAATGCCGCTGTTAATGGCTTTAGCAGAATGCTTTCTCAAAGAGATATCCTAATAAAAACTCATTAGACACACGCGTTGTATTGCCAGTCTGAGATCATCTTAAAACTTAATTAAAATAATTTTCACCATATCTCTAAACGAAAATTTCTTATAGTAATTTTGTATTTAATATTGCTCATTAAAAAATAATACACTACTGATCTTTAACAGTATATTTTATTGTTGAGGTCTATCAGAATAAAAAATATTTCCAAAATTACTAAAATTACCGATTTTCAAAAAATACGTAATACGTAAACATACTCAATTTTATTTCTTCCATTGAAATACCGTTGAGGTAATTGCTAGATATATATAATTCTAATATAATAATTGGAAGAAAAGTATGTCTATTTTAAGAAAACGTATATAAGATATATATATACACACAATATGTTTGACGTATAAATAGTCAAAAAAAATTTTCTTGATTTTTACAAATTTATTAAATTTATATTCTTTTTTTCTACGAAAAAGATACTTTAAAATAGTTTTTAGGTATATCAATTGAAAGCCAATTAAGGACGTAGCCCGTATCAGATACCTATTTGAGCTAATAATATACTACAATTCACGTGCCTCTCGTACACTCGTTTAAAAAAATAGTATGTGCAACGCGTGCGCTCAAGTGCTTTTCGACTCGTGTGATTGTCTTCCCACTCGTTTGAAAATCACTTGCTTCGCGCACTTGTTGCGCACTGTACTATTTTTGTACACGCTTAAACCATCCTTTACGTATTAGAACTAGTAACTTTAACATTGAATATTTCCACTTTGGTATCGGAACAGTTCTTATAGTTTGAGCGAGTACTTAGATAATACTATTAATACTATTAATAAAATACTGTCAACATTTAATTTTTCAAAAATGCTTTTAATATTAATAAATCATACGTGGAAAATCTATATTTTCGTGCAGTTTTTAATGTTTTTAGTTAAAACTTTTTAACGTGTTTCTTTAGGTCATTTAAAATAGTAGTTTATGCAACGTGGGCGTAAAGTGTACTTATTCAAGTGAGTGAATCGAGTGCGAAAACGTTACGCCCGAGTTGCATATAATATTTTTTCTCGGTTTTGCGTAAAGTAGAAGTATGTGTAAAATGCCTACTTCTGTGCGTAAAGTAAATTTTTTCAATTTACACATCATGTGCGAAAAGTTTACTTTACGCTCAGATATTGTTAACGTACTATATACAATTTTGGTGATCATTTCTCAACACCAAAAAATGAAGTCTAATAGCCGTACTTTTATCCAATGGGCCTTTTTATTAACATTGATAGTATATCTCTATATAACTATTTTGTAACGTCGCGTAGATGAGCAATATTAATGTTATAGCTCAATCTCAGGTTCTCGAACTCATTTGATAAGACAACATTGTATTGAGCTTAATTTGTAGGTATCAGAAAACAATCACCAAAGTATTTGGTTTATAACAATTTTGGATTTCCTAGACTGTTCACAAAAGGACAACTCTGGTGGTGAGGCATATAGAGATATGAATATATAAATAATAGAAAAACTAACTGTTTTTCAATAAGAAATGTATGAAAAGATTAACGCAAGTGTAATTCAGAATTTCTTTAAATTGTGTTTTTTTGACACTCTAAATTTGGGTTTCGCTCTTAAATAATTACTAAAATCTAAAAATAAAACTGATTATAAAAAGGTTTATTATTATTATTATTTAAATTTGACGTACCAACTTTTTATTAAGATTAAAATAGTATATTATGACACTGTTGTGGGAGATGGTTTTCTACCTTGCTCGAGGGTTTTCGCACGAGCGAAGCGAGTGAGAAAATCGAGCAAGGTAGAAAAACACCTCCCACAACAGTCTCATACGATATTTTATAGCACAACAACCTCAAAATCGACAATAAAGTTGGCATTTTGAGGTTAGTGTGCTATAATAGTATATTGTATATTAAGTGGCGAGAAATAGGCTGTACTAGTCGGAGCCGAGCAAGCACAAACCGAGGCGAGTGCATTTTGCAAGCTGGAGACGAGTAGTGCAAACAAACAAGGGCAGAAAAAGCCTCTCACCCATGTTGAACTCCGTATTTTTGGTGACACATGTATTGATTTAAGCGGTTTTTCGTGTCCATCGAGTGGAACCAAATGTGGCCGTTTTTCGACACGGTGCAACTGCTGTCTTGTTCTATTAAGAAATGAAAATATGTATAATACCTACGCATATCTATCTATATATCTATCTATGCATTGATTTATACACATACACACACGCACACGCACACGCACACGCACATATACACACATACAGATAACTATTATTGTATATTAAAGTTTTTCAAGTAAAAGAAAGATAAGATAATTTTATCAATGTTATTGAGAAAAAAGAATTGATTATTGGAACCATTCTCATATCTTTTGAGAAGGTTACTTTTGCAAAAGTCTTTACCGCCCGCTGTAGTAACTTTTATGTCGACGGTCGGAAAACGGCGACTTTTTCTCTGCTGTATGTGCACGAAAAAGGGCGAAAATTTATATCGTAAATTTTTCGTTGCTATGTATATACTGAATCTTTTCTAGAATTTAAATACACCAACAACGGCCACAATATGAAATTTTAATGGTATTTCAATGGGAACATTTACCTTGACTATCTATTTTTACTTACCATGGGAATTTAATAAATTTGAGCATACTAACTTTTATTTTCTGTATCAATGATATATGTTAGAAGCATTATGTTAATTATGTTAAATACACTCGATATCGAATTACGCCTTTTTTAATAAGACAAGAAATCAATTTAAACCTTTTTTCTAACGAGGAAAACAGTAACACGTTTTTTTTTAATGGATACTTTGATGCTTTCAATTGCCTTCTTCTCATCTCTCAATGACTAATCATATCCTTTTTTCCAGGACCAGTTGAATAAAAACATAGCAGTTATCTTGAATCCTGAACATTGAAACGTTTCTACAAAATTGTTATCAATAATAAAAACATTCCTTTTCGTGGAAATTTAATTAATGTTGACTTTTGATTATCATTGTCGAAATTTTTCGTACCCAAACGGTACCGTAAATTATTCGTCCATACTTTAACAGCTGCTATGAAAAAGGTGTCGGTTGACTCAATTGTAAAAGAAAATCGAAGGCACTAACTCCTTTCTACTTATGACGTCGGGACAGTTTTTTGTGGCTCTTTTTTATGAAGCTCACAAGCATTTACGAACCTTCTTTTCCTTTTAATAATGATAATAACAGTCAAGATTAATGCGCTAATCGTTCTTAACCTATATTTTTACCCTCGACTAACAAAAAATTCTCTATACCATATCATGGATGCTTTCTTTTTTTTATATACATATATCAGAACATGCGATATTTTCTTAAAATTAATATATGATCATGATACCAAAATGATTAAGTACTTTTGACGATATGATTTTTATACAGATATTTAGCTTTAAATCGTAGAAAAATGCAGTACGTTTCATAATGTTAGTAAAAGTAAAAATAAATATAATGCCTCGGTTACGTTTGAATCAGGTGTATTATACACAGTGTGTACGTCGTCGCGGGAACTTAGAGAATTTTAAGGATGAGGATCACGCTTTCCATAGTGTCATGCACCAAGGGTTTGGAATACAGATCAAGCGACTCTGTTTCTTGCAAAAGTTTACAGAATGCCTTCTGCGTCACTCCTACGTAATTTCGATTGACGGGATGACGCGTAACCGCAGACAGGCATCAATTGTCGAATTAAAGATTAGTCAACGGTTCTGATTGGTTGCCTATGGCTTTTAAATTTATTTTTTATTAAAAAAAAGAAAACAAATTAAAAATTATAACGTTTTACACGCGTAAGATAAGTAAACATTAACACAAATTGCAAAGAACGATTCGTACAAATAATACATGTGAAACGCTACTTGTCGTCGATGATTTGCGCACATTAAACAATAAATTATAGCTTAAACTAGTAGCTTATAGTAAGCTTATAGTACTCGATGCTCGATAAATATACATTGCAGGCTTAAAATCTACTGAAGGATGTGAACATTGATTTTAACAGGGTTGACGATTTCTTTCTGCTTTGTTTTTCATCGTCGATGATGTGGAAGCTCATAGCGAGGAAATACGTGAATGTGTTTGTGTATTATGGAATTATTTAATGGTACTCAGTCTGTAACGAAGGCATCATAAGGCACTTGGGAAAAGATTTTTTCTACGAAGGTCGACATGACTTGAACAAGTTTTCTTCTGAGATCCGGTTTCATTTCCTTCAAAAGCTCCTGACTGTTGCTATTGATGAATAGGTTCAGTGCTGCTTCTGTAAAATTCAATTTTTGGTTCTTAAATTGATTCTTATAACAAGCCGTACTGGTTTATTGGTAACTTTCAGATTTAAGTTTTATTATTTGATTTAAACAAGTCGAATAAATATAAACTCATTTTAAGAGTATTGCTTTTTGAAGTGTGAAAGTCTTACTTTAGCCAAGACCTTATTACTAGAAAAGATAATTTAAAAACTTACGGAGTATGGTATTGCCATCATGGACATTGTCAACGCCCATCTTGATATCACGTACGGTAAAGTCCATCTTGAGCTGCTGAAGTCTGAGGAACTGCTGGCCTTGAACTGCGTATGGTTTTGCCCTAATGAAAACCTTAGCCTTGACTCCATCTGAAAGTCATTTAATTTAAGCAAATATTATATTTCCTGTACGACCTTAATCCTTATACGCTTATCAGAGGTAGAATATACAATTTCTATCTTGGAATACGTTTTTTTATATGACTTATATGCATATATGCATCCATTATATTTATTTATTCATAAAACTTTAATGGAATTAAACCAGTAAACAAATTTATTTAAAAAATACGTACTAATATAGTCCCAAATAAAATTATTCTACACTTTTAGAACATCTAGTTTTTCTAGATAGTAATAATTAATATTCATATATTAAAGAAAAAGCTAATTTTTTTTATTTATTTCTTAGTTTCTTTTTAGTAGTTCGTCTAGAATCCACTAGTGTCGCATTGCAAGTATAAACTCTCAATTTAATATGTTCTAGACAGACTAACTTAAAATTCTGCAACGTTTTATATGTACATACATAGTATAACATTTTGTAAACTATGACATTCTTAAATTTCAACAAAAAATTATTTATCTGCATATAATTAGGCTTAATTGATGAATTATCTACTAAATTTACATTTTTTTAAACAAAAAACGCGTTTTCGTACTTTAACAATACAATCTATTTAAGGACACAATCAATATAAGAGTTTAAATCCCGCACCTAAAAGTGTACATGTCACTAAATGCTTTAAAAATATAAGAAATAATTCATACTTTAAGAATCGTGTACGTAAATGTGGGATCAGTTAATTAGAGCATGTTTATCTGTTTACCAGAATGGAATATTATGACCGTGAATTCGTGCGCTAAATGTTTATGTGTCAACAGCGTCTTTCAGCGCAATGTAAAGAAATTGTTTTTTTTCGGGGAACGCAGTGATCTGACGTTTAGTAACGTAAAGATATGACTAAAATAACTCGCATTTGTATCGAACTTTTTAATTATATTTATAGATCCATGACGTTACAGGCTTGTAAAAAAACGTCCGAATATTCCACGTGCGCTTTTATTCCACAGTTATTTTTTCTTTTACTTTCGGATGAAGTTTTACCGCGCATTGCGGCTAGAATGCACTTGAAAAAATATAATACAGAAAAGGTTTAAAACTGTTTTCTGGTTTAAAAAATAATAAAATCTTTTGAAATTTTAACCAGACAATGTTTATATAAATTCGGAGGCATAGAAATCCATTTATTTTAAAAAGTTTGTATAATGTCGAATAATATATAGAAGTCGATAATAATACAGATCCCTAATGTAAAAAATTCTATTTTTGAAATAAAATAGCATATTATGCCCTTCGTATTTGTATAAGCATTATCTGGATACATTTTCAAACGATTCTGTTATTATCTGGATACAAAAAGCTGTTTAAATAATTACCCTTTCACCTCCCCTTATAAAATGAGTCAGTTGAAGAGTTCGAGGAAGTGATAGATCTATTTGAATGCTAATTTATATTCAGTCGATTATTCAGTAAAATGATTCGACCCTTAAAAAATAAAAAACTAATCCCAACGCTAAAGCGAAATTTCGGGTTTACGCACAACCCATTCTCATACTCGGCGCTAGATCACCTCATCTCATCGGTTGGGGGGAAAACGATACCATCTCGACCGAGCGATGAAGAAAATACCATCTAAATTTGGCGGTGAAAAACGTACCATCTCAACCGAGGTAAAGAACATACCATCTCGGATGTGCGATTAAGAACGTACCATCTCAGATGCGCGATGAAAAACGTATCATCTCGAGAATGAAAAATTATGATCGAGACTTAACTTGGCAACACTTTTCCTAAATATTTCAAATATTTCAAATTAAACAATAAGCTAATAAGACGCGATTTAATAGGGCGTAAATAATCTTAATGCATAAAGTAGTTGGGGAAACTTTAATTAATTGTGTAACGCAATTTTTAATTTAAATAAGAGTTCAGTGAATATTCTTTTAATTATTTGTAATTAATTTGTTTTCATGAATAAATAAATAAATAAATAAATGGTAGGAGAATACATGGAAAATACATTTTTACTTTATTTTATTGTTAAATTTATATAAATTAAATTTTCTAAATATCTTCAGTAAAAGCATTCTGAAAAGGTATAAAATTATTTCTGAGGAAAACAGTAGTGAGACAGTTAAATGCTTTTAAGATTAAATTATCTTTTTTATCTATTTGACACACAAGTTATTTTGTGTTATTAACAAATTGTTTTTTCGAATAACAATATACTACTAAACATTAAATTCTTTTATAACGATAGTATTTAATAGATTAATAATGTATTTTTCTATTAGGGTCAAGCTTGAATTGAAAATTTTTGTTATAAAATGAGCTGCACTATAAGAAAAAGCTTGACCCTAATTGAAAAATGAACTATTAATGTATTAAATGCTATCGTTATAAAAGAATTTAATGTTTAAAAGTATATTGGTATTTTGAAAAACAATTTATTAATATCACAAAGTTCCTTGCTTAAAAGTGGATAAAAATAATAATTTAAGCTTAAAAGTTATAAAGCATTGAACTGCCTCACGTCTGTTTTCCACACAAATTATTTTGTACCTTTTCTACCTTAATATAAAAAATTTAATTTTTATTTATTTTGGACATTTATGCCGTAATTATCAATTCTATAGGTTAAATTTGGCTAAGTAAGCTACGCTCCATGAAAAAGCATGAATATCGATATTTCGTGTCAACTGAACTGATAAATCGGGACCTATTTATATGTATCATATAAACATAAATGAGAATTACAATATAACCTAAACGCGAATCGAATAAATTTAATGATTAAAATATATTTTTATGATATTTCTCAACTTCATCAAATGTTTTTTATTACTTTAAAATTATATTTTTTCATTCTTCTACTATTTATTTATTTATTCATTAGAACAAATTAATTCCAAATAATTAAAAGAATATTCACCAACTTTTATTTAAAATAAATAGTGCGTTACACAATTAATTAAAGTTTCCCCGTCGACTTTATGCGTTAAGATCATTTACGCCCTATCAAATCGCGTCTATTAGCTTATCGTTAAATTTGAAATATTTTAAATATTTGGAAAAAGTTGTTGGCAACTTAGGTCTCGATCATAATATCCCATTCTCGGGATGGTACGTTCTTCGTCGCGCATCTGAAATGGTACCTACGCTTTTCATCGCACAACCGAGATGGCATGTTCCTTACCGCTCGGCTGAGATGGTATGTTTTTCACCGCCAACTTCAGTTGGTATTTTCTTCATCGCTCGGCCGAGATGGTCTCGTTTGCCCCCCCAACCGACGACCTAAACCACTCGTACATCCCGAGACGCACGGTTGCCCGGGGCCCAGGGGCTCTGGGCCTATGTGGCACTCGAGTCGGTAACAAGGCGACGCTGCAATACGAGCGACTGTACCAACCGTATTCTCCCCAGTAGTCGCCGGCTCCGCTGGCCTGGACGAGAATGAGCGTGCCGCTCGATCGGTACTTGGCCGCGGCGCGGATCTTCGGTATGCTCAGCGCCAGCTGCAGCTGCACCTCGTCGTCGCTGACGCGGGCGCGCAGCCCGGTGACGCGGACCGAGGACACGCCGCGGGCCGCGATCTCCTTGAACTGGGCCTTGTAGCCGTTGGGACCGCCGCCCAGGGCTATGTGCAGCTCGTCCAGGATTATCGGCTCGACCTCGGTGTAACCCAACTGCGGTAGGCCTGCAAAATTAACGTGTCTTTAATTAGTCTTGCCTTTTTCATTGGCTTTTCTTAGTTTTTTATCGGAACTATTGTTAAGAGGTACAATAGTTTCATCAGTTGCTTAAATACTTAGTACCGATACACTCTACACTATAGTTTCGATTTTTAGCAATTTAATTTTATATCCATAAGGTCGAAGTAGACCATTGCCGAGCCCGTAATGGGGGCGTAAAGCATTTGTGGTCGCATAAAATCTGAGAAACAATTGAAAAAAAATATTATTACATAAATCCTTAAGTTACTTAACTGGTTAATAAGCGATCGGTAAATTTTATAGAGTCAGAATTATGATGATAATATTATATAGTCCAGAAATTCTATATACTTTCTATTATACATATTTATATTGAATCATAAATTATAGGTCTGTTGATTGTATATTTACGAGTTCATATAACTACTTTAAGTAAGCAAAATATGCTGACTGTAACTCTCAAATCGTTGTGGCTTCTAATTTATTTATCGACTCATGTCATAGTAAAAGCAATATTTCAGTCATACTTGTCATTTCCAATTATGTTTACACTTACTATTTATTCGTATATATCAAATATTAATATTTTATTTAATTCTTTTAAAATTTTCATTTTATTTATAAATAAATATGTTTCAAATATGTACACAGTATCATTTACGTGTGCGATGTACCTGCCAGTGTTGCGAAATTCATAAACATTTGCGAGTTCCAATGGTAATGCGAGCTTGTATATTATGTATATATTGAGGACTCACAATTGGCACCACCGTGCAACTTGCAGATTGCCTACAACGTATGCTGATAGAATTCGAGTCGGTGCTCAAATATGTGGCCGAAGCCGCCGCAATACACTGGACGGTAAAAATAACTTTAAATCGCGCGGGGTTAAATCATGGCAGCCTCGCTGTGGCAGTGAGTTGAAAGTGCCTTAAAGTCATCTCAAGGTACCTTTAAGACGAGTTTAAGTTGTTGCTATAGTGACGCCGCAATGATTTAAAAAGTGCGATTTAAAGTTATTTTTACCGTCTAGTGTACATAAAATGATTAAAATAGAAGTGATTTTTAAATTAAACATTTCATTAAACAAGACATTTAACAAAACTGGGATAAATTAGTTTTTAAGTATACGCAAGTTTTAAGAACAATTATTTTATAAAAACTACGAAAACTCATTATTAATTTTCTCAAAGAAACGTCGAAACATCGTAAAAATGATTGGGAAGTATATACTTTACACATTTTTATTTGAAACCACTACATTAACAAAGTTAATCCTAAAAATGCTTTCGCACACCATTTAAGCTAAATGGCCCTCATTTGAGCACCTTCATTGAATTTTCAACAAAAGAAAACATTAGTATTAAAGAAATAATATCATTGTGCCTAAAATTTATGTCTTTGAAAATTTTAGGGTATATTCTTGAATAGTTCCTATATAGTCGAGACGTACTAAAGTTTGGTAAAAAGACAACACTGTCTGTAGATTTTTAAGTGAACTTAATAAATGTTGACCCTCATTCGAGAACCATACATTTGAGTATGTGTGAGCATGTCTGTGTACGTGTGTGTATACGTATGAGTGCACTATAAAACTATATCGTTTACATCGCTGTTTTTTAATAGAAAAAGGGTTAGTATATTTATAATTCCATAAATTAACAACAAATTTCTGTTTATACTAATCTAGAAACCTGTAAAATGTATGATTTATTTATTGAGGTAACTCTTTCAAATATTCAGCATAAGCTGAACAAAAAGTGACCAAAGTTTAACTTTACATTGTAAAAATAATTTATTGCGAATAATTACAATGCAATTTACAACCTAACTAACACGAATACGTCATTTGCATATTCATAAGGTTTTTTCACATCGACTTTTGGAAAAAGGCTAATTTTGTTGTTGCGGTTGTCTTAAATTAGCGGAGCCCGTTGGAAAAGTGACAAAGCATTCATGAAACGTGCATTTTTTAAAAGACGCGCGAGTTAAAGCGTCGTCGGAGCTCAAATGTGCTTGCGGTCACAGTGAATGTATTCTCTCGCGGCTCAGTGACTCAACGAAGGAACACAGTACGCGCGCGTGCGCGCGTGGCGTCAATATTTGACTGAAAAGAAACTATGCGCTCTGCAGCCGAGGCTGTGGCAATGGCAGCGTTCGTTATCGGATGGTGTCGCTTTGAATGTAGGACATTCTGTAACGACGATTCAAATACACCGTTATAACCTGCTTTTTTCACCTCGCGCCACCTTTTTCCCGTACTGTTCGAGCTATACCTGCATCCTACCGATGCGCCAAGCGCTTTCAAATTGAATTGCTTGGAAACGATCTTTCCGCTCTATAATCTTAAGAATGCAGCCCTTCTACCATAATATCGTGAAAAAGGCTTTGCATTTCAATAAAATAAATGTAGTCGTTAATTTTGACAATGGTTCAGGTCTTCATACACTCGACGTGGGAAATTTCTGGTCGAATGAATTGGAATCTTTTTGAAATACTGCAATTTCATTGGGTCTCATTGGATCGAACGCACGATTTCGGTAAGCTCATTGGAGGATTTCAAACGCATTCGATTAGAAATTTCACACGTCGAGTGTACGTACGATTTCGGTAAGCTCATTGGAGGATTTCAAACGCATTCGATTAGAATAGTAGGTACCTATAAACTTATTTTACGGATAAATTACTATTACCGAATTATTGATTAAAGATAGACATTATTGCAGGGATGTAATGCTAATAACTTAACTTTGAAGAAAAAGCTTTCATTTAAACTTCATTTCGTGTAACGAATAATGTAACTTATGAACAATATAAATTATATCCATCGAAAGTTATTAATGATCAAAGATTTTGACAAAAATGTTGAAAATGCCTGATGTACAATAATTTCCATTTTTTTAAAAACTGTAATTTTTTACGTTGCTTGCCATTCGCATTGATTGCTTATAATAATAGGCACCTATACATGAAATATTTATATGAAACAAATCATTAAATTAAAGCTCTTTTTTTTACTTTTATGTTTTGTTCTACAAAAGTTTGTTTGCTCCCTTAGGAGTCAAGCTATCAACATCTGAATAATAACCATTTTTAATCAATAATTCAGTAATATTAAATGTGGCCATAAAAATGTTTGCCAATCGATAAACTTTGTTTAATATATTTTCCATATTTGATGTAGTATAATATATTGTAAAAACCTGACCCCACAGATGTGGCCTAAAATATTTTTTCTTTAACTTGGGACTTTAAAAGCATTTTTTCTGTACTTTTTCTAATATACTCTAATCTAAAAAACGGAATTTCTTCAATAATAATGTATCCACATTTAAAATCGCAGTTTATTCAAATTCCAGAAATTCAGGTTTCGAAATGACTCAGAGTCACAGTTCGTTATTTGACTGTATATAAAGTTTAATATTTGAAATAATTCTGTATTTTGAAATGCAATATTCGGTAATTTTCATGGTATATTCATTTTATTTTTAATATTCTAATTTACCCCATTATAAAAATAATTCTTAAACTTTAAACTTGAAAATATCTGAAATTTATTTTCAACATATTTATAGATTTGTCTTTTAGTTTTTGACATAAAATCTTATTGCAGCCTACTCGAGGAAACGTGTTATATGTATGAAAAGAGAATATTGATAAGGCTTTGGTGGTGTGTTCTGGTATCCAGAAATGAAGCATAGAACCTGTAGTTTGTGACAATGGGCTCTTGTATTCGAGATATGAATTATTTTACTTCAAATACATCTTATGTTAGTGAAAGAACGTACCTCTTCTTGTACAAATAACTATGCATATATTGACACTAAAAATATGGCGCAAATAATAATAAAAGTATAGGCAGAATGAGCTTTGATTTAAGCTTTGCTTCGTATAAAAATATTAATCTGACCCAAAATTTTTATCAATTAAGATGGTGACAAAAATAGGTAAATATTTGAGCAAATTTAACTGTTTCAAATTCGTTGATTTTTTATACATTTCCCGTCACCATCTTCAATTGCTAATAACTTCGGTGGTTAATAACAAATGAAGCTTAAAAAAAAGCTCTTTCCGCGTTTACACATGCATAGTTATTATCACAATAATAGTTATGATTTTTCACAAAAATAACGTGTATTCGAAGTAAAATAGCTTATATCTCAAATGCAAGGGCCCATTGGCTCAAACTACACGCCCTATGCTTAATTTCTAGGTACCGGAAAACCTCTCCAAATCCTCATTAAAATCCGTTACCCAAAGATATGACCCTCTCTTTTCAAGTATCCTACTGGTTCACAATTGCACATACATCCAAACCCAACCCCAACAAAATTCCCCGAGCATCCCCAAAAATCCTGCTCAACAACCGCATCCGCGACCAGCAAACGCTCGCGTACTCACCGCGCCGGAAGTTCTCCGCCAGGGCATTCGACGACCTCGCCAGGCAGCTCTCCAGCTCTGGATCCCTCTTCGAGCAGGGCTCCAGGAACTCCAGGCCCTTGTATTTCCCCGCGGCTTCCACGTTGACCAGCGTCGCGGCCACGCAGACCAGCCCCAGAAGCGTCGCGACTCCCTTCATCCTTCTCGTTGTGCAAAATCTCCCCAAAAAAAAGAATCCAAAAACTCGACGAGTCCTCCGGCGAGCCTCTACTGTGCACTCGCGCGTGTCCGTCAAGCAGTCGTTCGAGCCCGTTCGCGACGAATGACCGGTTCTAAGACTTGCGTCCGGACTTATAGTACCTTGACATTGCCCCTGCTGCAGCGGTTGCTTCGCCGGGGAGTGGGGCGGCACAACCTGCGGCTGTACGCGCGCGGGGGGGGACTTTCTTCAAAAGCAGCCGATAATAGCTCCCCGTGGGCACTCGTTGACTATTATCTGGCTCTTCCCCCCTCCAGCTCTGCTTCCGTCTCTTTCCTTTCCGAAGAAGAAGCAGCACTCTCGGGAGTGTGTAATGTGCGCACTACTCGCTCGGTTGGCCTTGAATCCGTGGGTAAACGCCGTCGACGACGCCGGGAATCTCGAGTGTGGACACAAGCATCGAGAGTGATCGAGCGGCACGCACGCGTGCCCTTTTCTTTGCAGGATTTTTCTTTCCTTGATCCTCGTGGTGTTTTTTTTTATTTGGGCTTGGCTATGGTCGAGGCGTCTAACTTTAAATTTTTCATCGATTTAGATCTGCTTATACGTGTCTTGGAACACGTTGTGGGAACCCATATTAAAAAAAAGCTGAAGATCCAGTTTGACGTAATCTCGCGGACTTGTATGATTTAATCTTCGATTAATCGGGAAATGAAGGCTATGGACGGAAATAGTTTTTTTACGTCGAGTTTTGTCATGTTTACTAGTACATAACTAACTGCTAATCAATTTCCGAGAATTTTCTCAAGGACTTCTATTAGAGAACGCTTCACTTTCGATTTATTTCCGGCGCGGTAAACATCGGTAAGATAAGTTTGTTGTACAAAAACATGATTATTGCACATACAGTGCGCCGAGCATTTTGTAGAATGTAGATCGAGTAACTGCGAGAGCCTTTCTCGCTCGCTGCTTCACCGATCGCGCGTGTCACGGGCGTATACTTTGTACCTGACATATTTTATAATTTTCGAGAACCGTTAATTGTTCGGCGTATGAAGCTCCTGCGGCGACCGCCGCTGCTTATGCCTATGGCGGAATGACGCACGCGCGCGCGCATGCTTCGGCCGGGCCGATAACGCCGCGAAGAATGGACGACGCACGATTTTTGAACGAGTGAAATCGGAATATTGAAAATTGAGCGTAGTCGAGCGTGTGTCAATTTCAAATACATTGTTTATATCTTATAGTAGGTTAATTCATTTCTGCAAACGAAAGTTGTAAGAGTGAGCAATACTCAAGTGTACAGTACATTAACTTTTTTTGTTCTTTGAATCCATCACGAATATTTTCATTATGGAATGATTAAAGTGTAGTGTTAGTAAGTGTTTAATGCTTAAATAAACAAATAAACAGCATTAATAATGCTACGCAATTAACTGGAACTTATAGTTAGAAATAATAGTTTCAAATCGTACATTGCTTTCTCTTAGAGAAAGCAATGTATTAATAAACATTGTTTGCAATTTTTCAAAGCACAAATAATTATAATAATAATAATAATAAAAAGAATATAGCAAATATTTAAAATAATTAGCAAGTCACACGTTCATCTTTTAAGTGTCACTTCTATTAAGACAAGAATCGTTGAATAATGTATATTTTTAAGTGAGAAAATGTGTTCTTTTAAATAACAAATGTATGTTAGAATTGCAAAAGAATTTACATTTTTTTTAAATTTTTATCCGAGTGAATTTAGTTTTAAAAAATGTTTACATTTCTTTGTGCATTTTCACACATTGCTTCGACGTTAATTAAAGGCATTCCATGACGCATTTCATGAAAATTTGATAATCATAATCAAACATTAAAAACAAAAAATTCCTTCGAATCCTGTAGTGCTCGAACACGTGAAAGCTCTCTCAAGGGGGTTGATAGTCGTCCAACAACAATAACGCCCCATTATAAATCCATTGGCCGCGCGGCAGCAGGTTCGGCGCTCCCGAGAGATGAGGAACGCCGCGGTGAGGTCAAAGTACGGATGGCTTTTCAAGGTAAGCAGCTCTTCACCCGCGCGCGCTCGCGCCTGAGCCCGAGAGATCGACGATTTCTTTCATTCGCGATCATTATAAGGTACCAGTTGCGAGCGTCGCACTCGAGAATAATGTAGAAAAACAAGGATTGTCGGAGAAGCCGCAGATCACGAATCTCCGTCGAATCGCGCGCGGATCGGTTTTTTCTCTCGGACACCTTTGCAAACACAGTCTTGTGCCCATCACCATCGGAGGGGAGAGATGCGCGACGCAGTTGACGGTAATGGAAGCTAAACCAAAATCGTGCGCGCCGTGAAAGATCGTGATTGAGTCCGAGAGCTGCGGGCGATTGAAAAGTGCAGGAGCGCCAGTCAGGAGTCATTATGGGAAATTTCCTCGGGAGCGGAGATCCCCGTGAGTGTAAGTATACGAAGTATGCATTATGGGTGTTCGTGTGTTTGTTGGGTTTTCTTAATTATGAGCGAGTATACGAGGAGCACGAGAAAGCACACGTGCGCGCAGCGCTTGTTAATGCAAATTCGAGGCTCCAATTTGCCTAATAAGAGAAATCTCGAGGCGTCTGCAATAATTCGAACGTTTTATCGATATTAATGGACTACTATGCGATATAATCGATAAATTTTCCTTTTTCGGCTATGTACACTAAACTAAAATATACAAATTAGAATCTCTTCTGACAATTATATACCTATTAAAATACAGTAAAGATTGGCTGCTATACATTATTACAAAGACTTTGTTTGAAATAATCTAGTATTTTCTTCCTCCTAAAGAAAACTTTGTGATATATAGTAATATAAAAATTTTCCTAAAAACATTGTAGAAACATCTTTGCTCTTAACGGCTTTAGTCTCAAAAAAAGTTAATCTAAAATCCTTTTTTTACTTCCTCGTAGAGGAAGCTTTGTGATGGAAATACATTATGCTAATAATTCATTATAGAAACATTATTTTTAGAAAATGTTTGTATGACTCTGTGTACGTATGTGTCTGCGTGTGCACGAGTGCCGAGTGCCGAGTGCGTATATTTGGGCGTGTGTGCGTGAGCGTACGTGTGTGCAAATGTGTGTCAAATATATGTTGCGGGCTCATTTTTTTGTTTACTTTGCGATGAAGCTACAAAAAATGTTTGTGATTGTTTGATGAGTTTTTATTTTTTAGCTATTTTTTTTTATTTTTTATCCTGCATATACATGTATCAAATACTACCGAACTACTTTATCTAAATGCAGATATTAACATTTCTAAAAATTATTATTATTCAGTTAAAAAAATTGACGAAAAACATGTCGAGGTGTACCTCTTAATCTTCTTTTTACTCCTTCTATAAATCATACTGGAGAGACTTGCCTAGTACCGCCCATCAACCGTTTCTCTCTTCAACTGCTAGGTGGAAGCTTTTAGGTACATTAATTTGTTGCATATTGTAGTGCTATTAAACATACTCCGAGATTATTGCTTTAAATTCAAAGCTGCAAAAGTTGTTCGTACAAATAATCGTTGGATTAATTTTGCCAGCGTCAAAAGTTAATTTTAACAAATCAGTACTTATTGTGCAAATAAGTTTGTGTCTTTGTAGCAATTTATACATGATATTTAATCTTTATCTGCTAGAAAACCCTCGGTGCCCCAATAATTCCTTGCCCTCGCGCAGTACTATCTAAATTGGTAAAATGAATTTCTGTCTAGTACAGCCTCCAAAACTTATGCCTAGTACCGCCCATATGTTACCTATGTATATTTTTCAAAATTAAAGTTTTTTGTAACCTATTAGAACTTAAATTATATTGTAAGATACTCTTTAGTTTTGCTTTGTATTTTTTTGAACAGCAAAATGTCTAAAGTAATTGAATACAAGGTAAAACAAACGGGAAAGAATGTAAAATAGCCACAAAATAACGACTGATAAATGAAATATCACAAAGAGAGTAAGAATAATGATTCTTTTGTTTATAACAAATATGAAAGTACGTATTCTTAATAAAAATACTATTTTCTTACCTTAAATACTTTTTAACTATTATTTATTGTCCATTTGCATTATTAAAACTACGAAGGCTATAAGTGAGCGGTACTAGGCAAACCTTTTTATAAATCGTAGAAACGCAAATTTTAAACTTGGATTTATAATTAATTCAGATAATTATTTTTTTTTTAATTTTTGTTCTTTAAAAAAGTCCATTCAACAAACAAGTTCCAATTTTTATATTTCAATTTCATCGTCAAGATCAAAAGGTACAGCCAAAATAACTATGGGTGGCGGTACTAGGCAAGTTTCTCCAAATACGTTCGTACCTATAAAATGGACAAGAAGTCGCCGTTTTCCTACCGGCGACGAAAAAGTTACTTTATCGCCCGCTCAAGCGGGTCATTCTATCGATATATACTTATATACAAATACTCAAACTAACGACCCACCGTGATAGTTATTCAGATTGAATTGATTTACAATCAGAAGTACTTATATATAAGTACTTGTAAAGAAATATATACAGTTGAATCTTCCCGCACTGATACTGTCGAGGCGAACGCTTTCCACGCACTGATGTTGTGGTAGCATTGAGTATCAGGGCCGTATATTCTAATGTACACATGCATTTTCTCCCGTAGCTTTTTATGATTAAATATAATAACAATTTATTTTAATAAAGTTTTATTTATGAAACTTTTAGGAAACTCTTTATGAAATATATTTTTATAGAATCGCCTTGTCTTGTAAAAACAAAGGGCTGATTAGTATATGATAATGAATATCGACAACGATTAAGTTTTCGTAACATTATTTGCGTCAAGTAGGTAGTTTTGTTTGTGCTTAGTGGGCGCAAAGTAGCACTTTTTCTCATACTTTGCATAAAGTCTAAAATCATGCATGCGCCCTAATGCGATCTGAAGCTTGCACTAGTGGTCGGCTTTTCCGACCCTCGTGAGAGGTAATCACAGCTACTTAAGTTAAAGTGCAAGATTTTCAACCTTATGCCCAGTGTGGCATATGTACTACCCTACTCACAGAAAACTAAAACAATGTGAAATGTGTATCTTATTCTACGGGGTGCAGGTAATGTGGTCACGTAGGTGATGTGATAACTACTACAGTATATGTATTGTGAGAATAGATGTTGAGAGACGCGATGACCTAGCTGCTGCCGCCTTCTTATTGTAAGATAATGTCATGTTTACAAGCGAAAGCATCAAAACTCTGATTTCGTAGCGGTGCCTGCATGTAAAGAAACCATTTTTGGTACATTAAGATACATGTGCCAGTTTTTACCGAAGAGTTTATTCTCTACGCGAAATTGCAACTATCGTTGACGTTTATAGGTTGGTAAAGTTACCATGCAAATGCATTGCCAGGCAAAAGACAATCGACGCCGATAAAAACACTATGGCGCCAAATAACACATAAAGGTAATCTGCTAGGCTAGTCTTGACTTTTTGAAGCACTAATTGCTATACGACTTTACCATAAGAACTGATAGATGGCCACTTTACCAAAACTGTAGGTAAAGTGGCCAACTTTTAACTACTTAGAATCTCTTTAAATAGAATTCAGTGTCAATTTTTTGCAAAAAGATTCATGATGTATTAGAGTTAAAGGTTTAAATAACATGTCTCAGTAGTTTCAGAAGCCTCAAAACCCGACCTATATCTACTGGGAATCGAAAGTTCCTTAACATGGCCACATTACCTTCACTCCCCTTACTACGGGGACATAACGCATTTTCACTGATTTTCGTATGTTTTTACTACACACCGTCGCGCTAATAAACATTAGTTTTATTTACACCCCGAGTCTGAAATGCATGAAAGTTGGGTAGGTGATCGCGTATTTCGAGTCGAGCAGGGACGATGTCAAAACGCTTAATTGTCGAAACGCCTAATTAGAATTTTAAGCATTATGACAATGTCATTTCGCCTAATTGATGAAATTCCTGAATTTATTTTTAGACTTTTTGACAATGTCAATTCGTCTAATTGATAAAATTTCAACACTCAGTTTTAGGCGTTTCGACAATGTCATTTAGCCTAATGTATAAAATCCACACGTGTAGTTTTAGGCGTTTCGACAATGTCATTTCGCCTACTATATAAAATCTACACGTGTAGTTTTAGGCGTTTTATCGGTGTCCTGTCGTCTAATTAATAAAATTTTTGCATTTAGTTTTAGGCGTTTTGACAGTCTCATGTCGCCTTATTAATAAAGTTTTTGCATTTAGTTTTAGGCGTTTGACAGTGTCATTTCGCCTAATTATTAAAACTTTTGCATTCATTTTAAGCATTTTAACAATTGGTATCAAAACGGCCTATTTTGTGAAAAGGATGAAGTAATTTAAGGAAACAAAATTCTTAATTAGAATTTCTAGTTTTTAATTACTTGCGATAAAGTATGTAAGAATAAAACTTTGGACTTCAAAGTCTTTTGTGTAAAATATTGTATTCAGTTTCGTTAGAAATTTTATATATTTTTTAGATATAAATTTTAAATTTCTATTACAAATAATCGTTCATTAATTCTCATAACACATGCATGAAAAATTCCTGTTCGGTGTCAATAAACTGAACTGAATATAAAACTTTGCGAGTGTCCACTTTAACCGGGGAGCTGCTAGATGCGTTTGCTCCGATGCTACATTTAAACTACATACTACATATTGAACCCAAATTTTAAGTCAGTTTTAAATTATCTTTAGAGGTTATCTTGATTTTCACAAAAACGTCCCAATTTAAATTAGAAACGATAAAAACTACTTGAACTGAATTGTAATGTATCCTAGTAATCTATCCTTCTTAGATTATTGAAAAATATTGAATAATTATTTAATAGTTGGTTTAGTATGCAAAGTATGGAGACAAATGTCTGAGTATTTGATTAATAAATATGAAATTTGTGTGTACATACACAAGGTCAAGGAGAGCCCTCCGGGAAACGGTTTTTGATGAGGCTTGGGGAAACGATTTCTGGTATCTAAAAATAAACTTTAATACTCGCAGTTTGATATCATAGGCCCCCCTTCCCAAGATATAGCATATTTTACTCCAAATACGGGTTATTTTAGTGAAAAATCGTACCTGTTCTTCTGATTATAATTCTGCATGTATACAGACTTATAACAAATGACCTATAAGTTTCCGAAAGTTGGTGGACAGAGCTTTAATTAGACACGTGTAACCTTAAAGAATATTGATTTTTTCCGAAGTTATTAATGATCAAAGATAGTGACAAAAAATTAATCATATTCACAGAATCCCAAAGATTAAAAATGCCTCGAAGGATGCGCGTGCTCACACGTTAAACAAAATTCACATCTTCATTCTTGTCCGTTAATTAAAAATAATTATTGAAAGTTGTAAGCCAGATAGAATGTCACATTGCATACATACCGCGACCTCAGAGGATTTTATATCGAACTGTACAATTTTACGAGAGAGACAATTGAACATGTTACCCCAAGTACTGCGAAATGTTACTTGTTAACTAAATAGAAAATGTATAACCTATTACAATAAAGCTCAAAAATGATGTTAGAAATAAATTTGATCTTCAAAAGCTCTTAGATTATATCCCAAAGTAAATTATGAAATTGAAAGATAGAACCTTTGTGCTCAAACTTTCGATAAAATTCACCAATGTAAAACATTTTTAGCCCATTAACGTTCCCGCGTTAACGATGTGAAATTAGGTACTCCCTCTAAGTGTTAATTCTTTTAACACTTTTATTCAAATTTACATATATCAAATAAGATGATGTCTGATTTTGACATAATCATATGTTCAAACTTTAAAGTCAAATGTGAACATGACACGTTGACAATATAGAATCCCTGGATTCTCAAATATTTGACGAAGCGTATTTTTATTAATTCAAATCTACCTAAATATTCGAAATTATCAAAGATACTTACTACGATTGTATAGAGAATATTTTAAAGTAGAAACTTAGGTCAAAAATTCATTTCTGGTAAAAATGCAGAACCATTTGGTTCTGAAATAATTATAGCCTCGTTTTGCACCTCTGACTTGGAAAAAGTAAGTATGTGCAACACTAAATAATTTACATTAGTAGATTTTGATAAACATTTTGCGCTAAAATTAGATTTATGCCTGTGTAGTTTATTTATTTAATTATGAAAATTCAATGGAAATTAGATAGAATAGAAATTAGTGTAATCATAACCCGGAGCGTTTCGATACCATAAATATCAATAATTTAATAAATATATAATAAACGAGAAAATCAATTAGCGCCTTCGCACAATGGATTAAAAGAAATAATAACATGAATAACAACAAATTTGTAGGCAGTTGTCGATACGTAGTTTGCGTTAAATCAAGATTCATATTCTTATTCTTCTTTATCATAAATAATTAATATTTTAAAGGGATATCGGAGTCAAATGAAGATTCTTACATCGTATTTTTTGTTATTTCAACTCAACCTTTTGTTTTCATTAATGATCTCTAAAAATTAAAAATTGAACATGAATAATGAAAAATCCGAAAATATCAGAAATGTTGGTAATGTATGCAACAGCACATTGAAACCAACACCCTCTTAAGCGATTGATTTTGGCAACTACTCCGTATCGGCCCTAACAACGTGAATTAGTATTCAAATTTATAACCTACAAGTAGTTAACTCAAATGTAGCAACTTCGACCATATGAAGTACACTCGACGTGGGAAATTTCTGGTCGAATGCGTTTGAAATTCTCCAATGAGCTTAGCGAAATAGTATGTTCGATCCAATGAGAACCAATGAAATTGCAGTATTTCAAAAAAATTCAAACGCATTCGACCAGAAATTTCCCACGTCGAGTGTACATCAAAATATGTGTATTTCCACAGCAACGGTTGCAACTTTTGGCTATGCTACTTATTAGGTTTATCTATATGTAGGTGATTGTCAAACATTCCTTTAAATGTACTTCAGAACATGATATAATTAAAACGTTTTTAGAGTATTATAATACGTCACTTAAAAGATATTTATTTAGTTTAGAAAGTTTAAATTCGATTAATTTGAATTAATCCTGTTTATACTCAATTTGACATTTTCGTGGAATTTTGATTGTCATTTTCGTGGCACGTCTAATTCATGCGTTTGTTAACATCAACAGCATATTTAAATTTTCAAAACAAAAGGAATATCTTCTATTTCATCAATTATTAGTAATTGCTCTGTAAAAATCTTGGTACGTAACACTACAGATTATAATATACGTGGTAGCAATGCTGAATCTGTAATACAAATGACACGAAAATTACATTATCTAGCTAGACATCATAATCTTAGTGTCATTTGTATTGCAGATTTGGTTATTGCACTACATATCGACGGCCTAGTATCTAATACTAGTTTTTATCAGAAATCTCTGACAAAAATTAGCAATTTTCTAAATTTCAGATAAAAACTATAATTTTCTTAGAGGATCTAAGAAAGTGTTAGTATTAATCAGAAAATCTAAAAATTGACAGTTTTTTATAAGAGGCCTCTGAAATGAACTACAGTGTTTTTAATAAATCTGAAATGCGCTAGTCTTCGTAAGGGGCGTCGATATATAATATGTAGCATTATTTTTAAAGTAGCATTACTAGTAATTAATGAAACAGAAGATAATCCTTTTGTTTTAAAAGTCTAAATATTTGTTTACGTCGAAGAATGCATACATTAATTTAATTTATTCAGATTAACCAAATATTTACACTTTCAAAACTAAATATATATCTTCTACCTAATGTATTATAATACTCTAAAAACTTATTAGCATTGTATGTTCTGAAGTATACTCAACATAGAAAATATCTGGTTCGAACTATTTGAACTTACTTGTAATCCTCTAATGAGGTTAGCTAAAACGTGCATTCGATTAGATAAAATTGCAGTAATTCAAGAAATTCAAATCATTCGAATCAGATATTTTCCACTTCAAGTGTACATTTAAATTTACTGTGCAAGTTAAATTTGAATATAACTTCGCGTTGTTCGAGCAGGTACGGAGGGTAAACCGTATACATATAAATGCAGTCGCTTATAATGTAAGTTGTCAGAACGTATTTCAAATTTTTAATTTGTAACTAATAAAGAGCAGTTGATATATCGAAAACGAAATTATTTTTGATTGCTTAAAATTTGAAAATTTGAATGTGTTCTAACAAATTACATTATAAGAGAGTATATATGTCAAGATACATGTCAGAAATATTTGTATGACTATATACCTATAACTATACACGATAGTATTAATTGTAAATATAATTACATATATAATTACATGTAATCTGCTTTTACCCAGATTTGTATTTCTACAGATTCTTTTAGATACAAAGAAAATCATTCATATGTAAAATGTAAGAATAAGTAACAGCTCCTAACTGCATGAATTCAAAAAAGAATACAATCCAGTGAAAGGTCATAGTAACCATTGAATTTACTTCTAGATTAAGGAAGTAATATCCCTATAACTTATATTTTAGTATATTTTGCTGTAATAGAAAAAATATGTAATTAGGGTTTAAAAAACAAAAAATATGAAAAAAATAATATATGTTTTAATAAATTTATCCTCAGGCAGACCTCCAATCCTTTTACATTCTGAAATATTTGGTGTCAAACATTTTTTGCTTTCACATAACCTACAGACTCACTCAATCAACCAATTTAAGTTTCACGAGGCTTAAATTGTTCGTTTTAGCTTCTATTTTGATCTTATGCTAATTATTACTGTACAAGTGAAAAAGTACGTATATTTTAATCTTTTACTGCTTTTAGATGCTTGCAAAAACTTCAAGTGGTAAAATTAAATTATCTAAATAGCATAGGGTCAAAACAGAATCGAAAACGAACAATTTAAGAGCTGTAAAACTCAAATTAGTTGATCGGGTGTCTGTGTATAAGGTTACGTGAAAGCCAAAAATGTTTGAAACCAAATATCTTAGAATGCTAATATATTTTAGGTCTGTCTGAGGGTAATTTGACTAAAAAATGTATTATTTTTTTATATTTTTTGTTTTTAGAACTCTAATTACTTACTTTTTTCTTTAACAGCCAAAATTAAAAAATACAATTTATAGAATTTATAGATTTTCTTACTCAAAAGGTTATAGATCTTGTGTTTAATGCTACTTAGAAATACGAAGATAAATCGACTACATTTTTATAAAAACAATTTCGTTAATTTATTATTATAAACACGTTATATATACAAACAATGAAGTATAGAGTATGAAAAAAGTACAAAAATGATTATTATATACGAAAAACTCGCATAATATTCTAAGGTATGGCGAATGAAGCGTTAATGGTAAAAATATGTTAGTGTTCTTACGTAGAAATATAATATGAAATAAGGTACTAGATAATTACTCGCATATAAATCACGTGTAATCTCAACGGTGTGTATAAAATTTGTAAACAAAAAACGTTATAAACATGTGACGTCCGTACGAATTCTCTCTAAATATTCATCTAATTTGGTATTCTTCCGATTCTTGGTGCCCTAACAGCCAATTATCGCAAAAAGGTACACACATCAACACGCGCGTCGACCTCGACTTTCATCACGGTCGAAAATAACGCGTTTCGCGGGGCGCCGAAGACCAGAAAATGAGATGTCTCGAGTGCGCTCAGAGGACGTTGTTGGTCCTGCTCCTGACGATCCTCTCGAAGGGGAAGTTCTGGAAGGCCTTGCCGAAGATTTCGGTGAAGGCGGTGGAGACGAGCTCGTTGATGAGAGGCCTGGTGAACATGAAGCCCGGCTGCCAAGCGCCGTTGATGATCCTGTCGAGGATGCCCTCGAGCACCTCGCGACCGTACAGCAGATTCGAGATGTGCAGCTTGAGATCGCGCATCGTCTGCACGTTCACGCTCACCTTCAGCTTCGCGCCCGGCTCCTTCGAGATCGTCGTCGTCTGCACGAGATCGTCTGCAAAATATTTCATTGCTTAGTTTCATAGTGTCCGCCATATCTTAATTTTTGTTTTAACAAAAAATATGAAGACTGTCCATGTTTCACAAAATTAACAGCTTCGCACCGACATGACCCAGAAGTGAAACATTAAGGGGACAGGTCTGGGTTAAACTCAAAAAAATAATTTCTTTTACGAGTCCAGAAAACTTTTTATGTTTAAAAGCAATCATTTTGAAAATTTTTATACTATCAATACTTAATAATATCTTAAATTTTACCGTTGTAAAAGCTCAAAATCTTGATTACACGTCACAATAAATTACTATTTTCAATACCATATTTATTAAAGTTGCTTTATTCCTCACACGATTGCAGGTGATAAAATTTTTATTATTATCTTTTCCGAAGACCTAACCGAATTTTTGAAAATTCTTTATTTTATTTTCTATTTAAATCGGTTAGGTCTCCGGAAAAAATAATAATAAAAATTGTAACGAAAAAGTACTTAAATAAATTGTAAAAAAATTTTCGTTCATCATGTCACCTGCAATCGTGTGAGGAATACAGCAACTTTAATAAATATGGTATTGAAAATAGTGATATATTGTGACGTGTAGGATCATGATTTTGTGGCTATACAACGGTAAAATGTAAGATATTACTAAGTATATATAGCACAAATATTTTCAGAAGGATTGCTTTTAAACATAAAAAGTTTCCTGGACTAGTAAAAATAAATTCTGTTTTTGGGTTTAACCCAGACCTGTCCCCTCAATAAAACTATTTAGGTAATCGACTTTGCTATTCTTTACAATCGTAAAATGATGTAGAAATATCAAGTTTTTGTTCCCTGGTGGAAAATACTCTAGAACTATATAGAGCTATCTAGTTTGCCATAGTAAATAATCGAGGGCGTCGATAAAGCTGGATAGTTTTCTACCATGGTTGAATGTTCAAGATTTTAATTGATTTTGGAAAAGATTGGGAAAATCGGCTTATACATTAGCCGGGCTGAACTTGTTAATCTGGCCATTAGAACTCAAATATTTTATATTATTGTTTTTTGCTTTATAAATATCATCATAGTATAAAAAACGTATTTTCTACAATTATCTTAATAATGGTACGTATTATGAGATATTGAAAAATACATCTAGAAATCTTTTTCTTGCAATCGGTTTTTGTTGCGTATCGAAACCAGGTCATCCGTAATTACAGAGAAAATATGGAGAAAATTCTTAAGCGTCATTTTATTACGCGGCATGCTAACAAACTTTTTAATCCGTGATAATTTAACGGTGCAGATACCAACAATCAAAATTTTCTCCCGTTAAGCGGATATTAATCTTCACCAGCAAATATAACTTTCTACAACAATTATCACATTAACAAATATTAGTTTTGTAATTTTTAGCGCTCATTATGTCCGTGATTCACATTGAACAAACACGTGTTTGCATCACGCGGAGCACGAGGACTGAAATTCCGTACCTCTCATTTGTCTCGGGACGCCGGCAAAAAAAGACAAGCAAGCTCGCGCGTGGAGTAAAAAGAATAATGGTTTCTTTAGAAAACTAATTTTCTCCGCGCGCGAAATGCGCAGGGAAAAACTACTTACAAAGTCCCAAGGTGAATTTTCCTTTGTTCTTCATTTTCGAGCCGAGCATAGCGCCGCTGAATTCATACTCGCCGGAGAGGAATTTTTCTGGAAAGCTCTGCGTGTACACCACCTGCAAGCAAACATCGCACAAATCCGCGTTACCGGGCGTTGCACAATAACGCCTTAAAACTAAACTAATAACCTTTCGGCATTCGGGTAGGAAAATAAAAGCACAAGTGAGCGCGAGTCAATACACGATATTTGAAATATTTTTTGTCTAGGCACCGACCTTGTGGTTATTCAAGTCGCTGACGAATTTGGTTACTTTGCTGGCGGACCAGCCGCTCTCCGTGACGTTCCTCAAGGTGATCGTGAATCCGAGATTCGGCAGGCCGCGCTTGGCAGTGATCTCTTTGGCGAAGAACGGATCGAAGGGGGCCACGTTGTACTTCGGCAGGCCAGTCTTGAAGTAAGGACGGATGGCGTTCAACGCCTCGCGGATGCAGGCGTCGAAGCCCGGTGCGCCCATTCGGCAGTCTTTGAAGTGGTCCTCTGCAATTACACCGCACGAGTGAGTACTTTACTTTATTTTAATTTACTTTCTATTTTTTGTATTTCTTTTTTAGAGGGTATACAAATTTATATAACTTTCACAAGATTGATGTGTAAAAACTTTGACAGTTATCTAAGCTAATCGTCACGATTAATTCTATATAGAGTAAAGATAGTAATTGTCAACCACCTACGCTAATTTCTACTGGTCACTAGAGTTCTGTATAGTGTTTTGCTTTATTATAGGAAATATTTGGCATTAGTCTACGTACTTTTACAATTTTTTATTACTCGTAATATTTAATTCTGATAAAATCGTAGTCGGTCAAATTTGAATTTTTAAAATTTACAATACTTTTTTATTTATTATTATTTTATATTTATATTTGCTTTGAAGCCAATCCTTCCAACTAAACATCATTACAATTTATTTAAAATGTTATTTCTATTATTAATAAAATAAAACTATTTGTTTGTGTGAACTATATCATTCATTAAAATTACCATCTTAAAGAATAATATTAATATTATGACTCGTTAAATTTGATGTTCTACTGTAAGAGCTTAAAGTATCCTTTTTTAATAGCTGTGTTTATTATACCTTATGCAACATGGTCCTTTTATGTACTATACTCTTATTTTCATGTAAGGTATATCTAATGTGACCCACATAAGCTTTCAATATTTACCATAGTTAAAGATAATGTTCAAATTCTGTTCAACCCGCTTAAATATCAGAATACCGCGTAAAATCTAACATAAAAAAATATTCTTTTTTTGAAAATATGTATATAGGACAATTCTTTAAACATTCTTTTATAAATATAAATAACGTAAAAATGCGTAAATTTAAACACATATTATTTATTACTTTTTCCCAACTTGATATACGGTGTGAGTATCTTTTGCAACAAATATTTGGATGTTATCCTTAAAGAGCATAATGAAACTTTAAGAGTGGCCATTATGCCTCGTTTTCACTGGTACTTTAATAGCGTCTCGCTTTAACTTTTAATATTAAATATCATTACAGTGATAATTGCTAGTAAATTTTAAAGAGTTCTATTGTGTAGAAATTTATTGCTTCTATTTTTTCAAATTAAAAAAGTTTTGCTATTCTAAACAACATAAATATTATTCGGTATTAAAAGTTAAAGCGAGACTCTATTAAACTGTTAGTAAAGACGAGACATTAGACACACAAATTGTATTCTTACTATTATGGGGCCATATTGAGTATAATTAGTGTGTAGGTGTATTTCCTCGCTTATCTTTTTATACTAAAAATGCAGCTGAAATATAACTAACTATGGCACTGAAAAGCTGATGTTACATAGCAACGACGAAGGCAGTGTAATTTTGGAGACTCGTGCAACAAAATACACAATGAATAATTTATCAGTACAGATCTATCCATAAAGAATCATTATAATTCAGAGTCCAGATCAGATAACTCACCGAGCGCTCGAACGCGAATAAAAGTATTGTTATAACGATTGTTTATGTTTTAGTATGTTGAAAAATCATAACTCAAGACCTAAGCTTTAAAAACACTAATCGAAAGCAATCTCGAAAGCAATGATAAGAGTGATTCTAGCATAAAAAATCCAGTTATACATACTTAATTCGTATCAGATATATTCTCATGAAATTTTCGTTTGTCAATACATTTTTGACTCACTAAAATCAAGTAAACAAACTTCACTGTTGGATCGGTATTATTCTAACAGCAATATAATATTGGAGTTGTATAGGCTTAACCGCAATTCTACGTCTAATATATTTTTTATTGATCTGTTGACCAAACTGTTTTCTCAGTCTAGCGAAGCCAGCAAGTTAACTCGAAAAATGAAAAGTCCAAATAATTTTATAATATTTAATAAGAAATCTCAATTGTCCAAAATTAATGTATATCAATCTTTGACAGAACAAAGTCTGTTGGAAACTTCATCTTAGGAAAAACATCAATCGAGAAAGTTGTTCATTTGTTAGAAAAGAAGTCTATTACAAGATTTGAACTTGATTAGACCAAAAATATTAAAGATATATGTTGATTTTTTATTGATATATTATAAGAATCATATAAAAAGTACGTAATAAAAATGCGTATCAATACTCGACAACGTTATAGCAGAATTATAGCATGACTGCTAATAAATAATCCATCGCACAAAACGGTCGTAGGGCGCTCTTTGAAAGACCTATATCTTTTACATTTTTGGTCCAATCGAGATAAAATTTTGTAAAATACTTCTTCATCATCAAAGAAACAACTTTCTCGCTTGAAGTTTCTTCGATAAGATAACGTTTCGAACAGACTTTTTACTGTCCAATACTGATAAACGTAAACATTGGACAATTACGATTTCTTATTATATATTATTATTAAATTATTGGTACTTTTCATTATTTGTGTTAACTTGCCGGCGTCGCTAGTATCTGCTGAGTGTATATGAAAAATTTCAAAGAATTTTGTGCTAGTTGAGTGAGAAACAGCGATGTAACTATAGAAAGTAATCTATTTTCAGAAAGATAGTGGTCGATAAAATCTTTCATTAATTCCAAAACGTTCGTCTATTAGATAAATAATTTAATATAACATTATGCTTCTCATCTTTGATTAGGGTTGATTTTAGTTTGTACCATAGCCTATATACAATACTATACGCTTATACAATACTTTTACACGTTTTCGAGCGCTCGGCGAGTTATCCGATGCAGGCCCTCAATTACTATAAACTCTGCAAGATATTGATTTTCGTTTCAAATTTGTTTTAACCGACTTCAAAATAAGAAGGTTATCAATCAATTCGACCGGTAATTTGTATGCCTGTTCAAGCATAACTCCTCAATGGCTGCACCGATTTAAATTATACGAGGGTAGTTCAATAAGTCTTTAGAATGACCAACAGATGGCGCGCGAATCGCTCCAAATCATCTGTTTTCAGTCAGCACCACTCCCGACTAGATATATGGTGCAGTCACAGTCCACATCTTCTGAGTTTACGTGTTTTTATAACCAATTGAAAAAAAAAAATTGCTTGTTAAGAAAAATGGAAAAAAACGAGTTCAGAGCGGTAATTAAACATTTTCATTTAAAGGGTTTAACTCCATATGAGATAAAAAATGAATTGGACTCAGTTCATGGCACATCTGCCCCTGTCTTAGCAACGGTTTATAACTGGGTAAATGAATTTAAGCGTGGTCGTACATCAATAAGTGACGAACCACGTTCAGGAAGGCCCGTAGAAGCAACTACTCCCGAAATCATCAATAAAATCCACGATATGGTGTTGAAGGATAGAAGATTAAAAGTGCGTGAGTTAGCTGAGGCCACAAGGATATCTATAGGTGCAGTTGTTTCAATTCTACATGAAAAATTAGGCATGAAAAAGCTATCGGCAAGATGGGTGCCGCGTTTGCTCTCAGCTGAGAATAAACGCAATAGAGTGGTCGCCTCTGAGGCTCTTTTGGCGCGCATAAGTCGGAATCCTGAGGAATTTTTTCGTCGATTTGTGACTGTGGATGAAACATGGATACACCACTACACTCCTGAGACAAAGGAACAATCCAAACAGTGGATTTCCACAGGCGAACCAGCTCCAAAGAAGGCAAAGACCGTAAAGTCAGCTGGTAAGGTTATGGCTACAGTTTTTTTGGGATGCACGTGGAATTATACTTATTGACTACTTGGAAAAGGGTAAAACAATTACTGGTGAGTATTATGCATCATTATTAGAGCAGCTGAAAGAAGAAATTAAAAAAAAACAACCACATTTGGCGAGAAAAAAATTCTCTTTCATCACGACAACGCCCGAGTTCACACATGCTTCGTTTCAATGGCTAAAATTGAAGAACTAAAATTCGAATTGGTCGAACACCCACCGTATTCACCAGATTTAGCCCCCAGTGACTTTTTCTTATTTCCAAACTTGAAAAAATGGCTCGGTGGACAGAGATTTACGGACAACGAAGACGTCATTGCCTCTGTAAGTGCTTATTTTGAGGAACTTCCGAAAACGCACTTTTCTGAAGGATTAAAAAAACTTAAAAAGCGATTGACCAAGTGTATAGAGCTCCAAGGAGATTATGTTGAAAAATAAAAAAAAATTTACCCAAAAAAAATTGTTTTTATACTTTATTCTAAAGACTTATTGAACTACCCTCGTACTATTTATCTGACAGCGTATGCTTCACTGATGTCACTATACAAATTTCGAGTTGGTACTATGCCAATACTACCAGTACTGGCCAAATAACCATTTGGTGTCAAGATTGTTTCGTGGATTAAGTCGCATAATAATTTCTCAAATTATGTACCGAATAGGTAATTCTTTCTTTAATCAATAGAATACGTATATCCGGTGGTCTCATTATAATTCCCGATAAGTCTTGGTCCGATACTATCAGTATTGGCAAATTTGAATTTTCTTTTCATTTCATCATTGCATTGTTTGTTGAATTGATTAGTTTCAATTCATACTTGCCTCCTTATCAATATATTCAAGAACACTGAAAAAATATTTAGTTGGATTCGATATATTATATAGTTCATTTAAATAAATATTTGTTCAAGTTAAATAATACATACGCTCACGCACAAGCACACACACGCACATGCGCGCACTCACACATACGCACACACACGCACACGTACGGACACACATACACATACACACATTCACATATACACACACGTACACACACAAACCCACACACACAAAATAATGTTTTCTCTTTGAGAAGTTCAATGCCATAGACTGCTCTCTAACATTTTTGGAGTGGAAATCTCACTCTAAATGCAATAAGTGACTGTGTTTTCATGATTTTGGAGTGAAATGTCACTCTAAAGTCACGAAAACATAGTCATGTATTGCATTTGCAGTGAGATATACACTCCGAAAATTTAAGAAAGTACATATTATAAGGATTGATTTCCCTACTTGATCTCTGTTTTAGGAAGTAGAGTGTCAAATTATTTGGCAGTATTTTATTTAGTTGACTATTAGATTATTTATAGTTTGTATTTTGTATAAAGTTTTGGCAAAAAGAAAATAGAAATCTTTTTCTCAAATGTGATAAAAATGGTATCTCAAGTAGCCAGCATTCTTAACCGAGGCTTTCTCTCTTAAAGTAGATCATACAATGTCCTTTGCTTTAAGGTAACTTCAGCGACTTTTTATAAAAATATAAACATCGTTAAAAATTTCCAAAAATTTTCATTGAACATTAAACTTTTGATATGAAGTCTATAAAGAATATCTGGGATTAACGACCAAATCATCAAAAAGACTAAGTTTAAGGTAGCTTCAGCGACTTTTTATAAAATTATAGACGTTGTTGAATATATCTAAAGTTTTCTTACAACATTAATATTTTATATAGGGGAAGCTGGGGTAAATTGAACACACGGGTAAAGTGAATTGTGCTTATTATTTTTGAAAA
This sequence comes from Gastracanthus pulcherrimus, assembly GCA_949152435.1. Lineage (NCBI taxonomy): Eukaryota > Metazoa > Arthropoda > Insecta > Hymenoptera > Pteromalidae > Gastracanthus > Gastracanthus pulcherrimus. Next base: position 3,247,016 of record OX424576.1, on the reverse strand, counting down.
ATATTATTATTTATGCCTAATTTTAATTTTAGTGAAAGATAAGTATGTAAGGATGATAATTAAAAAGTTTCAATACATAACAATAAATATTTTATGATATAAAAGAAAGGTCAGCAATAAGCAAACAAAAGGTCAGCAATAAAAATAGTTACACAAAAACAATAACAACTTTCAATAAATTACCGAATGATCTAAAAATACTAGAACTAGATAAAAAGTCACAGAAAAACAAACTAAAAATCTGGATAAAAGATATCTGAATTATCTATCGTGCAATTATGGCACATATATGTATATACAAACACTATTTTTTTTATTAGATAAGTAAACTACATTTTACAAGATACTAGTTTAGTTTACAGTTTATACTATACTAGTTTAGTTTTTAAGATAGTTTTAAGTAAGTAAGTTCAGTTTTAAGTATTTTATGTTATTTTAGTTTTATGTGTCGGACCTGCGCACAGGTAACTAGTTTACCTCTGTAGGGATTTACACCATTTTGTCAAACTCTATATATGTAAATCTTCTTCTGCTTAATGAATTTGAAATTCAAAATCGTTATAATGATTAAAAATATTTATAAACAATTTTATTGCTATATTTTTTTCTAATTCTTTAAATACGTCTTACTTACTATTGCCAACAATGCAGCGTTTCAAAAGTGGTTTTTCCTTTTTTAAACAAATAATTTCAAAAATCGATATCTTGGGATAAGGTGAATCGGGGTAAACAGGTCTTGAAAAAAAATACAATAGCACTAATTTATACGCGCTCAGTTGGAAAATTTACCATAATATTGATCAAGTTGAGTGTTAGTGTAGTATAAATTATTTTGTTATATATGATTAGATTAATAATGATAATATTATAATATAATATAATAAATAATGATAAATATATCTCAATAATAGTTAATCATATATCACTACAGCCTTTGTTACTACACATTCCTGATTTATACCAAAATGGGCCAACATAAACTCCTTATTTAAATGTTTCATATTTTACAGTATTTTAAAAGGTTTAAGGTTTAAGATGTCTTTTTAGTTTTATTATTATCTAAATTAAACTAGTAAAATATCTTCAAAATATTTTATTCTATCTACTAAGTTCACTTTACCTGTACTAAAAGACCTGGGTAAAGTGACCCGGTATTTTTCAGAGATGGCTACATAATATTAAACTTAATAAATGACTTTTTTTAAGGAGCTAGTATGTTTATTAATGTACTCGTTAATGTGAGAAGTTTCTTGTGCAATTTACAAAGTAATGTGTTAAGACTAAAAATACATTTTTTTTAACTTTTAGAGTCAGTATGTTCTCCTTACCCTGGTTTCATCATCGAAGAGAATAAGCTTTTAAAAATCACTTTTAACACGTATATAAAAATTGAGTTTTTATATAACAAATTCAATAATCAATTAAAGATTATTACGCATAAGCTAATGTAATGTATCAAATTTATGTGTTAGCGATAAGTAAAAAAGGTATTGAGGATAGAAGCACGTTTACAACGTTTAAGCGTGCTTCTGTGCATGTGCACTGAGAGCTAAGTCAACGAATTAGCATTTTTTACGTATTAACATAATAATTCTTTGTTATAAATATTCAGCAATAGTTCACAATGCTTTGAAATGAAATTAAAATATGATAATTAAACTAAAATTAAAATAAAAAATGAACCCCCATAGGTTTTCCTTGATATTGTGCTAACCGCTGCAGCCACATTAAAATAGTATATAGTATATTAAGGGCGGAAAGTAGGCGATTACCGCTGGAGCATGTTGCAGGTCAAGCCGGGGCAACCCGTGCAGCCCGAGGCGAGTCGAGGGATGTCGAAGGGTGCCGAGGCAAGGGCTGCAGCCAGCACGAGTGTTAATCGCCTTCTGCCCGTGGTGCACACGATATTTTTTGTCCTACCTGTACCGAAAGGATGATTTTTCGTGCATAAAAATGAAGCGGGCGGAAAGTGCGTTACTTTCCCTCCCTAGGCCGGTATAGTCTCACTTTCCGCCCGCTTTATATGCATGAAAAAGTATATTTTCAGTGTAGGTAGAACCTGCAGCGAATAAATTTGTTAATAAAACGTAATTTTATTAACAAATTTAAAGACGGTAATAGGAGTAATAATGAAACTAAAATATTAAAATCTTTTGACGTTTCTTGTTTATCAATAACAAACATTTGTATAATGTTTCTCGATATTGCAGATAGTCTTTTTTTAATTTGTTAATAAAAAAATTCCTATAACTAAATAACATTTCTGAAGAATACATAAAAGCTTCATTATGAACCAAAATTTTTTCGCTTAGACAATGAAAAACTGTGATGTCTTAAATATCCCACTATGCGTGCTCAGGGGTTAAGATTAAGATATCTCTTAATGTTACGGACTCTCCCCCATCTCTCTACAATTATTTTGGTACCATTATTGTATTTTTTTATTTATTCTAGCAAAATGAAAACTCAACTAATCCAGTTTACAATATTTGATCCTACGGTCTAAAGCGACTTTCACACCGAAAGTATCTAACGGCGGGATTTGACGTAATAGTGCGCGTACTTATCCGATTCTATATTAGCTCGCGAACGCAGCCAGGCACGCAATTCACATTTGCAGAAGAAAATCGCGTTGTACGCGGGCACGAGCCTCACTTTTCTGCAGCAGCGGTGGGGCGAGCGATTGCGCTTAGAACGAAAATGCCGCTAATGGATGTGCGTTTGCCAATGCGGCATTGCAAAATTCCAACTTCGATGATTTTCTAGGATTCTCTGTTTCTTCTTCTTTTTATTCATCTTCTGCTGCTTCGTCTTCCATTTTTGCTTTCTCAAAGAGAAAGTTTTGTGACGATAACATTTTTTTTATCATATATTTTGAAGAATTTTTGTTTTCAAGATTCTTGAGTCAGAAAAACATGTTTTTAAATAATGTCTGCCTGTATAATAAATATGCATTTAATTTTAAAATATACATTTATTTCTTTTTAAATTATTTATCTGATAATAAATTTAAGGTTTCTCTTTCGAAAAAGTATGATTTTAAATCTTGTGGAAAAATTTTTGTTATTTTAACGATTTCAACAATCTTAAATAAATCGTTTTGTAACGATAAAAATTTTGGTGCGCAGCATTTTGAGGTATGTCTTAACATAGAATATATTTGATTTTCAAGCCAATTAAGTAAGAATATTTTAGTGGAAAAAAATAAAATTATTAATTTAAAATAAAATTTTTAAATCGAAATTTTTAATAGACTTATATTTTTGAGAGATAATGAATTCTCCGTGTGCAGACATGTTGAACATTATTTCAAGTAATAATATATTTTAGACTGGCAATATTTAAACGCTTGTGTAAACAAGATAATTAAAATAAGATAATTTTAGCATTTTTTAATTTAAAACTAATTACAATTATAAAATTCTTAAACTCGATTTTTCAGGACCTCTCTCTTACTCAGAAAGCATTCTGCTAAAGCAGTTAGCAGCGGTTTTTTTCCGACGTGAGATACATTCTTTAATGACTACCCAGGTAGCAAATATTTGCTCGGAATTCTTCTTGTTTAAGCTCATTACTCGCATGCGTATTTTTATGAATGAATAATAAGAGTTTAACGTCAAATAAAATTAGTAATGAAGATACCCATGTGATAAGAGTGTCGTACCTATGGGAAACATATTTTGATATGGTGTTAAAAGGTGTTCTGTAGTACCTACTAAAAATGAAACCCTTCATCCGTGATTTGATTCTATGATAGGCCCTTACTTTCGAGATATAAACAACTTTACTCGAAATATTCATTATTTTAGTGAAAAAGTATTAGTTTTTCATAATTACATATTACAATTTTAAACTTTATGATTCTGTGAATACAGAATTTATTTTTATAATATGTGATCATTAACTTTGGAATAAATTAATATTTTCAAATGTTACAAAGATATTTTATATGATTTTTGTCAGTTCTAATCAATACAAATTACGCATTGTTTTGGTATTTTAAAACGGACGGCCTTTTATTACTGAGAAATTTTAAATTTGAAGCTTTGCACTTTGCGTTCTGAGATTTTGCGCCGTATTTCAGTGCATTTGCATAGTCCTGGACAAAATATTAAGTAGATTTATTCAATAAAATTATAGATATTCAGATTTAAAAAGTAGCTCATATCTCAAAAACGAATATGCATGAGATCAAATACACGTGGCAGGTTCATACATAGGTACTAGAAAACACCTTAAACAATCTTATCAAAACCCATTGCTCGGAGATATGACACTTTCGTTATAAAATCATTAGTGGGGTGATACGGCAAAAAATACAGGATTCAGATTTGTATTATCTAATAAAATCTTGTATTAGATCATAATTGTTAGAATAATATTTTCATAACTAAAACATTATTACTTTATAAGATGCGCTTGTTATAAAAAATGCCTCACTCGTCAGTCTTATAAAAGAAATGTAGTTCAACAACTATTTTTCTAAATTGTTACATAAAGTATTTCTAGAATAATTAATACTGTACTCCGTACGGAAAATTTGGATGTTTTGCTAGGTTGTTATGTGTTATTTCATCATAAATTAAAATTATGCAATTATATCATTTAATTTGCATACAAGATAGGCTCCCGCGAGAGCCTCGAAAATAAGACTATATAACATTATGCAATTGTAGCCAAGGAAGGTATATGTAAATTCCAAAAAAAAAACTTCGTCCAAGCATAAGAATAATACATTTTTTCGGCGAATCAAAATACACACAAAAATTACTTAAATTGCACAGGCATAACCATTTCGAAAAATTAAATACAAAGCCGTTGTCCGAGTAAAGCACGCTCTCAGCGTTACACATACATATACTTGACTTTCCCTATCCTTCGCATACTCTATACCGCGCGGTTTGTATTACTGCATCGACCGCACGACTGCATACGTAATTTTCATATACGTTTAGCTTTCCGGTTCTGTAAACACGGAGTGCGTTCCTCAAATCCTCGAGTCTAGGATACATTGTGTGTTTCAAGGTATATTTTGAGATTCATTGTCGTATACTCGGCTCAGCTGTGGATTTTTCGGTGAAAGTGATCAAGGGCGTCGCACTTTTATTTTCGTCGGCGCCAATCGAAATTCGTGATATTGGGATGGGGATATAAGGCGGAAGGAGGCGAAGCGAGAGATGTGGAAGTTTAGAAATATGGATGACTAGACTTTCTTTTGAAAGGTCCACACTAGGCTACGTAATATATATATATTGTAGCTGGATAAAAAAATTATGTAATAAAATCGTGGAATTTCGTTTCACGGAGATATGTTCATCTTGCAATTGGCAATTTCACTTTGTCGAAGGACACCAAGTCCTGGGCAATTGACGTTCACTTCGCGCACGTAAAATTAACGGCGAAATCCTATACATTTTTCATATCTACTTTGTAATCGAGTTAATTTCCTATAGATTTTTTGTAGAAATAAATTGAATATTCATGCAGGAGTGTATGAGTTTCGTACTTTCCTAAGAATGTAATAGAATATTCCGCAAAATAAAACATTGAAAATTGACGAAGTATTGCGATGAATATATTTTAATTTATGGAAAAATTTTTGAATATCATAAAAGACTATTATGCAAAAATACTGACAAATTGCGCAACATCAATACAACACGCAAGAGTGCTAAACAATATTAAATTTTTTAACCGAAATTTTTAAATTTTTTTGTCAAGAAAGTATAATTGAAACAAAATTACATTTAATTTACCAATACCAATAAAAGTTATGATCAATAGTACAAAATATATTTTTTTGTAACATTGAAATACATTGTACATATCTTGGACGTATTTGACTTTTATAACTCTCATCTTACTAAAAAAAACATGTAATTTTTAAGTATGTGTGGGAATTCTCAACAAACATTTATTTACTAAAGTTGTAAGTGCGTAATAATAGAAAAATTGGTTGTAAGTCGTAATATATCAGATACTTTAACTTCCCACATTGGTACATCTGGAAATTACATGTTTTTTTAATAAAATGAGACTTATAAAAGTCAAATTCGTTAATGTTGACTCCCGCCATTGTGCCGTAATAGATACAAAATATGATTGTTCAAGTGAGCTATTTAAGGTTAAAATGTTCAATATATTTCAATGTAAAAGCAATATATCTGCACATTTATCCATAAAAGTTACTTACGTTGGTTTTTGTACTTTTAATTTAGATTAATTTCAATTTAGTTTATTAAAAAAAATAATAAAAATTTTATTTATCACAAATTTAAGGTGGTTCAGTGTCCTGTGAAACAGAATATCGCAATGAATTACAATTTTTGTCAAAATCATTTGATTTTTATTTGAACTAATAATTTTTCTGGAACTTTTTCTCAAAACTTGGATCGTGGTCGTATCGTGATGCTGAAATAATTCATATCTTTTAATGATATGATTTTTATTATTATTAAGGATTAGTTTAGTACTACTAATTTAGTAATAATGTTGTTAACACAATGAAAAAGACGAAATAAGAAATTCTCGCGTGTGAAGTATATTACTTAATCAAAACTTTTTAAAATTCCAAATACTTTCACCGGGTTTTCTCATACTCTACTTTAGCAATCGTTCGGTTTATCCAGATTCTGCGATTTCAATAGTGTAGGAAACTATGTAAAACAATAACTATTTCACGCTGTTCTCATGAGTTTGCTAAATACAAATACAAGAGCAAGAGAAAATGGGTTCTAATGAATGCGTTATGTGTAGTAATGCGTGTAGCATTTATATTTGTTAACCAAAAGTTCTTTAATTAGTTATATTTCAACGCAATATACCTGTCACTGTCAGATCCTAATTTCATATTATATAATTTCCATTTAATGCTGTACACTCATATTAATGACTTTATATTGATAGTTACTATTTACACCGTTAAACCCATAAGCTATGATTATAGCAAGTATAGCAGTTGCATGTTCATTTGACTTCATTAAAAAAACCACAAACATAACTACATTTATGCACGAGAAACGAAAATTCCTGGCGTGAAGATCCTCACGTACAATATATCATTCCCCAATCAGTCCGAAATCCAAAAATAGCAGCATTTCCCAAACTCCCCGCAATCCCCTTTAATAGCCTCGTCGTCGCGAGTAGTTACATTACAATTACCACACAAGCGAGCACTGCACACATAATCGCCGCAGTCATTATCCCGCTCGTAGGCCCGTGCACTTTCGAGCCGGCGACAATCACTCCCCTGCATTCCCACAACTCGCGAGCCACCAAGCCTTAACGTATACTTGCCGAAATCAGCAGCAGCGGTGCGCTCCACACCTCCGGCCAACAGCACCACCAGAACCAGCGTCTTCAGCAACATCCTCGAAGAGATTTCCATCCTGGCCGACTTCCACGTACCGTCCTTCTATCCCTATCTCTCGGTTCTATCAGCGGACCGCGGTCGGTAGCGTACACTGCACAAGTAGAGCCGCGCGCCCGCAGCCGAATATTAGCAGGTAACGTGTGTGCGCGCACCTCGGCGCCGTGTATATGCCGCGCGTTTGGGCCCGCGCCAGCTTCGACTCGTGCGCTCGCTCGCGTTCTCGGCCTTCCGCGCGCTTTCACTCTCCGCGGTGCATCTGGAGAGTCGCTGGCCCCGAGCGCCCGATAAAAGTCCCGGGCTCTCCGCGTCGAGATCTCCGCCGGCTGGCCGCACGCGAGAGAGGCGATTTTCTTTTTCGATCGGTGGGTATATAAGGTATTGCGCGTCGCTTGCGCAATGTAGCTGGGCAACGGCACCGGTGAACAGAGGCGAGGCTCGCGGGTCGACGGGGTCGAGCGGTGTGGATCGGAGCGACGACGCGACCGGGACTTATCAACGAGACGTGGATGGGATTTGGAGGAGGCGAACGAGGAGATTTACGGGAGGATTGCCGAGTAGAACGCACTCGCGAGGACGTAACGAGGAACCTGTTTTTTTTTCGAGTGGGAAAAATACTGGGGTGGATCGACGCGAGAGCGGGCGACAATTTCTGGGATTTTGGCGCACTGTGTATACCGCGTTGATAGAAGTTGGCGCAGTTTATTAGGTTATTCGCGGAGGACAGTGGGTCCTGGTTGTCGAGCACGGTAGATTGGATGCAGCGCGAGAACGTTTTCACTTTCACGGCTTTGTTATGACACTGCGAGCTGAGCTATGAATATTTGGACTAAAGTGCTGCACGCGCTTATAAGCAGCCCAGAGATGGGAACGGTAGATTGCACTTTAGACTTGGTCTCTCGGTTCAGGGTAAAAAGAAGCTCGGGGATAAGTCATCGGGATAATCATTGGAAAGGAAAATGAGTTAGGTTTTTGTTATACCCGCGAAAATCACTATTTTAATGATTTTGGTTACATAAAGTTTGTTCGAACAACTTTAATTTGTCATTTCCTCGAACAAATCTGCGAGCTTAAAACTATAATTTTGAAGAGTAAGTACCTTCGTCGAAATTGAAATACCGATGAAATTTTTATTAATATGCATTGTGCAATTTTTATCTCGTTTTTCTAGGAATAAAAATATTTGAACGGCCATTCTTCAATTTTCTTTATATTTTCATGTTTACTAGAAAAATAGCTGATAATTCATGGCACTTAGGTTCCTCGAACTGAATTAATCGTTCGAATATCAAATTATTGGTTCTAATATCGTATAATACTATCTGTATCTACTCGCTCGTTAACGCTCGCTCATTTAAAATAATTTTACGTCATTACTTAAAATATTCACTATTTAGCATGTTACATATATACACACCTATATCCACGCACATACTCACTTACATCCATCTATACAGTTAAATATCTCACCTATTCTAACAACTCGGGATCGAAGTCCCTCATCTATTTTAACTTTACCAGTTTTCAGATATGCTTTTGTATAAAATCAGCCACACAACAACATTCATCTGCATATCCAACCACCCGCACATGCACATTCTCCCCAACTCATGTACCTAAGTAATACACCTAACTACCCCCCATACATACAGTCACTCATACACACATAGCGTCATTCATTCGCCCACCCATATACCCACTCATACCTATAACTCAACGACATATTCACACTCACACCTACCTATTCTTACCCCATACGGAAACATACCCGCACGCACTCACGTATATCCACTCACATCCGCGTAGTTATGAATCTAGTTATATACCCATCCACGCATTGACACACACATTATTGACATCCACGTACACAATGCATTGGACAACATATCCATTCAACGACCCATCCAGCCGTCTGAATCCACTATACATGCCCAATAGAGCGGTCCAAAATTTTCAAAGTTTCGATTTTCCTTCTTGTAACCCTTTCAAAAGTTGACAAATGTGATAAAAATATCTCTCCTGCAAGACAGGCGCTGGACGTTCAGATTTAAAGGTTCCTACCTCAATTTCAAAGTCTTTTAAGTGCATCTGTGCCCTTTTTTAAATATATTTGGTAAAAAAATGATTAATACTTTATAAATCAATGATAAAAATTTTTTAGTAACTTACCATATTACTACAATGGAAACCTAGCCACATCCGCTTCATCAACAATTTTCTTTTCTAAGTGATATGCGCCTCATGCGTCAAATTTTAGCAAAAAACAGGCTATCTTTGAACATTTTTGAAGACTCTAATTTTCGATGCATTTATAAAAGCCAAAATTTTTTTGAATCCTTGTTTCGAATATAATCTACATAAAAATTGGATAACGTAAATAAATCTAAATATAGAAACTGTTCCAGTCTCAATATTGTGCAATTTTTCTCGCATCTTAAATGGTTTATGTCATAGTTTGATGTAATTTGCTTTCGGTATTTGCATCATGTAGACTTGTACATAATTTTAGTTAAAAGCTGATAACAAGACCTTTAATTTGAGTGGTCGCAGCATTTCTGAAGTTATTTGGATCAAAAGTTATACTTTTTATAATATTACGAAAAATGTTAGGTAGTAAATTGGGACAATGCAAAATACGGTCTTACAACGTGATCTCCAATTTACCACCTGAGAATTTTCATAATATAATGACGGACATAACTTGTGATCCAAACAACTTAAAAAATGCTGCGACCACTCAAATTAAAGGTCTTGTTATCAGCTTTTAACTAAAATTATGTATAAATCTTTATGACATAAACTACCGGAAGTAAATTACATCAAACTATGACATAAACAATTTAAGATGCTAGAATACTTGCACAATATTGAGACTGGAACGCTTTCAATCTTTGGATATATTTACGTTTGCCAATTTTTATGTAGATTCTATTCAGAACAATGATTCAAAAAATTTTGGGTAGCCTGTTTCTTGTTAAAATTTGACACATATGGCTCTTCACTTAGAAAAAAATTTTTTTTTTGATGTAGTGGATGTGGTTGACGTTTTGTTTTAGTAATATGGTAAGTTACTAAAAAATTTTTGCTTTGATTTATGAAGTTTTAATCATTTTTTTACCAACTTCATTTAAAAAGGGCACAAATGCACTTAAAAGACTTTGAAATCGAGGTAGGAACCTTTAAATCTGAACGTCCAGCACCTGCCTTGCAGGAGAATTATTTTCATTACATTTGTCAACTTTTGAAAGGGTTACAAGAAGGAAAATCGAAACTTTGAAAATTTTGGACCACCCTAATGCCCAACTATATCTACATATTTCCGCATACACATCAACACTACACACGCGCATCTACCCACACATTAGATGACCAACGTATTCGACGACCCACCCAGCCACCGATGCTTTTACAGACCCACCCATCCCACGCATCTGAGAATTCATCCACCGTCGAAATCAAGGGCGCCGAAAGCTCCCAAGACACAAACAAATTCTGAAAATACCTCACACGACAATGAAATAACTTTTTTCCCCGTGTTACACACCGTATTATTTCAACAAAGGCATGATAGGCCTTTTTTTATGCATAAAAGTTGGGTAGGTGATCGCGCATTTCGAGTCGTGCACAACGCAACTGAAAATTTTTGTATTTTCGATTTTTGAGAAGCGGGAAAAAATTAAATTTTTTACATTTTTGTAAGCACGCTTGAAATAATCGATTTTCTACTCTACTTTTCGGCATGAAAAAAGGTCTATTTCATGCCTGCGTTGAGAAAAAACCTTTTAAATAATAACAAAGCCCATATCTCATCGAGCCTTGGAGATTTTGAAAAAAACTCCAAATTCGTTCAATCTTCTTGTGTTATTTTTTACCAATGTATGATTCGAAATTTTTAAAATTTATGCATTCAGTGGTCGATTAGGGAAAACCAAGAAATTACTTTTAAGAAATTATAGTATTGTAAAACCTTTAAAACGATTAAAGAAGTCGTTATAACATCTGGCCTTATTGGAGATTTGGAATGATTCCGTGAAATACACATTTTATAGCTTTTATCCCTCTAAAAAATGTAAATTTGTAAAACAAACTTTACCCCCTTAGAATTTGAATATCTTAAAATCCCTTCTTATTCGTTAACTGCAACATAAAAACAATATACCATGTAATTTAAAAGTCGCTAGGTTCAAGAGTTTTACCTGGGCATTGATGAGTCAGTCAGACAGTCAGTCAATCAATCAGGATACGACTTATATCTATATATAATATATAAAAAGACATATCCAGACTGAATGACTGATTGACTCATCAAAGCCGAGATACTTAAGGACGTTAACCGGCTAATCGATTTATTATATATTTGCTTTAAACTTTGACAGCATGTTATTAATAGTATTACCTATGCACCCAGAAAACTAAAAACCGTGCCGGTACCAAAATGGAAATATTCAGTGTCAAAGTTGCGAGTTTTAACACGTAAGGTATTGGTTAAGCATGTGTTAAAGAGACATTTTAATTTATAGCCGCAGAAATGAATTATATATTTCCCTGAAAAACTAATATGTTGTAAAGAATTATTACCTGTAAAACAAGAAAAACTATAGTTAGCGGTCCCCTTTCAAAGATATGGCTAAGTAAACATTCTTGCCTGTATTATAAGTGTATCTATATTGTGGTACAGTCTGTAGAAAAGTTTATACTGCACTTTAGTTTTCTGTCTTATTTTAAAACTTTTGGGTTGCCTTTAATATTTTAACATTGTAATTTATGAATTGTAGACATTAAGTTATAAGTAATGCCATTTAATGATGATTTGAAATATAAATAACCTTTTTAACCTTACTGTCTCGGGTGAATTACCTTAAGCCTAGCGACTTGAAATTTGGATAGTATATTGTTTTTATATTGCAGGCAACGAATAAGAAGGGGCTTTATGAAATTGTAACTTTAAAGGGGTTACCGCTTTCAAAGTAGTTACCGCTTAGAATGCTGACTGATGTTAACTTCTAAAACGTGATTTTACAGTTTTTCCCTAATCAACAGATAAGTAGGTTATTTGACCGAAATTCATCCCCTATCTTCTATATATAGATATAGGCGAAGACTGGGGTATAACGGGACACTAGCCATATTTGCTGTAGAAAAGGGACGAAATTTCTTGTTCCGCATCTTAATCTACTTGTGGTCATAGAGTGAATTAATATTCTTTGTATGGATATAATTCTCCAAGCAGACAAATTTTTATAGTGCAGTGAAATTTTTAATTGAAAAAAAAGGTTATATGAAAAACGACAAAAACTTTTAAATAGCTAACCGTGTATGGTTTTGATTGATTTAAAAAATCAGACAATGCTCCTTTCTTAGGATATGTTTCAAGCTTCATTTTGCTTTTCGTAACTTTCTATTTCATTAAAATTACAAAAAGCTATAATTCGAAACGTAAATTATTGCAAATGTGGCATAACGAGACACTTTTGTTGGGGTATAATATGCCACCATTTTTAGTATACAAAACGATTTATTTGATTGGAGAAGAGTAAACGTATGGTTGAGAGCTCCAAAAGAAAGAGGTTAACATTTATTTATTAAAATACGTTGACCTTTGTTTATAAAAAAAATCATAATTTGAATAATTGAAATGGTAGCAGATATAAAACAGGAATTTTAAGTCGTTTTAGAGCCTAATAATGACAAAAATTTTCGTGTGTAGCGGATGTAAATTTTCCCTTTTTTTCTCTAAGAAACATTGTACTTCCCTCTTACGATAGTTTGGTACCCATCATTTAACAGCAAGAGCATACAATTTCACCGGTACGTTATACCCCAAGGGGGGGGGGGGTCGTTTTACCCCAGCTATTTCTTAAATCGCTATTTTCAATGAATTTTATAAGTGCATATTACTATTGTAAAGAAACATTAAATACTGATCTCAATATAGGATAACATTCTTCAATTGGATAGTAACTGAATGTTACTTTAGTTTTTTTTTAATTACGCTTTTTATAATTTCTATCGGTTATTGCATTTTAGTGGCCAGTTATACCCCACCCCAGTCTCCCTTATATGTAAGTCTCTATATATAGTTTTTCCCTAATCGACCGCTGCAGTGCGTACATTTGTATATATAGATACAGTGTATGTATAAAAAGATAGAATTAAAAATGTAATATCTCTTGAATAGAACGACATACAAACTTGGATCAAGAGATATGTACCCTTGAAGTGGCCTAGAGCACGTACAAGAATTTTTATTAAAATCGGTTGGATACTTTCGGAGGAGTATAATACGCAAAATGTGCACTCTGTGGGGGATAGCAGGCTTCGTTCGATTCGCTTTGTTCATCAGGCTCCGACTAAATATTCTTCTCTGTATTACAAATTAACTCAATTATTTTCAATGATTTTCCATCATATATTTTTAAGAGATATATAACTATTTGAAATATATGATATTTTCCTGTATAATGAGAGATGAGAACAGGATTATTCATGATGTCGGGTCGGAGAAGATAAGTAATTTTATGCTCTTTTAAATGCATTTACACTGAAACAATGATATTATTTCTAACTTACCAAAATACCCGTAAAACTAAAACCCAGAAATCAAAAACCACTAAAAACAAAAAATGAGACCATCGATCAATAAAAAATTTTCTTTTCCCCACATCGAAAAAGCAACAAAGAAAATTGATCATGAAAAATTAATTTTTACCTTGTATATCTTGAGAAACTGACCTTTACGCACGCACGCACGCGCGCGCACACTCACACACACACGCACGCACGCATGCACACACACCATCCATACAGACATTTTCTAAAAATAGTGTATTTTGATTCCTAATGTCTCAAAACATGTTTCTATAATAATGATTTTTTTAAGCCCTTAGATTTAAAGTTGTTTGAAGCTAAATATGACTTAATTGCTAAAATGGGCATTTTAATAAATCTTAACAATATTTGATGTTACTTTGATTTTTTTATATAAATATTGCACTTCTGCCATTTTGCGACTGTGGCAGTCACTTTTGTAGTGAAGAAAGTTATCTTTATGATTTTTGGTGTAATGTTTAAAAGTTTTGGTTTAAAAAAGAAAATTTGCTAAAAAATCTTTTGTTGCTATTTTTTAAAGAGATTTAATTTTGTTGAATAGATGGAAGTGAACATTCGTTTAAAAATGTAAAAAAATGGGTACATGCTTATATTTAGCCTTGATCAACTCCTAAACCTAAGGGTTTCAAAACAATTGAAAAAATTAACATATATTCTGTATACCAAGAAAAACATTTTTACCAAAGAATATATATATAATTCGGTAAATCTACGTACTATAATCTGATGTATACATATATATTTTAAATATTTAAATAATTTTAATAAATTACGTACAGAAAAAAATTACTGTGATGAGGATTATTACCTATCGTTGTGTAATTTTAGTAAAAAAATATCTTGGGACCAACCAACCATCAATGATAGAAAAAAGGAGAGTGAGCTATTAATTAGAAAGAGATATAGCAATTTAAAATTAATTTATTGGAACAAAGAATTTCAGATTGGAACAATTAATTTAGATTGAGGTAGCTAAGTGGCAATGAATGTGGCAGCGGTTTTTTACCATCACAAAGCTTCCTCTATGAGGAAGCAAAAATTAATATTAATAAAATATAAATAAATATTACTTTTTTAGTTATTCATCCACGGAGAGAATTAGAAATCACTGATTATCCCTCGCGCATTACTAGTTAGGTTGGACATGAAAACTGTCAAATTTTTACAAAACGCATTACTCATTAATGTTCGCGCATGAACCAGTAATGTCCTGCACATTACTCAGTGATGCGCGGAAATTAATCAGTAATGCGTGTTGCGAAAATTTGACAGTTTTCATGTCCAACCTAACCAGTAATGCGCGACACATTACGCGGTGATTTCTCATTCTTTCCGTGTAGCTTAGAATACACTAATATTTAATTATTAGTAATTTTAATTGGTAAAAATTAATAAAAACTAAAATAATTACGTTCTTGTAATTTTATACCAGGCAGATGATGCGTCTAAAACCGTTTATTTCTCGTAAATGTATTGATTGTTGGAGTTTTCTTCTTGCGAAATATAAATAATATGATTTTATTTAATTACCAGGAAGATGAAACTCATTTGATGCCCTGTAAACTTTTGCTTAAGTAAGGGAGTTAAACCCTTCGTTCCTTTTAGCTCACAGATTTTTTAATCAAAAAGTCCTAAGTAACAGACGATGGGTTAATAATGTTTATTTAAAAATGAAACTATGAACTCTAGTATAGTCTATGCATATTTGAACAAACAAACTATATTAATAAAGGACCCTTCATGTTTAGTAACATTGTATTTGAATTGATAATATTTAAAAATGATTTTTTTAAACGGCCAGGCAGATGTAGCAATTATCGGGAGATAAGAAATAGTTTACGAAAAAATTATAATAAATATTTCTTTGCTGTTATTATATATTCTTGGAATATATGTTTGGAAAGGATTAATACTTTACAAGAACCTGTAAAATAACGTAATTTATAAAAATAATTAAATTTAATTTCGTCTGTGAAGACTACACCGGAAACAATAAAAATATGCACTTTTAATCCCTTCTAACGCAATTTATAAAAAATAATTTTTTAAAAATTAAGTTTGCTATTTTTCAAAACAAAAATAATTGTTTTTTCAATTTCGTTTTTGTTTGCCTAGAACAACAAATCGTACTCTATGCGTAGAATCCTCCATATATACTATATCGTATACATATACATTATCAGTATTCTTCATAAAAGAAACATTTTTTGCTGTAATTAAGTCGGTATAATAATAACAAATAAACTGCATCTACGATAAAACGATATACGTAAAAAATATAATATTTTATTATTCACTTGGTTTTCTTTTAATTTTTCTTAGTCCTTGCGTAACAAACTAATGTATAATAAAGTGCTTATAGCCAATATGAAGTTGTAAAAGTACAAATCTTATATAACACAGCTTCCTGCACGTATTTCTCATATTTCTCGAAACGCAATTTTTTGAGTTACACTTACCGTTTTACCGGGTATCACCTCAATAATTATACTATATTCTAGCTACAAAAAATCACAAGCTTAATAATCGTCGGAAATTGAAAATCGATTGTTTTCTCAAAATGATTTTTTCTTGGAAAATAAAACTAACATTAATAAGAGGCATCACTGGAAGGATCCGTGGTGCACGAGTGATTGATCATTCAAGTTAAGCAGCACTGGGCGCGGTTAGTACTTGGATGGGTGACGACTCGCGGAAACTCCGTCACGACAATGACTGTTCCACAGATGAGAAATAAAAATTAGGTATTTTTCGTGAAAGTAAAAGGTACATAAGTTTGACTTGATTATATTCGATCTACTACGGTAGTTCCGACGAGATGGTGTATAGCTTGCGTGTCGACAAATTTCACTCATTACTAGTTTCATTTTTAGGCACAACCGCTCCAAGGGAGAGCCGTATATTTTCGTAGTGGCAAAAAGTGTAATATTTTTACATCTACAAATTATTGCATAAAAACATGTTTTAACACTATAGGAACACATTTAAAGGATCACCATAGATATATGTCTTTAATCGGACCCACGGCCATTAGTAGAGTAGACTATAGAGTATGGATGTATGTATGTATGTATGTAATCAAGTTTATGCAATAACTCAGCGAGGCTGCGGTGAAACAGGCTGAAATTTATAGAAGTTACTTGACACATTATAAGAAGTTGACGTATATATTTTCAGCAATAACCGATGAGTATATTTTCATATAGAGAATTTTGAAAAATATTGAGAAATCGAATTTTAGCTGTATCTTGAATAAATTAAATATTTGTATTAAATTTTTCACGGTAATGTTGTAGATCTCGAAAAAATACAACTTTTTTGTATTCAACATTTTCTACGTTAGTGCCATTTAAAGGACGACTCTTTTTAGAAATCGCAAATCGTAACCTTTACATTTATATTGATAACTAATTTGTATGCTCGAATTTGATCCCAGCTAATTACCTCCACGGTAGAGGATTATTCAAGGAACAAATCCTTTTTTGGTATTTTATTTTTCAACGAGACATTTAAAAGCTTTACCCAAAATAGCTATGGGTGTTCATACAGCACGACTCTCCCCTATAAAGAACAAAATTTCATAACTATATTTACCTAACCAATAATGGATCCTAATAAAAATTACATGTATTTGATCGCGAACTACCATTAGAAAAAACGTATCTTTTTAATGATTTTTTTTGCCCCTTTTTAATAATGAAGATCGTTATAACATTGATTAAAATCTTATGTTTAATATCATAATTATCATAATCGTATATCAATTAGTATTAATAATATTATCTGAATCATCATTGAAAATGTTATCTAAATCAGAAATTTTAAAAAGTGTTGAGAATTCATTTCCACTTTAAGGAAACATATTTAAATGTTTACAAAGCATCATTAAGGGGGTGTCAAAGTCAATTTTTATCCTCCCTACCCTACCGACCCGAGAATTCTAAAATATTGGCTATAATTAAAAGAATAAACAGAATTATGAAAAATTAAGAGGCCATTGCCCTTCGTTTTGTAATTATCTACCACTGTATAAAGTTTCAAGTAAAAATGTT
This sequence comes from Gastracanthus pulcherrimus, assembly GCA_949152435.1. Lineage (NCBI taxonomy): Eukaryota > Metazoa > Arthropoda > Insecta > Hymenoptera > Pteromalidae > Gastracanthus > Gastracanthus pulcherrimus. The sequence continues at coordinate 3,228,986 of OX424576.1, read as the reverse complement.
GCGGCTTACATCAATGGCATTGGAACCAAATTTTGTGATAAAACAGAGATCTACGAAAGGTGATCCGAAATTTCATTCAAATGCCATTTATTCGTGCAATGATATTATTACCTGAATCTTAGCAGAGTGGTAGAATGCTATAAAAGGATGGGCAATAATGTCTTGGTTTTTCATCAGTTTATTTATTAAGTGTAATCAATTATTCATACCTCGGTCAAAGATTTGAGGTTAGGAATTTCGGGAGGAAATTTGACTGGTTTGACACCCTCTTAACGTAAAATATTACTTTTTAGAAAGATGGTATGTGTATGAGAGTAAAATAATTTATTATACAATAATAATAATGTTAATGTGAACACTGGGGTTCTCCTGTAAAATGGCATGTGGTTGAGTTGACGCAAATAATTTGATGCACCAAGAAAATACACCTTGAAGACATTTTCTAAAAACAGTGTACTTTGATTCTACATACTTGTCCCAAAAAATGTTTGTAATATGTTTCTTCTAAAACTTATTTTACACTACTACTACTCTTTGCGGAAGCGAAATTGTATTTGTAATTGAGAATCTCTATTTGCTGGCTTAATGGAATTCTTTTAAAAAACATACAGCTATTTAGAGACTCCGATTGCATGGAAATTCTTTTATGAAAATTGAAATTTCAAGTCAATTAAAACGTGCACATAATTGTTATTTAATGAAAATAGCACATTTCCATAATAGTACAAAAATTACAGTCAAGTTGAATTACCAGTACATTTATACTCTGCTTGGGGAATGGGACAAGGTATATAGGTAAGAAAGATTACCCGGGAATTAGCAATAGTCCTGAAACCTTATAAGCAATATAATAATATCCAGTTTAATATTACGGAAAGAAGCAACATGACTCACGATAAAAATTCACGGGGAACTTCAATACTTCCGTGACGTCAAAATGATTTTTACCATGTTGTCCGAGGTCCAAGGTCATCCTTTCTTTCACGTCAAATGTAATAAAAAGATCTTGTCTGTATTGTGGTTTGCACATAAATTGTGGTTTACTTGGAAAATTTTTAATTAATTATTCTTTTTAGCAAAGTTTGCGATTCCTGCAAAACTTTAAATATAACAATTTTTTGTTTATACAGAATATATTCATTTTAAGCGATACATAAAATTTACATATCAAAACATTTGTAGGAACTAATATTCATCCCGGATTCATCGAAAGCATTATATAATACAAATCAACCAATTATGAATTTTAAAAAATAGGTTTAGGGGAAACTGGGATAAAGTGAACACACGGGTAAAGTAATTCATGCTTATTATTTCTACAAAAAATTCTTATTTATGCCTAATTTAAATTTTAGTGAAAGATAATTATGCAAGGATGCTAATTAAAAAGTTTCACTACATAACAATTAATATTTTATGCAAGGAAAAAAAAATATTTTTCGACCTTAAAGAAAGTTGGTTTGTTGAATTCATTATAACGATTAAAGTTCGTTATAATCAGTTTCATTGCTACATTCTTTTCTAATTACTTCCAATACGTTTTACTTACTATTGCCAAAAATTTACAGCTTTAAGAGAAGTTTTTCTTTTTTTAAATATTTTTAAGAATCGATGTCTCGGTGTAAAGTGAATCGGGGTAAAGTGGTCTGAAAAAAAATGCAATAGAATTAATTTATACACGGACAGATGGTAATTTTAACAAAATATTGATCAATGTGCATGTTAGCGTAGTATACAAAGCCTTTGTTGCAACTTGCAACGCATTCCGTATTTATACCAAAATGGGTCAACATAAGTTCCATATTTAATTATTTCGTATTTACAGTATTTAAATAGATTTATAATTTCTTTCTAGTTTTATTATTATCTAAATTAACGTTTTGATATATTCATGTACAAAAACTAGTAAATTATCTTTAAAATATTTTATTCTATTCTCTAGTTCACTTTATCCCGTACTGAAAGGCACAGGATAAAAGTAAATCGGTAGTTTTCAAAGCTATCTAAATAATATTAAACTTAATAAACAATTTTATTTCAAGTTGCTAATATGTTTATTAATGTATCAGTTTCTTATCCTATTTTGGTTTGTATGTTCTAAATCGACGATTTTTTCTATTTTGTTAAAGAGATGTGAAAGTGAACTAATAATCCCTACCTTACCGGCATCATATATATATATATATTTCTTCTCTGCAACAAATAAATATTTCTAAAAAAAACGCCGTACTATCCACTCCGCATTCTTATCAGGAACCTTCAGTTAAATTTTCAAAAACTTTCATTAACTCCCGGAGAAAAATACGTTTGAAAATTTAACTATAGTTGTATATTTTCAAACGCATTTTTCTCCGAGAGTCATAATGAAAGCTTTTCATTAATATCGATAATCATATTTGTAAAAGTGGAATACACTATCAAACACGATTATTGTCAATTGAAGAAAAATAACTCAAAATGTTAAAACTTTAAGTAACTTTTTCTTCGAATTAACAATAACTACATTTTCAAACTGTTGATTAAAAATTTCTCTATTTTCATAATTATATACTACTTTTACATATAGATTCAGCGTTACCGACGAGCTTTAACAAAACAGAAAACAAAATGGTCTTTTTAAACCCACCCGAACCTATTTTATAATGCAGGCGGGTGCTCGTCACGACTCAATGATTTCCTTAAAAAATAAAACCTCACCCAGACTCATTGTACGCAAACAGCATCGCGCCGACCGATGATTCTTCTCGCTTTCATGGGCAACTCCAAGTAGAGAACATGCTCTGAAAACAGCCGGCAAGAAGACAAGGCCATCGATGCCTTTTCCGAGACACGCCACAATAACATACACTATACCTCTGCATCAAGATGACAAACGAGCTCGCGAGATTCTTTTCTCTCCCCCTTCCTTCTCTCTCGGACATCATCAGAGCCTGGCTATTATACACCGGCATAAAAAAGGAGGATGCGCACGGCGCGCTCGGTCATATTATACGCAATGGCAAAACCAACAACCCGCGCGAGAGCGCTAAGTGTCATTGCTGTCTCCTGCCCTGCACGCGGCGAGCTCGCGCTGTAACATATATATACACACACGATGCGAGCTCGAGCGAATATCCGGGTCGTTCGCGCGCGCGAGAGGAGGAGCCTGCCGCACGCAAGGACAACGCCGACGTCTTATTATTGAGACTCTCCGATGATGCCAAAGAAAAGGGAGACGGAAAGTGAGAGCGAGAGAGAAAAAGAGAAAAAAAACAGCCACTCGAGAAATTGCTAATGGCCGGTGCGACAATGCTGCGCGCCCGCGCGCCCGCGCGCGTCTCAGTCTCGATCAAAGCGCCGCGCGAGTCCAGGCTAATTTTCCCCGCGGGCGAGCGTCTTCATTGCTCCTTTCCTCCAATTTCCCTCGTATCTTCTGGACGGGAGAAAAGACAACGGAGGCGCATAATTGGGGAAGGAACGAGGTCGCGGCGATCCTCGCGAGTGGGATTCTCAGCGACCGCGGGGGGTACAGGTGCGAGAAGCGCACGGGAGGAAGCGGCAGCGGGGAGCAACAAACGCACTCCTGTCTCGTGGCTCGCGTGCATATAGACCGAGCCGCGAGAAGCGGAGAGCCGAGTAGTCCGACGCACGGTGAAAGTGCCGCAAGCGGTGCACCTCGCGCACACGACTGCATCTGCCGGTGGCCTCGCGCTGCAGCAGCAGCACTTGCACCGCGCCAGAGTAGACGCGACGCGGGATCTCCTTTCGTCCGTCCGATCCTCGTATACGACCCCACGCGCGAGCGCCGCGCGCCGCTGCTCTTTTCCTCCTCGTCGACTGTTTTTTCTTTGCTTGCGGTCGGATTCGCGATTCGTCACTCGCGAGTTTTTCCCTGTTGTCGCGTTGGGCTGCGCGCGGCGGGGCTGCACTTGGCTTTTAAATTCGCACCTCGGCGCGCGTTCACTGCAGTTGCTGGACCCAACGATGCTCCCGTCGACGTGTTTTGGGTTGGCGCTGGTCCTGGCGCTGGCGAGGGCGGATATCAGCGATGGACCCACTCGTGAGTAGATACATTTTATTCTGTCATTCGATTGTCGTGGACTGCTTTCTGGTGTTTCTTTGTGTTTTTGCTACGAGTGAAAGGGGAGCAGAGCGGCTTTTAAACGAGGCATTCGTGGATGCCGGATGGTTTGCATTAAATGATGCGATGTCGCGTTATTGATGCGTGGCCACGATGTAGGAGAGTGCAGGAGACGACGCGCTGGGCTTTCTAGATAAACGCATAGGTCGCGTACACACGAAATGGTTAAATAACGTTGATCGATAACATAGAGGGGCACGGCTATAGCAAAAGCGGCATCCTGTCGAGAAAGTGGAAGTGCCCGGTCTTTGGACTCGGAGGCGCGTTTATACCCGGTGCAATGAGCCGCGCGCCGCGTCGACTCTCTCCGCGAGCTCTAAAGCGTATAATGTACCTCTAAATTTCGCTCCACACACCAATCGCGACTATGATATATTCATACTGTATCATTTTACCTAAACTTTGTTTTACGACTTTGGATATGTCCATCATTTTGTCATCCTTGATTTGTTTATATTTTCATTATTTAAATAATAAATACATTTGTATAATCTAATTCGCTTTCTTGCAACAAGTATTAGGTATAAACTAAAAATATCGTTAAGAAAAATAATTTTTAAAAATTCCAAATATAAATACATATAAATATATATATATTAGTATTGCTCAGCTGATATATCACACGATTTTCATATAATTTATTACGTGATTCATCAATTAATTTTTTATTAGGTAAATCACTTTAGTATGCGTAAAATAATTAGTGCGATAAATTTATTAATTAATTTTGTCATTTTGTCTTAAATTTCGTAGTAATTAGAATTAAATTTAAAATAAAACTGATACTCTGGTAAGTGGTGTGTTGTGCGCATTTAAATATCCGATAAGTTATGGAGTAAAGATCCATGGCGTCGCCCATCTACGTAAACCAAAAATATAATACATGTGTTCGATTTATGGTATGGAAAAGACTTCGTTAGAAAAGTATATTACACTGTATATCTTTATACATGACAAATATAGATACATTACACCATACAATTTTCTAACTGAATGTCTTCCTAACCGCTAAATACACCCCCTTATGAATTATGAAATAAGTAGCAACAGTATTCAACCCATAATGCAACCAATGCATAGTCGAGGGCATATCATAGTATTCGCTCAAGAAAAAGAGCTAAATGAGGGTGTATAGGTGTTTATTAAATATAATATAACTGTACACAGATCCTTTCAATGATCTGCATTATGAATTTAATTGAATAACATCTGGATACAAGTTAATTTTGTAGTGCCCGGACACTTAACTGCACAGTTCCTGGAATAACGACGTAACTTAACTGTTTGTCAGTTTACGTAAAAAGAAAATAGTGAATCTATAGCTTATTACTATGATTGTAATAGTATTTGGTACCAAATCAAATGAGTAGGTACTTGGGTTTTATCATGCGTGTTATGATCTTACGTATTCGTAGAAACATTAAAACCCCGTTTTCTCGAAAACACGAAAAATGCAGTTAAGTGGTTATTCCTGTAAAAGCCACAGATATTTTATTTGCACAAAGTCAGAAATATAATAAATTGAACTAGCAATCGTTGGAATTTGGCGTATCGTTTCCTTAAACAAAATTAATTCATGTTTTTGACAAATGTATATGCTAATATTTTTAATCCAGAATCTAAAGATTTTTTTAACTTTTCTCCTTTTTGTTTTTGTTGCCTATTTTTTTCACGAGTTTATACAACAAAATTTTATTTTTTCATAAATTTTAAATTTCTTTTGGCAGTTTATTTAAAGTTATTCAGAGCGTGTTCATATTTTTAATAAAATAAGCATTCTGCGACAAATAATCCTCACATCAACCCTTTCAATTAACTAATTTAACAATATTCTAAAGTCATAAACCTATACGCTGAGAACAAAAATTAATTGTCTCAACAGAAAATGCTGTTAATTTAACAAACCTTCGTTTTTAAATTAAAGCAACGAAATTATGTTGTTGATTCAAAAGCATAGTTTTTGATTTAATATAGAATCAAACCAAGTTCTATTGAACCAACAAATTTATTTATGTTCAATAAAATTAATTATATTTTGTTGATTTAGTTTATTTGTGATATTAAAGCAAACCTTAAAACGATTGATTCAACTTAGCGCCATGACCGTATAACACCAAATTGTCGGATTGCGAGATATGACGCATTGCCGATAGATGACTCCCGGTTTTTGACATATACAAGCGGTAAAACATCAGGTTATTTAATGCATAAGAACTGCGAAACGTAAGTCTTATTACAAATATTTAATGCGATTGACATTATCGGGAAATGCGTTGATTCGAATTGTAATTATAAACAGGCGATGCGAGCGTAAATCTGTAAGTTAATAGAAAATAAGATTAAATCGAAGAAACGTTGCAACAATATTTGTAAGTATAACATCAGATACAAATGTTTTAGAACAATAATATAATTAGAGTCAGATAAATATTAAAAATGAATAAAATCGTGAAAAAAAGTTTTTCATTAATAGCAGCATGTATTTGTTTGTATCAATAACACCAACTTCATTAAATCATTAAATCTTTTATTGCAACTACTCAAAAACACGAGATTTGTTGAATCAATTAAATTTTTTTCCAGTGTATAATAAAAAAAGTTAGGTAAGGTTACCAAATATTACCCAACATAAACTTTGAGCATTTAGCATAGTTAATGTATTGAAAGAATTTTATTTTGGCCGTTGGATATCAAAATATAGTATAAAAACTAACATAAGAATTTTTCTTATTTGAAAATATGCGTATAGGGTTTAGGGCAATTGGGCTTTAACATAAATTTTGTTTGATCGACGGTGTCTACGATACGGGCAGGAAATCGGAACCGATTTGCAATTCTGTTTGAATTTTCTCCAAAAAGCTTAAACCAAAAATGTTATAGCTTATTTACCTTTGAATGACGTCAGACCAGAGATACTTCAAAGGTTCCGCATCTACGGTCTGACGTCACAAGGATTGTTGAAGCGCTATATGTTCTTTAATTTTGGATATTTTGCATTTTCACAAGTCTGTTAATCTCTGGTTAATTCATGGATTTCGGATATTTATCAGTGTATTGCAGAATTTAGCAAAGTTTGGTAGACTTACGAAGAGTTTAGTAGAATTAAACAGAGTTAGGCAGAAATACTTTTTTTTAACGCACCACGCCATAAAGTGCGTACTTTTTCCCCGCCGAACCGGGAAAAACGCGCTACATTAAATCCCTACCCCCACTTAAGTCCCCGCCGCGACACGCATGTGCCCTCGCCTTCGGCTCGGGCACAAACAACAGGCGTGAGGTTAGGAAATTAATATGTAGCACTATTTTCCCTCTTCGACGGTGAACGAGTACGAAATTTTTGGTAGGTACATTAAAAAAACGTATATTGCACGCGTGAATAAAGTGAGCCAGTGATTGCCAGCGTGTGTGACGCCCTCGCTCCGCTCGGATGCCGAATTACACGCAGGCATTTAATTGCTAACTTTAGTCCCTCGATGCATAATATACTATTTTCTGTCAAATCAAATTTTATTTTTAACAATTTAGCCAGGCAGAGTTTTACAGACAATTGTTTTAACTTTGCGTAAGCCTGTCTAATATCTGCAAAAGTCTGCCAACCTCTGCCTAACTCTGCATACATCCGCTAAACTCATTTTTGAAAATTTTTATAATTTTTGAAAATTTTTATAATTTTTGAAAATTTTTATAATTTTTGAAAATTTTTATAATTTTTGATAATTTTGATAATTTTCGATAATTTTTGTATTTTTTGATAATTTTGAAATTTTTTACAGTATTACAAATTTTGTAATTTTTTGAAAATATTACAAATTTTCTAATTTTTTGAAAATTTTGAATGTTTTTGACAAAATTCTTTATTGATATTCTACTTTTTTTTTTTTGTGTGGTGGACGACTTAAAATTCCCGATTCTTGGATGCATAAAAGAGGACCTATTCATGCACTAATTACAAAAAATACGGTGTGTAACAGAGGCAGAAAGGACTTTTTCTAAGCGTGGATGATGATTTGAGCACTCGCTCGTGTTAGTCTCGGGCGCCTTCGGCGAATTTGACGAAGTCAAAAAATTAAAAAATTTGTAATATTCTCAAACATTTTCGCAAAACCGGGAATAAAGTAAATTTGCGTGAATAAAGTGCCATTTTCGACCCACATTTCAGGTGTCAATAAAATGGTCTTTTTGGTTAAGACGTGAATAATAGTACATTATTTAACTAGGGACTAAAGACGTAGATTATTCCCGCGGGTGGATTTACTGCCCGAGCGAAGCGAGGGCACTAATCACCCGAGGAAATGATCGACTTTACTCTCATGTTGCATATAGAACTTTATTCACGACTTAACTGTGTAGCCACTTTGATGACTTGAAAAGTGAGACCTACCATCCATTGTTAATACAAACTAAAATTTTCAAAATTTGTACAACTCAAAATTTACAAAATTTAAAAACTCAAAATTTTCAAAATTTTTAAAACTCAATATTTTCAAAATTTTTAAAACTCAAAATTTTCAAAATTTTTAAAACTTAAAATGTTCAAAATTTTTAATTTTAAATAGTACATTACTCCCGCATATGCGAGTATAAAATATATGAGGGAATAAAACGTTACTTTAGTCATTTAATAAAGCAAAGTATTTACTTTTCATATTTACTAAATTATCTAAGATTATAGAAAAGAAATCTCTAATAGTTATGCATCATGCATTTATTCATAGTATAACCCAACTATAACATTATACAGCTTGAGCAGTGCATATAATAATGCACTGAATCTACACTAGAGTTATTACAATATAGATTATTGAAAATTATTTTTGATCTTACCTTTGATTTAATCGAAAACTATTACTAGACATAAAGACTTAAACTTATCTAAAGTAAATAAAACTGAAGTTTTAAGACTTGTGAATGGATAGCTGTAAAACCATTTAATAAGCTTCCGAATGATTTGAAACTTCTTAATTTGAGCAAATACAATCTTAAGAAGAAAATCATAAGTTGGTACAGAAACACTTAATTTTTCATAGAAAATAATTGTTTTTTTTATTGTGATGTTTAGGAAAATTTCAAAAAGCTTACTAATTACACTGCATGTGCAATGTCTACCAAGGCCTTTAGTTTTTAGTTTTAAGTTTTAGTTTCAAGTCTCTTTAAATTTTGTATTAGTTAGGTTAAACTTTTTTAGTATGTGCTAGACCTATGTATACAAGTAACTCAGTTTATCTCTTTAGGATGCTTGTTTTATCGATTATATTATGTATATTTGATGTAAACCTGCGTGTAATGTATTCTGGTGAGATCATAAAAAAATATATTTTCTAAAAAGAGATTAAAAATAGGCAATAAACCTTGTTGTTTAATTAATAAGATACATAAAGAAAAAACGTTTTTTTCATCGAAATTCCTGTAAAAGACTGCCCTCAAAGTTTCAGAGGAATTCATCAAATTGGGATGTATTCATTATAAGATAAGAACTCTTTAATAAAAAATGAATTTACTTTCAAATTATGGTATAAAGTAAATTATTTCATACACTTATAATTAAAGAACTCCTTAAGCTAACTTTCCGGTCAAACATTTTCATAATCTAAAATTATTTTTCTTACATTTTCCTATAAAATTATCTCAAGAATGACAAGGTAAAACAAGGAGGATCCATAAGGGTATTTTTTGATATTTTTAATCAATTATTCATAATAAATGGTAATTTTAAGCTAAACAACTTTTAGCCGATAACAGGTAAAAGTTTAAATTAATATTATCCTTGTTAAATGGTGTCATTATAAGAAAGAATAACTATAATTACTCGTACATCAAATTCTCCCCTTCTTCGCCTTTTTCTCAATTTAAAATTAATATAAATATTTTTCTAACCTCGATCAAAACCGTATGACTTGAAATCACCGTTTATTATGAATAATTCAATAAAAATATCAAAATAACAAAATCTGAGTTGAAACTTTTGGACTGAAAACAGCCCTTATGGATCCTCCTTCTTTTAGAATAAAATTCCTTAACGGTATAGATTTAAGGGTCAGGTAAGCGACCCAATGCCCAAGTGCACGTATTAAACTTTAAATGCAATTTTAATAAAACACGTTTATTGCGCACTATTATATCCACATTGTAACTGTTTAAGTCCTTGACCGATTCTAAAAATTCAAATACGATTGTACTCGCGTAATTACACTCATGCTATTGTAAACCTTGATCATAAAGTTTTAAACACTCAATTTTTTGGGGACATTTCTTTCAAAAAATTCTGATTCTTAGAACTTTTTTAATTTAAACCTATTACGACATTTTTATAACAATTTAAAATGCGCAAGCCTTTTAGCATCAATCATGCTACATGATAAAGGTAAAAAGAATGACAAAGGTAGAAATGCATAAAAAAACGCTTGTCTCTGATTTGTAGTATAATAAAGAATAGAAACTCGTATTAGCTTAGATTACATCCTAATTTTATACATTAATATTTGCATACTAATCAACCATGATTTAAATATGAATTGCTATAATAAAAATAATAATTTTGAAATATTATCCGGGACATAAAGAAAAAAAACAAAACAAAAAGTGGAATGCAGTCGTATAAATTTACTGGCATGCAACAAAGGTGAACGAAAAAATCTGACGTCGTTATCTATTTGCAGCGGAATACGTGAAACAATGCTCGAGGAGCGATCCGAAGTTGAAAACATGCCTGATCGACTCGCTGCACCATCTTCGGCCGTACCTAAGAGCCGGCATCCCGGAAATCGAGCTGCCGACGGTTGAGCCATTTCACGTAAGTTAACTTTATTATTATCATCTTGCGGACGAACGCGCGCGCCTCCTCGTTGCTTCAGGAAAGAAAGTTGCCTCATAAAGTAAATGACGGCGCGCCGCAGGACTTTGCGGCTCGTCGCGACTTTTTGCAAAACCATTGTGTACGCGTACTCGCCGTCTAAGACACGCACTTTTTGTCGAATTTACTGTAAAACGAGTAAAATATGGTTTTAAAAACCTTGAGAGATCGCCGTGTAACGAAAACTTTTTTGTTATAGTTAATGAACTGTAGGCCGTAAATGAGTAATTCGAATAATTATATTTTTGGACTTAGAATCATTGTAAAAATATTAAAATAGATTTTCATAATTATAGCTGTTACATGGGAAGTTTACTAAAGAGATCCTTCATATTGTAAATTTAAATAGGAATTTCCCAAGTAGCTTATGTTGTAAGAAAATGTGTGAAAATATTATGCGTTCGAGTGTTATTTGAATTCTAAGTTAATTCGTACAAAGCTGTTCTGTACGTTTACTCACTGTTATAAGATTTCAACACACTAGCTTTATTATGCTAATCAACGCTAAAGCATGAAGGAAGCGCTTGTGACAACAAAAAGTTACCTGATCTTTTACTATCTTATTTCTATAAATAAATTCATTACGAGCCACTTAAATATACTTTCATTGATTACGAGACATAAAAAACATCCATCAAGTACTTATTGTCGTGTATTGGCCATTACGAGTGAAAAACTATGTAAAAGAAATAATGGCCTATACGATTAATAAATCGTATATAATTCAATGAGAAGGGGTAGATATAAATATATATTAAAAAACAAAATATTTCAATTTATCGGTTGAAATAAAAAGCAAATGTGTTAATGTTTCATTAAAAAGTAGTAGAAATTGCTTATTTGTTGGCAGAGCTTAAATTCTTAGAAGGCTTATAGTAGACCAGTGGTCAAGGAGATTAAATCTCTACCTATTACCGAATTCAATTTATAACTTGTTCATGCAGGTTTGAACTTGCTGGTCAGCTACCTGGTGATAAAAGTGCATTATAATAGTTATACACATTTTTAAAAATATGAAATTAATATTTTTTTAATTAGAAAATTAATTGCTATAAAGAGGCTAACAATTTATTATTATTATTTAAATTAATTAAAACTGTGTTTTCTTATTCGTATTATTATTTATTGTATTATACCGAGCCTAATTACAAGATAAATGGTAAAAAAATTAATATTAAAATTTATGTAAAAACTAAATAATATATTAACTTCATTATACCATAGCACTATCGCTTCATTATGTATACAAAATGATATAGACTGTCAAATCTCGCTAATCGCGCCATAAAATTTCTTACGATCGCCTATAATACAACAGGCATCAACGTACCCAAAGAAAATTAAAAAATCTTCAACAGCAATTAGCATACTTGCGCAATGCCGCAATCACGACAAACGCGACGAAAATCGTAGCCCAGTTGGTGCGAGGAGGTCATTCTCCCGCTTGCGCATAATATTACCTGGCGTACACGGCGTTAGACGCAGTGCGGTTATAATGGTCTCTGGCCTGCGTTTGCCAACAGATGGATGAGCTGAAGCTGTCGCTGACAGGTGGGCCGAACGGTTACACGGTGCGGCTGCGCGACCTCTTGGTGAGGGGAGCGAGCAACTACACGGTGGACGACATCAAGCTTGGCTCGCCCTTCGAGGCGATCATCCGAATGCCCGCGCTCATCCTTGACGCCCAATACACCAGGTGCGTTTGCGTGGCTCTCGCTCTGCTCTGCATCTGTGTGTGTGTGTGTGTATATACAATGCAATGTGCATAGTGTGCGAGTGTGTATCCAGCGGCGCTTTTCTCTCCCCTGATCGTCGTCGCCAAGCGTGCGTGCGTACGTCCCCTCCTTCGAGTCCTTCCTTCTTTTCCGTTCTCCTTCGTTTGCTATGCGCGCATCACGATTGCGAGACCTTGTTTTCTTTGCCGCCTGTATAAGAAGACACTGTATATTGTATGCAATCGGCTGATTTTTTCTTCTTTTGCTTTGCATCCGCGAAATTAGTTTAAAGAAAAATGAAGGGAGAATTAATTCGTTACTTGAATTCAATTTCTTAATTCAATATTGCGAACTGCTACAAGGCAACATTTCTTTTTCGAGAAACGTAACAAAATATTAAATAAAAATTAATATATGAGCAAATCTACATATAGCAATTATGTGTGGTTCGAATTGCAATTATAGCAACTGTGGTTCGAATACTTATATTGTTTCTAAATCTTGTCCATGACTTTTATAGTTCCGAAAAAAATAAGTTATATTCTTTAAACTACACTTTATTAAAGAAAAATTATCATAATTGGATTCTCTGAAAGTAATTACGCTTACAGCTTCTGATGCAGTAAAAAGAGACAAGTAAAATTATCGTTCCATAAATCATAAAATTAAATGTCTACGATCGTCATTTAAAGTTATGACAAATGCCCGGAACCAGTTTGGCTCTGCAATTTTTTATCGCTATCGTGAGATGTTGGTATTGCATATGATTCTTCAAAGGAGCAAATATTTTCTTTCAAAAGTAGTTGAGTACGATAGATTCGAATATTGATACAAAATAAAAAAAACAAAGATTATTAATAGTAACCCTCATAGTAGGAACCGTTGTAGAAACATTTTTGCAACGTATTTTTGGATACTTAAAAAACCTCTATTATTGTTTTATTATTTTTTAGACATTTGTTGAATGTTTCCATTGAAATATTGTGCAAACGTTTCTGTAACGTACCAAATAAAACGTGAGCCAGCTTTGAGTTGTAATTAACGTCGCAGAAACATTTCTACAACATATTTTTTGACATGCAAAGCGGTCATTTCAAGGATTCTGCAACGTTTCTACTACGTTTTTGAAACTTTCGTAGAAGCGTTTTTATGTATCCAAAAATATGTTGCAGAAATGTTTCTACAACATTTTCTGCTATGTAGGAATATTACGACCGTCTTAATTTGAGTCTGCAAAAGTACCTGCATGTAGTTTAGGTTCATGTTTTTCATCTGTTTCATATTGATATCAAATAAAACTCTTGTAAATGACAAATAATCGAGTACGTTAAAGGTTCAAATATTCTCAATATTTATATGTTTGAGGAACGCCGATTTTGAGGATTTGCTCATGTACTAATTAAGAGGGTATTCTAGTGTAGGGTAAACTGCCCAATAGATAGACGATGATCAGTAGATGGACGATTTGTAGTTTAATTAATAAACAAAGACAAATTTTAATCAATAATGAATTTTATTTTGAAGAAGCATGTAAAAACGAGCGAATGTACATTTTTTACCTACGCTATCTATTAATAATAATCTGCACTATAAGTTACAAAATCATCTATCTATTGGCGTTAAGCGTCTATCTACTGGACATTTTATCCTATAGGCGTCTTTTCGTCTTTTTTAAAAAGATTTTCTAAGAAAACCAATTTAATTTGTTGGCCTTTTTTCTAAATATTTGCCAACACTTCAAAAGATCATTTAATTTGGTATGTATATGTATAGTATACTGTCTGCAAAAAGAGTTTCGTCAACGCATTAATAAAAAATATATTAGATTCGAAGTTCTTCCTAAGGCTATATAAGTACTTACCCGATTTAACGGTGCAGTTCGATTAAACGTTTTTCATTGAGTCAAAAATTCATTGTTATAGACGGAAATTCCACGGGAGAATTTAGATATGAATATAAATACATCCGATACGAATTAAGGCCACCATCTAGTGCTAAATTTAAAAAATCAGCTTAAATATTCAAGCCTCAACTAAAATTGTTCTTTAAGACCTAAGCAGTCAAAATTTTATTACGTAAAATAGAGTGTTCCTAATAATATTTTGAAAGGGTACCTGTCAGTACTTATATCATTAGGTAAAACATGAGAGAAAAAAACTTTCCTAAATTTTCCTATTTTTTAAATTTTTGTCACTTATCTCATAAATATGCATGTTTTGGAGATTTCCAGAAATTTCTGAGTCGAATAAATAAAAATTTCCCCAGCAATCCCGTGGTAAATGAACGATTGTGGCAATATTTTGTAGTATATTTCTAGCATAATATTATTAGTATTATTGAGGATTATGATCTAGGTTAAAATTTTGACAAACTAAAGCATAAACAATTAAAAAAATGTATAATTATATTAAAAAGTCAATGAATTTAAATAGGAATAAGGCTGTTGACAATAACTTTTATTTATTTTCTTTTAAATATCCGACAATATGCCAGAATCAAGATGCTCGTGACAGCCCACACTGTCTTAATAAACTCTGCTAAAAGATCGAAATTTTTAATCTATTAAATAATAACACAATGTATCAAGCGGAAGTAAGTAAGTAAGTAAGTAAGTGAACTGTTAAAAGAATGCAAAGTGTTTCATTAAATAAAGAAGGGTGCAACGCTCGCATTCGACTTCCTTACGAGCACATGTGCGCCACGCGTCCTCCGCCTAATCCCCCCACAAATACACTTATATCCCCATTAAATATGTTACTTTCTTGCCCTCGCGCAATAATTATCCTGAATAACTCCTCACCAAAATACAAGGGTGCAATTTAATAGAATGGGTCTCGGAGTGCAGGGCTACAAAAAGTTCAAGACACTGCGTTCGAATGCGCGCAGTCATGTACTTATACCTAATGTGTGGCACGCGCTCATCATGTGCATTTTGGTGGTCTTTCGCAGTTCCGGCGTGCTGATCATCCTGCCGGCGAGCGGTAATGGCACGTTCCACGCGAGATTCGGCAACGCGCGGGCCCTCGTCCGGGGCTCCGTGTCGGCGCATCCGCGCAACGGCAAGACCTACCTGAACGTCGACAATCTCGACGTCCAGCTCGGCGTGAAGGACGTCAACATGCGCGTCAGGAAGATCTTCAACAACAATCGGATATTGAGTAAGTACGATGCTAGAGTACGAAGGAATTCGTCGATGAGAAGGCAGGATAGCGAAAATTCCTCGTTAAAAATTTAAGTCAATCGTCTTGGCAACGATTCTGTTGTGTTGCTTATATATACATCAGTGAATCATGTCTTCTGTCTGCCTTCTTGTTTGAGTTGAGTGAACTTTAATGACGCTGACGAGAGTGATATTGAATTAAGAATCGGAAATTACATGAGAAAAAAACGATTTCAATCTCTTTTCTGCATTTGATATCGTAGAAATTAAATTGTATTTGACCTTCAAACTTTAATTGAATTTTTAGTCGAGGATGTCGTCGCAATTCCCTTGTGTACTTAACGATATTTTTGTATTTTTCATTATTATTGTTGAATTTAAAATTTGTTATTAATTCTCTTGGTCATCTGGGATTTCTTATTACAAACACTGGATAACCGATATCATTAAAACCGCTACCAATTCATTGGCACTTAGCTTCCTCAAACTTTAAAAAATGTTCCAATATGAAATTATTTATTCTTTTTAATACTGGGAAGAAAAATAAAAATGATAAATCTATTGCTTCTTACTATGTCGAATATATATATATATATAACAAATTTCTTGATTTTAAATCTTCATCGGAAAGCGTATAAAATGAGCTTTGTTTGGTTGAACATTACTGCTTAATACGCAAGAAATCTACGATCAAAGAATTTTTGAAACAGAAAATATCATTAAAAATCATTAAAAAAACGTTAAAGAACAAAAACGATTCGATGAATCTTGAAAATTCTTTTTGATTTAAATTCTTGATCAAACGATGAAAAATATGAGTGTTCATTTGTCATAAATTCTTTTTAAACATATAACCTCGAATATCTCGAAAAATAAATGTCCTCATGATTGAGCAAAGAACTTAGCCGAAAGATAGTAAAGATAGAAGGAATAATTCCGTTTAACTCAAGTTATTGTTTACCATAGAAAATCGATCTTTCTTACAGAATGATTTATTTCTTAATCATAGAAAAATGAAATATCTCAATAATTTTACAGAATAATCTTCTCCGTTGTCCTAATTACCTACATTTTTTTAAAAAAAATTTCCATTTTATATTTTAGAGAAATCACCGTTCAAACACAAAATGACGTTTCCGTATATAATAAAAGAAAGGACACACCTTATCCGAAATTTCGGGTTGTAGAAGATAGATAATTTTATGCTCTTTCAAACGCATTTTTACTGGATCGATGATATTATTTCTAACGTACCAAAAAACCCGAAAAACCGCTAAAAAACAAAAGATACTCAGAAAAACTATGAAAATTATTATTGTGCCCCCTTCATTTAAAGATAATAAATAAAATGAGCCCTGACGCATTAAATGTTACCGTAGATTACTCGAGATATAAATGCATACATATACACACACACCCACCGACACACACACACACACCCACACCCACACACACACACACACACACACACACACATACACACACACATACACACATACGAACATTTTCTCAAAATAGTGTATTTTGATTCCTTATATCTCAAAACATGTTTCTAAAATGTTTTAGCAAAACATTTTTTTACTATCACAAAGCATCCTTTTTGGGATACCAATAAAAAAAATTAACTTAGAATAACGGGAAATCCGATGTAGGGATCTGTAACTAATTCCGACATCTTCTTAACGGCAGAGCATAAATTTCTTGAGTGCCGATAAAACAGGAATCTTTCATTTTTACATGAGTATATGCATGTATAATATGTATCCTACTCGCGCTTTTTATCATATAATTTGAATAACATTTGCAATTTGTTTTGTTTAGCTGAAGCAACTAATCTCTTCCTCCGGGAGAACGGCCAAGAAGTCCTAAAGGTGATGGAACCTCAACTGAAGAAGAAACTTTCCACTCTTTTTGCCGGCATCGTCAATCAATTACTTCGAAACGTACCGGTCGAGACATTTTTGCGGCCATAAATCTTGCCAATGCGCAGCGTTTTTTTTAATAATAATCGGGATTCTTTTCTACCTGTACTTGCCTTTGATGTACTAACATGTACACGCATATTTCAAGTAGTTTCGATTATTGTAGTTATTTTTATCGATTAAGTTTCTCTTCCTCGCTATATAAATATTTTTTTACATTTGCGTAAAATCAAAAGTTAAAAAATTTAAGTACTGAAAAGTCGCAGGTCAAGAATGTCTTCGTAAAATTGAATCCTGAATAAGGTGTGAATATTTTGACTAGTTTTAAGTGTGTTGGTCTCTTTTTATAGGTAGTTATTTTCTACAGTGATATCCGGTGCAATTGTTATATCGCGTTGTGTAGAGAGTTGATTTTACTTTTGTTAATATTAGACATACTGTAAACATTAATTCATCTCTTTAGGTGAAACAAAAATAAACAGGGTCATCGTATTTAAAAAATATAATTTGTAAATTTATTTACCCATTTTTTATGCTATAATAGGCGGTTGTTTGTTCTTATTGTCAAAAAACAAGTATGTGTAATGTCAAAAAAGATTCAGCGAAAGTCTATGAGGATTAAAACACAACTTTCCAGCGACTCAAGTTCACTACAGCTCGAAGTGAAGGAAAGTTTTGCACGAGAAAACTTTCTACGTCTGTACAATAGTCGGCTTGTACCATAAAATTTATAAAATCTACGTGTTTTTGGCGCAAATCGTTAATCACAATTGAAACAAGGAGAAATTCAACGAAAGAAATTTTTTTATTTCTATATTTACAACAAGTACTGGCATCATTGTACTCAAAACAAAGAACATTTTTTATCACAACCAAAAGTTCTTATTCTTCTTACTGAGATATTCCTGTGCGTTCGCAATGCTCAACCTTTATTTTCCTTTTCATTGCATTCTGCTACGTGTTGGTAAAATTCTATTAAAAATTTATCTGGATCGCTGGTAGTAATAAAAAAACAGGCAAGAAACAGCATTCAAGGGAATGTCTTGGATGCAGAGATCTTGGAGAAGATCAATTTGTTGACGAAGTCGGTGAGATGGTAATCCCAGTGTTTCTCAACTGACGGCAGCATTCCCTTGTAAAGCACTGCCCAGTAATCGTTGACGAAGTTCAAAGCTGCTTTATCTAAAACAAAGCAGATTTCGTTGCATTATTACTAATGATTAATAATTACTTAAGTCTTTCTAGGAGAATCAGTTTAACAATCAAATATTAAAGTAGCTTCTGCATTAAGACGAAATAGAGTAGAACTGATAGCCATGCTTACAGATTACATAGTATAGTTAACTATTATTACGCAAAATGTTAGGGTAGGTCACTGGTCTTAAAATCTACAAAAAGACATGAAATTCAATAATTCAAAAAGTGAAAATTCAAAAAACTAAAATAAATAAAATATTAGGTATAAGTTGAATCTTTTAAACAGTTATTACATACGCAATAAACATTACGCAATAAGGGGTTGAATACACCTATTAAAATATAAGAGACACACAAAGCTATATATAAAACGTTCTATATTTTTCTGCCATTTTTACAAATTATCTTTTTAATACTGTTAAAAGCAATATTCATGTTGATCACACAAAAATATTTACGTCCTTTTGAAATGCCCTACACTCCTGAACATATTTCAGACCTTGACGTAGAAACTATCATAAACTATTATAAAGTATTATATTATATTTTTTTCAATTCTTGTTATATTTATTTAAATTCGAAATAACATTTATATTTATTGTAAGTTAAATGAAGTTTCTTTAATTCAACATTTTTTAAATTTCTCAATTGTTTTAATATAACTCCTGTGATATTTTATAATAGAGATAGAAATTTTTAATACACTTTTTGTTATTTTTATTGTTGTTATTTTTCTAAGTTTAAAGTTAAGGGGGTATCAAACCATTCAAATTTCCCACCGAAATTCCTAACCTCAAATTCTTTAACAATTGATTACAATTAATAAATAAACTAAAATATGAAAAACCAAGACATCATTGCCCTCCATAATACAATTATCTACCACTGTGCGAAGTTCCAAACAAAAACTTCAAAACCTCTACAAATGCCATTCGAACGAAATTTATATTAGTCTATTAGTCTAGACTCGAACCTTCAAATTTCGTTCGAAAGCCATTCGTAGAGGTTTTGAAGTTTTTGTTTGAAACTTCGCACAGTGATAGATAATTGTATTACGGAGGGCAATGACCTCTTAGTTTTTCATAATTATACTTATTCTTTTAATTAAAGCCAATATTTTATAATTCACGGGTCGGTAAGGTAGGAAGGATAAAAATTGACTTTGACACTCCCTTAATGTAAACTTTGCATGAAATCTTCATGTAAAATTTGTGATTTTAAGAATATTTTATAAGCTGGCCGATGTAAACATTCAATAAATTAAGCTACTTAAGTGAAACAATTTATATATTTTTGATGCAAAATTAAAAATTACATACGTTTTTTTTCAAAATCGATTTTTCTTCAAAGTATTTACTCTTAGAAAATGATTTCTTAAAAAATATTGTAATTAAATTTATCATCTGTAAATTTTATCTGTTAAGCGAAAGTAAGCAGTCAAATTTTTTTATCTAGTTTTATACTAATATTATGATAGTTTAAAAAATGTGTGCCTAATATCGAACAGGTGTTTTCTATACATTTAATTATACTCTTTGAGATTACTTAATTAAATTGAACTTTTGTATATAATTAGATAGGTAGTAGTAAATACTACCGAAAAAAGTTTTTGGCGGACGTTCAGACCGAATGAATAACCCATAATAGCATTGTGTTTCTTTATATATAAACGACGTTAAATATTTAAAATTTATAAATCACGCAAACGCTGCTTAGTTTTTAGGTTTATGTAGGATAATAAGATGTGATCACACATGAAACCGAATCATTTTAGATGAAATTATAGATTCGCCATGGTAAAAAATGAATTTTTTCAATGAATCACGTTTTTAAAAATTGTGTATCACACGAACTAATTTTATTATATAAAAGGGCAAATAAATACGACACGATCATTTTCTTTGATTTTTAGTCAACAATAAATGTTGAATTTCAAATCGATGATTTGCAACACGAGGTATCTGCTAAATTAATAACTTTGTTTTAGAATTTCGAGACACGTATTTAAAGTACCATTACTTTTTTTCAGAACGGGGCACACAAATGAGTTTCAACTCAGAGCTGTAGTTTAGATTTAATTAGGCCGAGCAATTGGAATCAGAATGATAAGTTAAATGGCGTTTAAGGGTTATCATTAAGAGTAAAAGATGCATTTCTTCGAACATAAAATTTTTGTCATCTTTGTTCATTGGATTAAAGCCAAATATGACGTGCCAACATATTGCTAATGATTTGTAGAAATAAGAAAAAAGACTACTTAGGAGATATTAGTAAATAATATTAAAATGATGAACAGTTTTACAGTTCAGACACTAAAATTTAAAAGTTCGGCTGATTTACCGATATATAACCCTTAGGGTGGTCCAAAATTTTAAAAGTTTCGATTTTCCTTGTTGTAACCCTTTCAAAAGTTGACAAACGTGAAAAAAGAACTCTCCTGCACGTTAGGCGCAGGACGTTGAGATTTATGCATTTTTTAAAATAAATTTGGTAAAAAAATTATTAAAACTTTATGAATCAAGGCAAAAAATATTTAGTAACTTACCATACCATTAAAATGGATAGTCAACCACATTGCTTCATCAAAATAGTACATTATGTAACATGGGTAAAAAGTCGAATATTTTTCCCGCAGGTGAGTTTACTGTGCAGTATCACCCGAGGGAAAAATCGACTTTTTTCTCGAGTTACATATAGTACTTGATGCCCATCTCAACTGTGGCCACTTTTTGACTTGGAAAGCGGGACTAATTATTAAAAGACAATATTGTTAAAAATCAGTTGAAAATCAGGGTTATTGGTAGAACTTGATGAAATAAAGGAATTTGGACTAGTTTCTAGTGAAGTCACTTTTTACCCGTTAATCATTTTTGCGGGCAAAAAGTGTAATTTTGGTTTCGCTTTTCAGGGAAATAAGTGGTCATTTTCGTTCAGATGGGCATACATTTTTTTCCTAAGTAAAGAGCCGTATGCGTCAAATTTTAACAAAAAACAGGCTATATTTGAACATTATTTAAGACTCTAATTTTCGATGATTTTTCAAAACCTAAAATTTATTTGAATCTTTGTTCCGAATAGAATCTACATAAAAATTGGCAAACGGAAATAAAGCTAAATATAGAAACTGTTCCAATCTCAATATTTTGCAAGTATTCTAGTATCTTAAATTGTTATGTCATAGTTTGATGTAATTTACTTCTAGTAGTTTACATCATGAAGAGTTGTACATAATTTTAGTTAAAAGTTGATAACAAGACCTTTAATTTGAGTGGTCGCAGCATTTTTTAAGTTGTTTTGATTAAAAGTTATATCCGTTTTAATATTATGAAAAATTTTACGTAGTAAAACGGGACAATGCAAAATACGGTCCTACAACGTGATCCCCAATTTACCACCTGAGAATTTTCATAATATTAAAACGGACATAACATTTAATCCAAACAACCTAAGAAATGCGGCGACCACTCAAATTAAAGGTCTTGTTAGTTATAAGCTTTTAACTAAAATTATGTACAACTCTCCATGACGTAAAGTACCGGAAGTAAATTACATCAAACTATGATATAAACCATTTAAGATGCTAGAAAAATTGCACACAAATTGGAGTGTTGAAAAATGTTCAAAGCTAGCCTGTTTTTTGTTAAAATTTAACGCATATGGCTCTTCACTTAGAAAAAAATTTCTTTTGATGAAGCGAATGTGGTTGACTTTCCATTTTAGTGGTAAGTATAGTAAGTTACTAAAAAGTTGTTGCCTTGGTTTATAAAGTTATAATAATTTTTTTACCAAATTTATTAAAAACATGCAAAAATGCACTTAAAAAACTTTGAAATCGAGGTAGGAATCTTTAAATCTCAAGGTCCAGCACCTGCCTTGCAGTAGAGTTATTTTTTTCACAATTGTCAACTTCTGAAAGGGTTACAAGAAGGAAAATCGAAACTTTGAAAATTTTGTACCACCCTAATAACCCTCTAGTCGTTTTTTCATTAAAAAAATAAAAAATATAAATAGGAAACGGCTTGTTAACTTTAAAATGTTCCTATCATCTACCTCGAATCAAGGAACGTGGATAGAGCTACGATGATATAAGTTAGCTTATTCCAGTAAAAATAAGCTTTAAATATAATTTTTAGGGGTAGAATTTAAAATCGACTTTAAGTAAATCTAATCTTAATTCAATTAAAATTTGATGACTAACAAAATAATTTGTTGCTGTATGTATTTTTAAACAACTACCGATCAATATAATTACAAAACAAATTTTTAATTTCACGTTATTAAAGAAAAAATGTATCGGCATAGGTATTGCTTTACTCCATACGCTATCTTGTATTTCATAGCAAAATATTATATTTCCTTTTCATATTTAACAGTATCATTGGTTTATTATGTATCCAAACAAAAGAGTTAAACCTTTTAAACATCATTATAACGATTAAACAACATTTTGCGAAAAGTTACCACACGCGTGCCGCAAAAGGCACACTGGACGTATAGCGAGTTAAATTATTTATAATCTATTGAATTCTTTTTTAAACAATTTTTACTAAATGAAATCAGTTTATACAACGAAATATGATACTAATATACATACGTCAACACGTCCGTTTGAATGACGCAAAATTTTTTTTACAACTGTTTATATCAATAATTTATTAATGTTATATGAATGAAAATTGTTCGTTTTTAAAGAAAACATGTTTAACTAGCAGTTGGCATAGTTTTTTTTAAAACTTGACTTTCTTTAATTCAAATAATTAACAGTCAAGCTTAGGTGCGCCAATCATGCCGCATCTCTCCTAAGTTAATAAAAAAAATTATTTATTTTTAGTTCGAGGCAATGTCAGATTTTTTTAAACAGGTTTAGTCAATTAGGAATGTACGAGCAATTTTTTGAAAATTTACGTTTTTATTGAAAGAAAATAGTTTGTTCATGATAATTGGAGAAATGAATAAAATGGACTCAAAACTGATATGCAATATTTTTTTCACTTATATATATAAGTAAAAATCACAGGAGTCAGTCTTATAAGAATATTATGAACTTGTCATTTTAAATTAAAATATTTAATGTAAAAATAAAAATTAATTTAAATTTAAAATAATTCCTATTATTTAAATGCAGTTAAATTTAATATTGGTATCTACTTATTAGTAAATATCACATACTAGTGTCTTATGCAAATATCTGCATTACTTAAGCATTCACAATTTCCGATATACTTTATAGGTATCGACTAGATAATTAACATCAAAGCGTGTCAATCAATCAGAATACTTCATTCAAAGAATAATTCAAAAATCAAAAACAACAATCGTTAATCTTGATTACAGGCAATAAAATTACAATAAACATGACGATTATATATTCGCGTGATTATGAAAAGATCGAAGGAATTCGCTTAAACGTGTGAAAACTTACTGAGCTCCTGGTTGCCGTTGAAGAGATCGGTAAAGTAAACCTTCATCTTCTCGACCTCGGGATAGACATGGAAATGCTCGATCACCCATCTGTCGTCCTGGATATTGCCTTCTATGCCCCACGTCACGCTGATGCCCTCCATGCTAACGTTGAAGTAACCTGCGGATAACGCGCGAGCGACAGATATTATATTATACATAAAGCCGTCATACTCCAATAGCTTTAACGCCTATTACGACCTAAATATTTCCCTCATTATGACGAAAGCCCGACAGCACGCAACTCTATAATACCTACGTCTATTTAGCGTCGAATACCGAGGTGTAAAAATCAAGATCGCCTTGCCAACTTTTTATCAATTCTTAGACTTTTTCTTCAATTACTAGCTCATTAGCATAATTTTAAATATCTTTGCAACAAAGGCACTTCATAAGAAAGAATTCTTTTTATTCTTTTGATACAAGAATTATTATATCTTTTTTATTTATTTATTAAATTACTAAATCTAGAAATTATAATAATCTCACAGCCCGCAACAAATACCAGGCGTTAAATCTAGGACAACACGTTTAATCGCACGTCACGTATATGGAAAAAAAGTGGAATCTCACCTTTGCCGCCGATCTTGTAGTGTCCGACCTGACCCTCGGCCTTGTAGTCGCCGTCGATGTAGACCTTGGGCAGCTCCAAGTCGACCTCCATGTTCATGGTGTTGCCGCTGCGGTACGGCCTGACCGCCAAGAAGTTGGCTTTGGCGAGTCCGTAGGCCTTAACGTCGCGCAGGACGAATCTGCCTTGGACCTCGCCGGCCAGGTACTCGTTCTCGACGAAGTCCACCACCATCGGGTCCAAGATCGGCAACTCCAGCTCGGGAATACCTGTGTGGGAAAATCAATGGCGCTGGTCAATCGCCGGAGAGACGCCGGTGTTCGCGATCGAGGGGATTATTCACCTTTGATAAAGGTCATCCATGACTCCTGGATAGCGAGCCTCAGACAGGACGAGTAGTCGCTGGTGCCGTGTTTGCAAACTTTCACGTTCCTCGCTGAAAAGTACAATTAACGCGTGTATTGGCTGAATTCTAAGTTGAACGCGCGCAATCATTTGATTCGCGTTGGATAGGCTTGCTGTAATTTGATATGTGACGACAATGTCGTATAGCTTCATGGTGTGTCTTTTAATTCGCGATTCGCAATTAAAGAAGTGGTGATTATTTCTCGAAGCGCCGTAATTGCTGATGATTGTAGGATGGGCGCGATTGAAGAGAAGACGTAATATCTCGTTGTTGGAGGAAAAACTCGCGCAAGCACACGTAATCGAAATAACAGATCTGCGCAATTGGCGTTATGATGAGTATAGGGATTCGTGGATCGCGCACGGCATATTTAGTCCGAACGTATAGTGCTCGATTTAATGGCCCGCTAGAGAGCGGACGGTCAACCTGCAATCTGGGGGTTACTCTTTATCATCTTCCGTGATTCGACTTCCTTGTGTCAACGTATCTTTACAGTAATTCGTTTTTTTTTTAATTTTTGGAATCTAACGTGTTATTAGATTTTCATTCTTTATAGGGTAGGTATGCCAATTAATATGCTTCTTAACGCAACTGCCGCGATTTTCGTTACAATAAACAGTTTTGTAAATCACTTTTACTTCTACAGTCGTTTAAATGATAACTTTGGTATTTCCTCTACTCATGCATATTGTTCTTAAGCATAAATATTACAAAGCTATCAAGCTATCAATTAAAGTAAAAAAGCAATCGTTTATACCAATTACTGTGGGTTAGAAAATATCATGATTGAGTTACAGTGCTTCATTTATACTACGCCCCGCTTCCGAATATTCTGCACAATATACTAAACTGAATATTATTGTTGAAGTGCGTCTTTCGCAAGTATAAATTGAATTTTATGTATTTAAAATGACATCAAATTTAAAAAGTCAACGTTTAATCTGCATTATAAAGTCGTTTTAGATGATTAACATTCATTCTCTTGTTTGTGTACACGGTGAGGTTAGGTTGGCCTTCAGGGGCACAGTAATTGACACATGCGAAAAAGCCTAATGTGCCACTTACTGGATTCAAAACAGATAAAATATTATTTTCTGGATTTTAAGAATTTCATCATGAAATACTATTTATTTCAGTAGATATATTGGAACTCTTACTTTATTTAAAAAATGGAATTTTTATTATTAATGAGTTCTACATTTAATTATGCGTGAAAAAAGAACCAGGAGCACAGTAACCCACCTGTCAGCCCGCAGTAACTGGCATACTCACCCTAATCAGTTACGAGTTATATAAATATATAATAAAATAATGGGTAAGGGACATAATGGGTAACGTTCATTGAGTACTTATAGCAAAATCAGAAAGCGAAAGACATATAAATGATCTTACAGAAGCTGGGTGTGATTCGAGCGGTATCATAGATACAATTATGTCGCACGGAATAGGGAAAAAATGGCGTTCTTACTCGAAGCTTCGTGTTCTGAATATCATAAAAAGATAATTCATTTTCAAGGTATAAAATTTTCCATTGCAAAATACGAAAATTCCACTTTTAATTACCGATAATTAAAATCCATCAATTAACATGTGCATTGATAAATAAAAAGGTTCGAGTTATTTAAATATTTATAGATGGATTCGAATTGCGTTGCATCAGTGACAAAAAATAAAATACTCGCTTTGTATAATGTTGCGAATCGCAAAAAAACTAACATATTAATTTAATTAAACAATAATCAAAGATTCATTACACGCTTATTTTATTCTGAATAAAAATTTCATATTCACTTAAAAAAGCTGATAATTTTTAATTTATTATAAATAACTTCGATTATAAATACTAATTTGGAATGACAATAAAAATAAAAATGTGCCTTTAAACGATTTCTAGTTTAAAGTGTTGATTTTGGCACATGTCCAAGAATAAATCAAATTTAGAATTAAGAAACAAAAGGTATAGTACAAATGTTCTTTATTCAACCATTCGCAAATTACGCGAGAACTCTATACATACACGGTCAAAACAGTGAAAACACCAAGGCAATTGGACGGCGTGTCGCAAGCGCGGCGAATGTATATAAACGGGGGTCGCAAAAAAACTCACGTAGGAGCACTTCCTCGGCGCAGGATGCGTGGGCTACGAGGAGCGCGCAGACAAGCGCGCAAAGCTGCGTCGACGACATGGTATAACACACAAGGCACGGTTCAAAAATGCTATGCCCGGCCGGCCAATTAAACGCTCTCTTTATATAGTTTCCCGTGCCAAGGACTCGCGGAGGCACAGCAGCGCGCCGCGAGACACCGCGGCAACTTGTCCTAAGCTGAGCCAGCTGCATTAGTTGAATCGAGCTGCTGCTGCTGCCGCTGCCGGTGCAGCCGCGTTGCAAAATGCATGTCATTAATGCGCGTGCATGCAGGCACGCGCTTACGGCACCTCTCGATGCACTTCGCGATCCGCGCCGTCTTTTCCGTTGTCTTATGGTGATAACAAAGAGGATCTGGACCGTGGCTTCTGACAGACTGGACGCCGGGGGTTGCTTGGTTTTTGGTAGTAGTTGGGTAATGAAGAACTTGATGCGATGGACGAGGGTGCGCTTTTATTGTATGCTTGGCTTTGAATAAAATAATGTTCATAGTCTGCGATAATAAATTTTCTAAGCTTGCTTTGCATAGGTCTCATTCACTTGGAGTAATAATGCAAAGATTTGACTTTGTTTACACTCTTTTAAATGATATGGAACGTTCAGAACCATAACAGGTCAAATCCATTTGGGTGAGTTTCGATTATCAGAATTCATTCATTGTCCTCCGATATGATCTTCATTCAGAATTTCAATTGTAGAATTACTTATTTTAAAATTCCTAAGTTCATAACATTGAAAGTTTTAATAACGATACAACCAAAATTCAGAGAGTTTATAATTACTAATATCACATTAATAATAATTTACAGAATTTAATAGGAATGTTCGAAAATCAAAAAAAAATGTTATAGTTTTGGTCTACTTTTTGTTCAATTTTACATAGTTTTCAGTTTCAGATTTTTTATACGAACTATCCTATCGGTATAATACTACTTTTGTATTATGACCGTATTAACGGGGGATAATGAATGTTCTGATATTCGAAAACACCCATCCATTTTGCAAATTTCGGAATCTGTCGCTAAAGTTTCATCATTACTGACATAAATTCTATCACTACAATTAACACTCGATTATGCTATTCAGTATTCATCAATTAAATATATATAATTTAAATAAAATGAATACCTAATGATGCCATTTAAAGAAGAAAAGTTGAAGATTTTGATAGACATTTGCTAAATTTAGAAACTGTACTTATTCTATTATGGTTCAAAACGTTCCATATATAGGCTAATTAATGTAAACGAGAATTAAAAAAAGAATAGTAATAGTACTGTAATTACTTAATTTAATTGTCTTTTCTTCTTCTTAAAAGTAATAATACCCTTTTTAACGACCACTTAAAGCTTGACAAATAGATAATATTATCTCTCATAAACACAGAGTATTTTCTTTTGTTTGGAGTTCAAACAAAGACTGCCTACAGCAGCTAGGTGCATAAAAGTCATTCTCAGATGGAAGATGTAAATCCTGCTAAGGAAGAAGTACGCTCGGTGCGATGCTGCGCAAAGATGCATCGACGCGATGACGATGATCCCAGAATAAGCGCCGGCCAGGCTATATAATGCAAATGCACGCGAAGATAAGGCATAGAAAAAGTTGTACCTCGTATCCCCACGTGCGCCAACTATAAGCATATCTGAAAAAGGAGAAAGAAGATGTCTGTTGACGCAGGAAAACTGGTTCGAGAAGCAGCGAACTGTGTTTATACTGTGCACCTGCAGCAGTATACCTGTGTAGAGTCTCTTCTTCGTTTTTCTAATTCTGATTCCGAGTGCGTATCGTGCGTGTACACGTAAAAGTCGGTCTTTTTTATAGAGGAAATTTCTTTCAGACCATCTAATGCATCATCGGCGCATTAGAGGTGCGAAATTACGGCGGCGAAGGATCTTCGTTTCGCGCTCTAGCGCAAAAAATAAACTGGAATGCCATATACGTGTGCAGAGTGTAGCGAGTTGTCTCCATGGGTGTCTTGTACGAGCTATAGAGAGTCAATCGGTTTGTGCAGCAGCTCGCGCACCACCACACGCTTATTATGTAAGAAACGAAGAATCTCATTGTGATTGAAGCTGTTGCCCTTGAATCGGCATGCAGCGCGAATAAATGCGAATATAAGCGCACGCGAATACGAATGAGCTCTTGATAGCGCGCGAGAAGGTGCGTTACATTGTGTCATAAGCAGGTCTATTCTCCATCGAAATGTTTATTTATTATGATTATCGATTGCTTCTCAGCGATCTGTAGCCGATATTATAGGCTTCGTGATATACAGTTAGGTTCTCAAGGAAAGGGTGAGATGCGGATGATGTCATTACGAGTGCACCGATAGATAGTCAGAGATACACGGTAATGCGACATGCCGAGATATATAATTTATATGTTTGCACCTGTTGCATATTGAAGGTGCGATAGTTCGAGATCGACGAGAAAAAATCTGCGTAGTTTTCATTGTGATTTCTTTTAATGTTAAATGTTGTGATTTATGATAGACAGAGTAAGATGATAATAAAAAGTACATACAGCTGGCATTGACATAAGTAATAAACTTACCAAAAGTGGAAATCGAAGATGAAAAAATTAGAATCTGACGTTTTTATGCGATGACTACGCAGTTGTGTGATGCTAGACACATAATATACTGATGAAAACAAGGAAATAAAAAATACGCATTTTGATTGACTTGCAATGGGACTGAAGGCTGCAATTCGAATTCTTTAAGTGCACATATAAATGCTACTATTTTTATTCATTATTTGATGTTAAATATAATTAACTCATCATACTGAGTACGATTGTACTTAAATGTAATATTTGCAGAACGATGAATTAGCGTATTGTTTACACCATGCTAATTAGGTTTGATTACTGAAGATATTTAAAAAATGTTATTATTCATTTAATTAGCAGCCATGTCATAATTTTGCAAAATGGTTAAATAAACCTTGTAACGATTAAAATCAAAGAAAATTCTGAATCATTTCAAAATGTGATAAACGTCATATTTCTAGAATCTTCCTGACTACTTGCACATTTTACTACTGTGCGTTGTACTTTAGAGTAACGCATTGAGAAGATCAAAGTAATTCCTTTAAATTTAAAACCGGTTTCTGTAAGAGGTTTCTTAATCTCGCTGTTTAAGATTATAAGTCAAAGATAATCAAATGAGTAATATACAAATAATAAAAAAAATTAAAAGTATCTTTTTACGCTAATCGCTATCACGTCTCGTCATTGATTCTATCCAGTCACTGTTTTCTACAAAATAAACGATAAACATTCGTTCACACTCAAGCGATCAACAACAGCAAAAAAAGTGATCTCGCTCTGCTATTAGCGCGGAAAACTTAAATAAGTTTCGATTACAAGCCGGCGTCGCGCGAAAAAAATGCATCAATCGTCACTTCGTGCCAGCCGGCTGCTGCTGCTGCTGCACGCGACGAAGAAGAAGAAGAAGCAAAAAAAAGGTTTCTCGCAGTGCGCTGACACACTTTTGTTGTCTTAAGGACGACGAGATGGTTCTCTCTCTCGAATTTCGATATCGAGAGTTTCTCCTACTTTTTTCTCTTCTAGCGGCTGCCGCTGCTGTTTAACTTCGCTCCTTTTGTCAGCTCCTATAGCAGCTCTCGCGGGAGAGAGAGAGAGAGAAGCGCGCGCGCGCGTTCGCCAAAGAATTTATGTAGGTCTTGTGTTTCTATGTATAAAGCGCCGCGACCTCCGCTCTCCGCGCGCGTGAGTTGCCGCGGGACGCAGCGGATCGAGATCCAGTGCATGCGCGCGGCTAAGTGCGACGATCTTTGCCGAGGGAGGAGGTGATGCTGGCGTACGGAGTCAAGTCCTTTAGCCGATACTCGGAGCTCCGCGCTTACATATTTATGCCTTCGTGCCAGTTCCATAATAAAGAACATAACGAGCCGCGTTTGTTTTATATACATTATACTGAGAGTATACATATATATAGGGGACTGTTCAGTGCAGTGTATAATGCAGAAGCGCGCGCATGTGATTTTTTCGCGATAATGCTAGGATCAGTAGGTAAATTCTATGCTCGGTTAATGATGTCTCTAATCACACAAGAATTTCGGATAATTATACCGGTAGGATAAAGAAAAAGAATGTGTAATTATTATTGTTTAAAAGTTTAGTCTTGACTGTAAACAATCATACACATTCTAATTTATACAAATAGAAACTTGCTAATATTAAAAAGAGTGAATTTAGAGAATACTTCTTCTGTACGTTACGCATGTTAACTCGTAGCTACCGTGAATATATTTTGTTACGCAGTCTGTCAGACCCCATGACAATATTTCACAAATATTGTATATACATTATATTTGTTATATAAAAAAATCTTATTAGTAAGAGACAACACTAATTAACAGATTAAAACAACATTTGGTCAAAAGGTAGTTTTGACGAATAAGATAAAATTATTAGTAGAGACCTCCCCCCCCACCTATCAAAGACTTACGTAAGACTTACGTCTTTATGGACGCCCCTTATGGTCCTTCATTTTTAAGCGCATCAAAAAATGAGTGACATAAAATTAATTAAATTAAAAACGTGTAAAAAATTTATTTTTTCGAATTTTTTAAGCTTAAATTGTTTATAAATTGTTTAACTAATTCATTTTACAGCATCAAACTTTTACACAATAACTATAATAACAGTTAACGAATTTACATAACAATTAAAAGGTAAAGAATATATGCTGATCTTTATAAAGTTATTGCTAGTTGAATTTTTGAGTGGAGTCTTCTCCACAGACCCCACCACATATAGTTAAGGGTTAATCGTGCCAACTTTAAGTGTAACTTCCGCTATAAAACGGTAAACTTTACCACAATATATAACACCAATCATTACATTAGGTATTACAATACATTTAATTGCGTATTAGCGGATTCAGGGGCTCGCTTGAATTACATATTCAACAGCAAAATGCTTTTTGGATATACCTATACGAGCAGCTGAAACCGCTAATGCGCAATTAAATTCTAGAATAACACGTGTTTGCCTAGGTAATTATTATCACGTTTAAGTTTTCCGCGTTTGACTTCTTGACTGCGGAAATTTTATGATATAGCGTGAAAGAAACATCACTTCACAGCTTGGGAATAAAAACATGGAATAAATTACCTAGACGGGAGCCGGTATCTCAAAGTGCGTGCACTAAAGTGGCACCAAATTAAGGTTGTATTTTGAAAACATCTGAACTAAGTACAGACGTAGGCGGATATTTGAGAAACATAAACAAACTTACTTCGACTAGAACCTGCTGTATTTATTGTCAAACTAATACATATTTCATAATAGATACTTGTAAGAATAAATACATAAATATGCAGCTGAAAAACTTGTATTATAAGTGAAATAGTATAAGAAAAACAGTATAATATTTTTCTTATTTTCTTCCGCATATATACTTTATAATATATCATATAGGTTGTTATCTTGATTCAAATCCTATGTCGAGGTCTTTTATGAAATTATACTCATTACTATTTTAGTTTTTTAGGATTCATGGTAACTTTTTTGTCACGTCCAAGGTTTCCTAATTTTAAATCTTTATCTTTTTTAAAAGTAATAGATTCAATTTTTAATGAAATAGAAATAGTATCTCTAGAAAATAAAAACCTCTTTTTTTATAGAGTTTATAATGTCGATAACAAATCATTTTTAATACGTTCTTGACAACTATTTAAACGAAAATGAAACAATATTTGTGCTTAGAGTTCTTAAAATAATTTGTTTACTTGAATATGGGATTAATATTTTCTTGAAGCAAGTTTATAAAAGGTGAGTGTATCTAATATAGTCAATCTAAACTTCGAGCATTTACCATAGTTGAAATAATTTATTATATGCAGGTCGGATCGATATCAAAATATAGTGTAAACACTAACATATTTTTTTTTCTTTTTGTTGTTAATAATCATATAGGCCAATACTACAGAGTTTTGAAAAATAACAGCTAGTTGGATATACTGGGTTTCACTGGCGTATACCTAATATGGTCCGCCTTTTTTTCGTACTTTAATCACTAATAAAAGGCAAGTTTATCTGTAGAAAGGAGTTACAAATTATGAAATAATATAAGTGAATGTTAAATGTAATTTATTTTTTTTGCCATACTGGGATACGAAGCCAAATTCACGGTTCTAAACTTCATTCGTTGAATTTCTAATTTTACAAAATTCTAAATGTTAACCCCAATTCTATATAGAACAAAGAGTTGAACGGATAAAGTTCAGAACCGCGAATTTCGTTTGGAAGTACATTCGATGTGGGAAATTTCTGGTCGAATGCATTTGAAACCCTTCCATGAGCTCAGCGAAAATGTGCGTTCGATCCAATGAGACCCAATGAAATTGCAGCATTTCAACAAAATTCAAACGCATTCGACCAGAAATTTCTCACGTCGAGTGTACATGCTTA
The DNA here is from genome assembly GCA_949152435.1 of Gastracanthus pulcherrimus. Lineage (NCBI taxonomy): Eukaryota > Metazoa > Arthropoda > Insecta > Hymenoptera > Pteromalidae > Gastracanthus > Gastracanthus pulcherrimus. The sequence continues at coordinate 3,194,997 of OX424576.1, read as the reverse complement.
CGGCCACCTCTTAAGGTGTCCTATAGTCAATTTTGACAAATTTGCTAGTTACATGATAAATTTTTTTTAATTTGTGGTTATATTTGATACCTAAAAAGAAAAGTTTCTGTAAATTTTCATAATTTTTTAGACAGTATACCTGCAGTTATGTAGGAAAAACTAGCAATGTTCAATGAGCAATTTCAAAACTTTCCTTGTGCATGGGAATACAAATATAGCATTTGAAAAGAATTATGTAATATCTAACACCTGTACCACACAGAACTGTGAACTCCAAATTTTTAAAAACAGAATTATAAAGGGAAATAAAATTACATCGCATTTTCATTGTAAAAATAACCTAAAAAGCACACATTTTAAACTGAAATCTAATCATGGCAAAACTTTCTTAATAAATTTTTTTTGAAAAATCGAAGTTCATGGTTGTGATGCGAATAAGTTGAATAAGATATCCTTAAAGTTTCAGATTGATTCGTTGTAATCCTATGCGCATAAGACTTGCTGAACATTGGAAAACAATAAATAGAGAAGACCGCACTTTTGTAAAAATAAGAAATAATTTTCTGATGATTTTAAAACATTATTTCTATCGCAGAATATCAATCAAAATATTTTCTTAATTTTTTTTATATTTTCTAAAGTTTGTCTGCATAGTATATATAGAGTAGATTTGGGCCCGGGTTAGGTTTCGGTTTATGTAGTAACACGCTGGATTGCGTGCAATAAAGGTCGGAGAAAAATACGTATAAATAACTATTAAGTTCATTAAAATGATTTCTATAGACAATATTTCCAATACAAAATCATTTTCTGTTCTAAAAATGTACAAAGAAATGAAAAGAAAAATCGAGTTTTTCGTCAAATTTTACTATAGGACCACCTAAACCATTTTTAACAGATAAAATCTTTTTCGTCAGTCAGTCAGATTTACGCATTTTTTGTTTATGTATATCTAAATGACGTATAAAACGTCTAAATTATATAAAACCATAATATTTATATATTTTTCGCAAATTACTCAACCGTGTAAGTATTTTTTGTAACAAATATTTGTTTCTTATCCTTAAGGCGCTTAAAATTTTTTAAGGGTACTCATTTATATACAAAACTTGTATTGTGCCGTATTGGGTAGATTGAGTATGTGGACACATTTCCTATATAATAAAAATACACATAGCTGGATGACAAAATGAACTATGATATTGAAAAGCTGACGATACGTAGTAAAGGCCGTGCATGCTGAATTGGGCTGACTTCTTTATTTAATATTACGATAAATATAATGAACTTGCTTAAAATTATAGCGACAAATTTACTCCAAAATACACCGCAGGTTGGCTCCCTTTTGCCTCTGTAAAAAAGGTTTTCGATAAAAAAACTTCTATTGACATCATATTGGTTACAGGGGCCATAATGAGTACAGCCACCTTAGTTAATAATAATCAACACTTTAAACAATAGAAAACAATTAAAAAAAAACGAAGTATTTAATATAATAGGATAAATTATTACGAATTCTTCATCAAGAGAAAAAAAAATTTAATCATTTTGAGAGGATGTACAAAACATAAACCCAATAAATTACACTGTTTTACTCGAGGAATATCATTTTAGGAAAATTGAGAAAAACTTTTAAAAAAATTACAAGAAAAAATAAAGAACCTGATGAATGCTAAAACATGAGATTCTCGAATTATACCACCTAAGAGCGTAGGGAGCGACTCGAAAAACATACCAATAATTAGTTATATAGATATTCTAAGCTAATAATACACACAAGCGTAAATAGTTTATGACTAAGTTAAAATTAATATTCTAGCATTATCTAATTTAAACTCCTCTTCTATCTCTCAAAATGATTTCCTACGTATAAAATCTTCAGCCAAAATACTAACAATGAGTTTGAAGTCAAGCCTCAACATAAACAACGCAATTACCTTCAAAGCACCGAGAGAAACCTGCACTTGCGTAAAAAGAAAAACCTCTTGCGTCTTTACCATCTTCGTTGTAAAGCGAGAAGCGATCGAGCTGCGCGTGGCGAAGCTCCCGCGGGCGGCTTATACGCGGTCGATCAGGTTGGGAACCGCGTGCGTCGGTAGGCCGTGCGGCCGGATAGCAGCTGCGACGTGCCCAGGCTGGTAACAGGCCGGGGAAAAAGCGCGCGCAGTCGTATCAGCAGGCCGCGGCGGCCGGCTGAGCGCGTGCCCGCGCGGCGTGTGCTGCCATCTGGCTTACTACGGGTCCATTGATCGGGCGGCTAGCTGTCATACGGGGATCAGCTGATTCGCCGCGATTCACGTGGAAGCCGATCAGCTGTGACGACGGCCGACGCGGCACTCGCCCGCGTATACGAAGAGAGACGGAGAGATACGCGAGGAGAGCGCGAGCGGAGTGTATATAATATCAAGCGCCGCGCGCAAGCAAGCACGCCGATCATGGACGAGGACGAGCTCACCGACGAGGATTTCCACCTATCGCCCTGTAAATACGAGTGTGAGTACGGGATTTTAAAGGGCGAGTAGGGCCGCGCGAGGATGCCGGTGCGTTGGCTCGCGGGAGCCGCGTCCTCGCGCGTGTTTACTTGGCGGGAAGGGCGCGGGCAGTGCCGTGGGTGATCGCCGCTCCGCCCGCGATTCGCCCACTTTTCTTTTTAAACACCCTGGGGATGGAATGAAATTTGAGGTGTTTACAGTTGTTTCTTCTTTTTGCAGATCTGGACCACACGGCAGACGTGCAGTAAGTGATAGCTGGGTGTTTTGCTCGCGCGAGTCGGAGTTTTTTGAGGTTGGAATGGAAACGTGGGGCTCGCGCTCGGTGCGGAAGAAGTTCTCGCTGAAACTTCCTTGCACGTTTCCCCGAGGAAAAATTAATGATTTTTTCGAGCGATCGCGCACCGATAAAGCTGAACGACGCGAGAATCGCGTGTGCAACGCGGAGATTTGCCGGAATTGAGGTTATGGATCGAACTTAACCTACAAAGTCGAGGGAGCAATTTTTGGCCTGATGGCGAGGGGCGGCACGAAAGGTTAGAAATATTTAAATAATTTAATCGTAAGCGCGATTTTGCTCTGATTTTCAGGCTGCACGCGTGGGGCGAGACGATGGAGGAGGCCTTCGAGCAGTGCGCCCTAGCGATGTTCGGCTACATGACCGAATTGGAGAGCGTGGAGGTGAAGCAAGTGCACCACGTGGAGGCCGAGGGCCACGACATGCAGAGCCTGCTGTTCCACTTTCTGGACGAGCTGCTCTTCATGTTCTGCGCGGAGCCCTTCCTCGTCGCCAGGGTAAGCTTTTGTTTTCATTGCTGTGACTTGCGCGAAATAGCGACTTTCAATTGTGTGTATTGTAGCTCAAGGGCAATATTAACTTTAGTTAGGGAAATTCTCAGATACACAAGCAACGGTTTTTTGAATAATAATATTTATTATTAATAAATTTTAATGAAGTCATGAGTGGAATTTTTAGTTATCTTTGTTTTATCACTAAACAAGTGTTTGATTACATAAGGGAGTTATAAATTTAGTGCTGTCATTTAGATTACATTTGCTTATCAACATTTAAAGAGAAATAACATTGTCTTAGACATCAATAAGTATGATTTAAATCTTTCGTGGTTATTGATGATGTTTCAACCATGAAATAAGTTTTAAACTATTATCAAGTTAATTAATATATTCTTCATTGGACACTGTTGCTAAGTAATTCTATATGAAACAAAATATATGAAATAATTTTTAGTTATTATGTAGTATTGTTCAGTGGGTATTTTATAATGTGTATTGCAAATTTGTTCTGATTTATTTATACTGCAAAAAGGTTCCATTTAAAGAAATATATAGGTAATACAAGCACTAAAGCTCGTTTTTAGATAAAGTTTCCTTTGGTACAACAGCATCATTTCGGAGTAGAATGCTTACTCAATCCAGTATTTGACAAACAATGATGATTAGCAATATTACCTCGACAACTATACATTTACTAAAAAAAAAAGACGGTGCCTTAGATGCGCACATTTGGCGTACTCCGTTGCATAATCTTTGTTTTCTTGCCTAACGATAATAAAATACCTTGCATCGCAATAACTCTCGTGTCTGAAGCATTGCAAAAGAATGTATATGCGCTGTAATCGTGGATTGTGGGCATATTATACACGCGCGCGCACATTTCAGCGATTACAGCGTTTGCTCTCGACGAATCATCCGCGCTGGATCTCGTTACGTGCAGAGAATCCGCGCATACATGCGAGATAACGTCCGCTTTCGATTGATCCCTGGCAATTTTGTCTGTTTCTCTCTGTTCCATTGGCTGTGCACCCGCGCACCACGACGCCTGCTTGCAGAGAGTCAAGATCACCGAATTCGACCGGGCGAACTTCAAGATAAAGGCGAGGGCGGCCGGCGAGGAGTTCACGATCGGCAAGCATCCGCAGGGCGCCGAGGTGAAGGCCATCACCTACTCGGCCATGCAGATCCACGACCGGCCGGATGTCGAGCGCCCGGAGCTCTTCGTCATCGTCGACATATGATTTCTTTCGGCGCGCATCGCCCTCTCTGTAAACTCTCGTTCCCCGCGCCGAAAAGAGAACAGAAAAACGGAGCAAAAGAGTGCAAAGGCCCCGTTGCTGCGTACCGTGTGTGATGTCGCACACCCCGTACACGAGAGAGCCGCCCAACTTGCTTTAAATCGCTGTAAGTGGGGACCAGCAGCAGCGACGGAGCCACGCATAAGCGACATTTCATTAGAAGTAGTCGAGAGAGAGAGACAGAGAGAGAGAGAGAGAGAGAGAGAGCAGTAAGCGAATCCCAGAAAAGAGGCAAGAGGGGGAGGCTAAAATGCAGCCCCTACAAAGTAGGGTGCAGTCCTTTTGTAGTTACGTACGCTTCGAATAAATACGTTATGAAAGAAACGCACCGGGCCCCTTCTACCCCCTCCCTCGTTGGCCCCTTTTCTCCCTCGATCCTTCTCTCTCTCTCTCGCTCTCGCTCCTTCTCGCTCGCTCTCACTCGGGCCCCGAAGTCAGATGCGTCTATTCGTACCTTCGTGCCCGACTCGCGACTCTGTGTTTTTTTTTTTGCACGAGAGTCGCACTTTTGTTTTCCTTCGCCTTTTTTGTACTCATGGCCATTCTCTCTTCCTTACGGCGAGGACGGCGACAGCGGCTGTGTGAATTTCAGGAGCAATGTCTGCACATACGAGACTTCGTGATTTTTTGTATTATACACAAGAATACTATTGTAAAGGCTTAACAGCTGAATCAGCGGCCTGTATATTGATATAGAAATGATTTTTGTACGATAAATAAAAGAGAAAAAAAAAGGAGAAGTGCAAAATTGTAAAGCGTAATATACTTATAGCTCCGAGCGGACGCAAGAATGTCAACGCGCATCGCGATGCAGTTTCTGTTATATACATGTATGCGGGCCGATTGAATTCGCCGGTGATGCGCAGTGCGCTGCAAAAACTCTGTCCGCGCGTATTATTCCGCTTGCGCTCTTCCCGTTCTCCGCGAATCTCGCATTTGTAACCCTATGAAATAAAAGCAGCGAGTACGAGGAGCCATCAAAAAGAAAGACCACCCAAAACCCTCGAGAAACATCGGCGCTCCGGCACCAAATAAAGTACCAAATAAAAACAGGACAAAACGAGTTAAAAAGAAAAGAAAAAGAGAAAAAAGAACTTTACCCCCAGAGTCCCTTCCTGTGCATGCATCGCGAGCGGGCGAAAATTGTCCAATTACGCTTCTCCCTCTCTCGCGGGCGCTGTCGCTCCGCGATACGGCCCTGCAGCAGCTCTCTCTCTCTCTCTCTCTCTCCCTCGCAAGCGCGCGGCTGCTTCGCGGAGAGGGAGACGGAGGCATTGTTGCGCCCCTTCGGAGGGACGAGGACAGACGCAGCGCCGAGCAGTAGCGATCCCGCGGAGCGAAGGGTCTAGGTATACAAGTGAGAGAGAGAGAGAGAGAGAGACGGAGCTAGTCGCTACGGAGGCGCGCGCGAACGGCGGTGGCGTCGACGAGAGCGAGTGCACGGCAGCGGCTGTTTAGTTTGGGAGCGAGCGCTTTCGGGCAAGGAAAGCAGCAGCAGCCACCGCGCTGCACAAGACGTCCAAGAGTGTGTACTCGCACGCACACACGCCGTACACAGCAGCATCGGAGAGCCGAGAGACGGAGAGAGAGAGAGAAAGCGGGGGCCCGGCCGTGTGTGCGTTGTATATACGAGTAGTACCTTCCCCCGTCTCGCCGCCCCCTCCGCGAGTTCGCGCGCGCATCCCGCCGAGTAGACACGCACGCAGCGCGCACCGCACTGCACACGCAAGCTGTGCTGGCTCTCCGGGAAATACGCATACGCGCAATATTACGGGACTCGGGCATCATCGGCGGCGTCCTCGTCCCGTGCACCTGGTTTCTCAAAGCATCGGGCACGGTGCTCGATCGCCGCTGCGGCCAGTACACGGTGAGCAGCCGAGGGAGCAAGAGAGAGAGAGAGAGAGGAGAAAAATGGGCCCACTGCCAACGTCGTAGGAACGCCTTTGCCTTTGCCGCGCCGTGTGTTGTCGCGTTCTCGTCTCGCCGCCGCCGCGAGCGGAGCGTCCCTCCGTGCCCGCGTGAGTGCTTTTCGACTCGAGTGCGCCTGCTCCTCTGCTCTCTGGCTTTTAACGCTTGGTTTTCTTTTTTCCTCCCGTCGACGACGGAGGAGGAGAGGACTCTGTGCCTCTGCGTAAAAGTGCATCCGCAGAGCGAGGCTCGCGGTGTAGCGTTCCGCATTAGCCCAAAACAAGAGTGCGCCGAGAAAGGCGCCGAAATCCTGGAACGAGAGCGTAACGTATACAGCCTCGTAATCGTTAAAGGTCCGCGCGTCGTGGCGTGTGTGTTTACACGCGTGTGTATACGTACACACACACGGACACGGGCACACCGCGGTCGGAGCGGAGCTCTCTCTCGCTCTGTCGGTGTTTCCATTTCATCGGTGTCCAGTCGCGCGAGTGAGCAACATCAGACACGCGCTACCTGGAACGAGCCTCGTCGTCTGGAAGAGCCGAATAACCCACGTAGGTGGAAAGCGGCGAGCGCTCGGCCTCCGCCTCTCCGGGAAGCGAGAAGAAAAATCGCGTCGCCCCTGCGCTCTCTCTCTCTCTCTCTCTCTCTCTCTCTCTCCCCGCATCTCCGTGGGAAAGCTATAGCGAGAGCGCGAGAGAGACAAAAGAGCGAGCCAGGCAGCAGCGCCAGCGGTTGGCAGCACTCGCGGAGCGGGAAATACGAGCTTCGGTTTTGGCGCGCAGGGCCGCTTCCCACCGCGACCGGCAGATGGCCGATGCCGGCCTAGCGCCGCCGACGGCGACGAGGAGCACGGCAGCAGCGGCAAGGCCGATGCAGGAACAGCAGAGCCAGAGCCGATTCTACGAGCATTCGGTACTACGAGCGTGAAAGAGAGAGACGGAGCACGCGGCGATAGGGGCAGCAGCAGCAGCAGCAGCAGCAGCAGCGGCAGCAGTAGCAGTCCGCGGTGCGCGTAGTAGCCCGAGCCCCCACAAGAGCAGCAGCTCACGAGCCGGCCTCGTGGCGCTACTCTACTGCCTGGCTGCTCTCTCTCTCGTCTGTCGCTGCGCTTTTCAGCACACTCCTCCCTCCGGCTGCTCCGCGAGACGACGACGAGGAGGAGCAGCGGTTACGGCATGCCGTCGAGGCCCGACCATCCGACATCGGCAGCGGCTGCGTCGTCCCGCTGAGCGCACCAGGAGCGGTCGTCCGAGGGAAGGCTGAGCAGCTGAGAAAGGAGAAAGAGAGAAAAAGAGAGAGAGAAGGAGCGAGGAAAAAAGGGGCCGTGTGCAGGCCACGAAGACGGAGCCGCGGAGAGGCTCTCCTCGTGCTCCAGCTCGTCGGCGCGTGCGGCTCTCGGGCGCGGAGAGCAGCGGGGCAGAAAATGGAGACCGAGGCGAGGCGCCGCTGCTAACCGCGACAGAGAGAGAGAGGAGCCACTTTTCGCTCTCCGTCTCTCTCGCTCTCGGCGGCGGCTCTCTCCCTTGCCGTGGGGCCCCCTTTAAATCGTGTGCGCGTCCGGCGCACGCACGCACGCACGCACACACGCGCGCGCGCGAGGAGAGAAGGAGAGCAACGGCAGCAGCCGGCCCGAGGAGGAGCTACGTCGCCGTCCGAGCTCGCTGGGGACACAGCGAGGATGGTGCTCCGGAGGGACTGACACGCGAGCGCGCCCCGGCCCGCCTCCCGGAAGACCCGCAACCAGAGAAAGAGAGAGAGAAAAAAGATTCATCCAGGAGGTCGTCCGCGCCGTGCAGCACGTAGCCGAGCAGAAGTGAGTATTCGGAAGAGACCTTTCCGCTACTCCCTCTATACTTTTAGTCCATAGCTGTATGTGTGTGTGTGTGTGTGTGTGTGTGCGCGCGTGTGTGTGTGTACTGGCTGCTGTGCCTTTGTTTTCTTTTTCGTTTCAGCCCAGTCTAGTCTAATTTGGCATCGGCTGCAGCGTTTTTCCCGTGCGTTAGTGTCGCTCTGCGCTGCGTTTTTTTTCTTGCGGCTATATCTCCCATTTTGTTTCGAGGCTGCGATTGAATCCTGCCCTGGAGGACGTCGTCGGCGCAGCCGGGATGGCTCTCTCCGGCTCTGGCTGCGCCGACTCAACGGCCACTCGGCGCTGTACTCTCCGTCCTTCTTTATCTCTCTCCGTGTGTGTATATACGCGTGTTGGAGCGAGTACCGTGTGCTCGTCCGTCTCGCTCTCGCTACTCGTCGTCGCGGCGTCGATGCGTTCGAGCACGCGAAAAACCGTCGAGTTTACACCTTCTCGGGGGAGGTGGGGGGGCTATGTAATACACAGCTCCGCGAGAGCACGCAGCCTCGGCTCTCTCCTTTTTCGCCGGTAGGTACGACACGTATTACCGTGCCTGCAGTCGCATTTTCTCGGGAAAATGTAAGCGCAGTCCGCGGCAGCTGCGCTGGTAAACGCGAATTCCCCAGGCTTTTGCTTTTCTTTTGGATTCGAAGAGACGGCGAAGAAACGGTATTGAAGAAAAAAAAAGGATGCACGGTTAGAGGCTAATGAATCGTGGAGCGAGAGAAGGGGGGGGGGGGAGGGGGGAGAAGCGAGTGCGACGGCGTGCATAGCGTGGCTGCGGCGCTCCGTCGGTTTCGGGAACATGTCGCGGATTTCTCTCTCTCTCTCGCTCGCTCTTTCGCATGCCGTGTTATATACACCGCAGCCTCGGCGCTCTCTTGCAAGTGTGTTTTCTCTAGACCCGAGATACACACGCGGAGGGAGTGAATTTCTCGTGCCGGCGAAACTGCGCTGCACAGACATCGGAAAGCGAATAAGCTCTCTCTCAACGTGCTAACGATCTCTGCTCCGCTATCCCTCGCTCTCGTTTTCTCTCTGCGGTAGCAGCGGCAGCTCCTTGCGCAGAGTCTTGCGGGCGGCCGGCTCTTTAAAAGAGCAGCAGCAGCCCATCGTCCGCATGTGTGCCGATGCTCCGTCTGCACACACTGTACATCTGTGTGTATTACGAACGACACGCAGGTCGCGCGACATCAATTCCAACGGAAGTCACTAGCGCGCTCGAAGCTCGCTCGCCGCTCCGTCTGCTTCTTCCTCCTTTTTTTTTCGCTCCCTCTCTCTCTCTCTCTCTATCCTTCTTTTCGCTTCTTTTTTTCTCTCGTATATTTACAAGCCCGCTTTTTTCACCTTGGCAATCCACGCTCGGTCGTGATCTAACCGCGCACGTACACTTCTGCACGTTGTACGCAAGAGCAACAAGGACGAGCGAGCGATACGGAGCAGAGGCAGCAATAGCGCGAATATCAGCCGCAGCAGCAGCGAACGGGCTTAAAAGGAGAAGAGTCTTGGCGACAAAAATGTGTATGGGAGTCACACACACACGCGTACACGCGTACCATGTATGTACGCAGCGAGCACACAAGTTGGGCACCTTCTCTTTTTGCCGTCCGTTTTATTTTTCGCCTCCCCCCGGCTGCTGCTGCTCGGGCGTACAGACACATTTACATCGGCCTGTGTTTTCTAGCAGGCGAGAAAGAGCGAGAGAGAGAGAGAGAGAGAGAGAGAGAGAGAGCGAGAGAGACAAAGTTTCACAGTAGCCAGCTAGATTATATGTGTCGTCTTCGCCTTCGCCGTCGTCGTCGTCGTGGTCGTGTGTATACACTCGCCGTGGTGTACACATGTAGTCGTGGATGCCCCCGCGCGCCACGTTCGTCGCTATATAACACAGGCCGAGACCGTCACGACGAAATTCCACGCAGCAGCAGCAGCAGCAGCAGCAGCTACACACACTCGCGGAGAGGGAGCGAAGGAGAGGTATATAGGACTGAAGTAGCTTCTCGCGGATAGTCGTGGTGTGCGCCGAAAGCCAACGGTAACGAGCATGACGCGCTTAATTGCGCGGCCCGGCACACAGCTGATCGAGCTCTGTGTGCGTTTCGCGCGCGCACGCGTGTATAGGTATACGTGCATGTGCAGTAGCGGCGTGTAGCTATAGTCCGAGGGAGAGAGAGAGAATCGCTCGAGCCGACTGTAGTCTAGGCTCTCCTCGATTTCATTTGTCTCGATGTGCTGCCGCTGCTTCTGCTGGGTATCCCCGGAGGCACGCACGCGATAAAGATAGACACACCGAGGGAGTAGTGTGAGAGCAGTGCACAGGAGGTGGGGAAAGATTGACACGAATCCATTGCGTCCTATACGGCTTTTGGGACACACGCGGAGATCGCAGAGAAGTAAGAAAGAGTAAGAAAGAGTAAGAAAGAGAGAGAGAGAATGAGGCGATTGGCTGAGAGAGCAAGTGTCGCTGAGTGCCTGAGTAAGAGGCAGAAGGTAAAACGGGGAAGTAGTTTTCTTGGGTATTCGTACGACACTTTGCGATGGCTAGTCACACGGTATTCTTGCGTATATGCAGCCGATTTTCGTTCGAGATAAGGTTAAAGAGCCAAAGATAGGACGCGCTTAATCGGTTAGATACATTGCTTTTATTGTATATACTAATTTTATTTGTAATTATCATATCGACAAACATCTCAAATACTAGCTCATTTTAGATTTCTAAAAAAAATTAGTCTTATTTTAGAAATCACCTACGAAATCTAGCACATTTTCGATTCTTCGATAAAACTATCACTTTTTTGAAAGTTCTAAAAAAAATTTAGTTTTTATTACAGAATCTTAAAGTGCTAGTTTTTATACGAGACCTCTGAAATAAATATAACATTTTTCAAGAATATTATCTCTATAATTATGTGATTTTTTTTCACACTTTTAGAGTGAAAATCTACTTTAAAGATGCAAAAAGACAGCCACTGAACGCATTAGGAGTGAGATTTTCGCTGAGATTTAAAACTTCACTGGTCGTTGAGCAAACTTGTACTATTTTTCTTAATATTCCAACTCCACCGCGTGATTCACGGTGTTTTCTCTAAAAACTTCTCTCCCTCTCATGTACAGCCCTCCACCTGCGATAGTTTTTCTATTATTCATACATCTTCCATTTGGAGTATTTCCAGGCGACTCGGGCCACGACGGGCACATCCCGCAGCCAGACGCTCGGTCTCTCATGCGCGTCGCGAGCTTTCACACACACACATCGCTGGCGCATCTCTTACCGGCTAAATTTCCATGCATCTCCTCGAGTTCTTCTTATCCGAGCGCGTCCGCCCGATGTGCATGCACATTCGATTTCCGGCCCGGCTCCCATATAACACAGCCTCCTCTCGCGCCAGCTATACGTGGGGTCTTCTCGCGGAGAGTCGGACAGCATCCATCCCTCTCTCCCCGTGTCTGCTCTCCTGCTCTCGGGGGGCATGGATTTGTCGAACGCGCGCGCCACGGAGAGAGCGCCGAGACTCGAAGAGAGCATGCCACGCTGCACGTGACGAGAGCTTTCGGCGAGCGCGAGTTTCTCGCTCGCTCGCTCTCTCTCTCTCTCTCTCTCTCACGCTGCCCGGCCGGCGAGGGCTGTGCGCGCTCTGCCTGCTGCCGGCACCCGGTGCGCCGCTGTGTGGCTCTCTCAGCTCTCCCCAACGCGAGCCACGCCGCTCGAGAGCCGGGGGAATCGATATTTTCAAAAAGCGAGCCCTTTCTCGGTTTACGGGTGCAGCGAGCTGTGTGTGTGTGGATGTGTGTGTGCCCCCGAGTCGTGGATAGTATGGATGTGGATTGTTCCGAAAGTATTTTGGAAATAGGAATTTGACTCGAGGCTTGGGGATTCGAGTACTTGCTAACGTTACTAGCTGGCCGATATGAGAATATTATAGTTATAGGCTATAAAATTTTTAGCGTGAGATTCTCAAATGATTGGTTTTACATGTGGTTTCGAATTTCATTGAAAACGTGTGAAAATCCAGCTTCTCCCTGGTAGAAAATTATACAATCTTATCGAGATCTCGATTATTTACCATGGTAAACTAGATAGATCTACATAGTTTTAGATTAGTTTCCACCAGGATTGGAATGAGATTTTCACTTAAAAAATTTTAGGCAGTATGGTAAGTGCACCAATTATTATTTTACCCTTCGGTATTTTTAGTTAAAAAATTATCAAATCATACTGTAAGTCGGTGAAATTGTACATTTTAATACAAAGTACAATATCGCCGAGTTACTTAATGATTTTATAATTACCTAAATAAAAATATTAAACGACACAGTAATTAGTGTAGAGTACTGAAATGGTCTCTCTTACCCTAATAATAATAATACTAAGTCATGAGAACATTTTTTGCAATGCTGAAGGGAAGGTTCTACTTTTTTTAAGTTTTGTGTTGGTCGTGGATTCCGAAGCTCTGATGGGCGGTACTGATGCTGATGCAGGGGACATCCATAACATTTTTTTAGTAATACCGACGATAGTGTCCGCCTATCGATCGATTATAATTTTTTGTACGCTAGGCAGGATGGACATTTTTTTATTATTGAATAGATATTAATTTTCAACTGCACATACGATAATAGCGCGTGGGAAACCGGTTATGAAACGTAGAACCCTCGTATCTTTCTGAGAATTACTTTTTCGTGATTAGAGAATTAAATTTTGTAAAATATTTTAAATTTTAAATAGAACTAGTTCATACCACTACGTGTACCGGAAATACGTCGTGTTTCCTTATTTATTTTATTTTTATATTGCTTTTTTCATTATTATCCAAAAGCAAAAAGATTTAATCGAGCTAGTCCGTATTATGTCTGAGAAAAAATGTATTTTTGAAATGGGGAAGCGGGCCGGCGACATACGTATTAGCCAAATGCTCGAGCTGCTTAACGTGGGAGAATTAAAAACGTGCTTACGTAATGCTAGAATCGTGGATAAAATAGTGCTACCAATCGATTTCATCGCTATTTATAAACGATATATTTCCGATATTGTCACTCTCAAAACTCCCTACTAAGATAAAAATACACCGTCAATAAATCGCTACAGCGTACAATTGAACTTCAATTCAGCCGCATGCAAATCACAAGATTAAAAGTACACACACTGCATTTCATAATAGCAGCTCGTTAGCGGTAATCGACGAACAGCCGCCCCCGTTCGCAAGGATTTTCCACGTATCCCATAATGAGCCTAACGAAAGTGCCTTTAGCGCGCTATTGCCCGGTCGAGTGCAGCTCTCGCTCCGTACACTCCGCTGCCAAACCACCGCGATGCATCCTTGCCATCTCGGTGCACGCGAGCCTGCACACCTCAACGACATTCTGCAACAATTGCGGTGCGCGCTCTCGACTGTACCATCGCGCGCACACGCGGACTCGATTATCCGCGCCGGCCAGAAGAACGCACCTTTGGGCGGGAAAAGCGAGCGCGCGCACCGGGGGGGGGGACTGCAAGCATAAAAGTACAAAGTGCCTCCCCCCCGTGCACCGCAGCCGGAAAAGCGTGCGATGGCCGGTGCTCCGATCGATCTCCCCCCGCGCGGCAAAGTATAATACACGCGCGCGCACTCACCCCGTCGCGTGTCGCCTTTTTTCTCACGTAATGCGGCCGGCCGGCACGGATTTTCCGCGCGCAACGTTCCCGGGAGGGGGGGAGAGCCCGTCGTTATACGTAATGGCCAATGTTTCGGACTCGGCTTTTAGGGAGACGAAGGAGGGGAGGCAGCTGATGACACGACTTTTCTCGGCTGAGCTTCTTGAGCTGGTATAGGGCAGATGCGGCAGCGTGACAATTGCCGATTGTCGATTACGGTCATTTGTACCGAGGATTCGCCCGTAGCTAATAGGCGGTCGGGGGAGCATCTGCATCCACGGTGCAGTTGCAGTTGCAGTTGCCAGTGGAGTTACAGACTTTGGAAGCGGCTGTGGTGCTGGCCTGCCCCAAGGAAATTGTAGGAGACGGGAAGGGGGAAAACAGAGAGGGGGAAGTCAGACTTCTTTTAAAAAGCGTTCGCATAATTCGCTATCTCTCAATTCCTCTCGGATTAGTCTTCGGTCGAGTTATTATCGGCCCACACGAGCAGACACGAGGAATAGCTCTTCGCTGTCTCTGGTATTATCCTAATACGGCATCAAGTTCGTAGGTACTTTCTATTGGAATTTAGATCTTTCTTCTTCTTTTTTTTTTTATCAGAGTGTGCAAAGAAACGATTAATACGTGCGCGATCCAGATAACATTGTGAATAAATTTCAGATCTTGGCGTAGATAGAAGAGCGCGCTTACTTCGTCGCGAGCCTTAGCTTCTACTACACAAAGCACGTTTTACCATAGCCGAGAGAGCTATATCCAAGTTGAAGCGCATGTCTAACGAATTTTGCGAGAATCGCGCGAGCGATATAGTTCCGAAAGCTTGGCTCTGCACGGAGATCGAAGTAAAAATAACCAAAGCGAGCAGCAGTGGCAGCAGCAGATACCATAGAGCAGAAAAGTATATATAATCAGGAAGATTAAAAATTTCTGTAAAGGCATTCGCGCTCGAAAGTATCTTATCGTACATTTTTTTTCTTTTCCTCTCCGTGTACGCGCGGCTCGCTCGGGCAATGCGTGAGCCGCGCGCCTCGGGCCAGGCGCGCGCGCTCGCCTAATGATTCCCAGAGCACCGAGCCCCCCCTGCA
Source organism: Gastracanthus pulcherrimus (assembly GCA_949152435.1). Lineage (NCBI taxonomy): Eukaryota > Metazoa > Arthropoda > Insecta > Hymenoptera > Pteromalidae > Gastracanthus > Gastracanthus pulcherrimus. The sequence goes on along the minus strand of OX424576.1, from coordinate 3,179,944 downwards.
CAACGTATAATAAATATACGTTACGTACAAAAGGCAAATGTCCAACGGCCGGAGTATGTAGCGGAGCAAGTGTCGCCAGGGCGTTATCGCAGCCGGTCTCGCGGAGGTTTTTTTACTTTTGTTCGCGAATCCGCGCGTTTCGAGGAAAAACAACGAGTATTATACAGCGAGTCCTCGCCGTGCGCGAGATTTACGCGGCGATAAGGGCAAAGCGAGAGAGGAGCTTATACACACGAGGCGTATATACTTTTGAAATGCGCGAGCCTGCCTTCGAGTGTACGACGAGAATGTGTGCAACAGAGAGAGAGAGAGAGTAAGAGACTCGAGAAGGAAGAGAGCAGCGAGTGCGGGGCTTGGCTTGGCTTCGTCGTCGTCGTCGTCATCGTCGTTCACTGCGAGGCGAGAGAGTCGCGCATGCAGAGTATCGTTCCATATAGATAAACAAAAAACGCCGCACAGATATCGACTTCCGTTTCTTGGACGCCCGGCCAAAGACTTTTGCTGTCTCGCGCACGCAGCGGCGCTGGCTCGTTTTTTCTCTCCTTCTCTGCTCTCTTCGGTTTTTTTTTTCTTTGCCCCTCGCTCTCTTCATGGGCAACATTCGGTGCATTACACGAGAGAGAAAGAGAGAGTCCTCTCGTCTCTGTTCCTTGGCTTCTTTCGTGCGGTGGTTCTCTTGCTCGCTTGTGCGCTGCTCTCTCTCTCTCTCTCTCTCTCTCTCTCTCTCTCTCTCTCTCACTCGGGTGTGTGTTGCGTACCCCCCGTGTGCGCCATCGGCAGAAAGAAAAGACCTTTTGAAAACCGGTAACTTTAGAGAAGGAAGGAACGAGAGAATGCGCGCGCGCGAACGAACGAACGGAGAGAGGAGAAGTTGAGAGAGAGAGAAAGAGAGAGAGGGAGAGGGGGCCAGCGGAGAGCGATTATGCGAGAGAGAGATTCCTTCCGCAGGAGAGCGAGAGCCTTGATCTTCTTTCTTCCCTCGGAATGCGCCCGAAAGTCCTGGGCCAGAGGCAGAGAGCGAGCCGGCGAGCGAGGGACTGCCGACGAAGCTCACGCCCTTCGACAGGACGCCGCCATTGCGGCTTCTCTCTCTCTCTCTCTCTCTCTCGTTCTCTCTCCCTTTTGCCCTATGCGAGATTTACGATTAGGCCGCAATTTCGACTCTATACCCGAAGAGAGAGAGGAGAGAAAGAGAGAGAGAGAGAAAGCTCCAGCGAGTCCGGCGTTATACACTCCTCTTCTCTCGGTTATGCTTATACCTATACGATGAATCTTCGATGTTCTCGGTACATTGTATTTACTGCGCTCTTTGCCTGTTTGTTGTTTGCCCCGCGAGTCTATACTGCTGTCTTATAAATGTATGAATGTGTTATTGAGCTGGAGCAGTTGTATGTATATGCCGCGCGACTGCGATGTTAATGAAGGGTTTTCTACTTTGTTTTTGCAGACGCTCGCAGCACATCCAGCACGATGCCACGTGTGAAGAGGCAAGTGATGCTAGAGGACCTCGCCAGGCCTGTCACGCCTGACATGGTCGAGACGAAATTAGGTAAATTCAATATGCCTCTCTAATGAATTTCGTCCTTCGCTTTATTTTTAACGCGAGTGAGCTCATACAGGCGAATTAATCTGATTCGCGTAAAGCTCGACACTTTTTTTATATACTAAAAAAAAAGACCGTTCATGGTGATTTTGAAGAGCTCGCGCTCCAAACCGAAGATCCTGTTTAAATTATGAAAAATTCATAAATCTCTTTTATATTAAATTTTAATATAAACTTATTAATCGATTTCGTATTTTTTCTGCAGTGAAACCTGAATTCGTCGACGTCGATGGATTGCCATACGACGAGGTACAAGCACAGAAAATCGCAGAGGAGACGCCGAGTCCCCATCTGCAGGACCATCAGTATGGCCAAACTCCTTGTTACCAGGTGACGAGGAGACCCACACAACCACCACCACGAGCCGAGGTAAACGTTTTAGATAAACATATGTTCTTCCCGATATTCAAAATCAGACTGATTTTGATAAAAATGCAAATTACCTTTTATCAATTTGACTGATGCATACCTCGTTTCTTGTAGATATCGGTTCAGGCAGTCAAAAGAAGACTGAATTTGGAAGTAGGACCAAGTCAATCCACCTTCAAAGCTCCAAGAGGCAAACGCAGAAGATCGGGTTCAAATTCACTTACAGGTCACACTCCCACAAAAAGTGAGTAATATCGTTTGTTTTACGAACGAACTATCGTATTTATTAACACCAGATAATTTACAAATGTACGAAATACAAAATGTAAAATCCTATAGAGGTAACACAAGCTGGTATAATACAGAAAAACTTAAAACTACAATAGAACTTAAAACTACTTAAAACTACTAAAAATTTAATATTTTTATTAATTTTACAAGTATTTCTTTACTATATTTTTTACCGATATTTATACCATTCTATTAAAGAACTGAATTTACTTTTCTCTACTGATAGTAATTTCTGCTTTAACTTTAACGTTTAAGATTTTAAAGCATCATGAGTCACCAGTACTTCAAGGTTCTGAAATTTTTATTCTTATGCTTTACATACTTCGTCGATAAAGATTATAAATTGTTTCCAAGCTATTCAAGCTACTGTAAAGATATATGCCCCAAATGTACTTTCAAAGTAACTTTTCCTGTATATAAAAATAAAATTCCGGTAAACATTCAAATTACATTATTTAACTTCAATTTAACATTCATGTTTTTAATTACAGGCAAAACTGTGGAAAGGACGCGATACGATACGTCTTTAAGTTTACTTACCAAAAAATTTATCAATCTAGTGGAGGACAGTAGCGATGGCGTAGTAGACTTAAATGTGGCATCGGAAAAGCTCGAAGTTCAAAAACGTCGTATTTATGACATCACTAACGTTTTAGAAGGTATCGGCATATTGGAGAAGAAGAGCAAAAACAACATCCAGTGGAAGTGAGTTACCGCTCGTTGAGCTAGTGAAATCATATTTTTTGAATATCCACGACATGAATGTTTTTTTGAAATCAGGGGCGGCTGTCTTCCCAGCAATCAGAGCGATTTCATCGATTTGCGAAGGGAGGTGGCAGATTTGGAAGCGAAGGAGAACGCCCTGGACAGGCTCATTCACGGAGCGCAAAAGGAGCTCAACGAGTTCACCGCTGATCGAACGTACGCCTACGTGACGTATCACGACTTGCGCTCCGTGGCGTCGTACAAAGAGCAGTCTATAATGGCCGTAAAGGCGCCACCCGAAGCCACTCTACACGTTCCTCAACCGATTAACAATTTCGGTCAACCCAAGGTTCGCACATTCCCTCAATTTGCATTAATCAATCCTCCTCTAACAAAATAAATATTACAAGTATGAGGGAAAATAAATGACAATAATACGTTTTCAGCTGCAAATACACATGAGGTCGACGCACGGCGAGATCGAGGTGTTCCTGTGTCCGGACGATCCAGCGGTGAAGGCGCCTCTGACCCCGGGATACACGACGACGAACACGGCAGCGGTGGCGGCGGCCACGACGACGGCAACGACGACGACGTTGCCGCAGTCGCCGGTGCCGAGGCACGCGGCCGTATCGTCCATACCCTCGGAGTTCTTGGTGCACAACGGCGGCGGCGGCGACGTCAAGGTAGAACCGGTGCCCACGACGGAGAACTGCATGCCGTCCGAGCAAACGATGCTCTCGGCGCTCGCCTCGTCGGGAATGCGAGACGCGCTTCTCTGCGAGTCGGACGACTTCGGTCTCATGGGCGGTGGCCGACTTCAATTGCAGACCGAAGACCAGCACATGTCTTCAGGTAAAGATATTGCTGTACTGATATTTTTGAAAATTGTAACGTACCACTGCGTCTTGTGCTTTACGTGTACGCTGAAAAGAATTTTCGGTCCTTTTTTGTGTTATCGTCAATCAATGCGTTATATGGAAGCGGAATAGCCACTCCCTGGCGGGACTCTGTCTGTGACTTGTGTAGTCATTATTAGTCACATCACAGGCAGAGTTCTAGTTAGGTAATGGTTCATAGCATCAAGGCACATCGTCGGCAAGAGATATATACATACTATTTTCAACAAATTGGATTAGAACGTGAAAACTTTTTGTTCGTTATATTTAGGATAAACGACTTAATTGTGTTAATATTTGAAAATGCTAACAGCAACTTTTCTTCATTTGTTACAGACATGAGTATTCTCGACTTTGGGGAGTCGTTACTTTCACTGGAGCCACCTCTTTCGGAAAGCGACTACTCCTTCTCACTGGGCACAGAAGAAGGCCTTTCAGATCTCTTTGATTTACAATTTTAATTCACCGGTATTGCAAAGACAATATTTGCATCGAATTTTTATTAAGTTGGGTTCGTATCCGTGTGGGGCTCATTCAGCCCTTCGTGAAACGCAACTTTGTACTTAGTGGTACCTGTCCAAGACTCGACAGAGTCAATGTCGTTAATCTGTTTTCTTCTCAGTTTCATTGGACATCAAGAAGGCACTCGAGACTCTGTTCAACTCACTTTTTCCAAGTTACAGAAAAAAAAATAAATAATAAAGGTCAGAGTACACATATCACAAGTTGGCAGTATAATCGTACCATTTTTCGGGTCACTTTAGTTAACCGTGTCGGGAATTAATAGTTATTAATTGATTACGGGACTAACTGCAACCCTTCGTAGTGCAGCGAACGACGCCTAGGGCTATTTCCGTGCAATTTAGATTTGTGTATAATAGTGCGATTGAAAGTTGCTCATGTGTCTGAAACAGTACACCAGCATGAAGGAACGCAGGAAGCGAGACTGCTAGACTATACGGTTCTAGGTTATATATGACATACTTTTTTCGCGTGGATCAAGAGATTGCAAAGCATCTTAGATCTGAATTTGTAATATATTATTTTGTTTAATTTTCGCGCCTAAGTTCATAATATGGACGCACTGGATCTAAGACTTTGTAATGCAAATCGAATCTTGCAGACTTTAATGAAGAAGCTATGCTCTGAGCTTTTAATGGTCTCTAGTTTCCTTTCTTTAGTGTATATGTATGTAAGCGTGTATGAGTGAGAGTATGAATGCATCAGAGTAATTGCCTGTGTGCAAGAACAAATGATTGATTGAGAAAAAAATAAGTCAATCAAATTGAATTAGCCTTTCTTAGATTTTTGTATAATTATTTTTCGTTGTTCGTTTTTTACCTATGTACCTTGCTTAGCACTCACAACTCATAAGAAAGACATATAAAAGTACCTTAATTACGTTGACTGATTATTGTCCAGCGTTAATGTTCAAAGCTCATCACATATTTGGAAACTCGAGTGTCGAAACTGAAAGTGGAGTAAAAGCAACAAAGACCCTTGAAATATATCGTCAAGTATAAACGCATATTTAATATTGTAACGATTGTCTAAGATTTATTCAGGAAATAATGTCATTCTGAACCTGATTAAGGGGTTTCCAAAGGGAAATCTATTTTTTTATTAAATCTAAGAATGTTGATCTACAGCACAGCCTTAACAATGAAATTAAATAAGAAGTTTAACATTTTGTAATAATTATGAAAAGGTTAATTTACGATATTACATTTATGTAAAATACCTAATGATTTTTTTTGTAAATACTTTTTTAATATTTCCATTTCACATTTTTATAATGTTTTTTTGCATGAATTATAATTATGTGGTACCTTAAATTCATAGTATTTTGGATCATACAAAATTATTAATCTAGACTATTTTCCTTAGAAACCCCTTAAGGATGTACTCTAATGTACAAATTAGTGTACGTCCAAAGCCATAGTGCCTACATTATATTGATCACACTTTTCTGCAATTGTAAATACTTTGTATACCTACGTATGTATAATTGTAAGGACGTAACGGTACCAACGGACAAGAAAGATACTACTGTTAACTCAGTACGCTTATCATAAATTGTATCAAATGATTAGTTATTTTTAATTCTCAACATTATTATCGCTATGAATATTATTATATTATATTATATTATTATTATTATTAATGATTATTATTAAATCATTAAACGAGAGAATGTTAGTTTATGTAGTTACTTATAATATCTATTCACTTGAAGAGAAGATCTTCATTTTTGATCATCCGACGCTGCTTCGACAAAGTTCTTTAAGTAATGATTCATGTGTTCATAATAAAAATTAAAAAACGCCTGTCGAATTAAGTTTTCATTCAAAAATGTAGATCAAGCTCCCCACAAATCGTACACCTATTTACTCACACAGTAGAACTTTGTGCAAATAAACAAAACTTATTACATTTTTATTTGTGTATTAATCTATTGCACACACCTTGTTATTAAAAAAAAAATCGTTAAATTACAAAATTTAATTTGAAAAAATGTTCTTTATATATTATTATAGTTAAATTTGAGCATTAAATCAAAACTTATATTTTTCGAATAACTTGTTTTGTTATTTTGCACAAAGCCTATACTTTATAAAATGTACGTTGCCAGCGACAAGTAGAAGTATATGTATGTAGTTCTGTTCTTTTTCTTCTTTTTTTAAAAAAATGAATTAAAAATTCGAAAAAAGCGCGCATTAAAATAATTTTCGTTAAAGTGCATTATAGTGAGAATTTGTATGATATTTTCTAATCGATGTTACATAATCGTGCTATAGACGCATAACTCGTTGTTTTATTTAACAAAGAAAAAAGAAAAAAGCCGATATGTCCTACAATTGTTTTTAACAGTATGCCGATAGTCGGCAATGAAAAGTATCTGGACGGACCGCGACGTTTCCGTCCGACGCTGTTTTTTTATAGATCCTTTTTTAATCTACGAGAGAATCATGGCTAGTTTCGCCACGGAGACTATTATTACCTATGGTTTGAAAATTTGCCAGTGTAGCTAATAAAAGGCAAGAAGCACCCCCGTTAATATTCCACGTCTTTCATTGAACGCCTCATTTTTTTTCTTTATTTTTGTTATTTTAAATGTTAACATTTTTCCTACCTAAAATTTGTAAGTACTTTAACCAGGATTTTTCGTAGCGAAACTAGCGGCAAAAACGAGCGAACGATGAGTGTAAACTACATAAGGATCAAGAGATTGCGAATGCTATTTGTTGAATTTTTGAAAAAGTGAACATTTAGAAGGGAGAAATTTTTTTGTTTATCGCGCGCATGCTCTCCCGATTCGATGTACTCGATTTTCAGGACTCACGAGAATCGGAGCACCGGGCGACTACGAAGGTCAAGAGCTTTTGCAATTTGACATAATTGACTCGTGTAGTTCTGTAAATAAAAAGAAAAGAAAAAGTAAAAGAATGCCAGAGTATAAAAATTATTATGAAATATAATCTTGTGTAACGGGATGAGAACGGATTTTATCATTTTCTTTCGATATCATTCTTTCACAAAATTTATTGTTTATCTTCACGAAATTTTATTATTGTTTCAATACTAATGGCAATATGCAATTTATTTATAATTTACCCTGATAATTTTTTCAATAAAAGATATAATTTGAAATTTTACATTTAAATATAAAGTATATCTATCGCTATAACTAATGATAATATTAAATACTTGTGATTCAGCACTACCGTGCGCCTTGATATTTGATTTATGTTAATGTGTCTAGTGTTTCACAAAGCATAGAGACCATTATTACCAGGCAATAAATAAACCAACGTTATTGTAAATACGTGTACATTATATATGAAATTCGCAATCGTCAATTGCAAATTTGACTAATTAAAATGCAGTTTATTATTTTGTACGAAAATAAGTAATGAAAGTAAATAATTGTACTTGCTTACTACATTAAATTTAATAAACCAATCATAATAATTAATAGAATAGTATAAGAACGTTATCTTACAATTACTGCTTTTTTTGTTGTAAATTTTAGTTTTATAACTTTACTTTCTTATACATATATGTATGTATTAATTTGGCATATTGACATCAATCAATAAAATAAACAATTTTCTTACAATAATTTGATTTAAAAAAGAAAGTTAAATTTAATGTATTAAAATAAATTATTTTAAATAATGAATAATTATATATTGGAATAAATAAGTAAATAATTTTAAATTTTATCTACTTGAGTAAAAAAAGGTAAGTATTTAAATCTTAATACGCTTATAAAGATCTTCACTGTACAGCTATAAAAATCAAAACTACAAGCCCGAGTAAAAGAGACAGTGAATGTGTGAGTGACTCAAGTAGAGTAAACATAAAAAAAAAACAACTCGAATCACGCACTTGGAAACGACTGCCCCCGCGCGCGTCTCTCGCCACTAAGTACCGCGCGAATGTAGGTGCATGTGTGTAAACGCGAGCGATCGAGAAAGATAGAAAGAGAGAGAGAGACGGAGAGCGCGCGTGTCTCGTCTCGATCAAAAGGACACACTGGCGTGTGTGTGCGCGTTTTTTTTAGTTTCGCGCGGGGTCCAAAAGGGACTTCTTCGGGGCCAAAGGCCGGACGAGAGCAGAGACAATCGCGGGACCGTTCGCGTGTACATACGTGGATCTCAAGTGCGCGCGTGTGTGTGTATATATATACAGTAGGAACCGAGGGAGAGAAAGTGCAAAAACGAAAGACACGCGCGCTGGCTAAAAACAAAACAACGTTTAATGACGGGACAAGTCGCAGTGTCGCGAGTCTAACCTCACTTTGGTTTCGCGCGCGCGCGCGCGTCATCCCTCTCCGACCTCTCTTCGTTATCTGCACGGTTATTTTTCGCGCACGGCCGCAAGCTGTCATCGACGACGACTCTCTCATCATCCGAGACAGCCCGATCTTCCATTGCTCCTCGAGCTCGTACGTACTTGCTTCGCTATTTTTTTTTATCGCCTCTCGAACCAGCGAGTATAGTACCAACGACACGGTCTCTCGCAAAAAAGACGAAACAAAACGGTTAAAACAATCCGGCTGCCATTGGGGAGGGGGGAGGGCTTTTGTACGTCTTCTCTCTGTCTCGCTCTTGTTCTCGAGGAGATACACGGTACACCAGCTCGGCTCGGGGCCTTCGCGTAACCTGCGAGTGACAGCTCGAGGCAGGTGAAACGCTGCGCCCGTGTATATTCCGGATCATCCCCGACGCGTGTATATATCTCTCTCTCGACGCTGATCGGCGTTTTTTTTTCGCGGCTCGGCTCGCGCGTGAATTCGTGTGTGTGTGTGTGTGCTATACCTATATACGTGTGCGCAGTAGCGACCCGCCGCCGTAGACGACGACACCGAGAGTCCGCGCTGCGGAGCGAGAAGGACAGCGACATCGGGCCTTCGGCACAGGCGAGAGAGAGAAAACGAGCGAGAGGGGGCGAGAAAACGCGTCATGCGTAGTCGGCCAGCAGCTACGTGAAGCTAGCGCAAGAAGAGACCAGCAGCAGCAGCAGCAGCGGCGGCGAAGCGACACCGAAGAGGAGAGGGCTGCTGTGTGTGCGAGCGAGCGAGCGAGCGAGAGAAAGAGAGAGAGACAGAGAGTGCGTGTGCGTGTGCGTGTGTTACATCCGCAGCCGGTTTCTCTCCTCCCCGTCGGAGAGGTAACCTAAGCGAGCCGCCGCGAGGAGTGTGACTTTTCGTGCCGTCGCCGCCCCCCCCTCCCCCGGAGGTGTCGTCGCGCGCTCTCCCCCCGCGTCCGAGTTGGAGCAGCAGCAGCAGCAATCAGCATCGTCGTCGTCGTCGTCGTCGCGAGGCCCTGTGCGTGCGTGACCGTCGTGTGCCGCCGCGCGTGTGTCGAGAGAGGAGGCAGTCGCCGTAGCCGCCAGCAGCAGCAGCAGCAGCATTGCCGATTATTATTCGCCCTGGGCCAGCCCCGGTCGAGCAGCCAGGATGAAGTGGTTGGGCGCGGGTAGCGCCGGAGCTGGAGGCGAGCCGGCGCCACCCATGCAGCTCCATCATCCGTCCGCCAACGGACATCTACCCACGGTGAGTGGACTTTCGGACGAGCGAGCGTCCTCGTCGGCTTGGGCCCGTTGTACCGCTTTTTTTGTGCGCTAATGATGCCTGCTGCTTTTCGACTCCTGCTATGAATGATTATTGGAATTTGCCTGGCTCGCGGACAGCACTGGCTAGATTGGGCCAATTTCGAGATTAACTAATGGATGGAGCGTAAAACTGTCAAAAGTCATTTCCTACGCTGAGAATATTCAGTGCCACGGCAATTTCAAGCTCTCAATGTCAGAATGTGGAGTTGTCGCTGTAGCGGACCTGATCGCTGCCACTCGACCCGTGTTTATTTTCATTCATTGACATTATTTTTGCTCGTTGATCAATTGGCATCATTTTTAACCGTTTATTACAATTTTCTATAATACTTTATATATTTATGCTAGCTTGGGTGTTTGTTAATACTTATAAAATTTATAAATGCATGTACATAAATTAGAGATTGACAATGACATTCATGTTTATCGGTACAATTTTTGTATGCAAAGCATTACTAGATATCAATGTCAATGTACGTTAATTGACTTGGTATATAAATTTAGCTTTAATCGTTCATTTATCGGTAAATCTAATGAAAATATTCTCTTTTTCTTCAGGACACAGAAACTTGTGGTCAGGTTATGGCAGGTGGAGATGCAGTTCGCCTACCACCTGGACAGACACATCCAATTGGAGTGAATCGAGTTCAGGATGAAGCCATGGTGGGTTATGTATTTCAACGTCCAACAGACCAAGATTTTGGTGTTCAAACTTCGGCTTTCCAAACGAAACAGACACCACGAGCTTGGGCTTTAGCAGATGATGGAATTATTGATAATGTTAGTAATTTATAACATTTCTTTCATGTATTTCTATTATAATTCAAAAATTATAACTTTGTACATTTGTTTTAGAATCAAGAAAAATGGAAGTACCCTATGAATAAACTTGGTGTACCGCAACAAAGTCAACCTCAACAACTTGGTCTCCAAGCTATGAATAATGTACATATGCCCTATGAAATACATCCAATGCAATTGAAGGTAATTGTTATACAACATTTATACTGTGAATGATTGATAAATTTGAATAATAATAAGCACAAAGTAATAAACTCAATATTTCAGAGTGGCACACCCGGAACAGAGCATCTGGTTTATTTAAATAATCAAATGACAGCACAGCAACAAGTAGCTTTATTTCATCATCAACAACAGCAGCAACAACAGCAACAACAACAGCAGCAACAACAACAATTTAGAAATGGACAGGTTAGTTGTTTTTAATAATCTGTATATTATAACTCTCGATTAAATTACAAACAAGTGGGTGGCAGTTGTAATTTTCAACTATCTGAAAAGGTTGTTTTCTTAAACTTATTAACATAATTCTATCATGTAATAATTTCTCTCTAAAAGTCGTAAAATCGAAAATCAAAATTAGAAGATTTTAAAATAGATGTTATTTCTTATAAAAATAATGTTTCCAACTGACTGACGAATTTAGAGGTACTTGAATCTCTTTCTATGGGTTGAACATACCTACTCACAATAAACCCACGACTTCTGTGTCGCCCACTAACGCCTGTCTCTCGATAAAAGTGCATCATGCCAAACAATGACTACAGCTTATTTGTGTACAATCTCAAGTAGGATCTTTTTCTGAGGTCTAGAAATATGAGAATGCTAATAGCAAAATAGAGTACCCATGTAAGCATGGGTCAGTGATGTAATATCAATTACAAGGGGAACATTAAATCAATAAGCTAAAATGTATTATATTTGATTTGACAAAAAATTTATATATATATTGTATAAAATGGTTTTAATTTATTTATCAAATTTATATAAAAAAAATAGTTTCAAAACTTTTTTTTTTATTAAATGAATTATGTGATTCATAAATAATTTGTAAATATAATTGAAAAAGTAGACAATAAAATTTACCTTAAAAAAACTAAAAGTAAAAAATAATCAATTATTAATTAAATTATAACTTAAAAAAATTTATTTCTAATTTTTGTTATACTTTCAACAAGATGAGCAAAAGTGAAACTAAATCCACTTAGAATTTAAATTAATTTTTATGGAAATGCTTTTTGAACTAAAACAATTTAAACTATTTTACTATATATTAAGATTTTATAGTATATAAATAAATAAATATCATGGTATATTGTGAAGTCTTATGTTACATAAATGTAAAGTAATTTAATATATTACAATTTTCTAAATATTTTTCCTATAAATAAAGGCTCTTAAACTGTGTAAATCTCTAAATCTCTAAGTAAATAAATAAATAAAATAATATAAATAAATATATTTAAAGCAGTAGTATTAAATGTTGTAAAATACATTGAAATATAATATTAGCATGACCTTTCTAATAAATGGTTACAAATGCTTTCTCATTGCCCAAAAATTCTGAAAAAATGCAAGGATCATGTTGAGTCTTGGAATATGAATTTGTGCAAAAATAAATTTTTTTATTTGTTAGTTTTGTCGGCTTCTTTGCGGTAAAAAATTACCCCCCGAAATCGATTACGAAATCGGAAGTCTATTTCGACCTGATAGACATATTTAATTTGCATTGTAAGGCCCAGATCGATTTAAAGAGTTAAACAGGTTTCTTACATTGTTCCATTAAAGCCGAAGTTTTTGCCAGTGCAGATTTTGCCTTGTTCTATACTAAACAATATACTATTAATTATATTTATTTTTAAATTAATCGTTTGAGGTTCAAATAAGCCTTTTCGATATTTTTTTCGTATATTCTTTTTGTTTCTTTAACTTCCAATTCTTGTAAGTAGATGATATTAAATTAAAAAAGTGTCTTTGCTAAAAAAAATTAGTTTTAATAATTTATTCATTCGAAGTACATATGAATTAGTTTCACCAAAAATTCAAATGCCCATTAAAACAATATTTATTTACAGTTTTACCTAAATTATGATTGTTATTGTTTGTGTTATGTTTTTTATCTTTTTAAATATTCATAACAAATTCATTTGAACAACATCTTTTGAATCCATAAAGCAATAATCAACATCCTAGTTATCTTTCAAGCTTGCCATTATTTAGATAACTTTGTTAATCTGTATGTCCTCATACTGGCTTAATTGAAGTAGACGTTATTTTTCACGAAGCCAAAATAACCTTCATGTAGGTATTTACATTGATTTAATGAAAAAACCATTCCATTCAAAGTTCCTCCGAATGTAACCCAAATTGGCAAAGCTAAGTAAGCCAAACGCTTCTCCAAAACAAAAAAGCAACAAAAAGCGAACTAGTCCCCGGCCGCAACAGCAGGTCTCTCGGACAAGTAGCCGAACCGGCCGTCATTCGCGGTGCGCTCGCCGACTATACCCGTCCAAATCCCAAGGTACAACTAGGTACAACTCACACACAGATACACCTACACACACACACACACACACACACACACGAGTAACACTCCGCTGCGGCTGTGCCGAGTGCTCTCTCAGCGGCTGGCAGCAGCTCTCCGGGACTCTGCGCGCTACATAGATATAGCTGCGATATATTCGCTTTGGAGCGGGCGGCGCCACCGTCGAGCGTCGTTCTTTGTTTCGGCGTGAGAGAGCCTGCGGATCCCCCGAGAGAGCACCGAGCGCACGCACGCAGAGAGCCAGTGTAGTAGTCTCCATCGCGGTGCTGCAGTGCCGTGGAGCGTGTGCAGAGAAGGACAACACGCGCGCATCGCAGGAGCCAGCAGCCAGAGACCGGCTAATAAAGAAATTCGCGGCTCGACGTGTATGTACACACACGGACGCACACCTGCACACCTGACTGTCGATCGTTCGGTTCGCGCGCGCGTTGGAGTGTGTGTATCATCAAGCGCCCCCCTCCCTCCCCCCCAGGACCCCGGGACGAGCGACCATCGTGGAAGAGACAACCAACCGACACCCACACACGAGAGCGCATTATATGCATCCAGTGCATACTACGGGGGCCCAGTCGAATCCTTCCGTCTCACTCGCAGTCCCTTTGCAAAGAGACGAGAGTGTGCGTGCGATTCGCCAGTGTATATATTACAGCGAGAAGCGCCGCCCGGCCACGACGCGCGCGTATGTGTGTGTGCCTCGCAGAGGAGAGGACGAGCAGCAGCAGTGAATACAACAACCGCAGCGAGCGTTGGTGTGCTCTCTCTCTCGCTCTGTCTCTGGTCGTCGCCGAGGAAGGTACCTATACGAGCGCGGGCGCGCGCACACGCAGAAACGACGATCGGATCATCAGCAGCGGTGGAGCAGTATAGCTGCGTGAAAAAGAGGAGAGGCGGAAAAGCCGTGCGTGCGCGATAGAAGAAGAGGCCAGCAGCAGCAGAGGACGGAAGTGTTTTGCGGGAGTGTGCGCGCGTGCGTTGGCATATATACAAGTCTGTCCGTCTTTCTCTGGTTCTCGCCCTGCGCTGCGGACGACGTCGGCGCCGGAGACGCACACGCAGAACGAGGAAGAGAGAGAAAGAGCAAAGCCAGCAGAGGGGAGTAGTCGGTCTCGCGAATTCGACGAAAGTTACGGGCCCGCTCCGCACGTCAAGAGGCGCGAGCGCGACTGAAGAAAAAAACACAGGAGAGAGAGGGGAGATACAGGCGCTCGGAAATAACCTCGAAAATCTACGCACGACGATCGAAAGTGAATTTGCGTTTGACAGACGCGCGCGCGCAAGAGATAGAGAGAGAGAGAGCGAATCCATCGTTTTGTACATATAGAACGGAGCTGTCGGAGTGTGCGTGCGTGCGCGTGTGTGTGTGCAGTGTGTATACAGCAGCAGCGGTGGTGGTGATCGAAGAAGAAGCAGTACCAGCGAATAAGGCAGAAAAAGCGTGCAGAAACGAGAAAGAGCGCCGGAGAGCTGGACTGCAAAGTATAAAGAAGCAGAAAGAGAAACACAAGACGGACGAGCTGCAGCAGGAGTGGGCAGTGCGGCGAAGAGCAGCAGCAGCAGCAGCAGCAGCAGCAGCAGTGCCGGCTGCTTCGACTGGCGCGCCCTCGGCGGCGATGTGCTAGCTAGGCTCCCTCTCTCTGTTTTTCGCCTCTCTCGCTCGGAGCAGCAGCAGTAGCAGCAGCTCTCCCTGTCATTTGCGATAACGATTTTTCCGCGGCCGGAGAGAGTTTGTGTGTCTTCTCTCTTGCAGTCGACGCCGCCGCCGCCGCCGTAGCCGCAACTCGCGAATGTTTTGTTGTCGGCTCTCGTCGACGCCGCGCTGGAGCCGAGTGTGAAATAGTAAATAGTCCTAGTGCACCGTCCTCGTCCTCGGAGTGTGTTGTTGAGTGTTGCCGGAGAAGGGCCAAGTATATATAGAGAGATATATATAGATATATATATATATATCGGAGACGGGGTGGTGGGCGCGAAGATTGCTCGGTCGGTCAGTGTCGTAGCTCGGGAGAGGAGGCAGAGGAGGCGAGAGAGGAAGAGGAGGAAGACGAAGAGGAAGTCTGGTGGCCTGCAGCGGAAGAGGCTGCCGCCTAGGGGGATTTCTTTCGTGAATTGTGGTGTCGTCGCGGCTGTGCACAGTCGGGACGACTCAGGGCGGTCCAAGGGTGAATTTCGAGGAGGTGACGCGACTGGAGAGAGCATTGGAGACGGTGGAGAGTTACACAGGCGGCTGGATGAAGCCGCCGGGGGACCTTTTTCTCTACTGCGACATGAAAGACCTGGGAGCTGACATGGTACTGCGATCAACTACTTTTACACTTTTTTTTTCATAATCTTAGCTCCATCATTACTACCCAAAACTAAACAAATCACGATGTAGGTGTATTGGTATATTAGTCATAGTTACGATCGATTTAAATGGCTTTAAAGGGACCGCACCGCAGTCTTCCCCCCTTTGTGTCCCTTTCTCGCTCCGCTGATTCAGCGGCCCAATGCCTTTATTAGGAAACGCGCACACTCCAGTGCTTCAAAATTTTAGCGTACACCCTTTTCCGAGTAAGCGCGGTACACACTCGTGTGTATAGGTATATGCGTGAGCGTGTAAATTACGGAGCGCCGAGTGTTTACGAAAAACGATGCAAACTATTAGAAAACGATCGAGTTTTTTCTCCGTTTTTGGAGCGCTCGTGGCGCGCGCGCGCGCCTTTGCTGCAACCGCGTTGCGGCAATGTTAATATATCGAAGTTGCATAAAAATGGTTAGTAGTTTCACGTCATAAAGGTATTACGTATTGTGCATTATTTACATCGCTTTCTCTACGAGCCGGTAACGTGTTTTTTTTTTATTTTTTTTTTATTTCATTGGTCGTGAATGTGTAAATCTTCGCGCGGATTTTTTCTACTTTGCGAACTGAGTTTTTTGCGGTGCTCGTGTAAACGGATATTATCGGATTGTCGGCTTCTTTTAAACCGGCGAACATAATAAATATTCATTACGACGCGTTTTACGTGCATTCAGCAATGATTACCTCTACCGTGAATTCTTGTCTTCATATTGTTTATTCTAACTGCAAATCATCATTAGATATTTACACATCATTAAAATCTATTTATAAAACAACTATTTCCAACAATAACGTAAGGTAAAGTTAACACATTACCGCCAAATTAGTTTTCGACCATGTTTACTATCATTATTTACTCGGCTGAGTAACTGACGAAAAAAAAATGAGATCAAAAATACACCGCGGAATTCTCCTAATCCAAAAATACCCATGACTCATATTTATCAACGTTAGAATTACAAGCCACTGCCAAAATAACATCTTAATTTCCAAGTTGGAAAACTAAGCTCCGAAAAAGCGCGTGAACGCGTCAGTTGTATAGGGCACTCGACGTGTGCTCTCCGCACTGCGCTTTCGAATTATTATTTCTGCCTTTTCCTCCTTCTTTTTTTCTCTTGCTCTCTTATCAACTCGCCGCTGCCCGCGCGAGGTTCTTTGCACCGTGCAGGAAACGCGGCGTGACGTCAGGAGACGAATGTTACCTCGAAAGCTCGGCCGCGTGTGTGCGGGTCAGAGCAGAAGTTATAGGTGCAGACGTGTGTGTATCATATACGCACACGCATACGCGGAGGCGACGTCGGGGCCAAACGCTGTCAAATCTCTCTGCCGGCGAACGCACGCGCTTTTCTTCTCGATTCTCGCTCCGCGGCAGTTTTCTCGGATGTCGGTGTGTACACATGCTCGGGGTTGTGGATGTCTTTTTCTTCTTCCAGAGCTTTCAGAGGTCGCGCTATATTGCCGAGTCACAAAGCCTCTTCCGCTGGAATCGTTCTTTGTCGAAATCGCCTTATCGGCTTATCGTAGCCGCAATAAAGTCTTATTTATTTTTCTTATTTTTAAATTGATTTAACGATCGAGAAGTCGGTTTATTTATGGTTGTTCGGGACGAGTTGAAGGTTGTAGGTGGTGTTTATTTCGCAGCGATGCTGTCGTGGACGTGGTACAACAGGTTAAAACGCTTTTTTTCGAAATAAAAAAGGAAATATTTTTCTGAAGTTGACGGGCCTGTCAATACGTTCCACTGTCGAACGTACGTCCTTTTAGTGCGCTGGCCTATTTTGGGGCCTGTAATGCAGTACACAGAGACCGAGAGACTGTTTTACGTTAACATATACATTTTGAATTCACATCTGTGTTGTAATAAGATTACGTCTATAACCGCGGCCGTGTACTTTAGTGACGTCTTGACCGACCGTATAATTCTTTTATTTTTAACTTAAAAACACTAATAACTTATCTTGCAATAATAATTTATTACTGAAAAAAGTAAAGGAGTAGCAGTTGCGATTTATTAACACCAACACAATTAATAAAGAAATACGGCGTTTCCCGTTCTCTGGGTTAAGGGGTTAAAATACAACGTTGATTTTATTGTTTGAGCAAAGTGTCATTTGCAGGAAGTTACGGTATGCTCATTTACATGCAATTTGATTTAAATAGCTGGGTGTCAAACGAAATGCGCTCTACAGTTTTAATAGTTCGTCATAAAATATACTGCGTTTTGATGAGGTCTTAAAAAGAGTATAATTGGATAACAGTACTGTATAAAGAAGAATATAGTAATTTAAAATTAGTAAGCAACTCCAATATTAAGTCTTAAGCTTAACGTAAAGAACACTCGAGACTCGGTGTTTGCGCCGGATTGTTGAATCGTCACCTAGCAGTTCCATTTTAATACATAGGTAAACAAAACGACAGCGACAACGACAGAGAGATATGCGCTCGCTCGCATTTGTTTCGTATTCTGCCATTTGACTATCACCCTAGAATGAAGAGAGAAAAAACGTGTTAAAAAAGAGAGAGTTTCAGAGTAGAGGAGAGAATCGCTTTTATTGAGTAACCGGACGTAAGAGTTTAAAAAGAGAAAGAGACCAGATTTGTCACTTGGGTAACAAAAAGTCGGTGAACGAAGTTAATCTTACGAGGGTTGCATAACTCGGGAAAGCATCGAAAATATGTATTTTCAAGTTTAACAATATATAGTGATCCTTAAAATTTGTATATCTTGTTAATAATAACGGATTCATAGCTTGCAATATTTATATGTCAATTTGCTAATGTTGTTTAAAAAAAAAAGTATTTAAGTTTAGTAATTTAACGTTAAAGTTGTATGTTCATTAACGCCAAGCACATTTTTCCATGTTTTTTAAACAATATTTTTTATCTACACATTAAGTTATCAGCGTGACAATTAAAGAATTAAAAGTAGATACGGATAAGTCAAGTCTGGAAAATCCAAAAGACGCAATCCGCTAAGGAGAGAAAACATAATTTAGGAATCTTTCTCAGTACCAGCGAACATCATAGTCTGCGCCTATATGCGCACGCGCCCTCTCTCTCTCCTTCTCTCCTCTTTTTCCGATTCTCCTCCTATCGCCACTCGCACACCAAAGACTTTACAACTATTACACAGCGCGAGTAGCGAGCACAGGATTCAGAAAGCCGTCTCGACGTATATAAACACAGCCGTACCTCCGATCAAGTTTAGACTCCCCAAGTTCCCGATAACCTCTCCTCCCTCCCTCTCACGATATCTCGTCCACACCCCTTCATCTACCAATTCTCCGCCCCTCACTTTACGAAAATTCCGCGAGCGAGAATGCATCGCGCGCCCGTCTATATTAGCAATTTTGATTAAGCCTGGCGTGCGTGTCGGACAAAGTCGACTCGTATAATCTCCGGGGCGAGTACCGGCCGGCCAGTGTTTACACTGGCTGATTGTCGCGGGCAAAAAGTCGCTCTAGCGCTCAACCGGGAAAAACTCAACGAGAGAGAAAGAAAGAGAAAAAGAGAGAGAGAGAGTGATTCGGAGGCGCGGGCGGTTTGTTTACTTCCTGCAGAGCGAAGCCTTGCATTTCCTAAGCCGGTGCAATCAGCGGCACCCGGGACAAAGAGAGACGAGCAGAGAGAGAGAGAGAGAGAGAGAGAGATAGAGAGAGGGTGGAGCGCGCATGGCAGCAGTCGAGAACGTTCGGGCCGCCGCGCTGTCTCGCCGGGTCGGGAGCGCGCAGCGGCAGCAGAAGCAGAAGCGCCAGTGGGGAAGAGCTCACTTTTGTAAGCGAGGCTCTAAATAAATCCATATTGAGTTTTCAGCGCGAACGCGGGGGCTCTTTGTGCGGGGTATCGCGTTTTATCGATGCGACTCTATTTCGTCAAGTTTGCTGGAGAGTTTCTGGACTTTTCGAGGATGGCTGTTGCTTGGCTTTTGAGGTTATGTTTGAGGTTAGGATTAGCGGGACTGTAAAGGTTGTCTATTATACGTGCATTTGCCTAGGAAGGTTTTTTGTGTATTTGTTATGAACCACCTCGCATCATATTTCGTTTTATTAATTTTCGTTGTTCGAAGCGTCATGAGGTTTCCCTCCTGTTTTATTAATTTTTTCAATATTGGTTTGTGATTTCGAGCTCGCGATCTGTTTCATCGCTGAATCGACGAATACTCGATTGTTTTATAATCATATTGATGCTTTTGCACGATGTCGAGCAATCCGCGATTAAATTTTAGTGGTTGACTTCAATACAAAGAGATCACTGCAATCTGCGTTTTTTATTTCATTCAATTAAGGATTATCTTTTTATCAATGCAAAAAGAAGCATACAAAATTAAATTTTTCTTTGTCTGAAAATATATCTAAAAAATGATTAATAATTTTTTCTGATTACGGCATTTGTAGCAGGAAAATTAAAAACCGAAAGAGTAACGTGAAATTGAAATATATATTATAGCACTGTGTGACCTAAACCCGCACTTAGGTCACGCTTATCCGTGACCTAAGTGGCGCTTTATTACACAGTGTAATAATGAATTCACATAGGCCACAGATCCCTACTATCCTATAATAAAAACTAAAAACACTCAAAATAAACGTTTTCGTTCATAATAATAGAAAAAAGAAGTAGTAAAGCTGGTAAATACGCATGTCAAGAATCAGAGAATAATTATAAATCCTTAAAATAATGCTTCAAATTTAGAGGTTAGTTCAACTGATTGTATATGACAATTTGGCGCGTATTTTGAATATTCAATCTGAAATTCAATTTAAAATTCAGTACTAATTTTTTTCATGATTAATATTAGAAATTTATTAAAATTTAATTTAAAAAATTTAAATTAGGGTAAATAAATATATTCTAATTAACTGGTAATAATAAACATTTATTATCTTTTCAAAAAACAAAATATCTTATTTATATAAGGTTCTATTCAAACAATGTATAATAGTTGACATTGATTATTAATTAACTAATGAATTTTGGTTAAATAATAATTTGTTTATACGATTTCTAATTTCTTTAATTTATTTTTTATGTTTTTTGGATTATATTTTTATTTTTTTTTATGCGGGGGGGCTTCGCCCCCCCGAAACCCCCCCTCCTCCCCCGCCCGGCCCACCCCCGCATCATACACCCTCCCCGATGTCGGTGGCGGGTTTATGTCACTCGTGCTACAAAATAGTATACGATACTCGTGACCTAAGTGTCCATAATTGCACGGCGCGACGGTATCGCCCTCGCTACGCTCGGGCGCTAACTACGCGCCGTGCAATTATGGGCCACTTAGGTCACATGTATCGTAATATACTATTTTATAACAATCAATTGCTACGACTGTAACATTGCAAATTGTGTCATTCTCTAAATCACAACATATTTTAACTTAAAATTTGTATTTTCGGAAGCAAACTGCTTACTTTGTTAAATTGAATAATAAATGTAGTTATGCCTTAAAGGTTCAGAAAAGTATTTGACCTTAAAGCTGACAATTCGTACGAAGATTTACAAATTAAGTTTTCATTTATCTTTTTTTTTATATTTATATAGGTTTTGCGATCTGAGAAATTATAAAAATGAATGATAATATTTAGCTGCAAAATTGTACAATTTCTTTAATTTTTATTCGTCGTGCATTTTTATTCAATTCAATTTCACCTTTGACACTCGCGAAAGTCTGAATTCTTGGATATCGAGGCTTTTGTTTTTCCTTTTTTCAATCTCTTTGTAGTAGTTTGATTGAATAATGGGATGAGTGGAAAATCGAAAAACTTGCAAAAAGGTCTCGCATTTCTGTCAGCTGGAGTGTCACGTTTCCCGTTATCTCACGTAGATATCGTTGATGCACTCTTCTTCGTTAGTGACGTCAAAAGGTGGGTTAAATGTCGTTATCGAGCTCGAATGGAGTACTCGGCTGATCCGTATTTTATGCTTCGATTCTTCGTTTGACGTTCTCTCGTGTCCATCAACAATGCATTATCGACTTAATTCAGATTTACATTTCCATTTTACGCCCTGTGCCTACCCTGTGAATTGTTGCTGTAAAAAATATTTTAAAATACTTATTTGCCTTGGAGGAAAAGCCATTTTTGATTATTGAACTTAAGGTTGAAAAAAGTTTTTTCATTCCTGCAACCTTCGCATGTTGGTTTTCCTTTATGTTTCATAAAAGTACATGTACATTTCTTTATCGTTCTGGATTAGTAATAATTCTTGTATAATGTTTCACGAACAGAAAAATCTAGATAAGCTATATTCGCGCTTACAACATTCATAAAATACGATCAATTACAACGCAGTTAGCAAAGTAATTATTGATAAGAGTAAATACTATCATTTTTCTTGTATTTTATTGTACTAATGTTGCACTTTTCATTATTTGTATAAAAAAATAATATAATCGTAATTAAAATACATGATTATATGGATCGTTCAGTACCAACGTGAAATAAGTCCATTTTAAAAATTTACTGAAGGCACAATCATTTAAATGTTCATATTATAATAAATCGTAATTTACGTAATTTAAACAGAGAATTAGATTAATTTCGTAGTTAAATAGTGTTTTAGCTGTCGATCTGTATGTAGATCAATGTTATTATGTGTGCGCTACGTGCACATTCCCAGGTTATGCACTGTCCTTATGAAAGCGAAAACAATACAGAATATAGCTGCAAAATTGTCAACCAATGGTAATACTCGAATTGGGCCGAGCAACACCAGGCTCGTTTATTTTTTAAATACAGATTATTAATTCTTTGGCTTCCCTGCATAACCGAATAAGTCAAATCTTTGTGTTTTTGAGATATTAAGGTTTTAAGATTTTATTTTTCATTTAAAGTAATGTTAAAAAAATTCTCAGGTAGTTATATATGTTCCCGATATATGTTCTATTTTTTATACTTTCCTGATTTTCAGCATTTTCATCCAAAAATATGTAAGGAGACCAGAATCGTTCCAAATTAATTTAAAAAGAGAGCGACTTATTCGTTTACGCGGCAAAGCCACAGAATTATTAACATTAATTAAATCAATAAAATTGTTATGAGACACGTCGAGAATAATAAAATGGTTGTGAGCCTCTACACGGTTCTGAAAATGGACTTATTTCACTAGGATCCTGATCGAGCCATTTATTGATCGCAATAATAGAGGTAACAGCATCATTAAATTGAAATCCGAAACTTGTTAAAATGCCGTTCCTCCAAGACCCCTGTATAAAGCATTTCCCGTCGAGTCGAGTTCCGCGGAAAGCCCCGGCAAGCGCCTAATCAAGAAAACTCCTCGCAGGCATCGGCCCGGAAAAGCCCGAGAGCACCACTCGCTCGGGCAAAGCTGGAAGCAGCGCAAACTTTTTCCCGACCGATAATTAAAGTTAATAAACAGTCAATAACGCCTTCTTCCCTGCAGCGGCCTCAGCAGCCTCGGCGATCTAATAAAGCCCAGCGGTCGTGCCTTTGATTCTATTAACCAATCGATCAGTCAAAGGCGGAAAGGCGGCCTGCGGAGCGGAGCGCCGCGAGCGAGCGAGAGATGCGAAGAGGAGAGCCGAGGCAAGGCTCGCTCTCTGCGACACAAAGCCAATCATACACACACACGTGTGCGTGCGTGCGTGCGTGTGCATGCAGTCTGTGTGCGCGACGCGTGTCGAAACGGCTCCCGCGCGTTCTCGTGCAAAATATCCGCACGATAATAATACCTAGGCGCGCACACGAGAGAGATAGAGTGGGAAAGAGCGAGATATCGATTTGCGTGTGTGTCTCGCTCTTCAACGTGAGTCACTCTATATCTTCCGTCCGTGGGACTGTGTGTGCGTGCGTGTGGATGTATGTACGGGGCTCTCTATCTCCGTCTCTCTTGCTCGCTATGCGAGAGGTTCGCCGACTGACCTTACTTGGCAGTCGCGCGAGCGCGCGCGCGGGGGAAGAGCGAGAGAGAAAGAGAGAGAGAGAGAGATCGTCGATACACGTTGTATTTCCCTTTTGCGCTTTGAATTACGTCTTCGCGCGCTAAGCTGCCAACCCTCGATGCGGACGATATTTAAGTCTCGCTATTGCGGGTATCGCTTTACCGAAAAATGACGAGAGGCCTCGTGCACGCACGAAACTTTGTAGGAACAGGTGCTGTGTGAATGAGGAATCGAGAACGAGACATTGGTCGTGAGGTTGTAAACATTCGACTAGTAGATTTGCATTCTGCGAAATTGCCAGTGGGGTTGTTTATTTGTAAATTCAAATTAGTCTTTGCAAAAAGAGTTTTAAATAGAATCAAAATGCAAATTTCATTCTATATACAGCAAATCTAGAGTTATTTATAAAACGAAAATGTAAAAGTGTAAATCAGAAATAAATTGTAGACAGGAATAAACATTTTTTGAAGTACAATTTTCTTCGCGCGTGCATGAGTCACTTATAACGTGTTTAATATGCAAAGCAATATTAGATAGTACGTAAAAGTAAATTAAAAAGAGCAACTCAAGTCATAAATTCTCTAATTATGTTTGTATTTTTAGTGACTAATAATGCATGCAGCACAGACAATTTGTAATCATAAATAACAACAAGCACACAGAACCCGACATACATACATATATCGTACAGAATAGAAACAGCTGTGTGCTCTTCGCTTTCCGCATTGGCATAAGGAGTGAGCCGCAGGCTATACGAACTAGACGGAGAAAAAGAGCGAGAGAACGAGGGAAACCGAGAAGCAGGCACCTGTCACGCGACGCCCTAGCAAACTTCCCGTATTTCGCTTCTTTTTTATACACCTACCCACCTTCTTTCTTTTTTTTTATTTCCTCCTCGAGAGGGCGAGGGTGAGCCGTCGCCGTCGCCGACAACGTTGACACGAGTCGATATATTTTTCCTATATCGTTCTCAAATTAGACGTATCCACACGCGGCGACGAGCCGGAGAGATCGCGCGCGTGCTCGCGCCAAGTGTCCATAAAAAAGAAAAGAAACAGAAGAAGAAGCAGGAGGGAAAGAGGGAAAACGAGAATGAGAGCGAGACGGAGAGCGAGAGAGGAAGTTTCGCGAGGGGATCGATCGGTCAGCGACGGCGACGACGACCGGCTTGTGTGTACTGCGGCGGTACTGTGGCACCGTGCGTCACACAGCTGCTGCCTGGCGGAGATTTTCGACGTTCCGACTTCTTTTTTTTTCTCTCAAGGGTACGAGAAACAGAGTGAGAGGGAGAGGGATGGAGACTGAAAAACCTGCTCGCAGCCGATTTACCCCGTGGGGTAACCTTCGATTCGTGGGCCTCTTGGCCGTTTCGTATGATAAATATATTTGAATGAGAGAGAGAGAGTATATTCGAGCAGAGAGAAAGAGGCGAAGGCGTGTGTGTTACTTCGATTCAAGGTGATCGCAGCCGTGCCTGCTAACGTAATCGTTACGAATTTATCTCGCATTATGCGTGTTACCATAACCTAGATCTCCGTTCATTTTTGTTACCGTTTCACTTTGGCGTGCGTCATCGATTATGTCTTGTATTTTCAATCTTGCTAGGCTTGAATTAAGTTCAGATGTTTGAATTCTAGTCCAGGGATCAAATTCAAATTATACAGTAATCTCGCGTTATAATGTCGGAATTATATCAAGATGCTACTGTAATTTTCAATGAAAAGTTTTTGCCTCCAAGTAAATGTCAATTAAATTATGATGTTCTATCCCTTGAATATATTTTTTCAACAAAAAAACGTTTCTAACTTCATTTATATTGAACATTACAAGTGTCTCTTGCTCTAATACATCATTATAACGCGAGACCACTGCAATACGCTTTATCCTTCTTATCAATCAAGATATTCGATGTACTTCTGCAGAATCGTATTTCTTACTATTTGTAAGAATTTTACCTATCCGCGCACTTCTATTTCAGCCTCTAACGAGAACCGACCTTTCCAAGAACTATCGGCATCAGCCAGAAAAAAACCGCACTTCAGCACTGCTGCAGAGTTAATTATCACTTTCTCCCTAATGCCGTACTTTTTCATTTGAACGGTGCTCCTCCGCGCGGGGTCCTGCCTCGGCCCTTTCTTCCGCGCGCAATCGTGAAAAAGGGCCCTAATACACGGCGATTCTTCCTAAGTAAAGAATTCACGAGTGCCGAGACGTGCTTGGCCCGGGCTCTCGGCGCCCAACAACAATATCCTCATTAGCCGTAACACGTACAAAGCGTATTATCGATCACATGGCTCTCCGCGGCGAGAGAGAGAGAGAGAGAGAGACAGCTCATATTATCTCCGTCGTTGCGCGCGCGCCTACGCTTTCAGACTGCACGAGAGAGGGAGAGAGAGCTCGCCTGCGATGATTGCGCGGCTTTCGGCGGATCGTTATGTAGTGTATATCTGTATGCTCTCGATTGTTTTCACTTTTCTTTTATTTCTGCTCCGAGAGGTGGGAAGGAAATAGCCGTGCTTTGGCGGATGCCGATGGTTATTTTCCTTTAACTACTCGCTTGGAGATGAGGATTAAAGCTTGATAACGCTAATTAGCGAAGATTTATTTAATTTGAGTTCATTAGCACTTATCAACCTTCTCCACTTTTAGTTAATTCTACATGTACATTTATTTGTATCAGCCAATTCTTTCCCCATATCAATATTTATTTACATCAGCTCCTTCTTTCCACGCATATGTTGAAAATGTTACCGAATCGGTATCGAAAAAATTCCTCGCGCCTTTTTCCTCGTAATCAATGCATCGATATGCATTTAAAAATAAATTTATCAAGCAACGATTCGTTACGGATTTCTGCAGCCTTCGAAAGAAAGGCCGGTCAAGGTGTACCGGTTTTTCGGCGAATTCACGTTCGATCAGCCGCCTCGTTTCACACCAGGCGAACTTCTTCTCGAGGAGGCACGAGGGGGGAGGGGGGCGAGAAAGTCACCCGGACAGAGCCGGAAGTTGTTTTCGTGCCTGTCCTGCCGAAGTATTCGAAGCACAGCACAGCAGAGCGGAAAGCTCGAGGCGCCCACTGGCTGCTGCTGCTGCCGCTGCTTTGCCGCCTATCTCGTATTGATTCGCTTTCGCGGCTCGCCGTCAAACCGAATTACCGCCGAATGCCTCCACGTTCTCCCCCGCGTTCTATCTCTATCGCTCTCGCTCGCTCGCTCGCTCGCTCGCGATGCCGGTTATTCGCTATACGTGTCTTTCTGCGCCTTTTTAATACCAGCGCGTGCAGTTATTATTTTTCCGTGTGATCTGGGCCCTTGTGTGTTGCGCAACTCGACTTTCTATCTGAATGCGATTTTTGGAAAAGAGGCTGATTCTTAGCTGAACGGAGAATAAAAATGATTACGTTACTAGATAGAC
Organism: Gastracanthus pulcherrimus; assembly: GCA_949152435.1. Lineage (NCBI taxonomy): Eukaryota > Metazoa > Arthropoda > Insecta > Hymenoptera > Pteromalidae > Gastracanthus > Gastracanthus pulcherrimus. The sequence goes on along the minus strand of OX424576.1, from coordinate 3,152,962 downwards.
TAGTGATAAGGATATAATAAGAAATGTGGGGATTCCTTATCCAACTATCTATAAGATTAATTACAAGATTGCATTGTGAGTCATAGGCGGATGAGCTATTAATGCTATATATCATAATTACAATTATATTCCATTTTTAGCGCAATCTGCGAAAGAAAAATAATGAGCGAAAATAGCGCGAAAGCACTTGATATTTCTACAATTAATTAAGTAATCTAACGCTATAGTGCGACCTTAGAACCAAAAGGTTCCAGAACTTGTTTTTACTAAAAATGAATTTTTGGTCTGACTGATTACTTTAATGTATTCTCTATTCGATGGTCGTAAATGTTGCAATATACACTTTATCAATTATTTTAGAACCGAAACTAAAGGTTCTATCTTGGCAACGTGCCGAATCGTATAGTTGTAGGTATATAATTATTTATAAATCTTATTTCTAATTATAAAAAATCATATCTCTTTATTGTGTGAATGTTCAGATTCGTCCTAAAAGCTTGATATTATATAGGTTATTTTGTTTAAATCAATCATCATCTTATTTAACCCTCGAAGTCTAAGAAATAGAATTCTTTGTTGAACATTTTGGATATAGGTATACAATAAATTTATATTTTTACTTTTTTAGTTTTCTCAACTTTTTTGCGGTTAAAAATAACTTAGACCCGTCTTACGATATCGAAAATGATCCACTTCGACCTGATGCATGCATTTAGTTTGCGTAATTTCGAGTTTATCACGCAAAAATCTTTAAAAAAAACGAAATGTATAGAGAATCCATCCGGATTTAAACGGATAATTAGGATATAAAACTAATTAAAGTAAAAGTATTAGCCATTAAAAAGCGAACCCAACTTTACATCTTTATACACTTACGTTAACAGGCTAACGGTTTCATATTGGTGAATTTTATCACAAGTTTGAGTTTGAGGTTTTCAAAAGTTTTCTCAAAGTCAAATTTAATTATAACATTAGATTTGAGCTTTACTGTGACAGGTTATAAGTTCTTTTTATTGAATTAACAAGTAACATTTCACATTTCTCGGAGTGAAATTCTCAATCATATTTCTCTTGGAAACCTGTCAAAATTTGATTTAGAACCCTTTGGTTCTGAGGTCGTGAATTTATCTTTTATGGTCTTTAAACATGCATATTTTAACATTTTGTATACATATCTAGATTTTCATTTAAGGGAAAAGTACCAGTAACCTGGACGCTTGGAAGTAAACAAATGCATTTGTTAATTCTCAAATCAACACGATTCTACAATGTTTTATTATACCCTGCAAAAAATAAATCTAATTTTCTACCGAACAAATTTATAAACTATTTTTTTTACGTTTTATAATAAGAGAGATTAATTAAAATGTATTTTTGCAACTCGCTATCCTGGGTATTACTACCTCAATTAAATCTTGTTTCTTTTAATAAAAATAGTATGATTACCATTCTGTTTTAAACATCGATGCACGCAGATTAAAAGTTTTAAGCTGGTGATAATAAGCTAGTCACCTAACCTGTGATATTATAAAGTGGGATATGACGTTACGCTACAATTTGAAATATGTACATTCCTAAAAACTAAACATCAACAGTAGCATTATTAAAAATTTCATTCAAATGTTTTAGGTTTATTATATGGACGAACTAGTAATAATTACTATGGAAAACTTAATTTCCGTGCGGTTTAATCTGAGTTTGAGTCATGGTAAAATTTCTGATATTGGTTTGCGCTTTACAATATAACTTTGAAAGCAATTACTCAATAAACACTTTAAACCTCACAAATTGAAGCTAAGTAGTATATATTTAATAATGGAGGTCGGGAAAGCTTACATCTCAACTAGTTCTATCTCAACTATACTCTATTGAAATTAAGTATACAAAAATTTTTTTAACCACAAGGAGATTATTATTAAACAGAAAAACGTGTTCACATCGTAATATTAACATATTTTCACTTAAATAACTTCGAAGTAGAATTTTTTATCTGTAGACTTGTAGAACTTTTAAAATATCGTCGTACGTGCACTCATATCATTATTAAACATTTTTTTAACGTATTCAGATTCTATACATATTTAAATGTATTAAGATCATAACAGCATATGATTTCATAAAATTATTTTAATTAAAGGCTAACTTGTACTCAATAAGAACATATTCTCGCGTTTATCCAAGTATACTAGATTGTGTCCAGTCATTGATACTTTTACCTTATTAAACATTTTAATAATCAATCCTGTTCTTGAGTAGTAATCGTTATTATTCGTTTTCTCCGTGCACCTGACATGAACTCTCATTGTCTGATAGGTTTCACGCTTAAATATTTGAAGTGAAATTTCACTAGTTCTGTCTAAAAGATGAATCGAATGAACCTCTCGTAATGAATACACATATTACTTGTGCTAGTTGAGACGAAAGTCATTCAGTAAACAGTTCTGGCTCTTCAGAATTTTTAAGTTTATTGATAATGATGTAACTTTTACCGTGTATGTTTAGAAATTACTAACAAGGTGCAGTGCTGATTAATTAGATGTTTGAGTGGTTTACTAATACGTTCGTATCGATTTTTTGATTGAATGTTATGTAAATTCATTAAGCAATATTTTAATTACATCATTGGCAGTTCTAATAATACTATTGAAATTTTCCGAACACCATTGAGCTTCTCAAATTTTCATGCTGAATCCATCATAATACTGTACAGAAAAAAGTTATACTCGGTAAAGTTACAAGTCGTCTACGCGAACTTTATAACAAGCCTCTTTGCAAAGTTCACCTACATATTTCAAGTAACTTCTGCAAAGTTATGCTTTACATCTAATAACAAATAGTAGGCTATTTTTAACTCCTTGCTTTACATCTCCGCCTAAAAATACTCGACTATAAAATAATTCTCATGAAATATTAAGCCAGCTACCGGCATAATTCAACTACCCTCCACTCTGCCAATTAATTTCCAAGAAGCGCAACGCAACGCCGTCGTAAAAACATTTTTTTTAAAACTGCCTTCCCTCCTTAATTCACCTCCAGTGATGGCAGCATCCAGCGGTGGCAAAAATCGATGGCAACTCATCTCCACATTCATTATAAAAGCTTCGTCGGCTGGCGGGGAGGCGCGGGCGACGATATTCCTCCGCTCGCCTCTCGTAAATTGAACGAAACGCTAACTAGTTCCGTAGTCGAGTTAAATGGCCAGTGCAGCAGCAGAGGCAGGCGGGCAGGCAGCTGGCGAGCGACCTCCTACTCCTCCTCGCCCTACTGCACAATTTCCACGCCAACGAACTCGAATGTCTCTTTCTCACTTACTCTCGCTCTCTCTCTCTCTCTCTTTCTCTTTTCCTCTCTTCGTTACATGAATTCGACAGAATTTTCGTTCGAGTATAAATGTGTGTGTGTGTGTGTGTGTGTGTGTGTGTGTGTGTACACAATGGTCGAAGCTGGCGCTACAGCGATGACGGCTCGTGGGGGGAGAGAAAGGAAGGAAGCGTGTATAACGAGTGGGTGGATGGCCTCGTCGACGGCCCGCTCTTTTTTATGTAACGAAAACGCGAAAGCGCGCGCCCCGCGAGATAAGCAGAGAAGGAGCGACCGATGGAAGAGATATATAGCGGGGCGCTCTCTGGACGCCTAATTTCGAATGCGATCGTGCGCAAGACTCGTCGACGACGAGGTTCGTGCTAGGGAAGGGAGAGAGAGATGTGGCGAACTTTCGCTTTTATTTTCTGCTAGATTTTCGTGTTTTATGTATATATACTGGCTTGCCTGCCACTGTATCGAAAATCGATTTTTCCGTGTCACGGAGATTTTATTTATGTTTCGAGTTTGAATATTTATGGAGAGTGTGTTAAAATGGAGGAAGAATACGATCTTCTATTTTGTATTGTATATCATATTTATTTCAATAACAGGTCAAACTTGTGTATGTGTATAGTTTTTTAAAGTTTCTGAGAACTTGGAAAAAAAATAGTGTTCGAAAAATTCTTTTGCTTGTTATTTGTTATACTCGTCTGCCAAGGCCATGGACAACTACGTCACTCGAATACGCGTACAAGTTTTCTATTTTTTTAAGCTCAAGTCGCATTCTCAGTGAGTAGCGGGGTTGACTCTTGTTACAGTATATGAATATGTATACTATTACACAGGAGAAGATGAGGCGATATGTGTCTAGATATCTCTTCGTTTTTTCGTTACGAATAGGCCCTTGGCCTCTGATAAGATCGTATTTGAGAAACTTCGATGAGCCAGAAACGCTGAAATTGGTTAAAACTTGATTAGAACGGTGAATTCCTGCAGTCCAAAGACATAATAGCCATGACCGACTGAGCAAATGCGGTTCTGATTAAACAACTTCTTTTTAATACTTTCATTACAGAATATGTTAATTTTATATATTACAAATTACTTCATCAGCATAACTTTTGGCCTGATTTACTTTTGGATAAAACTTTCGTGATCAACTAACTACTTTAATATCGCAAGTTCTTTAAATGTAAAGAAAAGAATCGTAACTTTAATAGTCGTAAAACCAATTGTCTAAATTGGTGAACTCAATTACTTAAGGCTGTATATTTCTAAATAAATATAATTTTATTAAGTTGACAATTGTTACCGTTAACTATGCGATAATTTTTTAGTGAAGAACTACAAACTTTTCTCCCCCAAAGGAAAATTAAGTCTACTGTAATTTCTCACTTTATCAATCTACTTAAATTATATTTTGTAAATTGTGTTTTCTAGATATTTAGAAATTTAGATGATTTTTGATTTAGTACATATAAAAAATGTGAATGTGTAAAAAGTTTCGAAAAATATGTAGAAAGCTTTAAAATTTAATTTCACTGAATAAAAAATACGAATAAATCATGAAAACTTCACATTTTCCTGAGCTCCAAAATTTGGCGTTTTTTTCACACCCGCCTTTCTGTACTTAATGCATGAAGGATAATCTCTCTGATTTACACTCATTCCATAACACGCATTAATCCTAGTATTTTCACAAAACTGAAACGAACTCTCGCCACAATATATAATCACTTCCCTCCCGCATTACGCGGATGCCGCTCAGCAGAGTGCACACCGCGCCATTCTGCCGAGTCACATTTTTTAAAAAACGAACTCGCGCGCTTGAGAAATCGAATGGGGAAGCTAGGCAGGCGAGGACTACCCGACTGCCGCAGGACCATAAAACATCGCGAGGATTAGGCGCTGCCGCGCCGGCCGGCCGGTTAGAATAGAGCACGGACTCGGCGATAGCCACGCGATTACGTACGTGGGCTCTCTGTGGGAGACTCTGCGATGTTGCGCTGCAATAGCGGAGAAAGAGCTAGCGAGGGAGCAGCGTAGCGAAAGAAAAATTGTTGCGAAAGATCGCCGGCTCGTTGGCGTGGCCGCGGGACTCTTCCGAAGTGGGAAACGTAATTATGTGCTCGCTTCTATCTGGCCGTCTCTGTCTCGCCTCTTTCGAGTCCGAAAACTTTCACGTGCCTCCGCGCGGCATAATCAATTAGGCGCCCGGCCTCGCCTGCCGCTCGTGTACTGTAGTTTTGCGGCATCGTCGTGGCGCTCTGCACGTGTGCCAGAAAAATATCTCGGCTGAAAGGCTTGTCGCTTGAAAATTTTAGGCGTTGGATTGCGAATTCTTGAGGTTGGCTTGTTGAGTGATTCTGTTTTCACTTGTCGTTTATTTGTCTACTATTTCAAGTCCTCGGTTTGCTTTGTATTTTACTCTAATCTGTTTCTGTAATATAAAATGTTGGTATTGTTTTAGAATACAGCAAATTTCATTAATTTGTCAAGCTTTCTAATTTTGAATTTGGTACTTATTCACATTCTTATGAGCGCCCGTATAATCACTTTCTAAGATACACATTGCACGACAGATTGTCTTTTAGGTGTAGCAGTTGTTAAACAATATAGTGTACAATAAAGACGATTGTCATAAGCATAAGAAAAATCATAAACATAACATACCTTTCACCCATCGACCCTTTAAATACTTAACAAAAGGTATTTATTTAAGAAAAATCAAACTTTGGTACATCATAATGAGTTTTGGAAGAAAGTTTCAGCGAATACATTTATACTAACAGTTTTGGCACTGTGAAAACGGGATTAAGATAGGTATTTTCTAATCGTAACGCCTAAGATGGATCTTTTCTCTTAAGGAGGTTCGAGCGTCATGGTCCGATAAAAAATAACATTTTGGTAAATACGTAGCAGATTAATGTCTAATCTTTAATATAATCATGCTATATTGTCCTACAGGAAGTACTGCAAACATATTTATAAAAAAAAATAATAATATCTTGATTTATTAATAACAAAAAAAACAAATTTTGTAAAAATAGAGAGAAAATCTTTTTACTATAAAGAAATGTTTTTTAACCTCACTGTAAAAATTTCAAATAATTTAGGAAGATTTTCGTAAAGATATGGTAGTATAAAGAAAAATCATGTATTTTTATGCGCAAAACAGTAAAATTTTCACGAAAGAAACTTGACGATTTTTACGATATAAAGAATCATTATTTAAAGTCGCTGTAATTTCAAGCAGGTAAAGCATTTTTTCAAAAAGATATGATAGTGAACAGAAAATTCATATATTCATATAAACCGAATAAAAGACATTTCAAAAAAGTTTTTCTCATTAACGAGCTTCCTAAATGATTTAAAATTTTAGCAGTGTTTAAGTTACCATTTTTGTTAACAAGTACATTTTTTTTAGAACGTTGCCTTCATTTTCATTTTGGCGTCCGAACCTCCTTAACTCATTATCGCGAATCGTGCATTACTAGTAGTAAGGTCATAAAATCTATTATGTTAGATTGCCCACCTAATTTTTTACTTTCTAAGCTGAAAAAGCACTTAAATAATTGATCATACGTTACTGAGTATACATAAAAAGTTTAAGAAAATGAAGTAGAAACCATGATTTATTAACACCAATGCAGGTCACAACGGTACGGTTTCGGGCGTTGTCCACGTTAAAGGGTTAAGGACGTTCACCGGCTAATCGATTTATTATATATTTGCTTTAAATTTTGACAGAATATTATTAATAGTATTATGTATGCACCCACAAAACTATAAAAATCGTGCCGATACCAAAATGGAAATATTCAATGTCAAAGTTACGAGTCTTAAGGAGATGCCAGATACCGACATTACAGGTTTTCGTTTTATTCAGGGAATACATGAGATTTTTAAATTTCGCGAACGTACGCACAATCTATTAATCACTTAGAATGTGCACACGTTCGTAAAATTGCGTTAAAGGAAAAAATAACTGCGTAAAACGAAAAATCGATAATGTAATGTCGGTATCGGGTACAAGGTACAGGGCTCCGGTCTCCCCTTAACACGTTAGGTATAGGTTAAGCATGTGCTAAAGACATTTTAATTTGTAACCGCAGAAATTAATTATATATTTCCCTGAGAAACTAATATGTTGTAAATAATTACTACCTGTATTACATAAAGCAAAAAATTTTAAATTAGCAGTCTACTTTCAAAGATATGGCAAAGTAAACATTATTGTCTGTGTTATTAGTATATCTTTATTGTGGTACAGTCTGTAGAAAAGTTTATACCGCACTTAACTACATTTAATATTTTAACATTTTAATTTATTAATTGAACACATTAAGTTATAAGTAATGCCGTTTAATCATGATTTGAAATATAAATGAACTTTCTAATCTTATTATCACCGGGGAACTACCGTAAGGGTGCATCGACTTTATGCCTAAATCCTGGGCTGTGATGAAACAATTCATCGAAGAGTATACTTATGAAACACAAAAACATTTTTAATCTCTAGTTAATAGGGGCTAGTAAAATTGCGGACATCCCTCCCCCTCATTCAATCAATAGGAAATCGAAGTTAAATCACATGATAATCTGAAATCATTTCTTTTTGATTCTGGTTAATATTTGAAATCATTATAGAAATCACTCGAAATCATTATTTGACATAGTATTAAATCATGTCAAGCCAGAAGTCATAAAAATCATCACCAGAACTCAACCTCAAAATTTGTAAAGTAATGTATTGACGTATGCTCTTCTTTCAATTATCAATCTAAAATCTTTCGTGTGCAGAATTACCACTAAGTTTTACGTTATACATAAACCTTTAGTATGGGTGAAATGTTTTTTTTAAGTATATAAGTATGAGTTTAAGTGTAAGTGTAAGTATAAGTCTCGGCTATGCATTCGAACCTGAAATATGTAATCATTTGTACCCCTACTTTACTAAGGAGATACTAGGTACTATTTTTGCAATAAAATTCGTGAACATTTGAAAAAATATTGTATAAAACTGTTAATTGAAAAACATTTTTTTTTATATTAACTTTAAAATCCTATAACCTAATTCCATTGCTTAGGTAAATTAACAAAATAAAATAATATACTTTTCATCACTTAACCTATAAGATTTTGGTCTGTGATTTTCTATATGAAATTTATTTTTCATGTTCATAAATATTTTAAAGTATAAACTAATACAAAATAATATACCTTACTAAAAAATTTTCATTTATCAATTAAACAATAAATAAAAATGTGAATATTATTTATAGAAAGCTTATAACTTATTTTACACAAATCAAGCTACCCTGGAAAGGAAATTTGATTCTGATGCGTATTTTTTGAGAAGAACGAAATTTTCGAATGTATTTTATCGGCGAATAAAGTAGGTCTGACGCACCCCCTTAAATATAGTAGTAGGAGGTTATTGGATAAAACTCTGAACTAACTAAATTTGTATCCTGCTAAAATCTGTATTCCAAGGACATAAATATTGTAATCTCACTCTATAACATACTTAACAAACCCACCCAATCCCCAATTTTTAAAAATTACCACACACTCATACCGCATATCGATTAGCCTTCAAAAGCCCTCCGCCACCGCTCAGCTCTCGAAATATAAAGTATCCTCGCAAACCCTGCCAATAAAGACTAATCTCGCGTCATTAATCGCCGCACCTGATCAAATCTCACGACGACGACGACGACGTCGCGGCGCGCTCGTCCCTATACCTTTCCCCCCGCAAGTCTCACCGAGCGCACTCGCGAGAGAGAGCGAGAGAAAGAGAGTCGAGTCGGTTCGCGCGAGGACAGTGGCCGTGACCCGAGTCTCCTCGAGCCCGTTGGCCGCTACACAGGCAGGCGGAGCGCGCTACTCCTCGACTCCCGGGGTGGAGGGGTGGGGGGATGGGTCGCTGGCCCCGCGCTGCTGCTAATACAACTCGCTCGCTACCGCTGTCTATACGCGTGGACGTGTACACGCGTATCTCGAGCTGGCTGCGCTAAACGTGCATGTAACGAGACGGCGGAATCAATTATGACGCCGACGGGGATGTGACGCCTGCGACCGACGGGATCGACACACTGCCGGAGCGTGCTCTCGGTGAATTATACACGCCGAATGGACTCGCTCGTGGCTGTTGGGGAGGAGAGAGTTCGATTTTAGGAGGGAAACTCGTGCGTTTATGGCTCTGCCTCTATTGGCTGCTTGGTTATTTGAGTTGGCAGATTCTTTTGCATGATTATATGGATTTATGCCTATAGGAGAGTGTAGAAATGCTTCCTCAAAGAGGAAGCTTTCTGATAGTAAAAAAAAAGTTTTTCTAAAAACGTGTTAGAAACATGTTTTGAGATAGAAGGAATCAAAATACACTATTATTAGAATATGTCCGTGTATGGATGTGTGTGTATGTCGACATATTAAAAAGCAATAGATTTGTATTTTTTATTTTTCACCCCAGTATTTAATAGAATAAATAATTTCATATTGGAACATTTTTTTAAGTTTGAGGAAGCGAAGTGCTAATGAATTGGCAGCGGTCTTCTTTGTGTAATGGTAGATACTTTGTAAACATGGAATATTTCAATACGTAAAGTAGTTCGAATTTTTTGTCGGCGAAGAAATACTTTAAATTGGCGACTTTTTAATTGCAATTGAATTCTTTTTCACGGTAATCAACACTTCTATATATAATTTTGTTTTGTTTCGAAATACAAATCACAATTTTTGTATATTAAATAACTCGACTGTTTTTGGAATAAATATAAGATAATTTTTTAAATAATTTGATTTTGAAAGTATCATCTATCCCTGATTATTAATGACTATGGATAATAAGTATGATAACTTAAGCAGCTTACACTGACAGAATTCAGCACACTCATGGTGATCGCCCACTAAACTGGGTTAGGATAGAGTATTACGTAGGGTGGATCAATTCGGAATGATAACGGAAAATGAATGACTGTTCGCAAGTCACTTAGGACTCCACTCTCGAGCGCGTTTCACGGTTTCTAATTTACCAAGTCGATTAGGTAATCGTTATTATCCTTTACCTCGACTAGATCTAGTAAATAAACAATTGTAACCAGTACTTTTTTTATGTTTCAAACCTGTGATTATTTTTATTATTTTTACTAGGGTAAAAGTCGCTTTTTGCGCTGAGAGAGCGAGAGAAATTGTGTATGGATTTTTTTCCTCTATATTGCGTCGGGTACACGTAATGCGCGAGTGAACGCGCGCAAAAATTCTTTAGTGGGTTTGCATGACTTTTACACGAAGTCTAACTGTGGGAGAAATAGTTTAGAGAAAGCGACTGCATTTGGATTTTAAAGTGAAAATTACTTATTTTTTTCTTCGCTAGTTAGTGAATAGTTGGCGTGATTAATGTTTCATGGAAATCTCGTGCAGCCAGAATTTGCTGGATTGCAAAAAATTTCTTCTCATACATTTTTTCTTCATTTTCAAATGAAAACATTTCCTCTTACTTGCCTTTTACAGCAACGTTTTACAGAAATATATGTAAATCACATATTTCAGCTATATTCGTGTTTTTCATCTTATACTATACATCTTACGAATGTCATTATATATATAGTAACCGAATTTAAAAATATTAGCATACATGCAATAGTTGATGAAATTTCGTATTCCTTACTTACTTCACTTGAAAAAACTGCTTTCCGAAGTTTCAATAAAACATGCAGACCTTGCATTTCTCTCCATGTAAAGAAAAATATTCAATTCAGTAAAGAAATCGCTGATTGAAGTTTTAAAATTCAATTTCCAAGTCTTTAACAATACCACCGTTCCACCTGCATACGCATGTATAATTTGTGTTTTCGCCTGTTTACCGCGATGTCCGCAAACGTCGAGCTCCCCTTTCCCTTCCGGCTTTATCTTCTCGCCCGACTATAAACCCACGACGCGCGCTCGCGCTCTTCTCAATTTTGCTATCCACATCCCCCTCTCCCTTTTTTTTTCAATCTTTTTTCCACCGCTGCAGTCTTGCGTGTACGCATTCGAAGTCCGCGTCGCGCAGAGCCTTTGTCTCTTTCATTTTCCAGCGGCGGTTGTGCTGGCGCGCGTTCTCCCCTTTCACCGTGCTTCTCTCGTTCGTTCGTTCGGAGCAAACGTAGAGAGAGAGAGAGAGAGAGAGAGAGAGAGAGAGAGAGAGAGAGAGAGAGAGAGAGAGAGAGAGAGAGAGAGAGAGAGCCGCCCCCGACGAGGCGGCGGTCGATACGCGCGCCGCCGGCCGCAGCGTTATCAGCGCAAGCGACCCCCTCGACTGACCGAGCCTCTGTGCGCACTACTCGTCTCGTGTACTCTTTCCCTTACCTGGGCCGAACTTGCACCAAGCGTCGCCGCGCGCTCGCCTCTTATAACAGCGCCGCGGAGGATCGACCTCTCGAGTGGCTGCGTTATTGCTCGCGCGCTCGAGGAGTTAGAGAGAGAGGGGAGAGAGGTGAGAGGGCAGCGAGAGAGAGAGGGAGAGTTTTACGCGGTGGTGCTGCGAGGACGAGAAGGAGGAGGACACTTTCGGATCTCGGAGAGAGAAAATTAAACTGACCACTTCTCCAGATTGAGCTTGGCGTTTCGCACTCGACGCCAGAAGCTGTACGCAGCTTTTTCTTCTTGTTTTGATACGATTGCTTGCTGGTTTTGGTTATTCAAATAAGTGAAATAATTAAGATTATTTTTCGCCCTGTTGAAACTAATATTGTTTGTATTGTTTGTATACCAGAACTTGTAGTCCCTAAATAATACTTGCATTTATGTTATATATTTTAAGAGAGTTAGCCACCGGAAAGTCAATAATAGGTGATTTAGTAAGAAAGGTTTTTATTATTATTAATAATTACATATATTGTAAAACTGGAAATAAAAAGTAATAAAATATAATAATAAATACTAAAAAGCATTGTTTTTCTTTGACTAGTCATCAATCAATTAGTTTTCTGTTAGCTGTAGCTATAGAAAACCTCAATAAATAAGCATATCTTACATTATAATAAAAAAATGTGTGGACACAGTAAGAAAAAGAATGGACATAGTGAATACTCGGCTGTAACTACTATCAGAATAAGCTCCTGATGATTTCCTGGGTTGGTCAGAGCAATTAGGTTAGGTAGGGTGCTTGCATCTTATTGCTTGTTTAGTTTAGTTAGGTTAGGTTAAGTTAGGTTGTTTACAGTGCCGTTTCTGCCCGGTACTGTATCACTTTCTAAAGAAATTTTGTTGAATCTATCTCTAACTGAATTTATTTTTATTTTATTATAAAATTGAGAAAATTTAAAGAGCATAGATTAATTATGCATTAAATGATATTCGTTGACTGATAATAAACATGGATTTGAATATAGAAACTTGCGCTGCGTTTCATCAGCTAATTGTTGCGGTTGTATGATAATAGCGGTAGTTTCCTGTTACTATACTATTTAGCAATTATTCAGTTCCAGCTTTTATTTTAGTGCTTATAGAAAACTTCTTTGTTTGTCAGAAAACTTAAAATAAACTTTTATAAATGGTAACAAATTTTAACCTGGGACCTGTTTGAAACTATTTTGTTCTATTCGTTTCCATAATATATTCGATTGATGAGCATTTTTTTCAAGCATTATCAATTTAATAATATGAAAATATGATAATCTCACAAATATTAAATATAATAAAGTAATGGAACGTAATGGAACGAATCTTTCGTTCTGGTCCCTGATTTTAACATATTTTTTCTGCTAAAATACGTTAACAGGCGCTTTGTCAGTTTAGACAGATAAAATCTCAATGAATGGAGTATTTAAAGGGCGATGTGTACTGTGACCTTCAAGTTTGCGTCGATGTATGTACTAATTAACCTACTAAAATCAAAAATAACAAATAAATAACTTTTTATGTAGTAAATATTATACTAGCAAGGAGAGTACCGGAGTCTGGGGTAAGAATATTATAAAACTTTGGGGATCGTTTTCTGGTAACTAAAAATAACACCCAATGCCAGTATTTTTATTCAATGTGCTCCAGAATGGTTCATATACGCAAAGCTGAAAATAATAAGATATATGTAAATTTACTATCAATATTAATAAAATAGGCTGATCTACTGCGCAAAGGCTCCTTTAATAAAACTGCGGGCATTGGGCTTCATTTCTTGGTACCAAAAAATGATAATCTGTATCTCGGACTCTGTGTACCCTTGTAATAGTAATTGAGAAAGTTCCATTGAGGATTCCGCTTGTTTGATGATGTCAAACGCAGAAAAGCGCCAAATAAAAAAGATATTCAGGATAATCGTTGAAAACGTGCTTCTGCGCATGCACATTGAGAACTAAGTTAATAAATTAGCGCTTTTTACGTATTAACATAATAATTTTTCATTATACATTTATATGAATTTTATTTTTCATTATAGTTCACAATACTTTAGAATGAAATTTAAATAAAATGATTAAACGAAAAATGAAACCAACCATGCGACCCTGGTTTGATAGGGTATCCACCGCTATACCGGAAGCCACCTTCAGTAAATGATTCATTTACTGCAAAGAATCTCTTTTTTTACAAGTTAAGTGTATCGGCTGTATGAAACAGATTTTCTTAGGCTTTGGGAGATTTATTTTCTGGTACCTAAAAATTACTATTTAATAGTACAAGTAAGAGTGACTAACATAGTCTTAATCTTCATATACAAGCTATGGTCTCAAAAATATTCGTTCTTTTTCGTGAAAAGTAGCATTCATTATGTACTTCAACTTTATTCATACAATGAACATATCCCGAATTGTAAGGTAAGGTGATCGAATTTGGGTCCGAGTTCGCAAATATTAATCGATCATTGGCTAACGGTTTTGCGTACTCACGGAGGAGACGGTCCTCCCATTCAGTACATTTCTTGTACCTAAAAATAAAGCCCAGTACCTGTGGTTTTATCCAATAGGCCTTCCTACGTTAGATACTTATTTCACTTATTTCATTAACGTATATATGTGTGTGTGTGTGTGTGTGTGTGTGTGTGTGTGTGTGTGTGTGTGTGTGTGTGTGTGTGTGCGCGTGCGTGCGTGCGTGCGTGCGTGCGCGCGCGCGCGTGTGTGTGTATATATATATGCAACGATTATATATATGATTATTAACATTGCCCATATGAGTAATGATAATGTTATTTGGTTCTATCTCAGGTTTGAAGACTCATTGGATAAAACTACGGTTAATTTACTTCATTTTTAAGCTCCAAAAGTCGATTCCTAAAATTTCATCAAAATCTGACATTCGACCTCCGCAGTCTCTCCTTATCAGTTAGAAAAATTCTACTGAGTCATATTGGAGTGCCTTGACCTAAATTCGATCACCTTATCTTAAGGGCACTCTCTGACCAAACATGTTCAATTAATCAAATTTATTTTTTTCATATTTCCATCCAAAATCATGTTAATGTAATCCTGGTAAAAAATCTAGGCTGGGTTCTAGACAGAAATTAGCTGGATTTTCCAAATCTGCTAAGTCTGATTAATGGATTAGCTAAAAACTAATCAATAAGCGATATACTTTTTAGCTAATTTCTAGCTAGAATTGGCTTAACATTCTAGTTAATCTGAAATTGATAAAGTAAGTAATTAATAGGTTAATAATATTAATCATATTACATCAAGTATTTTACTAATTTTTGTAGGTTGAAAAAAATTGGTTCTCAGGTTATTCATTTGTATAATCTCACGTGCTTTTACAAAGTATTACTTACCTAATTAAAAAGTATCGAAGCTCATAGTATTGAATTGTTTTTATTAACGAAATATTTATTAGACATTGCGTAAAATATGTATGTATAATAATTATTGTTACTTTAAAAATAGTAGTAGAAATCGAATACTGTAACGATTAACGAACTTTTGAGGAAACAATTAATTAGTAAACAAATATTAGCAGTCTTACAATAAACTTTTATCTCAAAATTTTTAATTTTGCGACATCAATCACAAAATGTTTGTTTAACTAGCTTACTACTTCTCGGGAGAAAAATAAATGGTTATTAAATACGTGTAGTATTACATATGCGTAGGTCAATATGTTTGTAGATTGCTATTTATTAATACCAATATTAATATTTGCATCATACTTTATTGAACGATCAGTACGTATATTATTAAAAATTAATAAATTATATAGAAACAAAATAGAAATAGATTAGATGGCATTCAAAATTTGTACTAGCTTTAAGAATCTAGATAGATATTAGCTATAATTGCCTTACTATTATATACTTTACATTTTGCATATTTCATTAATCTGGCTATTAATTAATAAGCTAACTAGATATTATGGCAATTTTATTATCAAAGAAAATTTTAAACCGAAATGCCCAACGGTATAGATATAATAGGCAAGTAAGCGGTCCAAGGTCCTTGGCTAGAACTATCCATATGAAATTAAATGTATAGCAATTTTAAGTAGGACTCATAATAAAGGTCGAATTACATAAAAACTAAATTGAAGACTTTAATTTAGGGCCACTTAATAAACAATAATGTTTATCTGTCATTTAAACTTTTCAAATGAGTGTATTATATGTTTAGGGGATACAAATTAAATAATAGAATAAATTGCTCTAGGTTTCTTTTGCATAAAATGACGATCCAGTATCTGACATGGTTTTCAAAATATTCAATATCAGTATAGGTAATTTTTTATGTTTTGGAATGTTTCGTAAACGCAAAATAATAAAATCGATTTGTTCTCACACAATTGAAAAACATAACTTTATACTTCTAGACTATTCTTTAAGATAATTTTATAATAGAAAAATAGAGAATTATTCATTTAGAACAGTACAGGATTCTCAAAATGATGATGGCCCAGGCTACCCGCTGGTCCTGTCTATAAATTCATCATTGCTAGCCTTCTAGATATTAGAAAACATTTCTCAAAGTCTCATTACAATTTGTTTCCTGCAGTTGGTACACATTTCTTTTGATGAATGTAATTATTATAACTTACTCGTGTTTTTTTCTTTCTCGATCAATTGTTAACGTCTTTTGAAAAGCTATATATTATTAACTACCTGTTAGAACCCGGCTTACAATCTTCCAAAATATATCCTCTACACATTAGGGTAAGTGTGGGTATTACTGCGCATTTTACAAAGTGGACATAAAATACTACTATTTAGTAAATATTCCTTGAAAAATTATTTATTATCGCATTAACTTTTGAGAATATGCATGTTTATGCAAGAAAAAACCTATTTTCTTTTATATATTTGTATAACTACAGACGTTGACCGCAGTAATACACACCACACCTATGGTTGTATTGCTGCGAGTCCTAACTTGTAAATTGTATACACAGTAATCAACGCACAGTAATACATGCTACAGTGATACAAACTAGCGACAGTGAATGTTTCTAAATTATTTATTAAAAAAATACGCATTCTGGAACCTTTTTTTTATGAATCGATTCTTTAAATGGTTAGATTTGATCTAGAAAGAGAATCACATCATTATTTGTTCTTAGGCGCAATATTTTCAACGCTAAACTTGACCTAATCGAGAACGCCGTAGTAATACGGACACTTACCCTAGTCGAAATCCCATCAAAATAAGTTTAGAGGCTTTTAAGATTAGTTCAAATAAGCAGATGAACATACATACAGACGTTGTACTTTATAGATATAAGAGAACATAGAGATATGCATAGATAGTTTAAGACGTTCAGGAATACGTATTCTACACACTGATCAGAACCCCTTTAAAATATAAGCAAAATTTTGCCGCAAGAGTGGATTAAGTTATCCTGGTTTTTAAAAAAAATTCTTGATTGTTATGCATCCGTCATTTGTGGCAAATACATCCAGCAATACGATGACGCAAGTATACGTTTTTTTTTGACACAAAGAATTATTTTCCTCCGTGTAGTTTCCAAGCTCTATTCTATTAAAGAATGATATTTCCGTGTGTAACAAAATAACAGCAACAACTAAACCGAAAATTATTGCACTAATGAATAGCTACTTTTCAAACTCTTTCAGTGTCAAACATATAATATAATGAATTTGGTGACTGATATAGTTTTGATTTGATCTATTGTCATTTCATTACATTTTCTTGTTATTGTAACTATTTTTAATAACAAATTCAATAACTTAACAGCAGATTATGAATAAAATGACTTTGTATTCAAAATGCCCGAGAAGATGCGAAAGTAAGTGATGAAGAAACGGTGTTATAACAATTAAATATCTAATTACAATTTTTAAGAACTAATATGACACTATTACAGGTGCTACATAACAAATTTAAACGAGTAAACAGTTATAATTTATAAAATAATGTATGAACACCGAATTTCTTCTATCACCACAATAATGTAGCTTGGAAAAATATAAATCAAAAACAAATCAATAAATCTTTAAAATGCTTTTTGATTTTGAATCTTCACCAAATAAACGAAAACTTGTCTTGTTTAATAAAAAATGACCTAACCGTTCCTCAGATATAACCTATAAAATGATTTTTCGAAAAATACATATTCCAGATATATCGGAAAATAAATGACCTTATTATCTAGATCAAAGAACTCATAAAATAATTAGATAATCTTACCAATTACCCACTATTAAACTATATGTCATAAATATGTTAACAACACTTTTTGAATTATTCATAATTTATTCAATAATTATTATTAGATTGAAAAAGATAGATCGAAATGTGTAATTGCATATACACTGGGTTATTGGAACAAAGCGTCCATGTACTAGTAACATAGTACGTTTACTTTACTAAAACACTACACTGAAAAAAGGATATAATTGTAGTTAATATATAAACATATCAACGTCAATAGTTGATATTATAATGGTTACAGTATCGCA
The DNA here is from genome assembly GCA_949152435.1 of Gastracanthus pulcherrimus. Taxonomy (NCBI): domain Eukaryota; kingdom Metazoa; phylum Arthropoda; class Insecta; order Hymenoptera; family Pteromalidae; genus Gastracanthus; species Gastracanthus pulcherrimus. The sequence continues at coordinate 3,134,781 of OX424576.1, read as the reverse complement.
TGTTTGTCGGAGCAAACGCGGCAGACACCTGGTTTAAGGTTAGATTTTTTATATGCGTTGTATTCTGTTTTAAGTATTTATTCATGTATTTAGGTATTTATGTTCATCGCATATTTAAGTCTTAAGACAAAATACAAAACAAAAAGACGTAAAGTTCTAAGATACAAACTGTAACTGTTATAGTATGGACATTTTGCCGGTAGTAGTTAGAATATAAGTTAAATACAGCTGTATCCTTTTCTTACAAGGAGAATTCGCATCCGGGTAACGGATTTTCATGAAACTTTGGAATCGTTTTCTCGTGCCAATAATACCTAATAAAGCCGAATATCCAAATACCAGAATACGATCCCCAGAGTTTTATCAAAATCCGTGACCCGGACTCCGTGAACTCTCTTTGTCAGTGTACTTTTGTAGAAATTCTCAGAATGATAGCTGCAGTTTTACTCCAGCCATCGCGAACCATAAAAAATCAATTTCTTGCTGAAACAGAATAAGATGAGTAAAAAATTTTACTGAATATTGCTCTCGTTACTGATCACAACAAATTCTTTCCAAGCTATAACAGATTGAAAAAATCAACCGTAACAATCGCAAAAAAACAGAACAGTTTGTCTAAAATTTGGGGTCGTGTAAGATAGGTAATTACAGTGTCGTTGAAATGCTTTTACACTAAATCAATGATATTACATCTAACATAAAAATAAAAGAATAAAATTGAAAAAATTTTAAAAACAAAATGAATTGACCAATAAAAAAATTATTTTTTCCCCAATTTTTTATAAACAACCCGTAACAAATTTAATTGATGCATATTGAGGTATCGAGCATAGCGAAACCGAACGAATAATGCTTAGAAACCAGTAAGGTAAATTGGAGCCAATGTGAAAAATGAGCACTGATTATTTATCCGGTTGAAGACTGAGACTCGGGCAAGAGTTTGTGTTACTCACATAACCGTAAAATTAACCTAACCGCTAAGGTAGCCATTACTAACTTTTTTTGTAGTAATAACTGCTTTTTCCGTATGGGATACACACACGTGCATGCACACTTCCACACGCACAAACATCACATACGAACAATTTCTAAAAATAATGTACTTGTCCAAATGTTCCAAAACATGTTTCTAACATGTTTTTATAAATTCTTTTTATCATGAATCTAATTCAGTAAATAGTCTGGAAGCATAAAGCCTTCTTTGTTGTACAGGGTGAAAAAAATGTCATGGAAAAATAAAATTCTAAATAAAAATGTTTGTATAAAGTCGATTTTTTAACCCACAAAAATAAGTATCTTCTGCTCTGAAATCGACGAACATACTTCGTAATTTCGCAAGCTTCTTCATTGCAACAGCGAGCAATCTACACGATTCTACTCTAACCTTTAAAAATCCGAGAAACAAATCCGCATACATGAATATTCAATCAAAGCAGTCCGTAAGGTCCCCCGAAGCGCACTTGTTCTGCTTTGTTTACAAAAAAAGCAGCGCCAGCAGCAGCGACATCGGCAATGAAAAGCATTATCTTCGCGGCGCCTACATCGACGTAAGCAGTCGCATATCATTACTCGCGCTTACGCGCTATAATGCCCAGCTACGAGCGTGTACTCCGCTGCGTTGCACTCACACACGTATACTTACACTCAACGACTCGTGCGCTCTCTTTCGCGCACTCGCGCAATGACTCGACGTGCATCGCGATCGCATCTGATTAGTTTTGCGCGCTCTGCCGTCCGTGTACACACACACACACACATATATATATATATATATATATATATATATACGTGGGCGGCTTATCTGCGTCCGACTCATCTCTCTTCTTCCTCGTTCCTTCTCCCTCTCTCTCTCTTTGTCGCCGACTTTTTCCTTCCTTCCTTCCTGCCTTCCTTCCTTCCTTCCGTCCTTCCTGTCACTTGCGCTTGCGCGTCCTGAATTCCGATGATAAGTTGCATAAGAGCACTGCAGCCGCGCGTGCGCTCGCTCGCGAAAAGATTAAACTTTCGGTCTCTCTTTCTCCCTGTGTATTATCGCATTTTAGCTCGGCTTTGCGGCCAACTTTAATTAGACAAATTAATCAGCATTCGCAGGGGAGCCACTGCTGCCCGGCCGCTCTTATTACACAGAGGAGGGGCGAATGCATATAGGTGAAAATGCGCGCTGCGAGGTCGAGCCGGCGAACGAGGCGCACACAGAGGCTAATCCCGCGCTATCGGGGCACGAGCACGCGCGGGAGACCGTGCGCGCATGTGTGAGAGCAGCGTGGCTTTCGCGGAAAACTTCTTATGCCCTTAAAACGCTTTAAACGCTGAGCCAGGCTCTCGAACACGCTCTCGGCGTCTCTCTTCCTCGGCTTCTTCCTTGCTTCTCGGCGGTGTATCTCGGCTGGGTTCAGGAACCCGCGGAAAAACTATATAGCGAGCCTCTTGCGCCCGTGCACGCTAGACCGCGATTGCTTTCGTGGGAGAGCGGCGCTTTTCATGTCTCCTTCTTCTCTCTTTTTTTTGGAGGGATTTCGTGCACTACGGAAGCACGTTGTAGGGGTGCATTTTTACCGCGCGGAGAGAAAATGTTTAAGGTATGGATTTGTGTACGGAATGTACAAGGATAAGGAATTTTATTAGAATATATATGGGTAGTTGTTTTTGTCGTGTCTTCTTTGATATTCCGTTTTCTTCATTCGGACGTTAATTTAAAACAAACGTTCATGATAATTGCTTGGCATAATTCATTCTTACCTTCCTCCGGGACAATGCAAAACTCTTTAACGAACGTTTCAAAGGGAATACGAAATTCCGTTATTATAGGATGACTGCATTACATAAAAAATTAGATTCGTATCAAATTAAAAGCAAGCATTTCTATTTTAATCTTCTATGTATTTGTGTATACAAATAAAAACGTGAAGTATGTCTTAGGTTTCAACAGTTTTTATGTATAAATTTGTGCTGATTATAGAATCCACATAAAAAATGAGTTTTTTTGACTAATAATCGTTAATTATTCATCGTATAAAATACTTTTTCAACTTGTGGATTTGTAAATCGATGGAAAATGAGCTGAATGAAATACGACACGTTATATTATTTTTTTTTACAATTGCAATTTGATTTAATATTTATTATCAAATCACAAAACCTGCGATAGAAAACGTACTCTGTATGATTATTCCACTTTCCATGTATGTATTCAAAACAATTACTCCATATTACATACCCGCAATACATCCATACAACACTTACAAATCAGTATCCATGACGCAGGAGAAGAATTTCTCGCAACGGCGTCATTACGACACTCCCGATTGCCTCTCGGCACACGCAAAAGCTACTCAAAATTTCGCGAGAAACCCAAAAGCAGTTTCTCCACGCAGGCCGCACGTAATATCGAGTTGCAGTGCAGTGCGGTGTTTATAGCCGCGCAACCGCCACGGGCTATTCGCGCGCTCGCGCATTATGCAAGGCTGAAAGTGCCGGTGTACCGTAGCATCCATCGCACTGGCGGTGCACGCACGGCCGCGGCACCGAGCCTGCTCCTGCTAATCTTGCACCTGCAATTAGTCAATTGTCGCTCTCTGGCCCTCGGCGTATGTGGCTTTTGATGATCGCGCATTGTCGTCGCGGCGCGCATTGAATCGGGGGAGCCGCTGCACTGCCAGGCGGGTTGCATCGGTGACCTTGGTATCGTCGCCTAAGGACTGCAGCGGAGAGCCAGAGCAGAGCAGAGAGCACGTATGCGAGTGCGCAAGCAATACGGCGGCGGCGGCGCGCCTTGCTGACCTCGAATTATACGCGCGATTTTCAAGCCAAGGTCGCACGAGGCGCGCGCGCGTTGCGGACTGTCGCGAGCGAGCGGACCACGCACGAAACGCCTTTGGAGAGATCTTATGGAGGTGTGTGTTATTGTTTGCGCGTGTGCACTTTGGGGCTGGGTCACTCGGTATGGGAGCCAGCGCTGCGGACCGTGGCTCGAATTGCTTACGGGAAGTGCGCCGCTGGAGGTGTGGGGGACATTGCTTGGGCCGAGATTACACGTACGTTTGCGGAATGGATTTTTATGAACATTAGTTCGTATACTGTTTTCTATGACTGCTAAATTATGATCTACAGATTTTCCAAATGTTAGAAATTTCTTTTTAAGAATACATCGGAGATGTAAGCAGCGAACATAAAGCCCTTAGATACTATTTTTCATGAGAACCTAGCACATGTTTTCGTTGTGACATGAATTTTTTTCTAAACAAAAATAGTATTTTTCATGATTAGTTTGTTAGTACCAATCAAGTGATCAATAAATTTTACAACAGACCATGATTATTCATACTTTAGTTATGTAAAATTTTTAAAACAATATTGGTGCAACAAAATTGTCTATACATTAAGTCAAATAAGGGAAGGTGGAACGATGTGGACAGTGCTGGCTAAACACGGGTTTTTTATAATAATTAAAAAACAATTCATTTTTTCACTTTCTTCTGAAGGTTTTCTTTAAATTCTACCTATACAAAATGACACATCAAATTTTATCTGAAAGATATTCTGACGATCATTTACGAACTATAAAATAATCGAATGCTCAAAGTTGATATAATACGTTATCTGACTCTAATTCAGTCTTTAGTAACTAAATGAGGAGAGATAAATCAATAATTGTAACAAAAAGTATGGGTGTTAAGATACCTATATAGCTATTATTTTATTTTCTCAAAAAACCGGTGAATTTCATCTTCATTATATTAAGAACATTTTCTATTTATGATATTGCAGAATACAATAATACATGTTTTAACCTTTTCTTACCAAAAAGAATCGTTAATTATTTATGCCCATGTAGGCTTACCTTCTCCTACCCAAAAAATAAAACGGCAAAATGGGATGAAAATAGGTGGGTCTCTATATGGTGACCAGCTCTACCTCACAAAATAGAACAAAACTTAATAATTAATATAGAACTATTTAGAAAAGTAGCTTTTGCTTTGTTAAACTTTTTCTGAGAATGCATTTAAAGTTTGCCATTTTAATTGGTTTCTTAAAAATGTAGTTCAGTTCGTACTGTTTATTTTCTCCCCTTCCGGTGACTTTTAATCATCACCGCAGTACTGCTGCATATGAATAAACTGTAAGCTACGTACGCAGCTGTTGTTTTCCGTCCTGTCGTGCACGCGCAGTCGCGCGTCCACGTATGAATAGGGAATAAAAAGCAAGAGAGAAACACAAAAAGGAACACGTCAACTGAAAAAAAAGGCAAAAATAGAGAGAAAGAAATCCCTAAAAATGGCACGCAATTTACGCAAGAAGCCCCCTGTGGATTAATAGAGAAACAACAGCCACCCATTCTGTTACATGCTTACGCATTTATCAACATATATACATACGTACATCTCTTGTGATTTTCCATCTTTTTTTTCTCTCTCCCACCCCACATTTCCCTCGACGTCCTTTTCTCCCCCGTAGCCAGTAAGTCCGTATATTCTCGGCATTTTCTGTGCAAACGTGCATCGACCTCGAGCAGAAGCAAGACTTTAACGACCCCTTTTCGCCTCGTTTCAGATCGCTCCCTCGGCAAAAAAGCTATGGGGCGTCGACGAGGGCGGCTCCAAGGACGAAGGAGGTGTAAAGGGCGGTGGGATACTTCACCTGGGCGACCAGATGTGGCGGGACTCAACATGGAGCACCTCTGGTATGATCATTTTTTTTATCTCTTTACCTTCTTGTTATATACGCACAATGCTGTCGACTATCATTTCTTATGGTCGAAGCTAAATATACTGTGATTGCCAATTATTGCGTGCTTTGTTTCGATTTCTATATGCACTCCTACGCGCCCAGAATAAGGCTTGTCGCGTAACCTTCTTGATATACTACAATGGCGTTACCGTGCTCAGTTGATTAAATTTTAAAAGGCCGCGTCTATCAAAAAGGAATTACGAGATAATTATCTGTCATTTGAGAAGACACTTATATGTTAAGACAGAGCTTAAAGTGCGATTCTAGTGAAATGAAAGGCGTTTTTACCTTTATGTATAACGAGCTGAAATTTAAAAGGTCCATGTAGGACAATATTGGTAGACTTTGTACCAATTTTTAGCTCAAGATATCAATTATTTTTAGAGTTTTTGATAGAATACGAGTTTTTAAAATGAAAATATGTAACCGCTTTTCAAAATGTCACTTTTGCAGAGAATTTTGAGTCTCTTACCTGTTTGACAATCAAAAGAAACTGTTGATTAGGTTTCACAAATCTTTTTCTACTTCCTCAAAAAAACAAAATAGTTTTCATTTCAAAAACTCGCGTTTCTTATCGGAAGAAAAAAATTGAAATGTAATTAATAGATTATGTTCTATGTATAATAAAGTATATTTCTTGAAAGTATCAAAATTGTATATTATGCGACAAGTGCGTAAAATGCGATTTTACACACGTGTAGCGAATCATCGAGCGCGAGTTACATATGATATTTTTTGATACAGTGTGCGTAAAATGATTGGATTTTATGCCCGTTTTGAGGACGTAAAATGCAATTAAACACACTGAATAGAGCTCGTAAAAACTCATTTTATGAGCACAGAGGGACTTCCGGTAAGAACTAGAATTTATTGATAATGTATATTAATATAAAAAAATGTATCTGCGGGAAAAAGTAGATTTGCAGGAATCATATGCTACTTTTGACCCTCTTTTAACATCAATAAAGTGTCCATTACGGTTGAGTCGGGAATAAAAGAAATTTTGATATTTTGGACGAAAACACCAGAATCATACTTTAAGCTTTAACATTATTCAAACACTAAAAGTTAACTTTGATATATAGAAACAAACTTCGTATATACGTGTAATAAATAACTAGTAGACGATCGTAATTACTCGTTGAACTCTCATGAAGTACATAGTAGATACTTAATGGGTTTTTCGAGGTGGCATTTCCATTTGGGAAAAAATACGGCTTTATTGCCCTACTTGGCAAATACAATTTCTTTTTATGGTTCCATATTTTCTCGATTGCCAACCTACCGTAAATTTTACAGTATTTGCGCAATCTAGGGGAATCAATTTTACCATCGCAATAATTTTTTTTCATTGTTCTTGCATACATCAATAATCAAATTGTTACTTCTTACTTATAATTGTTTCTTCCAGTAATTAAAGTGGAAATCGTAGTAGAATACTATTGTTCTTAAATGAAAACTCCATTGCTTATAATTTTTATGCAAAAGAATCAATATTGGTCGTATACTTAATTCTAAAAACGTAAAATTTTTAAACTCGAAAGTAATATATTTGATGAACTACTTAAAGAAATTACACATGAAGTGACTATAGAGAATGTTAGATGATTGTGTAGGCTTTATGAAATAAAAATCATTGACTGATTCCCTACTTGAAGCCTCAGCGTTTCTACCGTCACTGTTAATTGAGCGCGCGGGTGTAACATCTCGGGCAGTTTGTCGCCCCCTGCAGTGCCAATTGGTAAATCTTCTCGTCAACTATGGAGTTCCTAACTCACTCGCTCGTTTGCTCGCGCTCTGTCTGTCGCTCATCCAGATTCATCCACGCAACTCTCGCTTTCTTCCCGCTCTGTCTGTCGCTCATCCAGATTCATCCACGCAACTCTCGCTTTCTTTCAATCTCCGTGTTAAAAGTATAGCAAAACTAATTACAAAATTTCACAAGTCCTGTGGCTTTCAATCTAATTAAAATACCAAAGGAAATTCAATTACACTTTCAAACTTAATTATTATACGTTTTGAAGGCATTATCTTATTGAATCTCAAATAGATTTGAATACCTAATCAAAAGAATTGAGAATACTATAACGCTTTTGCAATTTGTTTCATACGGCGCTCTGTTAATATTTGTATTTGAGTAAAAATTGACCTTCACTGTTAAAAATCGAGGCAACTCATCGGAAGATAATACAATTTATGGCTGTTACACTACTGATAAGAATGTGCGTGCTATAATTTGTTATTAATTGTGCTACTAAGTTAAAATTTCCAATATCCTACTCATTAAAGTTAGGGTGAAACTAAATTATGGTTTACAGATTGATAATCGTTGCGAAGCAAGAGCAATAACACTAAATTCCGCAGATTATAAACTACGTTTCAAGCGTAATTTGCATTGTAATTGCCTTGAAAATTAAATTATTGGTATAATTGAAAATTCCATGTTAATTTAAATTTGAATTATTCCATTCGATAATGAAATCCCACGTCTTTCTATATAACCGATGCATTTCTGCAGAATACTTGAGGCCCAAAACAAAATACAAAAATCGATCCATTTCAAAAGCCAAAGTACCTGGCTTGATATCTCTTGAAAGCGAAACAAAGTCTCTCCGATACCTACACAAGCGCGCGCCGTTCATGCACATCGTCGAAAAGCACCGGGACTAGCGCCAGCATCCTCATCCCCCCGTCTACTGCAATTCCCGCAGATCAATCGAGCCAATCCTTTCGCTTGCCGTCGAATCTCCATACTATTTACCAATCTCATCGTCGTCGTCGTCGGCGGGCCGCGATTCGACTGCGCACCGCCCCCGTTCCGCATCTATATACAAGGGATTCAGAGGCAGCGCCGCGAGTATCGACGAGCCATGCCCGCGCCTCGCGGAAAAGCTCCAAGAGCTGGAAAGTCTTCGGAAAAGCCCTAGGCTAATCTCTCCACGAGTCGGAAAAGCTCCTCTATCCTCCCCTCCATTGGCTCCGCGCGCGCCGCGGGGGCTCGTCGATACCGCAATGTCGGAAGGAGAAAGAGGACAGAGAGAGACAGGGACAGAGGTCTCCACCTCGTCTACGAGGATGTACATGTCCCGGCTTCCTGCCGCGGATCTCCACGACGGCGACGACGACGAGGAGGATCCGATCCGCGAATACACACCCCCTCCCCGGAGAGGGGTATGTTGCGTGTAACGCGGGTACGTGTGTGTGTGTATGTACGTACATCTGTATTGGGGTAATGTGGCGATGGGTGCAACGCGGCTGTTGCCATGGCGACAGACGCCCGGCATCGCGGCGGCGGTGGCGGCGCGGTGGGGGCAACGTCCCACCGCCGCCCAGGCTCGTGCCTACGCTGCTCTGTCTCTGTCTCTCTCTCTCTCTCTCTCTCTCGCCCTCTCGTCAACCCCGAAGCTAGAGAGAGAGAGAGTGAGAGGGGGCGAGTTCTCGTTCCCGGCGTATCCGTCGCCACCCCGTCGCCACCCCGTCGCCGACGCCCGGCAGCCGCACACGCGCGCAACCTCATCTCGCTCTTGCTCTCTCATTCTAATTATCATTTTCTCTAGTATGCAGCTCTGTCTCTCTCTCTCTCTCTCTCTCTATAGCTGTAATTGTCTGTTTAGCCCTTTTCTGGCTTTCCTCAACTGGCAGTAGCCAGGCACTTTTTCTGCCACGGCCTGTGCACAGTTGGCTCGGCTTTGAAGCTTCAGGCTTTGCTTAATCATGCTTTTTCTACGTTTGTTGAGTAAATGCGCAGGGCGGGGATTGTAGTTTGACTTTCGTCGGAAATCTTTTTGTACGTCAACGGAAAGATACTCTAAACCTACTAGATGAGTTATATTGTGTTATTATTGATTTCGGTAAATACTGTGCTTAGAAATTTATTCGTGCACAGGGAGAATTTTCTGATAAAAATTCCGTAAAGACCAATAACACTGAAATTAGCTGGGGCAAAGTTAACCTGATGGATCTAAATATTACGCCTAAAAACTAATTACAAGATTGAAACAAAACACAGAAACTGTATTGTTGTTTAATAATCTAGGGGAATACATAATTTACTTGCTAAGTGTAAAACGAGAAAATATTAAACAAATTATAAAATTTCCCGAAACCCCGGCTAACTTGTTCCCGGTTCATTTCTGTGTCATTAAAAATCATTGTAAACGGGGGACACAGTGACATCAGTTAAAATTTATATTGCTGAGGGGTAAAAATTGTAATGAATAATGTTAATTTTTACAGTTCATCGGGGTAATTTTTGTCAGAATGCCCCACGTTTAAAATGATTTTTACGGTATTTATTATCAGAATATTCTCTCCGTGTACGCTTTGACCTTTGTACAAAAGTATACATTTGTCGATGATCTAGATATATTATCGTTTCACCTTTTGGAACACGCATTCATAACTATTTAACGAAATCACTGAATTTTCGCTGCTTCGTATAGAACAGTCTAGACTCGGGCTAGCAGGCAGATCAAAACTAGAACGCGATATTACCACTGTGAGCTCCATTTCATATGAATCTCCTAATCATGGCTTAATTATTAAATTCTAACCGAGATTCAGCTGACTCAGTCATTTGCAGAACAGAGACTACAGCAGAGGTTATTATAAACTAGATTACTACGCTTAGTTATTGATGTTCATTAAAAAGTAAATTATTACAGTTACCACTAAAATCACAGGAACTATAATTTAACTCTGGATTGCAATGAAAAACACCTGTCGATTATTCAAATATCTCCCGTCTTATCATCTCGACCTTATCCAAGGTCAGCGAGGTACTTAGTACTTTTACGACAGCTTTGATACCCGCGGGTTCCAAAGCGAACAAAAGTTCCCTGCGAACGGCGAGACATCTCGCGAAGCAGCGACGTAAATTTTACATATGCTTCTTGAAGACAGACTCCGCGCGCAAAAACGCAAGAGTTCTCGCGGACTCTGCAAATGTCTCTTATCTTCCTTTTTGTTCAACTGGCATTTTCTCCTCTCCCCGTTTCTACGTATAACTACAATTTTCTCTCCCTCGCTATACTCTCCGCCGAAGTCGTTCGCTTTGCTCCTCTCGAGCCTCGTTCTCTCTCTCTTTCTCTCCTCTCTGCGGCACTTTCTCTCGGTCCAAGCTGCTCTCCCTCGTCCCTCTGTCTCTCCGCTTCTCCACTCGGTGCTTTCTCTCTTCTTTGTGCAGCCGGGACTCGCTCGCTCGCTCGCTCGCAGATGCAATTTCGAGTTCACCTGCAGTATGCGGGCTTGGCGCCCGATAACAGTTGCAAGCCTGCACCTGTCACCGTTGGGGAAATGGGATGCACACGAATCTAGGACTCTTTTGCTTTGTCTCGCTCTTGCCTCTCTGCTCTCGGAGGCTCCGAGGCTCTTATGCGATTCTCTCCTGCTGTTTGCAGCTATTAGCACCCGGCGCGCGTGGTACTTGTCATTTCGAGAGCGAGAGATACAGTAAAATGATTTTCTTTCCTTTTTTTTATGCCGGGATGGAAATTGTCCGCCGCTGTTTCGAAATGCAACGATTTTCCTACGTACTGCAGGATAGAAAGTAATTTGTATATTTTATTATGGACTTTATTTCGCGAATGGATATACACGTAACGCTATCGTTAAAAGTGCTTTATGCGAATGAATTATAAACATACGTTTCGCGATATTCTGCGAAATTAAAAGGAGAGTTTTTGTCGAACTTGCTTATACTGTTATTTATTCTTACGTTACGAGTATTAAAGCTATATATACGCTGTGGCTCGTGCATAGCCAAGTGTGAGGTTGAAATTGCAAGCCTCGCACGATTGGATTTTTAATATTGTTTGTTGTATCTATGCTGTTGGTATTGTTGCAGATCATGCAGTTTCACAACCGATTTCAATGGGCACCGGAAGGCGAGTCGGTGTCGGCAGTGGATTTCATCAGACAACAGAAGTCGGAACCGTCCTCAGTCCCAGAAGCAGGTTGGCCTTTATTTTTTTTCTTTACGTTTTGCTTGCTTTCATAAAACGAAACTGCGTTTAATTAAATTCAACTTGTTTAGTTGACACCTAACTTTGGAAATTACACAACACAATAAATACGCAGGTTTGGTTTAGTTTTTGTTTATCATGCGGTAAATACCTATAATATAACGGTAAAGAATCCAGTAGCCAATTTTTAAAAGTCAATAATCGACCTTTTTTTATATTTTTAGGTCATAATGTTGTTAATATATAATGTTATTAATGTTATTAATCTTTCAATTGAAAGTTGAGAATATTAAAATAAATTAGTTTTACTAAATAGCTCTATATTTATATTAGGTTGTTTTATTTTATCTTTTAACCTCTTCTTACACATGTCCACGTATAATATGAACATTAATATTTTTCGTATTTCTGTAATAACTCTTTTCAAAATGAATGAAAATTTTAGAAAACACTCAAACAAGATCTTAGATGTCTAAGAAATGCTTCAGAACTTAAAGTAACAATATAACTTTTTTTGTTTATCTGTATTCACAAATTTACATTATTTTATAAAATCACATTTTTTGCAGTTTTAATCACAGTTAATTACGTACTCGTAAAAAACCAACGAAATGAATGTTATAAAAATAAATAGTCAAACTACCTGTGCCACTTATATTTTACGTTTTATTTGTTCCCGTAATACTTTACAAATAAAAGATTCTTAAACCACTGAACTATTGAACACTAATATAAATACCAAAAAAATATTATTTCTTTTTTTTATTTCTACAAAAATTAATGTACAGTACATCAATATTCATTTATGATGCTCGATGAATATACGTCTAATGAATAATGATTTTTCTCAGCGAAACCGGTGGACTCGGAGTCAAAATGGTCGAATACGTGCTGGGATCAAGTCCTACGACCCCTAAGGAATTGGAGCCGCGAATGGTGTCCCTCAGATTGGTAAGTTCATATTTCCATAATAATATACAGGGAGAAAGTTTGTTTCCTTCTGTGCATGTCTACTATGCTACGAGTATCGGAAATTTAACTAATCCTTTATCATCTCTTGCGTAGAACGACACAGATAAGAAGGACAAGGATAAAGGCACAGCGAGTCCCTTTGATAGTTCAAAGGACGACAATGGCCCCCAAGGAAACGGACTGTCTTCTCAAAATGGTCTCGACGATGACAAAGGATTCAAGTGAGTATATTAATATTGGGGAGAGAAAATAGCCTCGCATCAGACGATTCCAATCGGAAAGTTAAACACGACCGAGCAACTGCAATCAAGGACGTATATCGGTGTTTCAAAATTTTGTGTTCTACTGGTCGTAGATATTTTTTTTAAACGTTTGATGTCGGTTGAGTCATCAGTGACACAAATACGTTATTTAAGTGTTAATAAACTTGAGTCTCTAAAATTTCAAAAACACTTAAAAACACTTTCAAAAGTTTCTATTAGTTTATAAATGTGTATATACACGAGGTATAATTTTGATGGCTATATCATTCGCGCTGTCTATTCGAATTAAGAATGCAAATTGCGATGTGGTTTTTGACTACCGTGTTATTCTTGCCAAATATTAACTACTTTCTAAATCTAATTTCTATTACGTGCACGCACACGAATAATCCTTCCGTTAAGTGAAAACTACGTTTGTACTGTAACTCGATTGTCTTACTTTCATTTTTTATTACGCTACCCCGCAAATTTATACTCTCTAAATTGCACACGATCTCCCCTTTTGGAAATTCAAGCCGGTGATAAAAAATAATAATTTACCTCTAAATTCGCTACATCTTGTTCAATCGAAAGCGGCTTAAAAATTTTGAAATGCCGGTATCGGTCCTGAATGGATTTGTGCTCAAACCAAAGACTGACGAGAGAAAGAACAGCTCTAAAGAAAAGAAGCGAATAAAAGCCAGTAAGAAAATTCGCCAAGAAAATGGGATTTTTCACTTTCGCGTCGAGCTCGTGACGAGAGCAGCAGCAGCGTCCAATGCCGTCCGCCTCCTTTATATTCCGCTCTCGCGCGAAGGAGAGACATAGCGCGCGAGCGAGAGAAAGAGAGATACGCGCACGCTATACACCGTACAAGAGAGCGAAAGACTCTTCGCGCGAAGAGTCGAGAGAGGCACTGCGTAAGAACAGGACGATAGCTGTCAAGGGCGCGCGTGCACGGCACACGGGTTCTCCACGCACGGCAGCGGCAGCGGCAGCGGCAGCAGCACGCGGCCAATGACAGCGCGCCGGAGGCCGGAGAGTGTATTATATTCCGCGCGAAGGCTCTTCGGGACAAACGCGTGCGGGCGGCTGCGAGACCCCTTCTTTATCGAGTTCGGCTGCTGCGAGAGCCGTCGTGGTTTTCCCTCGAGAGAGGGCATCGTCGCGCCATCTGGCGGGAGCCGAGAAACTCGCGAGCTACCTAGCCGACCATCGATACGGAGACTGTTGGGACTGAGGGAATGAATAGCGTTCGTTGATACGATGTTCGCGTTTCGATTGAATTTTTATTAAAAAATGAAAATCGTACATGTTTATAGATGACGTAAGCAGTTAGATGTTATGTACTTATTTACCTATAGGTAAAAGCGGTTTGTATTAGTTACTGCGAAATTTCATTGTAGGAAATGTAATAGTCTAACTTCGATTGTGAATAGAAAGAAAATTAAAATGAAAAAATTTACATAATTATTTTCATACTCTTAAAAGAACTGTTTTATAACTACATTTTCTCGTATTAAATATAGTTTTTACTTATTAACAAGCATTCTATCTGTCATCCATGTATGTTGCACATGTACTCAATTTTTCTTTCCGGTGTAATCCAGTAGTTTCACGGTTCTCGGAACTACTAATTTTCTGCTTTTCTACTTTGTGCAGTAATGAATAATTTATTTATTCATTTGGCTTAATAACCTTTCCTTTTAATAAATGTTCTGGAGAAATTAGAAATTTTTTTATATCAAAGTAGATAGAAAAAGTCAGACGGAAAACATGAAACCTGTGTCGAGGCGTCGTCTGTATATAGAAAGGCAAGGCAGGCATCCGTTCGCCGCAAATGCTAGTTACGGCTGGGAAGAAATATTACACGCTAGAGGTTGCGTTGGCCTCTCTCGTAACTGTGCTCTCCTTTGCGTCGTTATTACGCGAACGGGAGACGGCCGTCTTGCGGTATCGCGAAGTCTCACCGTTATTACGATACACAAAACCGAGGGCGATTTTTCACTTGTCGATTTGCTTTTCCCTGCTACGAGTATATACATTTGCGTTTTCTCTTTGAGGCACTGTACACAAAATGCTCGTTCCATCAATTTGCGTATTGCCCGAGAGTCTTTCAGCTTTCCATCCATAATATTTTTAAATTGCAAAAGTATTCTGAAACGTTCTCTATTACATTTACTTTTTAAAATTTTATAAATAATTTAGATTTACAAATTTATATTTCACGTAAAACTTAAAATGCTATCATAATTATATAAAAACAGAAAAAAAAATACAAATTCGAATAATAAAAAGTCTCAAACGAAACTTAGGTGCTTTTAACTAGAAGAAGCTAAGTAAACCGAGAGGTCATTGACAAAGCAATCACGGCTAGAGATGTGTCCTGTCATTCTCCACAGGACTAGTCTTTAAAGGCTTAAACCCCAGGAGGGGGAAGAAGCTTTGTTTACATAATTCGAACATACGGATGCGCGTTGCAGGACCTCGGAGAATTTAAATTTCTCGGAAAAACATAAATTAGCGGGCATTATGTCAGAAAGCGCGTTACAGACTCCCTGGCATTAGCATTTTTCGACACCCGGAGAGTCGCTGCCACTGCTGCTGCTGCTGAACCGTCTCGCTTCATCGATCGTCGACGCGAATCGTCTAACTCTAAAGAATGACTCAACTGAATTAACCATCTTCTCAGCGCCTTTCTCTATCCGCTCAGCCTTTTTTCCGGCGGAAATTTCACTGATTGAACGGCGAATCGCTCTCGCTTCGATCTCCGCGAAATTGGGTTCTCATTGTACGAGAAAATCGTTGTTTTAAGCGCATATAAATTTGAAGATTGCAGCAGTTAGTCAATCACTTTGACTCAACTTCTTTTCAATAACATTAATTTCTCAACTTTAAAGATAGTTCTCACAATTAAGAGAAATGTTCGTAGTTCGTCTCGTACATTATTAGTTATAAAATTTCAACGACTTTCATTCGAGGAATTAACGTAGTTGTAAAACTAAGCAGTTGGAAATAAATCAGTGGTCGTGCAGGTGCTGAATCGGCAAAATTGTCTTGAACTTTAGCGGTGTGTCGCATCGAATTACTGAACCTGCCCGAGCACAGAATTTATGCTCGGTGGCAGTTACTTTCGTTTCACTACTACGCATACGTTACAAAATCAAAACGAACAACGGCTTATTATTTCACAAAAAAAAAGACTTCACGTACACGCTCCCACCAGCTACATCCAAAATTACTAATTATCCTAAAATCTTCTTTTCCAGTCGCACACCGGGCAGCAGGCAGCCATCGCCCGGCGAGGAGGAGTTCCAGAAGAACGCGACCCTGGCGGTGAGCACGGGCGCGGGCGGCGTCGTGCTCCTGAAGCCGGGCGTCGACGTGATGGGCGGCGGCGAGGAGCACTTCATGACGGCCTTCGCCCCGGCGCCGCCCCACCACCTGCAGCACCACCAGGCGCCCCCGACCCATCATCTCCAGCATCCGCACTCGCACGCCGCCCAGCTGTTCGGCGCCCAGGGTCCGCCCCAGGGACCGCCGCCCTCCCAGCAGCAGCAACAGCAGCAGCAGGGACCGCCCCAACAACAGGATACGACCGGACACTTCGACGTGCAGGTGAGTCGCACGTTTTATGAGAGTTGACGGCGTGCGTCGACCCGCGAGCAAAAGCTCTCGAGACGTTGCGAGGAAAGTACAGTCGGTGCTCTTCGTATTTCGCAGAATGACATTTGAAGATGGGTGTCGAGGTTGATACTTTTGCGATCGATGTATTTTACTGACAAGTAGAGTGCACGAGTTGAGGGTCGCGAATTTTGGGGAGACTTCGAGAGGTGTTTTCTGGTAGCTAAAAATGAACTCCAGTGTTCGCCGTTTTGGAAATCGAGCCCTTATTATCGAAATAAAGGCAATTATGTCCCAAATACCCGTTTGTTAGTGAAAAAATGGTATCTCTACTTCATATCGTAAATCCGCAAGTTTATTCTTAAAAAAATTAATCCAAAAGTAGTTGAACGTAGACAGAAAGAGCTGTAATTTCTGCTTCGTTTTGTATAAAAATATTAATCCCTTGCAAAGTTATTAACTGACAAAATAATAATAAGAAATGCATGTAAAAATGAGGATGTTAATTTTGTTCAAATCGCTAATTTTTCATACATTTCTTTTTACTTTTTTGGGCAATTAACAACTTTAGAAAGGATTAATATTTTTATATAAAACAAAGCGGAAATTAAAGCTCTTTCTGTCTACGTTTAACTACTTTTGGATTATTTTTTCTAAGTATAAACTTGCGGACTTATGATATGAAGTAGAGATACCATTTTTTCACTAACAAACGGGTATTTGGGAAATAATGAGCTGTATTTCGATAATAAGGGCTCGTTAACCAAAACAGTGGGTACTAGGGTTCATTTTTAGCCACCAGAAAACAACAAAATTCGCGACCCACAACTCGTACATTCTCCTTGTGAGCGTGCATTTTCCATTGAGGCATATGATATGGTTAAAAAGCAAATAAATCTATCGCAATAGTGCTAGCTTTGGTCTTTAGATTCAAATTTCGTTCGGCGAAATGATTACAGCAGTGGGTGTACAAAAGGCAACATGCTATAGAATTAATAAACAAATATTAATAATCAACTTACTTGGATTATAATTAGTACACTGAGGAAATGATATCAAAACTAAAGTGATATGAAAAATTGTAAAATTAAGTTTGACGTCAATTTGAACAAAAAATTAATTAGTGTAAATGGCTGCTTTGCGGCCACTAACGCCACTACTAAAATTCAAATTCCCATTAATTAAATTGTAATTCCGAGAATTCTTTTACACAGATAAACACAGTTTAATTTATAATAAGTTCAAAATTTAGCGAGTGTTCTTAGTACTGGGCATAGTTAAATAGAAATGTCGAGAATATTAGAAACGAAGAATAAGTTCAATTTAATATTCATGTTACTTTAATTAATTCCTAATATAATTTTTACGCAAAATAAGAATAAATAAAGTAGCCGGCCGTATTTGTATGTCTAAACTGTCAGTAGAGGGAACAATTATTTTAGACTTTTTTTACGGTTTCGACATTGCAATACATTACGATATGATTTGCTCAGTATAATTATAAGAAACGTATAAATCCTGCGAGTAAACACAAAGAAATTGCTAATAAAAGAAGCTATGAAAAAATTTTGATATTTGCTGTAGCAATCAGAATAATGAATAGCTAATATATGCATTAAAGAAACATAATTCTATTGCGAAGCTTTGCTCGCCGGTCGATTCACGCTATAAAAAGCCCGCGCACTCGTCCCGTCCTAAAATACATCTGGAAATGTGGAATTTGAATTTAACATACGAGGACAAACGGAGGCAGAGAGAAAAACATACATATACGCGAACACGAGGGAGAGTCCACCGTCCTGAGTGTTAATTTGACTGTGGACTATTTTCCCGTTTCTTTTTTTTTTTCTGTGCCGGTGGAAGTACACCCGCCGGCAGCGCTAACGAGGCCCGTGCACACGGGCGTCTTCGCTGTCGCGCGCAAGCACCTCTCCAGGTGCTTTTCCGCCGGCGCACGTAGCTCGTTACAAAACGTGTGGGCTTCGGCACAATTAGCCGGTTAATTTCAATCCACTGTGTCCTTGCGCCGTCCCGACGAGTACGGCACTACATGTGCCGGGGTAGGTACTGCTAAGTGTTTCGCGGCTCCGCTAGGCCGAGAGAAGATCCGACGCTCGGCTAGGAAACTGCAGGCGCGCATTGTTTCCGAACTAGTTAAGGCGCCTTATTTTTGCCGCGAGGAGACGAGGCAGGCGAGCGCCTCGGAGTTTCATTGTTCACGAAATTTAGAGGGGCTTCAATTCGAAGTTTCCTAGCTGTATACGGGATAAGTATCAATTAACATGCGCGCGAGAAGTCTTCGACTGCTTAATTCGGATAATTGAAGAGATGTCTTTAGAAAGAAATTGTTGTTTTAACAGATAACGATCCTTTTTTTTTTCCTGGATGAATTACATTCTTGGGATTTACAGCGTTGGGAATGCTTGACACTTAAAACTTTTAACGGACGCAGTGTCTTACTTAACATTTTGTAATTTGTAACTTGCGTAGTTTGAAGTAGCAGATTTTACCATTGAAGATCAACATTTCTGACAGTCTAGAAATGTACGAGAACTCTGCACAGAAAAAATATTATTTTTTCTAAAAATAAACCCGATCGATGAAAAAGCTTTTTGGGAAAATTGACACGAGTCAAAATACAGTTATACAATTACAAATATTCTCCTATTTGTTTGTTTGATTTTTTAAAAAATAAAAATAGAATAACTCTGTGATTATAACATGCAACTCGAACAAAAGGAAGCAGAAGCGCATCATGTCACTATTAAAAAAGGAAAATATTTCAAATCGACCACTCGGCGCAGTTTCGCTAAAGTAAAGAATCACACAACAAACAAGCAGGAAAAAAGGGAGATAAAGAGCGAAAGAGAGAACGAGCTTGAAAAAAAAACGAGATCCACAGACAATAAGCCCCCTCTCCACGAGCCGCGGGGGCGCACAAATATAGTCTTCTCTTTCTCTCTCGTCCTCGATCCTCGACAGTTCGCAATATAAATCATAGCCGAGCGTGTGACGGGCAGTCACCTACTTTGAATGCCTCCGTCGCCGCCGCCGTCGCCGCCTCTCGCATCCCGAAAAATAGAACGACGTGCAAAGCTCTCGCGCGCGTCCGCAGCGCGGCTTTAAACGCGTGCTCGCCGCAAGCTCGCGCTTATCGGTTCTCGCTCCGCGCGCGCACCGGCTTTTCACGTGCTCTCCCGCGCCGGGAGGGGGGGGGGGGGGGCTATTGTCCGAGCCGCGGCAATGCGCACACAGGCCTGTAATAATCGCGCCGCCGCCGCACGTCTCGTCAAAACGAGCCGGAACATTAATGTAAGGAATGCGCGCCGCACCGCGCGGCCAGATCGATACGCCACCGCGCGCGACGAGAGCAGCCTCGAAATGGCTTTTACCGTTCTTTTTTCTTCTCTTTTTTCCGCGTGCTCTCGGCCAGGGGAATTATTGACAGGAGGTTTTTAAGGGCTTCGCCCCGGAGAATTACACACGGGCGAGCGGGGATTTTTCGAAGAGGAAGTTTTTTGCGCTCGCCGAGGGCGGCGGTTTAATTCTTCTATGAATAATTTTACGTTCCTAGACCAAACTTGATCTTATTTCCATTCCTGTAAAGAGTTCAGAGCTGGAATTTACATTTTTCGTAAACAGCTGGCGAGGATGCGCAATTAAAACTTTCTTCCGGGTGCTTTTTTTTCCGCGCTTTGTTGTATAATTTTGAAATCTCGCTTCGCTTTGGTACTTTTACCGGTTATTATTCCGAGTGTTAATTAAAACTTCAAATCGCTCCGCTGATGGCAATTTAGCAATTATTACTCACAGGTCAACGTATCTCGAACACAGTGAACAATAACAAGCAGAGATACTTTATCCCCCACGGCGGATTCGAGCCGCGGGCACCGCGTTCATCGGTGGCCGTGCAAATGGCTGACGCAACTCGCGCGTTACTACTGGCGCGCGCGTGCGCTTACTTGCAGCGTTGCGAGCGTCGACGCCGGTACTCGAGGATTTTCTTCAAGGTCACGCCGTTGTTGCCGCCGCGGCTCGATTCTCAGGGAGAGATACCGCGGTGTACGTGTGTGTGTGCGAAGACGCCCTTTCCGGTTCTCGGAGCATGCACTCCGGCCGCTTCGTTGTTTTCCTACGCGTCGCGCGAAACGCGATCCTCTTCTCCCACGCTTCGTTTCCTCGCGCAACGCCACCTCCGCCGCCGCCCGGCTCTATTCATTTTTCACCTTCTCACTGCGCGCGCGTAAGTCGCTCGGCTCTTGTCTTCCATCAAGTAGTTTGCCCCGTCGTCCTCTTGCCACCGTGTTTTCGCGTTATTTCTTTTGTATGGAAAAAAGAAACTGTTTGTCACGTTTATTGTTCAGGGGAGCGTTTGAGTTCTTTTTTTAAGATAGTGTCCTTTTTCAAATTAATCGTTCTTTCCGGGCAACGAAAATGGATTTTTTAAGAATGTAAAAGTTCGAGGAATTCCGTAACTGTTATTCTTAACTGAATATTATTACATTGCGCACTGTTCATTACATTTACCAAGCGGCAGTTGATTTTAGTTTTCTTTCAATTGTAATTATAAAGAAAAAAGGCGCGTTATTTTTGTAACAAAGTATCGCGTGAATGTAGAAAACACGCCTACCGCCGGTATTCTCCGCGAGTCCGGGGCCTTCAGACTGCGTATCTTCACTTTATTCACACGTGCGTAACCCCGACGTCTTTTCTGGCGCTCGTCGAAGTGTCACGATGTATACGCGTAGCTACGCTATATTTAAACTACACCCTTTTTCCGCTCTTGTCGAAGAAGAAAAAAATATCTCTCACTATTTCTCCTCAACAAGTTTCACATCATTTAGCCCTTTCCGCTGCGACGGCCGACCGCCGCCGCCGCCGTCGACGACGCGGTTCTCGTCATTATATTTTCCGCCTCGTTTTTACATTCGACGAAATGGAAAGAAAAAAGGAGTAGAAGCAGCAGGCAGTACGGGGGAGAGCGAGGCAAGTAGAGAGAGAGGGAAAAAAAATCGAGAGAAGAGAGAAAGAGGCAAGTAGCAGAGCGGCTGGCAGCGTGACGGACTTGCCGAGCGAACGAGAGCGCGTCGGCTTGTGATACAACACCCTCTTTACCTTGCTCATGTGCGTGTGTGTTCTACAATGTATGACACGCGGCAGAGGGAGACGGAGCTGGAGGTTCTAGGAGAGAGAGAGAGAGAGAGAGAGAGAGAGAGAGAGAGAGAGAGAGAGAGAGAGAGAGAGAGAGAGAGAGAGAGAGAGCTAGCTGCACTGTCGAGGGACGAAGAGACGCGGAGAGAAGGAGAGAGAGAGGAGAGAGAAACCATGATCGCATTATTACGCGAACGGTTCGCGCGCGCTCGCTCGCTCGTGCTCGGCAGTGCATGAAGCGATTCCCCGCTGCTGCCTGCCTCTCGCCTTTCTCTCTCTCTCTCTATTTCTCTTCTTCCTCTTTCTTCTCTTTTATCCTCTTTCGCTTGCTTCTCTTCACTTCCCGGTGCCGTATATATTTTTTCTCTCTCGTGGTTCTCACTCTTCGCGGGGCCGTTTTTCCCGTCGTCGAGTCCTCCTCTCGCTCTTCGGCCGCGGCTTTTTCTCCACTTTGGTATAGTTCGCTGGTCGCCCGCCGCCTCTCAATTATAAAAGGGCGAGTGGTGCGCCGAGGCTAGAACATTTTTCGAATGGACTCGAGGTAAAATAGAGGAGGGACGACGGCTGGAAGCCGGAGAGACCGAGAGAGGCTTCTTCTTGCCGCTGGTTGACTTTGTTCGTCGCGCTTCTTTGACTGGACTTCCTTGGAACTATTTTGATTAAAATAGTTCTTTTTTTTTCGACTGGACGAAAATAACATCCTGCGTCTGTAAATCGGAAAGAGTTACGTTTTTTACTTTTTTACGGAGTGCTTGACTAAATGACTCGTTTTCGATTGATTCTTCAGGGTACTTCTCTCGTAAGGAGTGATTATCTTCACTGGAACAAAACGAGTGTTTCTAATGATTCGTACACCGCGACTAATGTAACAGTTGCTATGGAAATCACTTCTTAAGAAGAGGCAGTCAGGATACGAAGCAAAATTCGCGGGTTCTCACTTTATTCGTTGAATTTTGAATTTTGCGAATTTCTAAAAGTTATCTCCAATTGCGAATAGTACAAGGAATTGGGAAAAACTTTTGGAAATTTGCAAAATTAAAAATCCAACGAATAAAGTGAGAACCTCGAATTTCGATCAATACACGAGTACTACCTCCACTTGACGAGTCAAAGCTCTAACGGTTACGAAAGTGCAACACCTACTTCGTTAATAAAAACAATCAGTTTTTTGTACAGAATTGATGAGATAATAGAAAAACTAATTCATTTGATTAAAAATTATAACCTAAATTATTTTAACTTATTTATAAATCTTTGTTTTTACTTTAAAATATAATTGGTCTGGTAGATTAAGAGCTATACTAGTCATGCAAAGGACCTATAGATCACTTTCCGTGTTAACAATTTCGTTTTCCTTTTTCTTATCTTTGGTTAATGATAGTAACAATTATAATCAATTACACAATTAATGCGTTATAGACATTTATTTTTAATCGACAAGTGGTAAATACCTTTTAGAAAATCGTACGCACACCTACGCACTCGAACGCAACTGGCTCACATATGACTTAACAACATTATGAAAGATCACTCGATATGAGTGAAAAAAAACCATACCGGTCGAATTGAAATCGGTTAAAAATCACTCCCACTTTTAGAGAAACGATGTCAACAATAGCTCTAGTGCTGCCACTTATTCACGTATCCTCGTAAATAAAGTAAGGTGTCAATCCCACCTGAACTCTTTGCCAAAGGCAGTCAAAGATCTTGACAATCCCAGCTAAATATTTATACATCATTCGCTCCTCACACTCGGTGTATAATTAAGCATCTTTCCAACTGCGCAATAAAACCCCGATGAATCGTCGGCTCGGTTCAACACGCTTACAAGAATCATCATTCAACGCGCAGACCCGCAGTCCCTGCAAATACACTCCATCGCAGTCTGCGCAAACGTAATTTCCCAAAGTGAAATAATAACTCCCGCGGCAAGCGGTACAGGTATACATACCGGTATGTATCCTCGTGCCGTGTCTCTCGGTCGCGTGCACGCGCCGCAGTAGCAGCGAGAGGCAAACGAGGCGGCGCGGCTCCTCCGCTTATTAAAGGTGCACGTGGACAAATTCATTAGCGGCGTTATCCAACGGCTCGCCGCGTCCACTCGACTAATCCATCACGCGGCTGCCTCCGCACATAGACGCACACTCGCAGCGTGCAAATCAACGAAATTGTCCGCTCTCTTGTGCGCGTGTACACTCGGACAATTTCTTCGGTCGTCGATCGTCGCGCGGCGGCGGCGGCGGCGGCAGCCCCTTAAATCAGACTCCGCGGCGTAATTAGCATCGCGCGCGGCAGCATTGTGGCGAACGTGGACGCGCTCGCCTCGCCGTCACACACGAGTGCCCGAGTGTGGAGCGCTCCGTCGGCTTCGAGGGAGAGCTTTACGACGCTCGGCGTTGGCTTTGAGCTCGCGCTCTGTCTCTCTCTTACTCTGCTCGTCGCCTGTCACTCAGGGCGTATTTTCGGCGCGTGAGAGACAGAGAGAGAGAGCTTACGTAAGGTTAGCGCGCGGGCGTCGCGAGCTTTACGATCGGCCAGCAGCCACCGGAAAAATTCGCCGATCCCGGCTGACGTGCAGGCCCGTTTCTCGAAGTTTATCTTTGCTGTGTGTTCGAGTTTTTTTTTCGGGGGTGGGGGAGATAGTTACGAGAGTTATGCCGAAGGATAGAACGTCGTAAAGATTATTGAAGATAGCGGGAATGAGTTTGAAGTGGGATAGATTGTATTGATTTCGCGTTAAACTTCTCGCTGATTTTAGGTGTATGATTCATGTGGTATATACCCACGCTCGGGTTTATGTCTCGCATTTAAATTTGGCTACAAGAATTTTAACTACGTGTCAGCATGTGTAGAGAGATCTTTTTACTGCGGTTCATTAGTTATATATATATATATATATATATATATATATATATATATATATATATATATATATATATATATATATATATATATATATATATATATATATATATATATATATATATATATATATATATATATATATATATCAGAAATAAATTTCCAAGTTAATGTTGAAAATAGTTTTATAATTCATTTTTACCCTGTTCTATAAAGTTAGAAATTTTTGCAACCAAAAATTTTTACAGCTCAACTTTGTTAAGGTGCAGTATGTCAATTTATAAGTTGTAACAAAGTTAAACGGTCAAACTCAGTTTAGTTTCATACATTTAGACTTTTAACCGAGTATATGGAGTGTGAGAGCGAGAGCGAGGGGCAAGCACATGTTAACTCGATCAAACAAATTTCGGTACAAATGAGAAAATAACTTTTCCCGCGTAACCCTAATCCGTCATCAAATTACTCGAAAGTACAATGCCGAGTAAAATAGCCGCGACTAGGCTTTCTCTCTCGCTTTACCTCACCCTCCCTCGTCCAGGTATATATATATACACATCGCTCACAATTTAGGTTACACATTCAAGGCGGTCGGTCAATTGCTGCTGCTGCTGCTGATGCACACACCTGTATATATTCGCTCGGCGCACTTGTGATTTATCGTGACCCGAACGCGGCTGTGCTATAGCAGCAGCAGAGACGGCAGTTCGGCGCGGCGGCCGCAGCTAACCAATTTGCCGGGCTCGCGCGCGCGCATAATCGCTTTGAATGTTTAATCGACCTTTCGAGGCGTATTCCGGTGTGACTCCTCATTTCTCCCGCGCGATTTGTCCGCGGGCTCATTGCCGATAAACGCGCGCCGAATTTCCCCGGAGAGCCTAAGTCAGTCGCCCGAAACTTGTACTCACTTGCCGCGTCTGTCTATACAGGCTCGCTCCGTCCCCCTTTTTTTTCGCTTGTTTCACCTCGCCTCGGCTCTCGCGTAGGCTTCGGCGAATAAGAGGTCATGGTTGCGATATGGTCTGTCATTTGAATACGCGCTTGTTAGCCATTGTGGGAATGAGAGAGAGAAAATTTTTCATTCTTAAAATAACTGGATAATGTTAGGGCTTGGAAACAAGGAGGTAGAGTTACATTCTGCATACACGAGCATGAAATTATTACTTGGATTTCACATTAACAGTTTATTTTGCCATCCGTTACATATAACTTTGTGAACGAGATGTGTGGATTAATGTGGCGCAATCAAATGAAATCGTACAAAATTAAATTGACGGAATTGTTTTAACTATTAATGTTTTCATTTCAAATTAATTATATGAAATGTAGTATTCTGTTATTCTGTCTGTTAAAATTTCGGTTCAATTTTATTTCGTAATATATGAAATATTCATACACGAAATGATGAAAATATATTTGATATCGATCGATAATGTAACTTCATTAAATGTAACAGCAAAAATACATCGTTCCTAATTTTAAATCCACTTAATTAAATTTCTCTCGGCACTTAATTAAGAAAAAACACCGGTAAAAAGGAATAATTCGTTATTATCTCGACGCAACTCGTGAAATAATTATCTTTATTTGCTCGTGAAACCGAGAATTCTCGACTTATCGAGATCACCCACTCAAAATAAAAGAAACAAATAAAAAACACAACCAGCTGTAGTAGCGAACGCATCGTTTATTAATCCGGATGATCAAAGCATTTCGTGTATCGCCGCGATTCTTTCGCCAAACTCTCGAAAGCGTAATCAAGCAAAAGACTCGAATCGATAAACGAAGGCCGCCCACCCCCCAGCCCGCGCTAAATTCAATTTCTTATTCCCCTGCGCCTCCCGCGGGGGGCGGGGACGAGGGGCAACATTCGCCCAAGAAAGAAAGTAAGAGACAGAAACGAGAGAACTTTTCAATTAATGTTTTATGCAGTCGCGCGACGCTACTACCCTGGACCGCGCTATACATCGCTCGGTGCTCGCGCGACTCGCGGACGAGTCAACGACTTTCCATCGTTGCATTTGATCTTTCTCGATTCTTTGAGCGAAGAGAGAAAGCGAGAGAGCCCGAGCCGAACGAAAGTGCGCGCGCGCGCCTGTCTATACGCATCGAGTGGAGCGCCGCTGGAAATCGGAAAAGATCGCTGCGCGAAACGAAACCAGACGCCGCAGCGCCAGAACCCGCGAGGATTTTAATTAAAAGCTCTCCGAGAGAGAAAGAGAGGGAAAGAGTCGCGCACTTGTGCTTGCCACGAGGCGAATCACCAGCGGCTCGAAATCATCTCCGCATCGTAGCTCGTACGTCACGCGAATCTTTTTACGTCGGTATACGACTCCTTGATAGATCTACACGATTCTCGCTCGGGCGTGACTTTGTGTTGTTTCTTGTTCGTGCAGAAATGCTTGAAATAGTTTTGAGCACTGCCTGCGAACGGCTTATCCGTCTGGAAGGGCGATAGAAATTCCGCTATTGGATAATCTCGAAAGAGAGAAATAACACTCGAAACGAAGGCGAAAATCGCTCGTCTTGTGCAACGGTGTTTTTATCGATCGAAGTGTGCGGTTGGTGTGCGCTGCGTTCTCGTACATATTTAGAAAGCATTGTACTCCGTTTCGGACAAATGCCTCTCAGCGGCGCACGGGCTTTTTCAACGGAGGCGCGACGTTTTATCTCGAAGCACGATTTTAATAGACTAATAAAATTTTAAATTGTACTTTCTTTTCCACGGGACTAGCACCAAGTACTAATCTAGATCTCGTGTCCGCTGAGCGGTAATGTAGCGTTGAGGAAACGGGTCAAGTTGGTTAACTGGAACAGAAGTAATACAGCAACCTGAAAACATCATCAATCTAATAAAACTCTCATAATTCCGGCTACGTAAATGAATCACTTTTTCTTTCCAAGTGTAAATCAATATTTGCTCGGGGTTCGAAAATTTGCCCATTCGGTGAAATTTC
Organism: Gastracanthus pulcherrimus; assembly: GCA_949152435.1. Lineage (NCBI taxonomy): Eukaryota > Metazoa > Arthropoda > Insecta > Hymenoptera > Pteromalidae > Gastracanthus > Gastracanthus pulcherrimus. The sequence continues at coordinate 3,107,286 of OX424576.1, read as the reverse complement.
GAGGAAAGAGCCAAAGAAAAATATTAATTCAATCAGAGTGACTCGTATACTCTTCCGCTTTCCCAGTTACTTCTTTTCTCGATTGATGCGTCCTTCTCCAAGTAGAAATACCTGCACTATAGAGAAACCGCTCGCATAAATCAACCTCGACTACCTTTAATACGCCATTCGCAGTCGATCCCTCGCCGCTTTAACTTCGCCGGCCTCCCTATATAAACTCTCCCCCTTTGTCCTCCATCCCCATTCGCCAGTGCTACTTTCGTATTACATTGTTTTGCATATGACGCGCTTACCGCACGCGCGGATCGAACCTGAAAATAGAGCAAAACTCCCGGCACATTTCTCGCCGTCGTCGTCGTCGTAGTCGTCGGGAACAATGCAATGCAATGCGCCGGTAGTGCCGGCTCTATCTGGCAAAGTCCATCGGCTCGCGCTCGATTCCCAGCCCGGGCGCAAACACAAAGACACTCGCGCGCCAGGCAAGACAGACCACGAAATCGTGACCAAGTACAGCGCGGCGGCCGCTCGAGTAGGAAAAGCCGATTCGCGAAATAGGAAGAACGACACCGGAAAGAGGAGAGACCGCGTTCGCGCGAAATTACTTTATCGCGCCACACTGCTTTGCTGTGTATACTTTCTGTGAACTTTGTGGCTTCTTCTCTCTTCTGCCGCGGCTGTTGTTGCTGATTTTTTTATGTCGCTTCCGGTGAAGTGGATGCGAACCGTATTCGGGTGTAAGAAGTGTGTATACGTATTCCGCGATGAGGAGGAGTATAGAGCAGTTCTCCGTTTCCGTTTCGTTGCGGTGTTCCGAAAGTTTTATTGATTGACCTTAAAATGCGAGCGCCCCCGGTCTTTGAAAGCCGCCTGATCGATTTTGCGATTTATCAAAAGTAAATAGGATCGCGCGCGTATTATTCATGTATGAGGCTCGATCCGAAGTGGGTACTTTAATGTATGGATATAATATATACACCTGGGAAGAAAAAAGAAATTTAACAAGAAACATAAGTAGACGTGTGTGGTATAAAATATTCATAATTGTATATTTATTCATAATCGCACAAATTACTTTTCCAGAGTGAATAATTTAATTTTCTCACGTTCGGTTTCCACGCAGTCCACGTACACTTCATCGGCAAGAACCCTGTAAAATAGTTTTTGTCAAACCCAACCTAAAACAATAAAATTCCGCTTTACCCACGTACAAGCGCAAAGTAAAGCACCTCAAAGCGGCACGATAAAGGATGCAACCTCGCACCTCATTAAATAAAAAACGAGGCGAAAACCAAACTAAAACAACGCAGCAGCATCTCGTTACCATAGCCCTACACCGAGCCACTATTTGCGTCTAAAAACGTAAGACTCAAGAGCGAAAGCGAGAGCAAGAGAGAGAGAGAGAGAGTCTCAGTAGCGTCGGTGTGTACAGCTATTTTCTCGGTGACTGGCTTTTCCCGCAGCTTTTTTTAACTCCTCGCCGCCGCACTTTAATAAAGCCGAGGAAAGGGTCGGCCCGCGCTCACAGGCGATGCAGCAGGCGAGGGCCACGTACGGCGCACCGAGAAAGGATGAAAAAGAGCTAGAACGGCGGGGAGGGTGGGAAGAGAAAGAAGGTGTATATATATATATATATATATATATATATATATATATATATATATATATAAGAGAGGGGGGGCTGCCGCGCTGGTGAGCTCGCAACACGCCAACTCGCGTGCTCGTCCATCCCTTGGATTCGCCGTGGTGCCGCCGGGGGTTCTCAACTTCCGATCGGCGCGCGCCTGATAACGTATCAATGCACGGCATAACTTCGCGCGCTCGCTCGCTCGCTCTGCTCATCGGGAATCCCATAACCTGTCTGCGCCTCCTTCGCTCGGCGCGTATACACGCGGCGGCCTACGTGCTCGGTAATTTATAGCGCGCACACACCCATTTCTTCAGCGGTGTGTGCATAGCCGGCCTTTTTTCTCTCCTCTTTTGCGCGCTCGTGTTTTCTCGCTTTAACGACCTTTAATATAACGCGTATTATCCGCGTAATGCGGAATATCTTGCGGGAAATGTAATTTGCGAACACCTGTGCCAAAGACTGCAAATTGAAAGGTGTATTCTGGAAAATCCTGTGATTGGGAGTGCACAGGTGCGAGAGGGTAAAATTCATCGTCAGCGTGATGAATTACGCGCGTGAGCGGTAATCTTTTTCCGTTTTTTTTTTGTTCAGCAAAAGGTCAGCATTCTTTTAACGTGATATTGTGCGCTGTATGGTCGCACGCGCGCGCGCCCGCGATTTTCTCGTCGTGTGTCGAGTGGAAAAATTTCGTACACGCAGCCGAGCGAACGTTATGCGCGACACGAAGCACATTTTTTTTGCCCTGTGTACTCTAAAAATTTTTCCTGGTTACTCTCTTTCTCCCTCTATTCTTTTTTTATTCTTGCATAAACGGGACAGGAATAACGCGGTAATAACATACTTCAAGCGTACGAGGATAGACGCGAGCGCATTTTCGACAAAGTTTATAGGTATACGTGTAAAGCGATACAATAGCGCGAAACTGCATATCTCGGCGATAATTACGCAGCGACTATAAAACAGAAAGAACAAGAAAGAGAAAGAGAAAAAGAACGAACTGTGAAGCACGCGGTTTCAAAATATTTCAACTTCAGTGAAATTCCCATTAGTTCGCTCGCTCGCGCGCGACAATGCCCCTGCGCTGCAGTTTTATAAATTTCCTCGCGAGCCTACTCGAAGCCGCCGTGCGAAATAACTCGCAGCGACACCGCAAGACGCCACTGCTGCCTTCGTGCCTCGAGACATTAAAACTACCCGCGTCTCCTTTTTCATTAAATCCATCGCCGCGAACTTTAGAGACTCTCCCTCTTTCTCACGGCAATGGACATCGACATCCGAGCCCTGTCTCCTCTCCTCTTTCGCGGATGACTCGCGTGTATATAATAAATAACGGCCTCTCGCGCGGGCGCACAACTCTCCCTCCCTCCCTTTCTCGGCATTATAATCGGCCGGCATTTATACGCGTATCGGCTCGTCAAGCGCCCATAATGCCTACTCTCGATCTCGCTCGCTCTTCCCGTTCTCTCCGTTCTGCGCTTGTGCATCGCGCCGCGCGTTCAATGCGCTATATTGGCACTTCGGAACGCTCTCGAACAATGCTCTCTCGCGCTAACGCGCGGCGCATCCCTTGCGCAACTTATACAGCTACACGTATATGCAGGGTGTGTTTGTTTGTAGGCGTGTGTGTGTGCAGGTGGAAGCTGCAGAAACTCAGAGACTACCGACTCCTCCTACTCCTTCAGAGCGTCATTATATAATGCACGTTTTCTTTGCCCGAGAAAACAAAAACATACGTACACACACCGACAAGGGTAAAAAAGTACGAGAGGAGTGTAGATATAGAGAAGAGGAAGAGAGAGGGAGAGAGGGAGAGAGAAAGTCCCCCTTTTTTTCGTGAGCGCGTATGTATGTATGAATATATATGCATATAAGTACGGTCGTGTGCATGTCATCATCATCCTCCGAGTGTCTCCTCGCTCGCGCGAGCGCGTCTTCTTGTTCTGTTCTCCCCTCCGGCACTTTCTCTCTCTCTCTCTCGCTCATCCACCCTCTCTCTTTCTCATATTCTCCCGCTCGAGAGTACTCGAGTGAAAATCAAGGCAGGGTCAATTAAAGCAGCGCGCGACGGCGCTCGCGTCAGAATAATACATCACGCGAAATGAGATGAAGTGGAGTGAGCGAGCGAGACGGAGAAACACCGGGGGTAAGGGAGAGAAGTGAAAAGGAGAGAAAGAGGATCGAATGTGTGGTTGCTGCGGCGGTGGAGGCGGTGCTGACGCTCGATGACAAAGGACGAGGGAACGGGGTAAAAAAGTACATATGCGACGCCGCGTGGCTGCTGCTGCTGCTGCTGCTAGCGGAGATCGAAATTTTCAGCCGAGTCCTTTACCGGGATTACGTCAGCGTGCGCACGCGGGGAGTGCTCGTGTATGTGTGTTTCGAGAGCACACGAGCGTGAATGCAGCGAAAAATTCGTTCAAGAATTTAAGGACGCGGGTGTCGCTTTTGTACGTGGATAGCACGTGAGGAAAAAAAGGTTTTTCGTTTTAGTCCAACTTTTTGGGAAGTTTGCACAGAGAGAGGGTTTTGTGTAATTCAAGCTAGAGACTGGGAATTTCAATTTGCACAGCTGTGATCTAGCATTTGATAAACCTGAGGAATTATGACGTTTCAAGCCTGTGAATAAGTAGTAACAGTCTGATCAGACAGATAAACTGCTAGTCATGTATTCTAAGTAGTAACAGAATAATCGTCGAGGCATACCTGTGTACGCTGTGAGAATTTTCTGTTGCATAAAAAAACAATTGAAACTGTCACCGCTGAGCTTTTTACTGTAATAGCAATAATTGCAATTGTTGGAGTCACAAATTGTAGTAGGTCTATATTGCGGGTCGAACAGTTACAATTATACTGAGGCTGAGTACAAATTTCATTCTGTGTAAAAATTACCAAGACAATTATAGAAAACTTGGGACATCCTGCGTTCGTGGGAACAATTATTAACGTTATTCATCATAATTTTCTCGGTGAAGTTTACTTCGAATTACGGTAATTTTCATTTGGGTAACTTTTCCCGTGAAGTTATTATATCTAACGTTCACTGTGATTTTCCCGGTAGTTCTTATCAGAATTGTATTAAGGTAAGAGGGTATTTAAAAAACAGCATAATTTTGATTCCATGTGCATTAAAATACGAGGAAAAGTATTCCTAAATCTCTATAAGTAATTATTCTTACTATTATTTATAAATGTATCTCACTTCTCATTTTTCTGGTTGTTAATGGTATTATTATTTCATGTTTAAATTGCAATTTTTATGGTTCCCATAAGACTTCGTTTCTTAGCTTAAAAGAGTTTCTAATATTTGACAAAACAAGTAGAAATTTTAGAGAAATATTGTTATTCATATACAAATTTAACTACAAAAAAATATAATCGTGAAACTTTTTGTTTAGGTTTTAACAAGAGTTGTAAAAATCTATTGAACAAATGTTTTCTATTCTTTTTTGATGTTTTTTTTTATATTTACAATGTAGACTTTGCATGCACAAGTATGGTTATGAACCAATAAAATCTGTTGTACATAAAGAATTTCAAAAAACCTTGGTTTTACATTTTTTTTAGTATATAGACATACATATGAGTAAAACAAACTAAATCATTTGTGAACCATATTCTGTTTGTATAAAAGTACATGTACTCTATTCATTTTTTCTATACCTTCTTCCCTTAAAGCTGAATTCAAAACAACTTAAAATTACACCAACGTAAATACATGTCAGCTGCCGGTTCCTACCCGTTGAATTACACAGTCAAACAGTAAAAAAAAAAACTTTTTTTCGAATCGCCAGAGTTGAAAAAGTCCCGGAAATTTGGAAAAGTGCAGAATGCGGTGAAACTAGACGCCGGCGAATAATGCTCTCTTGCTCGAGTAAGAAGCGCAAGGAGGAAAAAGAGAAAAAGAGAGCGAGAGGGGGCGAAGTTTCCTTCTCCCATTCGCCGTCTCTCTCTCTCTCTCTCTTTGAATCTCAAGAAATTCCCGCCTTTGTGTCGCCCTTGCCAAAGTGCTGCCGGCTCGGGGCGACAGCGGCAGGAGCCCGAGCTCCGTGCTCTCCATGCTGCCTCTTTCTCTCTGGTGGCTTGCCTCCGAGCGCCAAGACACGGGGCGGCAACAGCCATGGGTATGAGAAAAAAAAGTCCGCGCGCAGCCGCTTTTCTCTGTCGACTCGCGCTCGCGCCAGCTCCGATAAGGGACACGCGCCGAGACACAGAGAGAATTCGTCTGGCGAATCCACCGGCGGGATTCCCGTCGAGGTGTTCCTTCATCTCTCTCTCTCTCTCTCTCTCTACTCGGGCCAAAGGAACGGCGAGAGAAAAAGGACATCGCCGGCGTGCTGCACGCCGTCCGATTAATCGCGCGAGAGCAGAGAGCTGCGAGGCGTTTTGATCGCTTTAAAGGCTCCGCCGCTGCTCTCTTTTCACGGGAGAGCGATTTTTTAAAGGGTGAGAGTCGGAAGAGCAGATTGCGCGGAAGCGACGAGAGCTTTTTTCCGCGTGCATCGCTGCAAAGTAAATGATTGAATAGGGATCGAGTGGTGTTCCTAGGGAAGAGGAGGGCACGTGCGAATGTTTGTGCGCGGGCATCTGTGTTGGGATGACTCTTGAAAATTGACGTGAGTGAAAGGAGCATTCCATCATTTAATGCTGTTGTCTACGTGTCGGTGTTACTCGACGGTATACTCGGCTTTTCGAGCGAAGAATGTGGATTCTAACAGTTTTTGATATTTTTCACTCGTTGCAGCTCTATCTTGCGATCGCGATCAATCTCACGTCGCTTATTAGCGTGAAATATTCCCACGTAATATTTCAAATTTGCGCAATCTGTAATACTCCAGAAAAGCTCGGTACAGAGTCCATTTTCGCCTTAAAATGACTTTATCACCGCAGCATATATCCCAACTACGCTCGTTAATTCGTCGATAAACGCCTCTAGAATTACCGCACAACGCAGCTGAGCTCTAAGTAAAACACACGGGTCGAGAGTAGCACTGGCGGCCGCACTCGCGAAACAAGCCGGCTGCTGCACTTTAACCGCACGAGAGAGCGCTCGAGAAAGGGAGATAGAGACAGACACAGGGCGGCACAAAGCTTTCGCGAGCACGCACTGTTTAATTCTCTTGATGCTCGCGAGAGCAGACGCAGCGAGAAAAAGCAGGAGCAGCGGCGTTATTTTTCTTATCGCTTTACTTCGTTATTAAAAATAACTCGGGAGGGAGCGTGCGAGCTTGCCGAGCCGTTTCAAGCTCAACGCCGCGTGTCGACTTTTCTGCGCTAAAGAGTACGAGAGAGAGAGAGAGAGAGAGAGAGAGAGACAGGGGGGAGAGCCGGTGGAAAAGGTGCACGCGTGCACTGCACAGAGATATCTAGGTAGCTCCCTCTCTCGCAGGATACAGCACGAAGGAGAGAAAATGCACAGAGCAAAGAAGCCGGAAGACAGGAGAAGGAGCGAGAGGGAGTGCTGTACAGTGTATACAGCGTGCGGCTGGTAAAAAGACCGAGAGAGAGAGAGAGGAAGAAAGGTGTATACGCGTCACACCGGCCGCGCGTCAGTCAAGTCAAAGCCGAGGAGAGGGCCATGGGAGAGAGCTCGAGCGCGCGCGAGAGAGAGAGAGAGAGAGAGAGAGAGAGAGAGAGAGAGACGGAGCTCTCCGCGAGCGAAGAGGAGGCCGCCACCACCGCTCTCGTGCGCCTGGCTCTACTACTACCGCCGCCGCCAGCACCGCTGCCACCAGTCAGTTCTCAACTGCCTTTCTACGCGGCAGCAGGCGGAGACGCACCAGCGCCAGCACCAGCGGTCCTTTAATCTCCCACGGATTACCGTACACCGGCTCTCGCCTCCGCTGCCCAACACTACCTGATCCGCTCTGATCCGCTCTTCTCTTCCTCCCGGACTCGCCGGCTCGAATCCTTCCTATACCGGCCGCAACTGGAAGACAATTCCTCGGGACAAGTGCGTCTATAGCCTGCGACAAGTCCACAAAGAACACGAGAGTACATTTTGCAGCCGAGTGTTTTTCTTTTCGTGCCAGTAAGATAATAGATGAATGTAGAGTGTGCCGCCCGCGAGTGATATTCGTCGTCGTCGTCGTCGTCGTCGTCGTCGTCGGATTGACAGCCGGAGCAGAGGAGACGGCTGCGCGCTGCCCTGAATAATGTAGGCGATAGACGTCTATGCGCCCCCCTGTGTGCCGCGTACCCTAGACGCGCATACGAGGCCGTGAAAAACACGTGGAGGTGAATCTCGAGCCAAGCCAGTTGAAGCTCGATCCCTCTCCCCCCGGCCGACTTTGCATACTTACAGCCACCTCGCCGTTAACGACGTCGGCGCTGGCTGCTGTACTTGTTGTTGTTTTTGGATAGAGAATATTCCTGGCATCCGGAGGGAATATTTTAGAGCAGCCCCGGCGTGGAAAAACATCATGGTCCGCGGCTCCGATCGCTTTCACCGCCGAGCCACGTAGAAAGTGCGTGCGTATAAACCGCGCATCCCGGCGGCGTGAGAAAAATCGTAAAACCAGCCTCTCCCGACTCCCGATACACACCGCGGCAGAAAAGCCTGCAGCAAGAAGAAGAAGAAGAGGAGGAAGAAGAGGAAGAAGCAAAGAAAACGATGCGGAGAAGGCTGAATCTCGCTAAGTGACAAACTGTTTATACGCGCGGCGCGTAGCGCAATCGAAGTGCCCGCTCTCGCGAGTATTATACGAGACGTAAAAAGGGAAGGAAAAAAAGGCAGTCGGGTTGATGGAGTGCCTTTGGCAGGTGCCGTCGACGTAGCGTTGGGGCCGCGCAGAGGGGCAAGCCCGTTGTGCGAGCGCGCAGAGGATCCTCCGGAGGTGTGTAAGCGCGGTTGCTGGCGCGCGCGTCGACGCTTGATACCTGGAGGTCGACGGGAGCGAGGCAGCTAGAGCAGCAGCGATGGTCGTGCTGGAGCTCGAGACGTTTTACGCGCAGGTCGCGCCCCACACGAAGCTGCTGAACAAGCGCTTCGTCGGGGCCCACAACTGGCTCGGGCCCCTCAAGGAGGCCCTCGTCGCCAGGCTCGCCGCTGACAAGGTATATATATATCTATGTGTATATATATCGTTTAAGCACGCGCGCGCGCGTGCGTTGATAGCGAAATGGGTTAGAGATAAACGGCTGGAGGGGGGTGTAAGCCTCTCTCTCCCTTTTTTTTTAGAAGCTTTTTTTCAGGGGGTAATGCGCGAGCTTTATGGGCAATAATTTTCAGTGATAAAAGCGGCTGATGTAATCGATGGGTACACACGAGCTTTAAAGCGTATACACAGTTTTTTCGTAATATTCAGTTTGCGCGAATAAAACGAAGGGTTGGCTGGGGCCGTGTGTTCCTTTCGAAATGAGGTTTTGAATACTTTGGGGGTGCGTTAAAAATTCATCTTGAGATTAACCTGATTCGAAAGTAATTGTAGATTTGTTGAAGAGATCGCTCAAGTTCTCGTTCGTCATACTTGGTTATGCCTTCGTTAAAATTCAGAAATATTAGTTTTTCCGCGATTTCTTTATTCATGAGAATTACGGGCGGGGAGATAACGGTAAACTGGAAAAACAGTTTTAATAATAAGCGAGCTTATGAAAATTCCGTTGCACGCGCGGAAATTCGCTCAACTACGAAGCATATACCTGGAAACATGCAGTATCGTGTAATTGGATTATCGCGGATAAAATAATTTATCAATGTTAATACCACACACATTGTACGGTTAAAATTCAATAACTTTCTGACCGTAATTATTGATTTTCAATACAAACTGCAGCGTCTCTGGGGATGAACTGCGCGAAAGCCCCGCGATTAGTTAACGCGATAAATCATCCACTAATAAAATCGAACCGACTCCAAAACGCTACACCCACGCCGAAAAGCTCGTAATATCCCATCGGCTACTGCAACGCGACCCCCTCCACGATCACCTTTCCCAGACCATTAGGAATTCTAAACAGAGATCGGATAGACAGAGCAGCATCTCAACCGCAAACTCCCGAGTCTGCTCCCGGCAAACCTCAGCCCTTTCACGGACTAATATATATCCCACGTTGATTCCTCCTCCGCGCCGCACCATTTATCCGAGCTTACCAAGAGCGCACGCAGTCGATGCGCCAGCGTCGCTGCCCCGTTACACGAGCGCGCGCACGCGAGGGGGCAGCAAGAGAGATAGAGAGAGAAGAAGGAGAAGGTACAGTGCAGCAGGTCCGAGGTCGCGCAGAAAAAAAAAAGAAAAACGCGTGCCTGCACTCGAGGGCGCTTTGTGCAGCAACAGCAGACGTTCCTAGCACGCACATGCATAGCGTTAGCCTATTTTGACGGGCAGCTTGCATCGAACGAACGAACGAACGGACGGACGGACGGACAGCAGTAGCGATGTAAGCGAGAGATAGGAGGATGCTGCTGTTGGTAGAGAAGAGAAGGCTTTCATTCGATGCTTTACTTATGCTGCCTGCCTGGCATGCCTGCGCTGCTGCTACTACTGCTCTTATTTTTCCTTTTCGCGTGGAAGCTCGCGAGCTTTCGAGCTTTGATTTGAGTGAAAATTCCGCCGCTTGCGAACGGAGTGCAACGGGGGGTGGAGAGGTTGAGAGGCAAAGGAGTCATTCCCGGTATTTACGGAATGCTGCACGGGCGTGATGAAATGCGCACAAACGCATTTTCGTCGTTCTAACGCGAGCGACGAGTGTATTATTCGAATGGGGAAATGCCATTGTTTGTTTTGTGCGCGTTGATGGTTCGGGCGTTGGAAAGATTTGTGCTCCTACCGGGTGGGAGTGATCGATATAACGCGGGGGAAAAATCGGTACGTATACGGGGTGTTTCAGTATGCACGATGAAATTGCCGAGGCTCTAACTAGACTTTAAATGCCAACGAAATAACAATGATCGTGCGCCTAGTACAAGACGCATCGATTATTTAACGGTAAAACATTCATGTCGAGTGTATAGGTTCGGCTCTGTGTTTATTGTGCATAAAATGACTGTGTTTCATTCGTTGCAATTCGTAACGCGCTGCGCGTTACAATTTAGAGCGGTATATTAGATACTTAACTCGTGTAAACTTTTGCGTGTGGAAAGAAAATTTATTCCACAAGTCGGGCACACGCGAGTATCCCCGAGCTCCCGCCTACGATTATTCAACGCCGAAGTAGAATGGAGAAACCCCGCGGTTCTCCGCATAATTAGAAAATCATTCAATTCATCAAATTGAAAGCGTACGCGAAAAATCAATAAGCGCGATGAATAATGTCAAAAGCAACGTCGGCCTATATTTTATCTTCCAAGTAAACCAGCCCCCCGCGCAACCATGTACGAGTGCAACCAGACTACAGTCCCTCCCCCCTGCCGTTAAAAGAATTAACCTTCCGGGTTAAAATAGCGACTAAAGTGTCTTTTTCCGCAACGCGCGGGCTAGACAAAGATAGCGATAAAAGCTCTAGTCCCCGTATTACTTGTAGGTGCTGCACGCGCTCGTGTGCTGCGGCTCTCCGCGCGTCGTTACGTGTTATGTAGGGCTAAGTAGCAACCCACTTAAAATCGATCACTCGGCGCGCTCGCGCTCACCCCCGACGTTTACACACGTTATGCCTTCTATAGACATTGTTGTAGGCGAGCGCGTCGGGCTATAGTTGGCAAGCGCGCGCTGGAACACACACGGAGAGTTGGACTTTTTGTCGGCTCGCGCGCGCGCGCACCGTACGTCCGAAAGTTTTGGCGAACCAACAGCAGCAGCAGCAGCAGCAGCGGCAACTCGTATTTCCGCGTAATAGCGTGTATAAGCCTTCCAATTGCCCGGCAAAGTCCTCGTTGCGGTCTCGTTTGCTCAAATCCCTATCGTCCCTCTTCCTCTCTTTCTCGCTGTCTGTAATACTAAACTCGCACTCTCTCGCGTACGTGTGCGTCCGATGTGTACATAAAGCATCGTTACTGTTTTTTTTTCTCTCCGTCCGCCTCTTTCTTTTCGAGAGCGCCGCGGTATAGAGATATCGGCGAGAGGCCTGTACGACGATGACGACGTCGACGACAGGAGCATGTGATTCAATATTTATGAGTGTCGCCTTACTCTCTCTCTCTCATTCTCTATGCCAGTGGCTGCAGCGGCGCGGCAGCCCTTGTCAAGCGCGACTATATACCTTCTCCTCGACGTCGACGTTAATGGCTTCGACGAATTTGATTAATCTGCGACGAGCGACGAAAATAGTCCGGCGTAATTATTTCCTTTTTCTATATTTAAAGATAAGAGACACCGAGAAGTAAGCCAGTGGAGTAACAACCGAACGAGAGCCGATCGCGTTTCTAAAATTCTCCGTGCTCCTCTTACTAAATTTCACCGTTCCGCTTGCCGAGTACATAATCTTGCGGGGAAATTCAAGCTTCATTTACCTCGAGCGCATATTAACGCGAGCAGCGAGCATAAAGTGCACGCGCGCGGGGAGGAAAAAACAACGGCGAGCTTTCCACTATTACACGCGCGCACACGAGCAACGCATTCTAAAGGCTAAACAGTCCTAATGACTTAACCGGCGAAACTACAGCACTACGGCCACGCGTAACCTCTAAAAGGATCAAATTCTGTCTTAATTAGCGCAAATTACGCGCTCGTAAGGAAGAAAAGTGGCGGACCGCAGGTGTCGTTGCCGCTGCCAAGCTTTGCACCGCTGTATACGTGTCTGTCTCGCTGCTCGACAAAAAGCAAAATAAAAGAGCGCGCGGAGCGGCTCGCACCGAGATTTTTCTTTTTGCCCCGCGACGTGTCTAGCTCCTCCCGCGGCGCTGAAAATTTAATTATCGCACGGCTTCGCTCTCTACTGCAGCACGCAAAGCGAGAGGGAGAGAGAGAGAGCGAGCCGGCGATTCCGTCGTCTGCGTGCACGCAGACTTGCACTCGAGAGGGGTGCGCGCGCGCGCGGCGCAAGTGCACACCGGCCGCGACCCAGCCTTACCCCTTGCGCCGTGCCGGCGGAATTATTCCGGCAGAGCGCGCACTCGGCCGGGTGCACTCGTTAAAAAGGTCCTTGCACGCGTTGCGCGAGCCGGCCGATGATGCGCGTGTGCGGGAGTCGCGACGAAGGGCTTCAAGGGTATATAGGTGGGGGTCGGAAAAAGAAATGTTTGCTCCGTCGCTAGGGGAGTTTCTAGATCTGTGCTACCAGATACTGGGCGATAATTACGAAGTTTATTGGAGCGAGAGAGCCGAGGATCTTGGGCGTGGAGCGGGAGGCGAAAAAATTTAATGAAAATTCGCGTTATCTGGAAGGAATATTATTGAGGTAGAATAAACGTTTTAATAGGGTTATTTCATTCACAGACGGAGGTAAAAATGCCCTTCACCTTTTCTCGTGAGAATTCTCGTTCAACTTTTAAGTTTTAAGAGTCTTATAATAACGGACGTTTGTTAACTTTTCTATGTACTTTGAGATAGTATAAAGAGTTTCGCCGGGGTCTTTGGCGCTGAACAAAGAAACCGAAACAATGATTGCACGATAATAATGCCATAAAAACATAATATTTAATTAATGATTATTTTGCAGTCGAACAATGAGGTTTACGTCTTCTTTGATGTTACAGTATAAAGATGGTATGCAGTTTTATTATAAAAATGATTCAATGCAATGTCGAAAAAAAGGAAAAGGAATACGTTATATCTCGTATTTTCCCAAGCGGGTAAAAGATGTACAGATTGTTAAACTTGGTTCAAACGGACCTTTTCGAGATGTTATCAATTAACCGATAATTACCGACTTTTAAAAATACGACTTTCTAATACAGATCTTCCCGCGATTTTATTTGCAGTAAAGCCGATGACAACAATTTCCGGCTATATACAAACACACACACAGACACACACACGAGTGATCAAAAAATTATTTCCTTGCTAAAAATAAAATCTACCTGTTGATACGGCCGGCATTAAAGACAGACGATCCGGAATGTCATTAACTTGATGAAATATTTGCTAATATAATTTTCAAATGAGCAACTTGAAACACGCGCACAAGCTCAGCAGTCACGGCGTTCCTCGTGCAAACCCAATGAATCATCGCGCCCTCGGCTCGGCCGCAGCGAGTATATTTGTCAGCGTGCAATCTTTCGGCTCTCCGCGGCAGCAAAGTTATAAATTACTCGGCGCGCTCGCGCTCGCTCTGCTCTACTACGGCTAACCGCGAACTTTTTACACCGCGGAGAATAGAGAACAGTCTCGCGGTTCGCTCTGCCCAAGTAATAGATGCCGCTGCGCGCACACCTTGAATCCAATTCCGCTTTCGAGCGTAGGCTCGGTGAGCCTTCGCGCGTGCATACGCGATGCGAGTTTTTGAATCTCGTTAGGCGAAGCTCGCGATGATTAATTAATGCGCTAATAGGCACGATCGGACGAATCGAGAGCGCGCGGGGGCAGCAGTGGAGGATCGATGCGCAGTATCGTCGCGTTGCGTAAGCTTGTATCTCGCTCTTTCCCTCTCTCCCTCTCTCATTCGATGCAGCAGTCGTCGTGATCCATTGCATAATGATAATGACCAAAACAATGCGATTGCAGCACACGCAAACGCCGGGGCGTATAACGAGGAGTATCCTTGAGTAAAACCAGATGAGGAATAAAAGCATCTCGAAGGTGCATATAAAAGCCTCGCGCGCTCGGGTATTTATCGAATGCTGCTGCGTGCACACTCTCCTCCTCTCGCGGTAATTGGCAGAAAAAGCCCATAAAAGTGTACCGCTAGCTATAGCTGGGCACAAGACACCCACGCGTAGCTCCTCTCTTCTCTCGATCTAAAAAGGCCGCGTGCAGTGCACATAACGCTCTCCGCGGGACTTTAAACGAAGAGAGAGGGCAAGCGCCGCACACACGCGAATCCTCTTCTCGTTGGCTGCACCGCGCGATGCGCCGCGCGCTGCTTTGTCTCTCGGGCAGGCGCGCGCGAGGCTGTGGAATGCGCGTTACAGCAGCTCTCGGGGTATACACGGGGGTAGGCCGGAGGAGGGGGGAAAAAGCTGGTCTGCCGGTCGAGTATGTGGCCGTGTATTATATCGTATGCTCCGCGAGTACGCGGATATACCGTTGCAGCGGCGCGCAGCCCGCGAGTTTCTTGGCTGTAAAGTAGCCGCTCTCGCTCGGCCCGTGCGCCTCGCCGTCTTCGTCGTCGTCCAGAGCCGGATCTTCTTCTTCTCTCCTCTCCTTCCCCTTCCTTCTTTTTCTCTCTCTCTCTCTCTCTCTCTGCGCCGAGCGAGTTCCTCGGGGCTCGCGCGCTCTTCATTTTCTTACGGATGCCACATTGCGTTTTTCGATGCACGTAGGTGCGCGCCCCCGTGCGATATGCTTTGTGGCGTGTGTTTTCCGAAGGCCGTTCGATTATTTCGTTGGATCGATAATTCCACAGATCGCGAACCGCCGATAAGGCGCGCTCGAGCGAGCGCGGGAAAAATGTGTGTATATATATACGAAAAAAAAGGCTTTTCGAGGTGAGACTGGCCGTTCTTTTTTTATTTCTTCTTTCTCTCGCTTTAACGGTAAGGAGTTAATGGGAGGAAGGCTCATAAAGGGGTTCTTGAATTTCGCTTTTTTGTGTAATAATAGTGTTTAAGAGCACGCTTAGTTTTTGCTTTAAGAGAAGTTGCAGTGCGTGCGATGAATCTGATCTTCGTGCTGTGTTTATAGAGTCGTTATTGTTTTTTTGTTGTAATTAATGGTTAGCCGATACCTTGTAATAGTTTGGGAGTCATTTTTCCACGATTAAATATTTTAACAACCTTTTTTGGGGGACATAATATTTTAAAATTCCGATGCACACGACCGAATGAAATAAAGCGGGCAGTATGGTGGCCGGAGTAACTCGATACCAAGGCGACCGCCGTGTTTCTTACCTGTCCTTAGGACCCTAAATTTTTTTTCCACACCGGTATCAGCGTTATATAACTCTTTGCCTTCCGCCAGCCGTAATCCTGAAGATTCCCGCGGTACAGTGTCAATGACCTCTCTCCTCCACTCTGTCGCTATGTCCCTTGCTTTCCCAATTGAAAGATTTTTTCTAAAACTTCAAATTCAGCTTGGAAGAAAGCATTTACTTTTCATCAACGGCGACTCTTTCTCGTTACGCCGGCTTAAAGACAAAGCAGAGCACAATGAGGCGCTCTCCGGCGTTTCGCAAGTCATAACAAAGTTTAAAACAATGAATTAACGTCGTAAAAGCCGAGCAAGCCAGCAGCAACGGGCGCGCCTGTATATACAATGCGAAGCGAGGAGCGCGCAGTAGGACAATCCGAGGCAGTCGTCGTTGCGCGCCGGCGCAGCTCGCGATTTTTCACGATGCAATTGCGAACAAGCCGTCTAATCATAAAGTCTCCGGCTGCCAGTGCGTCTCGACACGCCTCTGATATGAAATGTCAATTGAGACTACTCTTACAACGTCCTAATTGAAGAGACGACGTTTCTCAGCGGCGCCGACAGCTCGAGAAAATAGCGTTAAGAGAGATGGCGGAGAGAGCGCGAAAAGGAGAAGGGTGTTAAGAATAAGGAGAGCGAAACACTCGCCTGACGAGTCTATTCGCGAGAAGCATCGGCGGCCGGTATATACCTTCGGCTCTTTTCCCTTACACCCGGCAGCCCCTTTTTCTCGGGAGCTCGCGCGCGGGCACACAAGTGGCAGTCTCTCTTTGCCTACCCGGCACCGCCAGCCGGAGAGAATAGAAGGCGCCCCCGGGCCATTGTCTGATGCGCCATTGATCACTCTGGAAAAGTCTCTCTCGCGCTCGCTCGCCGAGAATACACCACCGCCGCCACCGCCGCCGCCGCCTATATTTCGCTCTTACTCCGCAGCTGTGTAGAGCCCGCTGAGCTATACACGCGCCGAGTCGCGAGATAGCTGCGAGCTGCTTCTCCCGACGACGACGACTGCGAACTTTTCAGTTTCCGATTCCGATGGCTTGCTACATAATGCCTACTTGTCTTCCTCTCGATGCCTGCGACCTACCCGAGAGAGTGGCACTGCCTGGCGCCGTGAAAGGCCTTGCAGCGAGCCGCGGTACCCTATCGCGTTATCGTCGCCCGACAGTTTCTCGGCGCCGTTTTTCCTTCCGCAGCCGCGCTCTTGTTGCCGTGTGCGGATGGCAACTGCGCTCGCGACGAGTCGAGGATTTTCAATGACGCGAGGCTCCGATGCAAGTGCCCCTTTGTTGGACGCTGCGAGACACTGATAAATAGCTGTTTACGGCTTGCGTATTTACACGCTTACTTTTATTTTTTTAATATTATGTACCTTTTGTGCATAGATAATATCTATTTTCATTTTTGAGTCATAAAGGGTTTGAAAAAAGTAGGCTGAAAAACTGTCGCGGATAAAGTAGTGCAGGTTGAGAGTATAGTCGTGTGACAAAAGACAGTTGGTATAGGGTTTTGTGGAAACTTTTTCTCGGCGCGATAAAATTTTGCTCGTGAAAAAGACGATGGTGCGCATAATAATAATACCTTTTTTTATCCTACTGCTTTTCACACTATCATTTTCGTATAATTTCTTTGGTGTGTAAACCCATATTTTATTGAAACGAAATCAGGTAGTTTTTAAACGTCAGCCGAGTAAAAAAAACCTTTTACGCCGCTCTAAGTAGACGCGAAATAAACGACAATTAATAAAACTGCTTGCGAAGAATGAAATTACACGAAAATTCAAGAGAAAAGCGTAAAATCGACTACAAATGTTCTCAAAGTGACCATCTCCACGCTTTACGTAACACCGCGCGCGCTGCGCAAAGAATTTTCCGCGCCGGGAATCCCTCTCCCCCGCCGTCCTTATTATAAAAGCCAGACGACGCGACGCGACGCAACGCTCGCGGAGGAAAAAGGGCAACGCGCCACACCGCTGTAACCGACATAACGAGCGCTAGCGAAGAAGAAAACAGACAGAATGCAAGATAGAGAGATAGAGAAACATAGAGACAGAGCGGGCAAGATATATAGATATATATATATATATATATATATATATATATATAAGACAGTCGTGAGTCGGCTCGGTCCGTAATTATCCGGGACGCACGAAACAATCGAGCAATTCTCCGCGGAGTCCTCGCCGCTCGTCTAACTGCTGCGGGCACATGGCTGCATTATACACTTCTCGTGTGTCCGTATATATATATATATATTATATATATATATACATACCTGGGCAGCGGGTTAAGCCCGGTGGGACACACGGAAGAGAGAGAGAGAGAGAGAGAGAGAGAGAGAGAGAGAGAGAGAGAGAGAGAGAGAGAGAGAGAGAGAGAGAGAGAGAGAGAGAGAGAGAGAGAGAGAGAGAGAGAGAGAGAGAGAGCGAGCGAGAGAGCGAGCTCGACTGATGACGGACAAGAGCCGCGCATGAATACGATATAACCCGGGCGAAGGACCTTCGGAGCATTCCTTCCGCGCGACTGATGGCGCACTCGCGGGAGAAATCTAAATACTCTGCGCCGTGGACGTATAAGCGACTGTGACGAAGAGGGGGGAAGGGGGTGGGGGGGGATCTTCTCTTTGATTGCTTTCGCGGTTCGGTAGAGTAAGCTGCGCGATACGCAGTGGGAATACGAGTTTTATATATCGACGTGCGAGAGAGCGTGGAGGCAGGCAGATCTCATTTTGATAATTGACGCGAGCGCGCGCGCGCCGATGAGTTTTCTACGTGAGATGCTCGGGTATTCTCGTGCAGGCGTGCGTGCACGCGGTGTGGGAGTGTTGCGAGCGAGTGGGCTTGAATGTAAGTGGAATGAACGCGAATTTTATCGATCGGACGTAAGTGGAGTTACTTTGCTCTTTTGATTGTCGCGAATTATTTTTAAGCCTGTTATACAGATTATTTCAAGGTTCATTTCTAGTGTGGGAGGGGTTGTTAACCCTTTTAACGTCGACTGATCTTGATATTTTTAAATGTTTCGTGCAAATGATATTTTTCTAATGCTAATTAAAGTGTTCTCTTACAAATTTTGGTTATTTTTACAATAATAAACGTGTTGCTGTGTATTTAAAGTTTTGCAACATCCTTTCGTGGATCGCGATATCTTCGAAAACCTGAATTTTATACTTAAAATGAATTCGACGTTATAATCCAAACTATAATCTAATTAATCAATCTACTGGATACTGTACTCAAAAATACGTTTGAATGTAAAAATTAAATGTTCAAATTTTTTTCAATTATTATTAACTAAATAAATTCTTTATTCACGATTTTATATTATATTTTAAAAACTTTCTACTAATTAATTAACCGATTATTTTAATTACCAATCATCAATATATGTCTAAACTAAATTCGTACTCTTATAGAGGAGAATGATGTCATGCCGATCACCTAAACAAAATATGATATAAAATAATATTTTAGCATTTTGCTGTTGTCTGTAGGTTCAATACAAGTTTAAACCGTTATCTTTCCAATTTTATTTACTTTACTTACGATGAGGTAAAAAAATACATGAAATAAAACTAAACAATATTATTAAAAAAAAATCGTTTTAATAGAGCTGAAAAATCGTTACATTCCCACTTTAAAATCCAGTATTATTTCAAATTCAACGCATTCTACGAATTTAAAATTAAAATGATTAAATGTTTTACTGCGCTGAAAGAAGTTGTTGATGATCGCGAAAATGATTCGCTGGTGTACATATGCAGCTTTGCCGGGGATTTATTTAATTGCCGACGCGTTTCTTCTTACTACGGCTGTTCTCGCATTACCGCTGACAATCTGAGCTGTGAAGCACGCGAAATACTAGACGCCGCGCTACGTTGTCAGCTCCGACCTCACCTCAAAAACAAAATCAAGAAATAATCCTATACGTTTCCTAACAGATTTCTAATAGCAATCAGGCTCAAGTTTACCCTAACAAAATCACAAATAGCAAACATTAGTTCTCACATTTCACCAATGCCCTATAAATCATCCACGCGAGTTCTCGCGTACGGCATTCAAAATACCAACCTCAATCATCGCAAGTTTTCCGGCTAGCCGAGACCCTGTAAATACACACACGGACACACGCTGCACAGCGAACACCGAAGACCGCTACTGCACAGTTAATATCGCTTCCTCGAACGGCCGTTCGCTTAATGCAATCACACAACGCGTTCGTCAAAGGTTCGCTCGCTCTTGCACTTGCTTTCTAAAACAGAATGGCCAGGCTGCCTGCACTCTCGGCTCATAACAAGCGCGCGCGCATCGCCATTACGCTTAGCTAAACGAAACCGCGCGCGAGCGCTAGGCTCGGGTGCGCGCGTCGAGCAAAGGAAGACAAGCCGGGCAAAAGAGAAAGAAGAAAAAGAAAAAAAGACGAACGGGAGGAAAAGAGTCTCCGGTGTCGCGCGCGTCGCTCTAGAAAAATGCAGGTTGACCCAAGCGCTGACGCTGCACTCGCGGTCTTTCATTATAAACGCTGCAGTGGCGCGCAGCGTGTGGAAAGCCCGCGAGCCGCGTGTATACACCGCGCGACTTGCCAAATCGCCGGACGTTGGCACAAAGAAAAGGAAAAGAAAGAAACGGCAATCGCGAACGAACGCACAATTCGTCGAGCATATAATAAGTGACATTGGGACAGGGTAAAAAACAACACTGCGCGCGCGCGCGGCGAGAGACAGAAGTAATAATGCGCAACGTCGTTCCTCGAGTTTGAGCATACGACGCAGGCACAGTGTAGTTTCGCAAACGAGGCGTGTTCGTCGCGTGAAACAAAAAGAAAATAAAGAGACGAACGTTCCTCGAAAGCCTAGTCACTCTTATCTTATCGGCGGCGGTGCGCACTTTCCGCTTCGCGGTCATACTCGCGCCGGAAACCGTCTCTTCCGTTCTATCTTTCTCTCTCTCACTCTCTCTCTCACACAACGGCTGCTGCGTGTCACGACTACGCTCCAACTTTGCTTCGTTTCGTCTTTAGCTGGAAAGTTAAAAAAATATATATAAAACGTGGCTTGTACACGGCGACGAGGTTTCAAGGTCTCGAACTCTCTCGATGGTCTCTCGTAAATATAGCGGTGAAACTGCCCTAAAAATGTCTACGCGCGGTGCTCGGCCGAAATTGGCACTCGTTAAAAAATCGTTTCTAGAGCGAATATATTTCCAGACTTTACGGGCTGCATAATTTTCTCGAACGGGCGCTGCGCTAGAGCCTATTGTGCCGCTGTTATTCAACCTCCAAAGATTGATTCCTGAGATTGATTAGGTCGTAATTTGCACGCCGAATGCATACAACCTACGGCCAGTCCAGCCGCTAATTAAATAATAACGAATATCAGCGCGAAAATTCGTGTAATTTCGAGAGAGAGAGATGCTTTCTCTCCGGATTTATCATCCTCGTAAACTTCGCCAAGTGCACAATAACAATCTCCCCTCGGTGCGCATAAACATCGCATTAAAAAAGGAAAAGGAATATAGAAGTACGCAAACTCGGTAATTGGCGTATCTCCCCGCATTACTCGAGAAAGTCGAGCGATTTTCATTACGCTAAAGCGTCGTCTGCCTCGCGGTGTAATAAACAGACGATAGACACCGCGCTCGCGGTGCATCGCGTATATACCCCAGCGGCGCCGAGAATCGCAATGACGAATTCATAAGTTTCTCGAGAGCTGTCAGTCGCAGGCGAGCATCCCCCAAGGGTTGTCTCGTCTCTCCTATACCTCTCTCTCTCTCTCTCTCTCTCTTTCTCGGAGTCAGTCGGGCGCGCGTATTCGCGCATTCAGACGCGAATTCTCGGGTCTCTAATCGAGAGAGGCGAACGAGGGAGAGAGTGCAATGCGCGCGGCTGCACGCTCGAGCGGATGCCTTCGCAAGACGCCCGTGTATATACTCTGCACTCTCCGCGTGTACCTACATCGGCCGCGGACGATGCCGAACAAGGATAAAAATAGCCCTGGCCCTGACGTCCCCGAGGCGTCGTTCCTTCCTCTTTCTCTCTTTCTATCTCTAGCGTGGCATTATTATATATGCGAAAATGCCGACAAGCTGGTGCGCGCAAGTTCGCCTAGGCGGAGGCGGCGCAGTTAAGAGCTCCTAAGTGCAGCGGCCCGTTACGCGCGGCGATAAAACAATCTCGGGCGCGCGCGAGCGAGCGACTCCGCGTCGCGGGTAATGAAAGAGGGAACGAAGAGGACGACCGGCTTGGAGAATCCTTTCCAGGCAATGAGAATATGGAAAGGGAGGGGGCGTTTTATTTGCTTTTATGGAGGAAGATGGTTTTATTTGGACTTTTTGCCTGGGATGTGTGTCGCTTGGAACGGGAAGCGCGATTGCATAAGTAGGAGCAGGCGACTCTGGTATGATTCAAGTGTTATTGTCGGTTTCTTTTTATCCTTGTTTTACGTTTAATTGTATTTAATTGTATTTAAAGTTTATAATAGAAATTTACTGAAATACACCGAGATCATTGTATGATGAAAGTTACTATGGAAATCATGGTAAACGTGAGATATTTATGTTTATGGTAAATATTTTATTTGAGTGATAATAATTTTTACCGAATTTTTAGGGTAATTTTTACCGATATTTCACGATTATTTATAATAATATTAATATTTGTAGGAGTATAAAAGATTGTTAGGATGAAAAAGAGAACAAGTAGTCAAGGATGCTTAATTAAACTTATATTATAAAGAACTATTAACATGAAACTTAGATTCTACGGCAGCTACAAAAACTCAAACAAAACACATCGTTTCGCTCTCGTGGTCGTATACAATCTGATTCATTATTCTGCCCGAGCTGCAGCCCTGTCTCAAGAAACAGCACTTCAATACACACAAAATCATATCTGCCCCCCCCCCCCCTCCCGCAAGTAATCGGCATATACGAATGCACATACCCGTCACTACCTGCAACCGATCATCGGTGAGATGCTGTTCATATGTCCCTCGCTTTCTGGATTAAGACAATAAAGCCATTAAAAGGAATAGAGGAGAATCGTCTCCGCCGATCGCCGGTTTTTTCCCCGACGATGCATAAATAACTATCATACTTCTACGATTCTCCGAAAAATGCGTATATATTAATTAATTCTTTTTTAAAATTTTCATTTTAATCGGTTATAATTCATTTTTTCCTTCGGCTTTGTCAACGATATCGATAGAAAATGGAAGCTGATTTATGATTCTTTCTGAATTTTACCTAAAAAGCTTAAGTCGTAGCTTATTTACTTTCCTTTGAATAACATCAGACCGCACTTACTTTAAAAATGCTGCATCTATATATAACTATATTTTTAATTTTGAATGTCCGGCTATAATTAAAAAAGTTCACAAAAAAAGTATGCTCACCTGTCAGAATGTAGTATAAACAAAAATCATGTTTAAGGGGACGCCGGATATCTCTGTCCTTGCCTAATTGCGTTTTCATTCATAATTTTAAGAGAAATCATTTTTTTGAAATAATAATAGTTGTCCCCGCTTCGTTTTATAGTAATCTAAATATATGTCCAACATGGGTTCATATGATTGTTTTATTTTCGAGAAAACTTTGACACACTATGAGGGCCAACTACGTGGAGATTAACCTTTACATACTAAGTTTGTCAAAGTTTTCTCGAAAACAAAACAATCGTATGAAACCAGCTTGGACATATAATTTGGTTACTGTAAAACAAGTTGGGGACAGCTATTATTTTCTCATTAAACAATTTACTTTGTAAATAAATAACAAAATACATGTGTGGTATAGTAGGAAACTACTGTCGGTATCCGACGTCTCCTTAAATGGAATTCTTTTTGTGTAATAAAATAATTTAAATATACAGCAAGAATAAAAATAATTCAATGTATCTTTCGTCGAAAATTTTTCAATTCTTTAGTTAGGATATGTCAATTTGAATATGAATTTCGTTCTATTAAGTAGTAACAGACAAGCTTGATTTTATGGAATTATGTCCGTTGATTTTTATTATTTAATTTCTCATTTGATTTTTGAAACGACAAGAATTTACTCACTCTTCATTTGTATTTGCTGACTTTGTTACCAATTATAGTTGATTGAAAAAATCATGCTGTTATCAAATTTCATAAATAGAAATAAATTCATCTCTCAATGGTTTTACTGTTATATTTCTTTTTAATAAAACAAACCATTATATTTAATTAAATATATGTATAGTTACACAATCTGGTAAATAGAAATACATCTTTTTTTCTTTTAATAAAACATAAATATATACCAAAATAGCAAAATAATCTAAATATACAACAAGGATAAAGAAAATTCAATGCATCCATGGACAATGTAAAATCAAGCTCCAGTATTCTCATTCTTCCGATCTCCCTCGTATATACGAAACACAAAAACGACGTATATAAGGCCTCGTCCTTCCCTCGATCGCGCTTCCTTCCACCGGCTCAATCGATATCAAGTGTGCTGCACAGCTCTCTATCTCCCTCTTGGCTAAGGTGCAGCGGCAAAGTGACAAGCAGTGCGAGCACAAAATAAAAAAAGAAAAACCCCGCGACCGCGCAAGTAGAAAGAAAAGCGAGCTGCACAGATGTGATAGATATAAAAGCACAGAAGAAGAAGAAGAAGAACGCTGACATCGGTGCACCGTGAACACGCGGGGCACTACGTGTTCGCCTTGCGAATGCCGCGTAAATCAAGCGCGCGCGCCTAGACGGCATAAAGTGTACAGGTGCGCGAGCGAGCCAGGGGCCACCCATGCGGAATTATTATGCACACACTCGAGTTGTGTTGCTTCGTACGAGAGGCAGGAGAGGGAGGGGGGCGGCTATTACAAAAGGTCGTTTTCGCCGCGGCTGCGGCGTTTTAACGCTGCGGCGGAGCTGCTGGAGGTCGCTCGCCGGCAACCCTCGGGGACCATTAAAATCCTTCCATAACTTCGCCTTGGCTCGTCGCTCGTCTCCGTCTGCTCGCGCCTGCTCCGCTCGTTCCGCGCGAAGTTACGCGCGCCATGTGCCGCGAGTATTAGAGCCGGCGGACGATGAATTACGGCTTTTGTTGTATCATCGATCGCATCTACGAGCTGGAGCCGGCGCGAAGCCGTCACGATCACGATTAATTATGCATATCTTGGGCTTGCTCTTCGTTTTGCTGGATGTATACGCGAGTGGATGCACCAAATGGAGGAGCTTAGACGTCTTGTAGCTTGAATTCTAAAGCTTGAAGCTTGTGAATTGTGGCTCGGAGCGTTCGATCTCCGTTTCGAGGTTCGCGAGTAACGTGGCGTAATGCGAAATAATGTTTAACGCTGTCGAAATTGTTCCTAAAATGCAATATATATACACATTTTGTTAATTGGTAGAAGCCCCTTGACTAATTAGAAAACTTCTCATTAACAACGAAACCCCATCTATAGCACACATACCTCCGAAGTTTCCAATTTCCTCAATTAAATTTCGTCCGTCCAAGCACCCTAAAAAATCTCACATACACAACCTGAACCGACCGTGCGAAATAATACCCCACCCGAATCTCCTCGGCACACACTGTACACACCCAATACACGTGTATATATATATATATCAGCCGACCAAATTTCACGTCGAAATTCCGCCCACGATATTTACCGCCGCGCGAAATACCCGCGTACACACGCGGAGAGTCTCGACTGTCTCGATTTAATTGGATTAACGGCAGGCAGGCAGGGAAAAGCGCCCCTCAAAGTATAGGTAACAAAGTAAATAAAAGCATCGTCGGTAAAAAAAAGAAAACACGCACACTGTACCTATACACATCCCCCGGGTGGTGTGCTGCCGGCGTCTTGCCATATAACGCGGCCCTTTACATTACATCGGCACTAATGAGCGCTCGCGCGCAAGACTCGCAGCGCGCAGCGGCGGCAGCGGGCGCCGATTGTGTAACTCTATAGGTTGAGCCTGCAGCACGCCCGCGGGGGGGTGAGGTGACTGCTTGCGAGACAGGCGCTCGCGCGCGTTAGATTATAAGCCTGCAGACTAATGGACTGTGTGTGCGTGTATATATAAAGGGCGACGGAGTAAAGACAAACAGAGAGGCGCGAGCGCGTCCGGCCGTTGTACGTTGGTCGTCAACGGCGATAACGGCCCAATAAAATCTCCGGAGCCGCCGTCGCCGTCGTCTTCGTCAACGTCGCTGTCTTTGCGCATAGCTGTTGGCTTCTCCACTGCAGGCGTGCGACAGAGAGAGAGAGAGAGAGGAAAGAGGAGCGCGCGACGACGGGTTTGTCGTGCGTGCGTTATAGTGTATACGGAACAGGGCCGCCTACGTGTAGCGCTGTGTGTGCCTTACCACGGGCTTAATAAAACAAATTGGCCGGGCATCGCGCGAGTATGGAGCGCCCGCCAACTCGGCGACTGCTCGGCTGTACTCGTTAGGGGGTCTCTCTCACTCTCTCTCTCGCTCGCTCGGTTTCTCTCTGCGTCCAAGACGCAACCCTTGACCTCAAGACTGGTTCTCTCTCCCTATTCTTCCTCCCTTCCTTCCTTCCTTCGCAACTGAAGCTCTCAAACAATTCTTCTTTTCGTCATTTCTTTCTTTCTACTACTGCTCGCCGCTTCAGACTATTTTCACCTTAATTAAGTTGGCTTATCATTGCGTTCTCCTGCGCCCTCTTCGTTCTTTTTTTCTTCTCTCTCCCCGTTTCGTGCAAACTTTGCGGCGCGCAAACACAAATACACAGAGAGAGGGAGAGAGTCACGTGTGCGTGTTCGGTTGCCTCCTCGGCAGTTCTTGATATTGCGGTGTATAAATCGCGTTTCTTCGCGCGCGGCCGATTGCACGCGAGGCAAAATTGCCGAGCGCGAGCAGGAGGTAGAGAAAGAAGAAGAAGAAGAAGGAGCGAGAGGCGCGGGGGCGCGCGAAATTTCCTCGGCGCGAGCGGAGGCCCCTTCGTGCCTCGCGCCACGCGTCACCGCATACACGCCGCGCTAACAAAGGAATCAACTCCAAATAATAAGGATTCTCGACCTACATCGGGCGGGAGCGAGCGAGCGAGTGCAAGCGAGGCGAAGCTAGCGCAAAAGAAAAAAGAAAGAGGACGGACACAGTGTATGTGTGCAGTTTGCAGTTGTTGTGTCACGTGACTGCACAGTTGGTTTCGCGAAAACTTTCTTTTTTCTTCCATTTTCCGCATTGTTTGACTAGTTGGTAAATCGTTCATTAATTAACCCTTGCATTTCTGTGGGATCGATTTTAAACCTTTATCAATATGTCATAAAGTTTGCTCAATGTTTTCAAAGTAAAACAAAAATATTTTTAAAAATGTAGATAACCTTAAATGTGTTAAAAAACACTTTCTGCTAATTACAAAAAGATTGCATAATTTTTATGATTAAAAAATGGCACCCTAAAAAATTTGCTTGCGCATATTACCGTTAATTTTATATTGAATTGCTTTTAAATTGCACTCTTTATTTATATTGAATATTACAAACATTTCTTGTTATAATTACAGCAATATAACGCAAGAGCACTGTAGGAATTTTGTTATATTAAGTAGTAACAGACGATTTTGGTTTGATTAAATTATTGTCGTTGAATTTACAATTTTTAAATACGTAATTTTTAAAGGTTTAATATGAACATGGAATACCCAAAAGGTGTAGACTGTTTATAAGAAAATATTGTTAAAATGCTTCTGTAAGAAGTTAGTTTTCTCGTTTATTTTATGCCTAGAAATCATTCTGGAATGAAAGTCAAAATCTAGTACATGCAGAAAATACCACTGAAATTCCATTGCACGTGAAAAATTCTTAAAACAGAGCTAATATTGAAACGCAAATGTAATTTTTTTTTAATTTCATCCAAATTTTCTTGCGCAATAAGCGCTCGGAGCTATTTCAGCACCGCTGCGCAAACAAATTTCGCTGTTGCAATTGATTTCCCGACCTCTCCTCTGCTCTCTCGTACAGCCGCGCGCGCAACTTTGCATCCGGCGAAGCTCCAGCTTCTGTTTTCTTCGACTTGATCGAATGTTGACGGTGCGAGGAGAATTTCTCTCTCGACTCGGAGCCAGCAACAGCAATTTTGCGGCCACTCGTACGCGTTGTTTTGGCAATTTCGCGAGATTATAATTAGACGGCGAGCGCGCGGACGATTTTTCGAAAGGAAAACACGCCGGGGGTTTGCCTTTAATCAAGGCTGCATCGAGTCTCGCGCCGCCGGGGCGCGATTCGGTCTATTTAAAGCCTACGTGTAATAACTCGCTCCAAAGGAAGAGTAATGAGAGAGGGGGAAAAAATAAGGGTGCAGTAGCGTAGATCGACGTGTAGTAGAGGTATAGAGTTCGGCTCGGCTCGTGTATAACATTCGAGACGACTGACTTTCCCTGTCATGCTTCGCGGCATCTTCGCGCGCGCGCAGTGCAACGAGTGGACTTTCGAAATTCTGACTTCCTATAACATTGATGCGTGTGCGTGCTTACGATTCGATGGCTAATCGCTTGCAATCGTTTTCGCGTAATTGGCGGGAACGTTTGTTTTTGCATGCGGATGTTACGTTGACTTGAGTCATCACCAAAGTTCGTAAAGCGAGAGAAATAAAAATCGTCTTTTACTAGACGGAAACTAAATTTTCTGGCGCAACTAAATTTTTCCAGTAATATGAAGAAGATTTAGTACTATTTGTTTAAGTTATATTTACTAAAAGTATTTTAACTGAAAAATTATTGAGTTGCTACAATAAACTGTCGTGATTACTAGAATCCAATATTCGATACAGATAATATTTATTCTGCTTTAGTAAATTCTCATTTGAATTGAATCAGTAAATATGATATTTTACTAAAAACACCAATAACAGATCAAACAAATTTTATTTTACTAGTGTTTAATAAACAACCATAGTCGTTTTTTTCGCATTGATATTCCTTTGATAAAATTTGTTTCCAAAAAAAATATCAAACTAAATTCAAACGAAAAGTCTTTTATGTAAAAGCTGTAACCCTGATAAAATCGTATAGGAGCGGCGAGTTACGCACGCGTTTCACCTTCAAAATTAATGAATTCGCGAAAAAAAAGAGCACACGAGCTAATCTCAATCATACCCCGCCGGCACGAACTCGGACAAAAAGTCGCAAAAACGCTAATTCCTTTAGCCCTAATTACTCCCAAAGCAGCCTTTTAATCACAATATATTACACCCGCTTAAAAATCCAATTAAAGTCCCCGCTCATTTAGAATATTAAACGTCCCTCTAACAGGCGACGATAGTCCCCTTAATTGATACGAAGCTTCTTCAATCCTCCACAAAGAAGACCACAAAAGAGCTCCGCGTGCTGCACCCTCCCAATCTAAACTATCCCCTAACGTCCAACACACACACACACACACACGTACCCCATCGCGTCCAGGACATGTGCACACACCGCGCGTATACCATTCGACCTTGCCTGTGTGTGTGTCGTAACTAGCTTTCGTGCGCGCGCGTAGATCCTAACGAATCGAAGGCGCGGCGAGGCCGGCCGGCTGCCGACCCATTACCTGCTCCTAAACTCGTATAACAGCCGCGCCCCGAAAGCCCATCCAATAATAAAATCCGCGTCATTTGGCTAAAAGCCGTGAGGGGGGGCGGCCTTACACACGCGCCAAACTCCCCCCGGACAATGCCTGCAGGGTGTGTACCCCCGTCGGTGGGTACGGCTATCGCGGCTATATCGAGGCGCGCCGCGCGGAGGCCCTTATCACGCGACGCCGTTCTTTTCCTTCCCTTCCACGCCCATCCGACACACGTACGTATAACACGTATACACACACGTGTATACATTCGTCCTCCGTCGGCGCTGCTCACTCGGGCGCGCTTGTGTCGCGCATTATGTATAGGCTGCGCACGGGGAGGGGTGTGAGAAAGCAGCGTCGCGGCTCGAGGGCAAAAGAGAGCCGCTTATTCAATTGAACGGGGGAGGGCGCCGCAAGTAGGTTAACATCTAACGGGAAAACGCCGTGACGCGCGGCCCGCAGATATACCTACGCTGCACACGAGAGAGAGAGAGAGAGAGAGAGAGAGAGAGAGAGGCTTTATGGAAGCCGAGAGAGCGAGCGAGGTGCCGGCTGCACCTGCACAATGCCTATTGTTGATCGCGAGAGAGTATGCGAGCCTCGCAGTCTCTAATGTGTGTATACGCGACGTTGATGCGCGACACTGCCGGCGCGCGCGCGAGAGAATATAATCGCGGCGCAGAGGGAACGAGAGAGAGAGAGAGAGAGAGAGATAGAGAAGCGCTACATTACCGGCAGTCTGTCGGAGTGTTATTCTCTTTGTGCCCGCGCTGTTGGAGCTAATAATCGCGGCCCGATCTTTCGCTCCGCGCGTAATTAAAAGGAACGGGGGCGCGCGCGCGAGCGGATGAGTGGCCGTATGAATGAATGACCGCTGATGGGAAAGCGTGCATTTTCCGCAGTCGCGTTAACGCGGGAAGTGAGCTGTATTATCGGTCCCGACGATTTTACGACTGATTCAATTGTGAGTCGAGCCGCGCGCGCGCGCGTACACACGTATCGCGGGAGGAAACTGTATGCACGCGGGATTGTTGGCTGCTGTTCGCGTTTCTTCTTTTTACGGCGGCGTCGGCGACGGCAGCGGAAGACTTTGACTTTATGCCTCTGTTTGCGCGCGAGGAGTATACGCGCGTGTATACGCGAGAGCTTTCTCGCGACGGCGGACGTGCGGAGGAAAAAATAAAATGCCAATATCGCGCAAGTTGCTGCGCTCCAATTGAATCAGCGACTCGCGCGCGCGCGTCCCGTATTATTCTCCGATTCTTCCTTGCCGGTTTTGCTCTCGCTAGAGTGTTTTCAACTTTATACATGCCTATGCAAATTTTTCATCACATCAAGTTTGTTCGATTCGTCGCAATTTCGTTTATTTTGACTTTTTGATTTCTTTGTAGTTTAGGAGGAACTTCGTATGCGTAGAAATATACTTTTTTGTTAAATTTTATTGTTTCAATTCGTTTTGCAAAAGTCTTGGTGTTTTTACACCGATCTGATACATAAAATTTACCGACGTCGATCTTGTCTCGAGATAGCAAAGCAGACACAATGTCTCTCCGCAATACGGATGCTAAGAAACATGTTATATCTCTCCACTTTGGCCGATCGTTTTCAATAAGTAAACCTACAATTGAAACTCCAGATGTTCTTACCAAGATAAACCGCACTGCAGCCGCCTCGCTAATTATCTCTCAATACGTTAAATCAAGCACGTCGGCACAATATACGGCTTTCTCACCTTTCACGCGTAAAAAAACGTGAGACTCCAGCTCGGCGTAGAATCGTGCCCCATTACCGCGACACTCCAACGCACCCGTAAAGCCCATATACACCTTCATTTTTTTCTCCTCGCTCGAGAGCACACGGTGTACACTACTCCTCAACCTTCTCCGAGAAACCAATGAACTTTCTCGGAATTTCTGGAAAAACGCTCGCGTCCGTTGCCTCCATCCGACAAAAAAAAGAAGCAAAGAAGCCACCTCGAGGGGGAAAAAAATCGGTAGAAAAGTGGGGAGAAGGAGGCGAGAAGAGACGCGCTCGTTGTTTCACAGGCCTGCGCCGGCCGCGCGCGCTCTGTGTGTGTATTCCATGCAGCTCTCTCGGCTGGCGGCGAAGTCTCTCAGCCCAGGTGAGATAACGGTGCCCGCGCGGTTAAGTAACGGGCTGAGACTATCGGGATGCGTCCAGAGGCCTCTCGGCTCACCTCGCCTCGCCTCGCGCGCCTCTCTCCGCCGTGCGACCGTGCATTTTGTCCGCCGCCGCCGCCGCGACAAATAACTATGTATATGTATATACCCACGGCCGACAACAACGTGTTATAAGACGGCGGCAGCGTCCCCCGCGGCTCGCGGATTACGTGAATTTCATAATTCAATATACACACCGCGGGACCTGACGGGCCTCTACAACTCCCGATGCCCATGCTACTTTCTTATTATTTCTTCTTCTTCCTCTTCTACTTCTTCTTCTTGTTCGTCGTCTTCTTTCCTGCCTCTTGCTCCTGTAGAAAATTCATTCCGAGCTGGGAGACACGACTTTGATTGTGTATGCGAAAAGTTATTTCATCGAAGAAGGGAGATACAGAGAGAGTGGGAGGAGGGGAAACATTGTTAGAGGAAGTTTTGCCGTTGCACGTTTTTCTATGTCAATGGGAAAACGGTTTTGTATTCATGCGACCGTCGCTCGATTGATGCGCTGCGCGCGCCCGTGATTCCGCTATATATAGCTATGCATATATAGTCGTCGTGTATGTTGTACAGTATATGGTCGCAAATGAAATTATTGTCATTTTCCGCGAAACAAAAACCCTTCCGCACTGCAACACGGGCCATACACGGCAATTAGATTTTATTTTTTTTAAACGGCTAAATAGAATTTAGAAAATGGATTTTCCCCGCGCACTAACGACAATAATTGCGGTAATTTCACTGCGGCAACAGCCTACTTTCTATCCTGCTGCGTGCGCGCGTTTTGAAATACAAAAAAATGTCAAAGAGAACATGAACAATGACGATAACTTAGTCTCTGCGCGTCGACCGTTTTTTTGTTTTTCGAAAAAGAGCAACTCGTTTGCTCGTGTTTTACCTCCGAAAGTGCCGACTCACACACGTAATATTTAAGGTAGTTCACCGGTGACAATAAAGTTGAAAAGTTAATTTATATTTCAAATCGTCATTAAACAGTAATACTTATAACTTAATGTCTTCAAGTCATACATTAAAATTTTATAATAATAAAAGCAACCGAAAAGTTTTTAAATAAGACAGAAAGCAGAGTGCGGTATAAACTTTTCTACAGACTGTACCGAAATATAGATATACTAATAACAGAGGCAACGATGTTTACTTAGCCATATATTTGAAAGGATACCGCTAAGTATAGTTTTTCTTGTTTTACGTATTTTAGGTAGTAATTCTTTACAACGTGTTAGTTTTTCAGGGAAATACATAATTCATTTCTGCGGTTATAAATTAAAATGTCTCGTTAACACACGCTTAACCTATACCTTGCGTGTTAAAACTCGCAACTTTGACATTGAATATTTCCATTTTGGTACCGGCACGATTCTTACAGTTTTGCGGGTGCATAGATAATAATATGAATAACATTCTGTCAAAGTATAAAGCAAATGTATAATAAATCGCCGGTGAACGTCCTTAATCTCTCGAGACACCGCGTCTCCTAGCTCCAGGAAAACGTACAGATTTTGGTCTACTTGAGGACCAAGCTGGTTTGTGACTTTTTAAACTCTTTGTCAGAACGCAGTCGTCGCACATCCGGCGCGTCCATGTATACGCCTCGAAGCTATTGTACGCGCGTGTATACGTGCTAATTCGAGTCCAGTTAGAGAGGAGAGAGACTGGTCTTTTTTAACGGTACACGCGCGCGCGCTCGCTCGCCTGCGACGCACGAGCTCTCGTGGCTTCTCGCTCCTCTCTTGGATTTTTACACAAAAACTTCTCTTGCGCGCGCGCCACGCGCTCGCCGAAACGCGACGACGACGACGACGACGATGGCGACGGCGACGTCGATGTTTGCACACGCCCGCATGAATTATTCATTTTTCGTTGAAAAACCAACAGCAGCAGCCACACCGTCGACTCTCTCTCCCTCTCTCTCTCTCTCTCTCTCTCTCTCTCTCTCTCTCTCTCTTTTGAATGAAAATAAGGAAGTCGCGCGTGCACGCGAAGGGACCGAGAGATTATCTATCTCTCGTCAGCGCTGATTGTACGGCGACGATAAAGTTAATTCGTTTAGTTCGCCCCCGCGCGAAATGAAGGAACAAATTGTTAGAAGTAAGAAATCGATAGCACACAGCGGCGGCTCTTTGTATGTACTCCAAATTGATCCCCCGAGTCATCGCGCTTCTCGCGACTCAGCCCTTTTCTCGGGTGTGCAGGGGAGGTTAAATGGGAACGCGCTTGCTAGATTACGCGCTATTTTTATTCGACTCTCGCGCTCGCCGCGTGTACATACTTGACGTTGTAATAATTTTACTTCGCGGAAATTATGCCCCGGCAAAAAATTCGTCGTCGAGCCGGTACGATGCAGCCTATATAGAAGATTGTGTCGGTAAAGGCCAACCGCGGAGTAGGAAATTATTCGCGCGGAGCGTGGCGGCGACGTTCCTACGGGGAGCGAGCGTTTTAGCGTACCACCGGTAGAAATGTAATACAAAGTTAAATTGAATTCAGAGCACTTTAAGAGTTTCTATTAACGCTAAAATGCGCACTCGCGTAATCCTATAACAATCGCTGATACACACACACACACACATACACGGTCTATAACGATAAATGAGTCACTCGGTAGACCGCACTCGTAATAAATATCCAAAGAAAATACACAGCCAGCAAATATCAGGCCGCGTTTATCAGCTGATTCGTGACAAATCGGGTATTTTAACGTGCACGCACGCGCATTCGACAAACGGAAAATTAGTCAGACACCCAAGGAGCGAGTAGCGCAATAAGAATCGGAGAGCCCGCTCATGCAGAGAGAGAGAGAGAGAGAGAAAAGAACGGAATCGATTGTTCAACGCGCGCGGCGACACACTCGTGCCACGGAGAAGCAAAAAAATCAATTCTCTCGTATGTATGTACGTACGCCCACACGTATACACATCGCCCAGGCACGATCGCGGCACCCTCGGCACGTGTATACGCTCGGTCGCAGGAGGACGCGTATATACCTATATAGGAATCGTCGCGTGTCGCCGGGCTCTTGGCCGCGATAAGGACTAGCTTCACGCGTGCCGCGGCGCGATGCCTTCTCCTCCGCGCTCCGGGACAATAATTCCCGCTGTGCATCAATCGTGGAAAAACGGCTGTTCGATCCGCGCTGCGCTGGGACGATGCAAAAGCCCGCGAGAGAGAGAGAGTGGAGTACCAGGCGAGAAGCTCGCTCATCCGTGCAGGCGCTCTTTTAATCGCGAAGTAACGCGCGCTCGCCGAGCTCGGCAGTGCACGTCGAAGATTCTTTTCTTCCCCCCGCTCCTATTTACTATATATATATATACACAATACCTGTGCTCTGTCTTCTGTGAGCGAGCCGCCGAGAGAGGTTGATAACCGAAACGCATCGTTGCCCCGAGCAGTGGAGAGCGGGTCTCGCTGCTTCCTTCTCTCTCCTCTCTCCTTCTCTATATCCCTCTCCTGCGTTCCTTCCTTCGCCCTGTACTTTTTTTTTCCGCGTACGTACAGCTCGCTCGGTGTGGTGTCTTTTACCTCTGTTACCATGCGTGTCGAGGAGCAGCCGAGCCGAGTCGCGCGCGCGCGCGGTAATAGGGACGTTACACAATTCCTCGACGACTCTAATGCGGATTCAAGGTCAGCGCTCTCTCGCGAGCCGAGCCGAGCCAGCCCGTCTACTATCCTTACCCCGGCTCTGGCCGACAGGTCTTTCTCTCTCTCTCTCTCTCTCTCTCTCTCTCTCTCTCTCTCTCTCTCTCTCTCTCTCTCTCTCTCTCTCTCTCTTTCTGCCGGCTGCTGGCTTGTATAATAGAGGAAATCCGAATCTTAATCTTAATCTTGGAGCGGAGCGCGCGCGGCTGCGCTCCGCTAATGGCGACTTGCGTTTAAATTAGTGTTTTATGAATTGACTAATTAATGTACGAGATAATTGAATTATGCTCTCGTCGGCGAGAGGGCCGCAGACTGCATTATCCGCGTGGCTTTTATATAACAAACAACCTGCTCCACCGCAATATCCATTAATATCACCGCCTGCCAACCGCCTTTGTTGTCGACGCGCCGAGCAATTGTTTAAATTAACCGCTGAAGCGCATCGATCGCGCGCGCCGTCTCTTATATTGTTTGCCCAAGGGGGGGGCCAGATATCGACCTTCGCCAAGCCGCGCGTACGAAAACAATATACGCCGGAGCGAAAACCCATCCACTCGCGTTAAAAGCCACACGTCGTAACGCACCTATACGAATTCGCGCAATCGCCCCCGGCTCCTGTACACGGTTGCGCAATCCAAAAATATCCCCACTCGAGAGAATCTCTCGGGTCTATGCGCGCGAAGAGAGCCTTAGCCTCGCTGGATCGATGCCTCCTTCGATTATACAGCGTCCTCGAAAACTGGACACACAGTCCACAGTCCGAAACAGCGAGGGGAGGAAGAAGAAGAAGCAGCAGCAGCAACCGCGCCGCAGACTCGTCGGCTCCGCGCACATACGTGGATGCGTGCGCGCGTGTGCGAGTGTGTAATCCGCAGCGTCGTCGTTCCTCCTGGGCGAGCGAGCGGGAGGCGCTCTTCGCTCGGCGTGCACTGCCGGTGAACGTCCGCGAGGAGTTCGTTGACCCACGCGAGCGCGAGCCACGGCCGCGTTTAACCTCGACTTTAACTCTCCGGCCATTGCTCGCGCTCGCTCAGCTTCTGCGGCCTTCAACATCCATCTTTCTCTGGCGCTGTCTCTCTCGCACTTTATTTGAACGTACACCCCCCCCCCCCCCCCCGCCCGACCCCGGCGATCTCTAGCTTCCGATAATTCACCTAGAGCGAGTTTACGTAATGTCGTAAGCCCCCCGCCGGCCCCGCGGGCCGCTACCGGTGGCCGTCGGCGCCACCGCTCAAATGGAGAACGATGCAGCACTCTGCGAGCGTATCGGGGTCTCTTAAATTTAGATTGGCAATTAAGAATCGTTGAAAAGTTACCCGACGCGGCCCGCTGCTGCACCTATCGAACCATCGATGCGGTAACCGATATTTACGAAATATCGCATTAAATCACGATGCCGAGCATTGATTTTAAGTACGCATTTGAGGGGAAAAAAGTGCTGCAAGGATATTCGCTTGACCGGTACGACAGGGTTTGTCAATCGATGTCGACGATGAGGTTTGTCGAATAACGATCACCGGCGTAACGAAGCCCCGAGATTGCGAGTGTAACGGCGCGCTCTCTCGGGCATTATCGCCTTTATCCGCGCGACTAATATCCGCGGTATATACCGCTAACAACGAGCAGCCACCTAGGCAAAAGCCGATGTTGAATTTTCCGCCGCGCCGAGTCTTCCGGTTCAACGTCATCCTCGCGGCGGCACTAGCTGCAGCATCGAGTCGTATGAATCGCTAATCGTTAATCGACGTTAAACGGGAAAGACCGCGCGTGCTCCAGATAGCCGCTGTTCCGCGAACGTCTCGCTCGCTCCGGCGCGTCGTATCTCCGCGAAGGAAGAGCGTCGCAGTTGGAGAAGAAAAAAAAGAGAAAGCCGCGCCGCCGTCGCCGCTCCCCGGCAATTAGACGACGAAGCTGTCGTCGACGTCGCATTTCGCGTGATTCCCCAGCCCCCCGACTCCCGTTTTATTCCGCGTCGTTTAGAATCCGTAAGGCTTCGTCATTCTCCTTTTCTCTCTGTCTCTCGATCGGGCTTAAAATCGGCGAAAGCCGGCGCGCAAACAAGCGACGATGCTCCAGTGAAAAAAAAAAGAAGTCCCCCGAGTAAATCGCCTCCTTTCTCTCTGATTGCAGCAACTGTTCCGGAGCCAGGCCCAGGGCGCGACGCCCCAGCAGCTCCAGCTCCTCCAGCAGCAACAACAGCAGCAGCAGCAGCAGCAGCAGTACCTGGCGGCCTCCCAGGCCCAGCAGCAGCAGCAGCAGCAGCAGGCCGCGGCCCAGCAGCAGCAGAACTTCCCGGCGACGCCGTACACGGTCATCGGCGGCCAGGAGCCCTACGTCGGCCTGATAACCGGCGCGCCGCCCGTGGTGCCGCCCTACTACGGGCCCTGGGTCTACCCGGCTGGACTCCTGCCCCAGGCGCCGCCCCAGGCAGCGGCCCCGCCCCCACCCAGGCGACCGCTTACACCCTCCTCGGCCGCCGCCGCTGCCGTCGCCCAGGACACCGCCAACAATCTCGCGCAAACGGTACGAGTTAATGACCTTGCCGGGCAGAACACATGACGCGGAAGATATCGATGAGCGAGCCGCGCTCCTTGAATATTTAAGTGGCTTTTTTTTAGAGTTCGTGGTCGAGGAGATTTAAGTGACTGTGTGCGAGTTATTTTTTTTATCTTGGTTTCTGCGACGACGCGGATAGCGTACTCTTTTCTTTCTCTTTTTTTTTACTTCGAATTTGTCGACGAGTTAAATGTACTCGAGAGTTGCGAGGATTTCTCGGTAAATTTTAAATCACATAGACTCGCACGGTTAATTGTACGGATAGATCTCTATCTGGATGTAATTACCATATTTTAAACAGATAAATGGAGTGACTCCGAATTAAAAGAAATTTATCGCGCTGCATTTTCATGATTACAGAAAATTGTTTTTAAAATCACCATAATTTGCTCTTTTTTTTTTCTTACTCTAGAAATATGCCTCGTTCGTTAGCTGTATCCGCTAATGCTAATTACAAGCATTGCTCTGGTCTAGTAACTATTATTACGCTCAAACAAGTTCATCAAGTGCATATTCAACGATGTGCTCGCTGTAATTGCGTATACGTATACATAAATTTCTCCTGAATTCACTCCAGCGTTGATTCTTTGTTTTTATCTTGTGATTTATGTTAAAAAAAGTACGTACATCGCGATCCAGCGCTAGCCACTATTAATCAACCGGTTTTTCGGCCTCCGCGACAATGTATAGACACAAGTCGCTCGCGCATTTCCATAACCATCGATCAGGCGGCAGGTCCCTCAAACTTTCTCTCTCTCTCCCCCTCATACAGGTTCAAGGCCAGTACCAGGTGATACCCGCGTACTACGATCAGAATGGCTCGATCGTGATGGGCGGCGTGCGGGGCCTCGGCTCCGCCGCCACGCCGATGCGCCTGGTCAGTCCGGCCCAGGTCCTGGTGAACAGGGCGCCCTCGCAGCAGCCACAGGGCCCCCAGGCCCCACCGCCGCCCAGCCTCTACAGCCAGGCAACGCCGACGTCGCACAGCAACGCCACGCCCGGCGAGTGCTTGGGTACGTACCGGAGAATGACATTTTTTTGTTCTCTTTCACACGTCGCTCGCTCTCCATGTATCCATACGTCTCCTCAAACCAACCTCCACCCAGCCCGTGAACGATGAAAACAACCTCGCTGCTTTTCGATCTCGACCAGTGTATAACCCACGACGTGTGTAACACGCGGACCTTTTAATCATTGGCCATGCAGCTCGTATTGTGATATCTATCTGTCTTTATCGCTCCTTTTGTTTTTTTTGACATCACGAATTTCATCACGCGAAAATAGGCGTTCGCGTGTTTGTGTATACGAAGAGAACGATCGATATAATCGCGAGCACTCATGGCCAATAATTATAACGGTTGAACTTCACAGTGACACGTTTATTAATCACACCGGGCCGGCTCGCTCCTCCGAGTCGAGCCGCGTCGTTCATTATTCACTTTTAACAACTTGCCTTTCTCTCTCTATCTCTCTATCTCGTCCTTCATTATATTCTGTAAATTCTGTACATACAACTCAGTTTCTCTGCTCCTTCTCTCTAACTTCTATCTCTCTCTCTCTCTCTCTCTCTCTCTCTCTCTCTCTCTCCTCTTACTCTCACGTGTGTGTGCGCCCTCCAACAAAATCGTTTGTCAACTAAAACTATAACTACGGCGACGTCTGGTAACGTCGCCGTGCGTCTATGCGTGTGTGTGTGTGTGTCTGTAGTAGTGCTGACATATAAATATATAAATACCAATATGTATATAAATATACGTAGAAGTACGCGTGTAAATGTGGTGCGAGCACACATGAAAATAGAAAGGCGTTAGAGAGTTGACCTTTTTGTTGTTGTTGTTGTTGTTGTTGTTGTTGTTGTTGTGGATTCGCGGGTGTTTTTAACCGGCGCGGAGAGAGATGTGCATTCATTAGGCTGGCTGGCTGAATTGAATAAGACTAAGAGCGCGCGTTGCGTGGTGGTTGCGGGCTTTCTGTGGTGCAGGTCTGGCGGCGTGCAGTGCAGCTGCCGTGGTTGCCCAAGCCCAGGCGGTCGCCGTGCAGCAGGCCCAGCAGCAGGGCTCAGGACTGGCCGCTGGCTTAGCGGCCCTGGGCTACGGCGGCTCTCCGCTCGGAGCGCTCGGCTCGCCGGCCCAACTCCAGAGCACAGGTATACAACCGGGATACCCGAGTTTACCCCCAAACCTCAAAGACGACCAAGTCTTCAACAGTGCTCTCGAGCTTTTTTCGAGTTTTTTTTCTTACTAAGATTTTTTTCGGTTTTGGGAATATGTTAATTGGAACTGGTTCTGTAATCGTTCCAACATAATACCAGGGTTTTTAACTTTTATTCATTTTCTTATTTAACTCGAAAGAATGTAGAGAGTACCCTATCTCTGTCTTGTATACCTTTTTTTCTTCTGTCTAACGCCGATTTCTTTACGCTGCAACGATTAAACATAAACACCATACTGGGCTTTCACCTGTACATATTGTAATCTTTGTTCATTCGTTTTGTGTCATTCTTTTTCATTGTCATACTTAGTCTGCAATGTCGAATGTGTGTACTACTAAAAAAAGAATACCGTTAACTCTCTAGTGCAAAGCCGAGGATTTCTCGTATATAATTTTACGACTCTCTCGCTCATTTTTTTTTTTTTTTTTCATTTTTTATCATTATTACACATCGCATAAAACCTTGGTGTGCCTATAACCCAGAAAATTATTGTAACATCGTGCAATAGGTTTGGGTCTTGGAGCATCGTCCACTGGTAGGAGGGATTCCTTCGATAGAAACACTTCTGCATTTAGTCCCAGCTTAGAATACAACAGAGGAAAATGGCCGCAGAGCTACGGCGCTCTTGGTGAGGGCACGATCCTATTTTTCTATATCTAATCAGAGATGGCATTTGGCAATGTTAAATAAATGGATTTAATAATCACGTACTTTTCTAGGAATTACTGTAGCATATTACTGTAAAATACTAATGAAAAGCCCTGCATTACTATTATTAGTATGTACATGATTGCTCTTTATTTATATTGTATAGAAAATTTCCATGCATTAATTGCTATGTATAATTATTATTATTATGCTGCGTGTAAGATAAACAATAATATAGCTACAGATAATACATTTTTTAATTTCAGTAATAATTACCTATTACAAATTACATAATATATAAATCATGTCTCACAATAACTATTACTAAAATGAAGTTTTTCTTTATTTCAAAGTATTCATGCTTAACTCTTGTATATATAAATCACTAATACTTTTTTAATAGAACGCATTTTCTCATTTTATCCCTATAAATAATTATAATATATTAAATTTGTATAAAGTAAAAATAAGTACGTAATATTTTATATCTTTCAGCAGCCACATTGATGTATTCATAACGCGTTTAGGACCACGAAGATATCTTTACGTATAATATGTTGCGTTTAGATCTTCTAAACATAAATTTTTTAAGTGTCATTTTCAAAACGGTCCTTTTAATGAACAAAAATTTATTTAACCAACCATAAAAGAACTGGTTTATGTAGATGAAATCTAGGACTCGAATTTACGAGCACAACATACGTAAAATAAATCTAGAAGTTGTAAACATTAACTCAGTATGAATACTAATATCTGGCTACTGCTCTAGTAATAGTAAAGTTATTCTAGTCATGAATATTTTTATTTTTGGTTTTATACAAGAAGTTTGATTAATTTTTATATGGTGCACTGAAAAGAGAAGCTATTACAACTTTTTCGTCGCTTGAAATAGTTTTAATATTTTCTTTTTAGATCATATACATGTTTATAAAACTCTGAAATTTATTTCTAAGAAATATCAAGATACGTAGTTTAAGAAAACTACTTGCAGTGCATCATAAATTGCTTGTACAGTACAGCTCTGAAAGAAATACTTTTATACCTTTTTCTTCAGTATCGAACTCAAAAAATATTTATGTTATATTATGAATCCATTTATTTTGCATCTTCAAATGTAAATAATATACCGTCAGAACAGTAGCGTAATGATATTATTTTAGTTCAGTTAATATGATTGAAAATAAATTACAGTTAATAAATATAT
This sequence comes from Gastracanthus pulcherrimus, assembly GCA_949152435.1. Taxonomy (NCBI): domain Eukaryota; kingdom Metazoa; phylum Arthropoda; class Insecta; order Hymenoptera; family Pteromalidae; genus Gastracanthus; species Gastracanthus pulcherrimus. Next base: position 3,065,780 of record OX424576.1, on the reverse strand, counting down.
TTCGCTTTGATTTATTATTTCTAGAGAACATAATTGATTTAAAAATTGCAAAATATTATTTTAATAATAATATTATATTAATTGAATACGGTTAATGTGATTGAAAATATTGATAAAATATACGCAATATAACTGTTTAAAAAATTCTGTTTGGTCTTATTCAATACTTTATTATTCTTTTTTTTTTTTTTTCTAATGGGGACGAAACTGTTTCACTTCAGTTACGTTTCCCATTGTGCCACTGAACGATTCCAAACAGAATTCCGATCAATTGTACACCTTATCGCTACTCCTACATCGGAAAAAGCTTATACTCTCGTTCAATCACAAGCTTCCTCATTACACGCCTGTTCTACCGGTACATTACAAGTTGAAAAGACACTCAACAAAATGTTATTTTCAATAAAAAAAAGACAATTCTCACGTAAAATCCTTGTACCAAGAAAAAAGCTTTATTTCTGAAAGAAAAAAATGACATTTTCCCGAGTGCGCAGAGGAATTCAGACGGATAACAGAGAATAATGAAGTAGAATTTCCAATGAACGCAGGCACGGTGACCGCGTCGCCGAGTCCCCTGGGCCTGTCGCTGACCCCACCGCCCTCCATCGGCGGCTCGCTCGGCGGACTCGTCGGCGGTGCGAATCGCGTGTCCGCGGCCCCGGGCGCCGAGGCCAAGTTCCGCACGAGCGCCGTGCCCGCCCTCACGACCAACGGCGTCTTCGGCTCGAGCAGCTCGCTCTTCCCGAACCTCGTGGGCAAGCCAGGCCGAGGGGGCGCCGCCGGCGTCGGAGGGGACAAGACAACGGGCGGCAGATCGCGCCTGCTCGAGGACTTCAGAAACAACAGGTGCGTGCTTTAGCGGGGCTTTCTTTTCTTTTTTTATACTAATCGGGAGTTACTTTTTCAGGTGTTAATTTTGATAATTAGATCTTTCGATGCGGCGAGAAAAATGGCCTTTTTTAACAAGTCTTTTTTCACGTCGATAATATTAGACTAATAATGTTCAAAAGTATAAAAAATAGTATTTTGGATTTCTATTTGTATAAGTAAAAAATATTTTGTACTTGGTGTTCTTACTTCGTTATAGTATTTATATATCAAAAATATATGTCTGAAAATCGCATGACTCACCGGTGAATCATACCACAGCGAAAGGGTTAAGTATGCCAAGTACCTTTTTGTTTTTTGTATAATAAAACTGAGCTTGATAACCGTTAATTGAAGTGAAAAGTTATTAATGTCGCCCGAAATTACATAGCGAAACCCACGATTGGACTTCAATTTATGACTTTCAAAACTCATAACGTTTGTATTATGCTTCTCAAGAGTTCTGAAAAATATAGAACCATTATTCTGCACAATTAATTAATGCAGTTTCGAAGCGAAAAACTAACGTCTGGCGAGGAGTGTATAGCTTAATTACAACCTTAGATAGAATAATTATCCTTCTCGTACAATTACTTTGTAGTTATTTGAATTGCTAGTAATTTGTATTATTTTCATCCTCTGGCATCAACACTAATCAAAATTAATTTCCCGCAGATTCCCGAGCCTTCAGCTTCGCGACTTGGCTAACCATATAGTGGAATTCAGCCAGGATCAACACGGATCTCGTTTTATTCAGCAAAAACTGGAGAGGGCCTCGGCCAACGAAAAACAGCTCGTATTCCAGGAGATTCTTGCCTCAGCTTACTCCCTCATGACTGACGTTTTTGGAAATTATGTCATCCAAAAGTTCTTCGAGTTCGGAACACCTGAACAGAAGTCAACTCTTGCCCAGAAGGTTCGTAGAAGATAAATTTCAATTTCACACGACTAAATACATCGTTATCTGATTTTTTCAAAAATCCAAAAAAATGTTTAATAAGTAATATTTTTTTGTGAGAAAAATAACTTTCACATGATGAGAACTGCGTGTCAGATGATACAACGCATGATTTAGAACTTAGTTTATATTGAATCTGAACAATAGCAATCATGAATCGCAATTTTATAACTATAATGTTCCGGCTGTAACGAATTGCTTGCAAATTTAGGTACGCGGACACGTTTTACCGTTGGCCCTACAAATGTACGGCTGCCGAGTGATTCAGAAAGCTTTGGAGTCAATCGGACCGGAACAGCAGCAGGAAATCGTGCGCGAGCTGGACGGTCACGTACTGAAGTGCGTGAAGGATCAGAATGGAAATCACGTCGTGCAGAAATGCATCGAATGCGTGGAACCGCGGGCTTTGCAATTTGTCATCGGCGCCTTTGCCGGCCAGGTGCATTCACTGAGCACCCATCCGTACGGATGCAGGGTAATTCAGCGCATTTTGGAGCACTGCACACCCGAGCAGACGCAGGGCATTCTACAAGAGTTGCACTCGGCGACCGATCAGCTAATACAGGATCAATACGGCAACTACGTTATTCAACACGTTCTTGGTTTGTACTTTATTTTATTACAAAGCACCCTGCTCTCCCTGCTCCCTATTTAGACTTCTAATTATAAAAAATAGAACGCAAGCGTATATTGATTTTTTATGTTATTATTTGTACTCTTTTTTTTATAGAACATGGCAAGCCAGAGGACAAGGCTCAGCTCATTAACAGCGTTCGAGGAAAAGTCTTAGCTCTCTCCCAACACAAATTTGCCAGTAACGTCGTTGAAAAGTGTGTAACTCATGCGACCAGACAAGAACGAGCTGTACTCATTGAGGAAGTTTGCGGCTTTAATGACAGGTAAATAATAGACATTTTGGAACGAATCTCTACACTTTCACGAACTATTTCTTATATTTCTTATTAAAATAAAGATTGAAGCTCTAAATTATTATGCATTTGTTTGTTATAACAGTGCATTGAACGTGATGATGAAGGACCAATACGCCAATTACGTCGTGCAGAAGATGATCGACGTGGCAGAACCAGCGCAGCGCAAAATTTTAATGCACAAGATTCGACCACACTTGGCCGGCCTTCGTAAATACACTTACGGCAAGCACATCATTGTGAAACTCGAGAAGTTCTTCATGAAGACCGCCAACGCAATGGGAGTGGGGGCAGCACCTGCTGGTGGATCTACCGGCGCGAGCGACCTCGGTCCCATCGGGCCACCTGCATCAACTGCTGGATCCGTCACAACTTCGTCTCAACAATCAACACAGGTTTTATAAAAGAAAGGCAACAAATGACCACAGAGTCGATCGCGCCAACCGCGACTCAAGATCTATGATTAAAATGACTATCCGAAACAATTAACTTGCTGCTGACGCTACCATTCAGGAGTTTTTATGTGCGAAAATTTAAACAGCGAACAGATTGTACGAGGTTTTTATTAGAAATCCTAAGCGATGTTTGACAAAGCTTTTTCATTGACTTTTTACTAGGAAGAGATCTTAGATTGTATGTCAGGAGCGTCAGCACAAGATTTGAGGCTTTAGTAATCACTTTATAGAATCGTGGTTCAAGGTGGACGTAGGCACTTGCTTAACATGCAAAGAAACCTTGATATTATTAAATCGTAGTATGTGATGTTTTCAGATATGTAGGATTTTGAATCAGGCGATACGTACGTGATAAAAGTGTTCGTTGATTATCGTATAGAATGTTAAAATCTGCGGTACATTTGTATCTTTAGAAGATTTTAACTTTTAACTATACAGAAATCAGCGGCTTATCAATACGAGGTCGATAATTCAAAAAAAAGAAAATATGCAGATTTTTATCTCAAAAGAAATAATAGATGAGATGAATTTACGAACTTCCTCGAAAAATAGATCACGAGGATAAAGTAATAGGATCGAAAGGAAATAATGAAGGCAAACACTAAAAATCATTGCCTGGATTAAAAAATATCTAACAGCTAGAATAGATCATAGTGCTGCATGCATTTATCGTTGTATGATGATCGACATATGATGTACGTTTCGTATGTGAAATGTCCTGCTTCTGTAAAAGAGTAGCAGAATTTTTACGTACAGTTTCCGCAAATAGAAAAATTTGGTACAGATTGAAAGTGCCGAATACTATTAACAATTATTGTACAATTGGTTGTTCGAATTAATTTAATGATTCATTTGAACTTTAAAAAGTGCAGCTACAAGCTTTTTACTATTTTTTAAACGTATGCTCAGTTCACAATTTATTCAACGATAAGAACATGATGTCTGATTTTCATTGTTAATGATAAAACGTTAATGGTATTTGGTAGCTTGAAAATTCGAGTATAGTGTTTGACATGGGAGCAAAGTCGAGAACAGTCCCAATCCGACTGCAAATTTACCCTAAGACACATTGCGTTGAAACAGTTTGTACGAATCGATTTTCATTCGTTTTCAAGTAAGGAAATGCTACGTAAGTGATGTACACAAATCTGGAAGTGAAGGCATTTTTTTTCGTTGACAAGACTTGTATGTACTTCCCAATATCTGCATATAATGCAAGTTGAGGTACTGTATAGACGTGGTACGCTTTGACTGTGCTTACCAGACAGGTCGACCTGAAAATAATAAACGGGAATTCCTCGGTGAACATGATGAGAAAAACCAACAAGTAGGCGGGACAACGAGATTCAGTAAAAGTTCTCCTTGATTTTATACGCGCTCGAGTGAGAACCGCAAGAAAGCATTTTTTTTTACATGAGCAACGTCCCTGCCATTTCTTCAGTTAATTTTATCCTATTAAAAAAAAGCCCTCGAATTTTGTAAATTGTGATATAAATAATAAAATGTGTATAGAAACGACGTGACCCCCTCACACCAATCGCGAGGAGCCGCAAATTCAACGGTTATTTTATTTTCCACGAAAAAAATTATAATAAAATCCCCTACCTTCTTTTTTAACGGACTCTGTGAATATTGTGTATTATAATAATTACTAATTACTTAAATTTATAAAATATGAGTTACGTTTCGATACAGCTGCCCGAACCTAATTATTAAACGTACCCGTATGATTTGTCCATTCGGTACTCATCTCACTTGAGAATTGTAAAATATGAACTTTCGGAAAATGAAAATAATAGTGACCCGGTAACCAATTTTTACAAACTTCCTGAATAATCACGCAGCCACCGTTCGTGGCACGTTCGAACGTGTTTGAACTCAATTGTATATTGTACAAATGGTAAAAAGTTTTTTTTTTAAATCAGCAAATCAAGCCCGCACAATGCGCGTGTAAATTAGCCCCTCCGTGCATAAAACGCCCCTCTCGTCCCACCATATTCACTCGCAAATTGCAAGGCCGTTTTCGTTGTATTATAATCGACGACTACTGACAGATATAGAAAAGCAGCACTCTCCTTGAAATTTTTCGACCGTTTTACGATTTGCTCACTTTGTCCATACTTGATTTTAATCACTTTCGGTTTATTGAGTTTTTTTATTATTCTCTTAAATCATCAGACGTGATTAAACTATTTCTGTGCAATTTTTAAGAGAAAGGGAAATAAGACCGTCGGGAGAAGCTGAGAGTAATATCGAGTTGCACCCCTCTGTACAATGTATGATATTTTGTTAATGTAGGTGTTATATAAACAAAAGTTAATACGGTGTCAAGCAACTCGAGCTAAAAATGTCCGTTGTGATTCTGTACAAAATAAACGAGATAAAAAAAAGAGGAAAGAAAAGAACGAAGAAGAGGAATGTAGCAGCTTTCTTTGTAAGATATTGTAAATAACGATTTATTAAACAAATTGACAAATTCCTAGGTACCTTTTCTCTCTCTTACTCTTTCTTCGCACGAGAATTACTTATTTGTAAGGCGATAAATAAATAACGCGATAAAAAGAACGGACGCGAAAAGCAGTAAAATATACGACAAGTACGTACTTACGCGTATAATCTTCCGACGGCAACTTCATGGTTTATTTTAGACTAAGTTTTTTGTAAGACAAAGCTTTTTCTAAGTTTACGGGAAATTTCAATGGAGGCTGCACTTTTCAAACTTACGAAAAAAGCGCTTGAGCGCTCAAAAGGGGAAAGGAAAAAACCTAATTAACGTTGCACCGACTGCCGAACAGACAGACATTCCAACTCTGAAGAGAATACATAAAATAAAAAATGAATTAAATGATCATTTTCAGTTGTCAGGGTATTTAATAGAGGAAGGCAATTTATTTCTATAAATAACGGCTTTGTGAACATATTACGAATAATGTTTAAGGAATGACGATAATAGTTCCTTCATCTGTGTAAATCGCGCGTCATTTGTAAATTAAAGAGCAGAGCAACCACGCATCATTTGTAATAGAAATCATCTCATACTCGTCGACGGATTTGCGACTAAGCGAAACGAAGCGAGTTTAAACAAGCAAAGCGAAAGGAGCGTTAATTAAATCAGAGAAGAAAAGCTGTACGAAGATTAATCGAATGCAAAATCTCTCTCATGTCTTATCTACTAGAATTTATAAATTTATTACTATCATTATCATTATTATTATTGCATTATATTACTATTATTATTAATATTATTTTTATTATCATCGCTATATATTATAATTACTTATACATATTGTTTGATTAATGCCTCCCTCTTTATTATTCATTATCGCTAATACTAATCGCTAAGCATATTATATTATATTATACATATATATATATAAAATATATATATACACGTAAGCAAGCCAGTATATAAAAGGGAAAAACTTTATAAATATGGTATAGGACTCTTTGACAGGAACGCAAATATAACAATCATAACTTCTTTTCTCTCTTTTTAAACTAACTACTCAAGTTTTAGTACAATTACGCTATGTCTACGTCATATATTTAAAAAAAATTCACGATGAAAATTCTTGTCCATTTTTAATTATACATAGTGTACATTTTTTATATAGCACGTGAGATTAAATTATTAACAGCGTGTCGCGCTGTAAGAACGACGTAGCACGTAGCTGTGTATAAAAAACAAAGGAAAGAGAAGTTTAAAGAACACTTTTACACCCATGATCTTTCGATATTTCCGAGCGAAGATCTTTTATTTAAAATTCCATTATTTTACTGGCCTGGTTGCGCGTTGGGGAATTTCGATGATTCGAAACGATGCGAAAGTTTGAATGTGCCGCGAAATTTTCATCTCGATAGTTTGTCTCGTTACTTCGTACTTTTTACTCTTATTTATATTTCAGAAAACATTAGTTCTTTTATTTTCGTTCGATGTTCCTTAATAGTTTTGTTTTTTTCTTCTTTTAACTAACAAATGAACTTGCTTAGGCAGTAATTGTAAATCAATTTTTTTTTATTATTAATAGTTTGTTTTAATATCAAAGTTTATGTGTTGAGAATGAAAGTACGCTGTGACGATACAAAATAACGGTTAATAATTTAATGCCTTTGATACGGAAATGTTGATTTGTACGAGACAAGTGATCGTTATGGCGTTGAAAAATAAACTCGTTGGGACTCTGCTCCTTTGATCAATAAACGGTACGAAATTTATAACGCCGTTAAGAGTTTGAAAATTCATTTCTTTTTCTACTACCGTAATTTTGCAGTACGATTAACATTACGAATTTCACCAGTGGATACCCAGGTGAATTCGATGCACTCTCTCGAAATTCCGTTTTCATACCGAAAGAGTAGCGGTAGCGTTTTTAATCTCTCTAAATCTGCATTAGGCGCATCGATCTTGCGAGTCTTAAGGAGGTTAAAGTGAGAAAAGGCTCTTACAACATAATGAAAGAAATGAATAAGTAACCCTATAAATATTGATTATATATATATAAATATATATAAATATATATATACCTGTATATGTATACCTAAATCTTACACCTAATCGGTATGACGATATGTATGTAATAAGTAATATTTAAATATTGTAACAATTGTATATGATTTTATTACTACACGCTGATTGTATTATATATTTGAAAGATCTGCGACCTCCCACTTGTAGAACGTACTAAGTAATTAATGAAAATACACGATAATATACACTCACATAAACACACACACACACACACACACACACATACACACACACACACACACTAACACGTACAAAAAACACAAAACAACAAACACAAATTTTCATGTGCACATGCAAAATACAATAGACACGGCATACACATAGACCCACCGGATTTCAACTGCCATGGCGCTGGTGCAAACAAAATGGAAAAAAAATTATACATTCATTCAAGTAAAAAAAAAAGAGCGGTTTGTCAATCGTTCTGATCAATGGGCACGACAGAGGGTAAGCAGTAAATAGATAAAAAGCGAAATGAAACTTTGTAATCGAATTGAGCATATATGTAAATCAGAAAGAAATCGACTAACATCCATTCGGGAATGGTGCGCCCTGATATTAAAGACTGATGTACAGTAGCGCGCTATTCTCCTCTTTTAAGTCACATTTTCTCGAGCACACATTCACTTGCATAACATTCATAAAGACACACATACATACACATGAAAAAAAATTACACGTACACATTCATGAACACAACATAGAAACTCTTTTTATCTTAATACCGATTTAATGGGCCGATCGAACACGCGAATGCATGTGCATCTAAACGCAACGACGAGATCTTCACTCCGACGAAATTATGATTTGCACAATTCAAGAGGATTTTCAAATTTTTCACTGATTAATTTTCAGATAATTTTTCCAAATCAAAAAAGTTACTAAACTTATGAAAAGTGATGAGAAATCGAATAATTTCGTCGGCTTTAAGATCCGCCAATGCACGAAGTTGATAAAAATGTACAACGTGATCTCGATGTTGAAGAAATGACACATATGTTGTATGGCGAATTTTCAACATCGTGAACACGTGCTTGGTGATCTTTTTGTATGTAATAAAACGCCGGCTCGCATTTGCTGTGCACCATCGAAAGTCGAAATCGTCGATCACATGGACAACAAATCAGTTGATTCGCAAAACGAGAAAGAACAACGTTAGGCCAAAAATTGATTATGAGAAAGAAGTTTCAAATTTCTTTTTTCCGTATGAAAATACCTTTGCTCGTAAGATCGTTCTTAATAAACGTGTGTATATATGCATAAAACTATAGAAAAGACTCCGCCACGTAGCGCGAGCGTGAGCTGCGTTTTTTTCACTGTATGTCATTTCACGAAAAAAATTTCCGAGAAAAATAATAAAGCTACAAAAAATATAATATTATCGTGTAGTTTTACATATAACATGCCCCAAATCGTAATTCGATTGTCTATCCTTTTCTCAAACATGTTATATTGGGACGAATTTATTAATTCCAATTGTGTATTGTAATTTTATGGCAGACTTTTCACGCTGAAATGTGAGCAGCTTGGAAGTATATATAATAAATAGCTTTTCATTCAACTCACTGATTGGTTCATTTTATTACTTCATATTTAAAGAAAAAACCAAAAGTAATTTCTCGTCATCAATGCCAAAAGGTTATACTTCGAGTAAAAACTAAGCAGAGTCGTGCGAGCCGGCGCCGAAACAAGGAAAAGCTTTAAAAACAGGATTAAAAAAGATTTAAAATTAAATTGTATTCCATACTATAAGCAGGTAAATCTAGATAAGTGGGATGGACGAGCGATGAAAATATAAATTACGTAATTTGTATATTAGTGTATAGAATGTAGAAACGATGAAATAGTCACAAAAAAGGATCATTTTCGACAATGTTTTTTACAACAGGCAGTACTGAGCCATTAGCATAATGTCATCACGACGTCATAAGTGTAACACTGATACAAAAGAAAAAATGAAAAACTGAAGAATACGATTTGAAAAATAACTACTGCGAGAAGCGTATTCCCGAGAAATGTTTTCACACAAACTGATAAAAATCACTAGTGAACAATACACTTTCTCCGAGCTCAGAGATACGCCATTTCATCCTTTAGCTTAAAGACGACTGATTTTCTGTAATAAATTCAAACAAATTAAGTCTCTTCAACAAAACCTAATTAAGTAGATTATTTTACAACGCTATGATTATAGTTTTCGTTCTAATGCCGAAAAAACTTTGTATATTCTTGTAAAGTTTTTTTATTGTAATAACTTCATTTTTTCATCGTTATCATCTGTGTTAGAAGCTTCAAACGGCTTGTTGCGAAAAAAGGAACTTTTTAAAAGATACTAAAAGTACTTGTGATCCATTAAACTTTTCACTCAATCTTTCTATATTCAGATTCCTATTGATAGATCTATAAGAAAGTCATTATCGCGCATTTTTTAATCAATTCTATCGCATTTGCCATTCAAATGGACATTAATCTAAAACCAGAGTACGTTCTTATAAATTCGAATCGAAATAATAAAAAAAGTTTTTTAAAGCTGAAGATTCTTCCAATTAATAGTCACATTTATGTTCAAAGCTCTTTTCAATGTAACTCCAATAATCGACTCTTCGAAGAAGTACTCTTGTTTCAAATGTCACTTGCATTTTTACCTTCCTTTTGACTTCTTTCTTCAAACTTCCTTCATGTATCTCGAGAAGAAAAACTTATAGCAAGGCTTTTAGACGTATACGGGCGTGCCTCGGCGAGAAAACAATGTTAAAAGAGCAGTTATTTGTCGTTGACAGACTATAGAAAGAGAAACAGAAAAATATGAGCAGTATAACGTGTAGTATTACGCGTTTAATCTCGTAGGGTCGTTTTTAAGTATTAGAAGAGGCTCAGTTTAGCCCGAGTCGTCTGAAAAGCCGTCACTCGACTAACTAACTAAATAAACGTTATAAATAATCAATTTATCGAGTTATACATATTTCAGTATAGTTATAAAAAATAAGATTTGTTCGTGTCGCTGGAGAGAAAAGCGGCATTATTATCGTAACGGTGTAGATCAAGTTTACCGAAGATTAATCGTTTACAATATAATTACATGTACGTATGTATAATTCGCTTTTCTCGCTTGTGTTATTTTATTTTTCATATTATTTGTTCCTTTTTCATAAGTTATCTAAACTGTGCAACGCGCCCATGTATCTTAGAATTTTTATTTATTATCATTCATGTCACTTTGAGCTTTTAATGGGGCGTTTTACGTCGAAAATATCTCCAGGCGAATTCGACTTCAGTCTGAATCGAATTGCTACTTTTGCCATGAAAGTAAAAAATTAAAAATTTAAATACTTCCTACAAATCTATCAAAAACGCTCTCTACAAACTCTTTCTAAAGATTCTTCGTTTTGACATTAAAATATCAATTTTACTTTTCAAATTTTCAAAATGTAATATCACGATCCGTTATGTCGAAGAGAAAACGCCTCGGGAAATGAAGATTTTACGCAGATAGCCGTGCTAGTACATAGTTTTTATTAAGTTCAAACGGCATTTTTTCATGCAGATATAACGTACTCAATGCAGACATCCGACACTTAATACACGCGCAAATGCATACACATACATACACACACGACACTCTGTAACACAACACTTCAAAACAATTGGTAAAGAATTAATGATAATCTAAATGTAACATGTATATGATGGTTGTACAAATGTAACATTTTTTTCCATTATGTATGGATGATGACAATTATATTTAAAAAAAAAAAGAAAAAACCAAGAGATGAATTTGGGATGCAAAAATATGATGGAATAATAGAACTAAAATAAAATGAAATAAAAAGTGCACGTGCGCGAGGATCGATGAGGCCTTGGTACAAGTCCATGCACTAGTGAAGTGCATCATCGATTTATCGTATCACTCAGGAGTGATATACCAATAAACTACTCTTACTTTTCATTATTATAAAATACCATTTCTGTAATAACATGATATAAAACCATACATTGAATGGCATTCAAACTGTTTTCTTTCACCCTACCGTTTTCCCATTCTTCCTTGCAGACACTTTTCTGGTATATATCAATTAAAATTCAAAATAAAAGAGAATATTTGATGTCCAACTGATTTTATTGGACCAATCATACATTTTACAATGTCTATATTTACAGGATGTGGTAATCTTTTGCACAACGTTTATGCAAATCAAAATTTATTAATCAATTTACAATTAAAAAAAATTGTATAAACATATGAAACTGTGGGGTATATTGTCAAAATTATCGATGTAAAATACTAGTATTCAACATTTATTAAATAAAATTAAAATTCTCCATCGACGTTTTGTTTTTTTTATTTTCTTCTAAATTAATAAGTAGACGTAAGGAAAATAGTTAATTATTTTATTCGCTCTCCTCTTTGGACCTTTCTCTTTCGGAACGTCGTGATTTCTTTTTGCGTCGACTAGGACTCCTTGACCGTGATTTATGACGCCGTGATCGCGATCTCGAACGATGTCGGTGTCTACTGTAATAAATAAAAATAATTTCATTGTTTTACATTTGCAGGATAAATTACAAGATAATGAAAAGCAATATTCTTACCTTTCTTTGTGTCTATATTGCGACCGCGATCTTTCTCGATCCTCCTCCCTTATTGTAGATTCCATGTCTCTTTCCTCTCTTCTCGATTCCTTTTCTCTATCCCTATCACGATCTCCTCTTTCTCTGTCCCTTTCGCGATCACGCATCATCGCCTCTTCGTATTCCACCCGTTCGCGATCTCTATTCCTATCCCTGTCCCTGTCCCGGTCTCTGTCCCTATCCCGTGTATCTCGCATCATTGGAGGCATCGATGGAGGAACCATTGTTGGAATTGATTTCGACCCATCTTTTGCATCATCACCCGTTAGAGGAATAGTTATGTTTGTAGGCTGCCAAGTCTTAAAACAAAAAGTATGCATTTTTTAGAAAAAGAAAACAGTTTATATTGTAAAATTGGCAATAATAGAAAAGATTTTCTTACTGGATCGTTACCCCATTGCCGGTCTTGCGTTGGTTCGTAACTGTGATAATAAGGATCAGGTTCCGGCAAAAAATATGGCGCTGGCTCTGGATAGCCAGGGGGTGGCATATCAAAGGTAGGTGGCAATGCAGGTACTGGAGGAGGCACACTCATGTCTGGGAATCCAGTTGGTGGCTTTCGAGAGTATTCGCGCCTATCTGCAGTCATCACTTGGATCACATTTTCCTTTGGCGGTGATTTTTCCAAATTTCTTCTAGAAGCTAAACCTGTACTACCGATAACGTCTATAGTTCCTGCCATTTTACGACCCGGTGGAGGTCCTGCCCTTTTGGGTCCAACAATACCTGAATACTTGCTATTGTAATTTGTAATTGTCACTTGCGGTACTCTGGATCCTGGATTTGCTACATTTCCAGGTCCACCAGTACCGGCATTTAATATTAATCCTACGCCAGATTCACTTCTCATGCGTTTCTGCCGTTCGCAGTATGCTCTCCACGTTTCTTCATTAAATCCATAGTTAAAGTAGTCTGTTATATCTGCTCCTGGTTGTCTCCATGGTTTATCTTCTAATTGGTCTAAATTGTATTCATGAGCAGGTATGCCATTGATGATTCCAATTGTTTCAAATTCATCTATGCTAAACTTTCCAGGCTGTTGTTTTAACTTATCTTGACCAGCGGCAGCTGAAGTCAACAGACCACCGCCACGCTTGATGTTGAGACTACTGTACTGTGCTGGAGTCGATTTGATATCTCCAATAACAACGTGTACGTCGTCATCGGATTCCGAGTCCGAGGCTCCGTCGCCGTCATCTTGGTTCTGATCATCATTTGTACCGTTCTCCTTCATCTCATTGGTCATGGAGTCGTCATCCTGATTTTGCTGTCGTTGTTCTTCATTGTCTCCATCAAAACTCTCACCAGGCACTGTGTCTCCACCATCCTCCATTGACTGCAGCAAAACAACTCAAGTTTCAATAAAGCATCGATAAAAATATTCAAAAAGTAAATTTTAGTTCAAAAGCGAACCTCTACATCCGAGGATGAATAACTTATTTAGAAATAAATACCGATACAAGGCAAAAAATCAGTTAGACAAAAGTATAAACAGAATGCTATAGGTTATGTTACCTCTTGTACTCCGGGTGGCTCGGTTTCCGTTTCTTCCTGCGAGTTGTCGTTCTGCTGGTACGACTCGTCCTGATTGTCGTAAGAAGCATCGTTGTCGGGCGGCTGGCTGTCCGAATTCTCCGGGAAGCCGTCCTTCGCGTCCGTCGAGTCGCCGTATAACCATTGATCCTCGTTTTCGTCCGCCATTTTTCCGCGAAAGCGCGGCCGCTGCACTGGCCGCATCACCCGAGACTCCGCTCGGTCGGACTCTCCAGGAGCCGGCGGCGTGCCGGAGAGAGAGAGAGAGCAGAGAAGCAAGCCCCGCTTGCGCGCCCTGCTGCGCTCGCTTCGTGAACTACGGCCTCTATACGTATACCAACGAATATAAACTTGTATAGAAGTTCGGTGCTGTTAGCTGTAGTTGTGCCGGGGCCTCGCTTAACGCTTTCTTCCGAGACTGAGATCGCCAATGCAATGTTACAAAGGTGAGGAAGATTTCAGCGTGGCGCTGTCTGGCGGCTGCCGCCCGTACTATACACATAATTTCAGACAGCGGGATGGAGGGGGAAGCACGCGTGAAAAGCGAAGGAGGACCGTGTAAATTACTCTTGGTGCATCGTTAATAGCTAAGATAATAAATTAAGGAATAAGGTCATTTCAATGCAATTATATTTTACAATGCAGAAGACAGACAGACACTCGTACAGATTATCCGACGCCAGTGGCTATTAGCGCAGACAGTCGAATTGATCGGAAACTTCCCCGGGATATATGAATGTCTTTACAATTTTTTTCAGGGGCTGTGCGAATAATTTATTAAAAATTAGTATACTTCATATATAAGCAAAATTAAACTCTTGCCTTGCAACACTAAGTAACAAAACAAAGTCATAAATAAACCCAAAGTATATATGTTTATGGCTTCTACGAATAGTAGCAACAATAAAATAGTTTTGGCCTGAAATTTTTCAATTTAATACTAATTTACAATGAACAATATATGCCCAATAAGGATATTACGATTAGCAGTAATTTTTAGCAACATTTAAAAATGCTTGATTATGAAAATCGACCACCGATTGTTTATTTTTTTAAATTGATAAATGTAACTATGAAAATTGAAATCCTCTCGTTTTTCTACCCCAATTAAAAAAACTCGTCAAAATCGGTGCAGTAGAAGCCGAGATATATCATCCTGAAGCGAACGCCCCGATTTTGAAGCGACGATTTCAAGTTTCGCAACCTATCCCCACCCCTCCGAATTTCGGCTCCGAGCGCGCACTACACAATGTTTATGCAAATTTTTGTGCGTGATGCACACGTGCAATGTAATTTTTGAAAGCAGATACGAAAACATCTCGGAAAAACCTATCGATTGGTATACAATTTATTGTTACATCATTAACCGTTACGCCGCATACCCTTCCCGACTTTGGAAGTTAATATCTCAACATCTACTGGACCGAATTGGATGATTTTTTTTAAAAGAAGCGTCTTTCCGAGTACTATTTTTCTATACTTTCCGGTTTTTTCCCACTCGCAAATCGCGCTTCACAGGCTTATTTGTTTAAAAGCCAAATTTTTCAAACTTTTTAAAACCGCTCAAAAAGTTATTAAAAAGTGAAAAATGGTTGAGATAGCAATTGTATATGATAATTTAAGGGTCCAAGAAGGTGTAAAAGCGCGGGCGCAAAAAAATATTCATAACTTTGAGCCTGGCACAAAATTAAAAAAAGGTCTTTTTTTCCAGGTAGGTTACTTAACAATAGCATTATGCAAAAACTGTCAGTCCGATCTTAATCGTCCTTGCAGCTCTCGTTTTGTATTGCAGTCAAGTACTTTTCTCTAAATTTATGGCGTGATTCGGTTATTTTTTCATCGTTAAATAAATAATTTAAAATTACCTTGTTTTTTACCTACTTTTTTGCACTCTCGAGTATTTTGCAGCGAACATTTCAAATCTACGGATATCGGACCAACCCTATCTTGTAGAAAATTTCATAACCAACAAATTTATAAGTATACATTTTTTCTGTAAAATGCATAAGTACTTACCGAGTTATATGCGATTGTTTCAGGGGAAAAAATGCGATTTTCGCATTTTTTTCACTTTTTCGTTGTTTATGCAAATAGCACACCTTTTCAAGCTGGCGCACCTCGATATTTTCAATAGGTATACCATTCCCGAGCGATTCCAATAGTTATCTAAGTTACGCCAATCTGTAAACCTCCTGGCCTAATAGTTTTCGATGAAGTCGGTCTATACACACTTCTCCTCTTCTCCTTCAAGCGCGCACACACACTTCCCCCTCCGCGCTGTGATCAAATTATGTGTATAGTTCGGGCGCTCAGCCGCTAGGTTCGCTAGCTCACGACTGACAAGAATTGCCCCGAATCCGCCCATGCTCACTGGCAATCTCTCTTCTACTAATCTCTGGTGCAGCATACGAACTGTTCTTCTATACAAGTCGATATTCGTTGGGTATACAGCGATATAAAAACAAAAACAGTGTTTTCCTTATTACAATTATAAGTAGAAAATGTCGGTATGATTGTTTCGACGGCTCCTAATAGTCCTAATAAAAGAGACAAAAAATAGACTTATCTAGTCACTCGTGAGCTCCGAATAGAAAATATGCATCTATTTTGAGATTATTTGTCACACCAACTTTTAGGTCATAAAACTATTACGAGACAGTTTAGAATATAATTTTTATTTATTCATTAATACTAATTAATACGATTATTATATTTATGAAATTAAACCTAAGATTTTAATCAATCTTATAACGATTTTCCGTATTTAAAAGTGGCAAAAAGTAACATAAAAAAAGATAGATCTTTTTTAATTGAAGCTCGCTAGATCCTACGTGTTTTAAGTACTTAGCTTTATTTTACAAAGTTACGATCTAAATTTTCAAAACATAAATCACATTCATGCGCAGGTGTTTTAAATAACGGCGCGAACGGGAATCAGATATCAGGTGGTGCCGCCTGCTTGCCGCGATTTGCGTCATCCGCACATGTACAAAATAACGTACAATGGACACCTAACCTTGGAAAATGGGGGATATATCGTTATCTTTTTCCCAAGTGTTTTTTTACATAACGCTCCACTCGAGATTTCCGCGCGACGTGCCCGTCGCTTTTCAGCCGCGGCAACCGATAGATAAATTGAAATTTTCATCAGCAGCCGACGTGGTAGGGATACGTGCTCTCGAGATGGAATTGCCATGCGTCACGCGCGAAATGAACAACACTAGCAGCAGTGTGGATTCTTGTGCGCCGTCGTCGTCGCATCGCGTTGCTCGACTTTTCCGAAACAAGGGCTGACGTCCCCCCCGTTCGATACTCCCAAGGCTTATTTAGGGTATCCGTCCGGATTACGTGAGGAAGTGCGTCGCCGCAGGAGTATTTTTTTCACTCGGACACGATGTGCTCGACCACGAACGGGGGACACACGCCTCGCATCCTCTCCATTCAAAGCCATGTTGTCTCGGGCTACGTCGGCAACAAAAGTGCCACTTTTCCCTTGCAGGTAACTATAGAACGTTATATTTCTTTACGAATAATCGATTTCGCCTTGAGTCATTCGGTCAAGTGTCAAGAGCCTTCCATTCAATGTGCATATGTAGGCAGCGACTCAATGCCAACAAGTAGAAATTCTTGTTCGATGATAAATTTCATGTTTTCATTTTGTTACTTTGATAATTTTACAATCATTATTTTATAAAATCATGGATAACCAGCATTTGATAATTTGAAATTGATAATTCAATTAAGAAAATTAATAATTTATACAAAAAAGTGTTACTACAACATTCATACTGATTGTATTATTTTTTTCAGCTTTTAGGATTTGAGGTTGATGTAATTAATTCAGTCCAGTTGTCTAATCATACAGGATATAAAGTCTTTAAGGGACAAGTCTTAAACGATGAAGATTTAAGTAAGTGTAGGGATAACAAAGATTTGTGTGAGTTATTGTTTTTCCTTTTTTATTTCAAATTATTATTTTACACGTCTATAAATTTAATAATTGAATCTACTTACTCATCACTCTAATATAACTCAATGTATTTTTTATCTTTTGCAGGTCAACTGATAGATGGGTTAGTAGAAAACGACTTAGATAATTATACCCATTTGTTGACTGGGTATGTTGGTTCTGCTTCATTTTTAAGACGGATAGCTCAAGTTGTCAAAAGTTTGAAGCAAAAAAATTCAAAATTAATATATGGTGAGTAATAAATTTTATCGAAGAATATTTATTCAAGTTACTGTTCTTGAAAATGTGTTATGATTGATATATCTTTTTAATAGTTTGCGATCCGGTCATGGGAGATAATGGAAAAATGTACGTTCCTGAAGAATTGAAAGACATTTACAAAAATGAGATTGTTCCTCTTGCAGATATTTTAACACCAAATCATTATGAATTAGAGTAAGCAATAATTTTTTTAAATTATTATACCTATGTCTTTAAAAATTAATTTAATATTAATGTTTTAAGGCTTCTGTTAGAAAAAGAAATTAAAACTATGCCTGAATTGAAAGATGCCATTCAAGAACTTCATAAAATGGGTCCACAAACTGTAGCTATATCATCTACAGACATAGATGGAAAATTAACATCACTTGTCAGTACAACAAAAGGTAATAAAATTTTTTTTTAATCTTATAAATTTTATCTTGTGTACATAATCAATATTTTGAGTTTCGTAGATAAAAAAGTGATAAAAATTGAAGTGCCATCTATACCAGCTGTTTACACTGGCTCAGGAGACTTATTTGCAGCATTGTTTCTTGCTCATTCTTACTTACAAGATAATGTCAAATTAGCATTTGAAAACACGATAAATTCACTCCATGATGTTCTTCTCAAGACTTATGACTACTCTCTTGGTACGGTAACAAAATAATCTTCAAGTTTTACATATTTTTCTTATTTTTTATCAGAAAATAACAATAATTCTTAATACTGCAGGTCTGAATGATGAGAAAATGCAAAGAGCAAGAAAAATTGAACTTCGTTTAATTCAAAGTAAAAAGATTATTGAAAATCCTTCAAAAAAATTACTAGCTAAAACATTTTAGGAATATAATAAAATGGTATTGACCAATACAAATGAACCTGAATATTCGAATCGACAGAGACAATAAGTGTATATTATGGAGATCAGTATTTATGTGACTTCATTTTCAAGTCTAAAGGTTTGCAGAGGTAATGTTGAAAGTTATCAATGGCAGAGATTTATACAATCAAATGCTGGATTCATTTGATGCAATTCATGCTTTTAATAGACTAATTACATGTAGAGGAGACTTGTACAAATAAGTTGCTTATTGCTATTAATTGAATCAGATTTTTTAACTAATGTATTTAAAAGGCAGTTATGCAGAAAATATGTCAAATTAAACTTTTTTAACCAAAGACATAAGTATTGAATACTACTAACAACAATAATTAAACAGAATTTATATTTTTTTATGAATTGTAGATTAATTTTTTTTAAAGTATTTTCATAAGAGCCAAATTATACATTTGTAGACTGGGAAACTGTTATTTATCCCGCGATGTTATATTTACTCTCTATTCCAGTCTCCTCTACAGAAATAAATTTTTCAGTCAGATGAGACCAAAAACGTCTTCCAAATGCAAAATGTGATTGTCACGCGCTTACGTGTAGATAAAACTATTATTTTTTAAATATATGCAATACATATATATATATACGCCAAATTCTAAACTGAAATATCTAGAGTGATTATATTTACTGTTACAACAAAAGACCACATTAATAAATCTTGTAAAAAAGACTATACTTGTGCAATAGCCTGAAATCCGCCTCTATCCACAAAAAGCCAGCGACGAAAATTCAAATTGCATAACTGTCCTCGGATCGAAGCAGCATAGCACTCGGTTTCATAACGCTCCGCGTCCCGAATAAAAGAAAAAGTGTTCCCGAAAACTAGCTCATATAGCCAGCCTCGCTCTTGATACAGATAAGATAAATGTGATCGAGAGATTTTTCTAACGATCCGCGGCGCGCGCAGTGGGGACGATCGGCGCGAAGAGTAGGAGGAGCCGCGGCGAGTAGCGAAGACGCGCGCGTGCGTGCGATGCGCCTCGCGGGCACGACTTGTGGGGGGTAAAGCGAGCTCGATGGAAAGTGGCATAATCGCGGATGTGGATCGCTCAAGGAGAGCAGAGGAGATCCTTTACCTTTACCTTACTTATGTAACGACGCGGCCGGCTTCGCGTCTCTCGTGTCTTCGACCGCCCTGCTCCCTCTCGATCGTCTACTCTTCTATCAATGGACATTAGCTCCGTGTTTAATATATTCACCCATCCGCGTTTAATTCGATGGCTAGGCTGTTTTATTATTAAAAAAGAAAGGGGTACGCGAAAGAGGAAAAAACAGCTCTACGTAGTTTCAACCTCATCGCACGAGAGTTAATTAGCGGTATGTTTTTGTACCTCGCGTTCTCCCTCGTTCTCATTCCCGATGCGTGCAGCCTTCGCATTGTAATGCACTTGCCGCTTCTTCATTTTTCTTCTCTATCCGTAGAATCCCCCTCGTCGTTCGGCTATGGCTCCTCGCTCTCCCCCTCGCGCGTGTTACAGAACGCTCGAACGCACATAACGTTACCTCCCTCGCGCTAGACCGGTTTGCGCTATAACTCTATGCTCGTATCCACGAGGGGCCGTGAATCCGATCGTCCACCTTGCGCCACAGTGGGTACCTCTCGACAAAAAAAAGGATTTGGCCTTGGTGAGGAACGCCGCGTCGGGCCCCAAAGTCCCAAAGCCACGGAGGCCCAGGGGCAGGGAAGCACGAAGAAAAACAAATAGAGGAGAAAAAGGAGAAAAAGGCAAGCCACGCCGTCGGAGGCTTATTACACGCTTCTGAGGCTCCAAAGGCGCAGGCGGCCGGGCACAAGGTGTACACCTATTACGTATACCT
Organism: Gastracanthus pulcherrimus; assembly: GCA_949152435.1. Classification (NCBI taxonomy): domain Eukaryota; kingdom Metazoa; phylum Arthropoda; class Insecta; order Hymenoptera; family Pteromalidae; genus Gastracanthus; species Gastracanthus pulcherrimus. The sequence continues at coordinate 3,044,952 of OX424576.1, read as the reverse complement.
ATATAGAGGATACACAGCAACAGGTAGAAGCGCGAGGAGAGGCGAGAGCTGTGCCTAGGCGAGCGCGAGCGCGCGAAGGGAATTAAGCGCGTGCGCGCGTCCTGTAACGTTCGTTCAACCCGCGCCGCGGAGCAGCGCCTCGCTTCTAGCGTAATGCCTATACCTATTATACACTCCGCTCTTTCGGATGACCTTCGACAACAATGGTGCTGCTGCTGCTGCTGTGGTTATAGCTCCGAGTCGGAATCCCTAAGTTTAAGAGAGAGAGAGAGAGAGAGAGAGAAAAAAACTCGTTTTTCTCCCCCGCGCACCCCGCTGCCGAGCTGTGCGCGAGTTGAAATTCGGCTGCTGCGTGAACTCGCTGCTGGTACATGGGACACTGGCTGCGCGCGTATTATGCGAATGTATGCGAAAAAAGGAAGAGGAGAGAGAATGAGAAACGGTGGGCGCGAGTGCTTTGACCCCGCTCGCCGTGCTCTGCTCCGCTATATAGCGTATTATACGAGCGGTTATTGAACGAGAGCCGGCGCGTTTTCGCGTTAAACCCTTTGCGGATTATCGGGCTGTTAAGGCTGCGTTGTGTAGTGCTTCGGGATCGTTTTTCTGCGCTGCGGATTTAAAAAGCGAAATTTTTCCGTGAAACGAGAGGAGATTTTCGGACGGCGCCGGGCCGAGCGCCGAGCGGAGCTTTATGTATGACAAAGGGAGATGGAGAAAGGATGACTGATGGGAACAAGAAACATTCATTTTGATAATCTCTGCTAACTTAGGATTATAAAAATATATTACACTTTTTATTTTTTTTTATGTGCTGTATAAGCCGGTTTTAGTTATATATTGTATATGATAATTAATTCAGTTTTTGAGGATAAATGTATTTTAATGCTCATTGGAGAACAATGGCTTTTTGCTAAGGTTCTCTAATACATTACCGAATAATTTCGTGAAAAAGTGACATATTACTTTTCCAAACGTTATTTGAAAGATGGAATTAAAAACGTTAAAATCAGTGGGGAGTACTTTTCAAAAATCATAAGAAAGATAATTTTAGTCTCAAAATGAAATTTTGAACGCTACTGAACAACTTTCTTTTACAAAGTTATAAATTTTTAAAAATTACTACAAGTTTTCAAGACAAGCATGTGGTGTTGAGTTCTTATACTACTCTCTAATAGTTCTCTTCAAGTCCCAAGATCCTTATTGGATTAGAAAAAAATATAGGAAGCGGTTAATTCACTCAAAAATTGTCTAAAAGAAGTATAGTTTTAAAAAAGGAAAATGTTCTAAGTATGATTTTTCGAGGTGGATCTAAAAAACCTACTATATCTGTCATTTATGCTCTTATATTAATTAAATTTTGGCAATTAGCATGGTGACTAGTTAGTTTGAGTGTTATTATACAAGTATTTATCCAAAGGATTTAACAAAAAAATGTTATAACGAATTTTTAAGGAAAAATCTATAGCTCCATTCGCATTGCTTTTTGTTACGGCAGTACTCTTTGTATAATCTTTTCAAAGAATGTCAAAGAACTTTAAAATACACTGACATCTTCGTGTTGATCTCTAGAAGTAACTACTATCAGATACTTTTCTGCCGTGTAAAAAATCCCAAAAAGTTATCAGAATGTAAAAATATTTTGATGAAAATGGAATTAGAGTACTCTAATTATCCCATGTAATTAAGAAATTCTCAGAGTTAAACAGTTCAATCTACTAGAAATTAAATTAATAACTTCAAATAAGGTTAAAAAAGCCATGTTCTTTAAGGTGGTCTTACAGTTAATTTTGAAAAATTTTCTCATTATATAATAAAAATCTTAAAAATTTGTGTTTATATTTGTGTTTATATTTCTTATTTAAAAAGAAAGTATTTTTGAAAAATGTTCATGAATTTGTATGCAGTATATCCTTAGTGCAGAAAAACTGGCAATATTTAATGAAAAATGATAATTGTCCTTGCTCAAGTATAGGAAGTGGGTATGGTGTTTAAAAAATTGTACAATCTTTAACATCTGTATGTATCACACCCAACTGCGAATTCTAAATTTTTACAAACAGTTATAAAGAAAAATAAAATTATACTCAAGTTTCGTTGTACGTATGTAATAATAAGAAAAACACATTTTTAACTATATTCGTGGGCAACTCTCTTTTGATATACATATATATTTTTTGACAAACCGGAGTTCGAAGTTGTGATATGAATAAGATAAATAAGATATCCTAAAAGATTCACATTGATTCATTTTTCGTATTCTAATACGCTTAAGACTTGCCGAACACTTCATACCGGAAACTACAAATAGAGAAAACAGTTTTTGTATAGGAGCATATCAATCTAAATTTTTTAAAAATAATTTTTATATACTGAAGCTGTCTCCATAGTATAGGGTAGGTTTGGGTACGAGTCAGGATTCGGTTAATAGGGAACTTGGATGGGTGGTAATTAAATTATTATTTAAATATAGAATTAAATAATTTAATGGAAAGATAATCGAACAAATACGCGTTGGAAATATGAAATGATATTCAGAGTAGAAAGCAAGTTCGAGAACGCGATATCGTTAGCGTGAAAAAATTAAGATGTTTGTCTTCAGGGCAAGTTCCTCGAAGGGTATTTGTAAGCATGTGAGGGTCAACGATGGTCTTTCGTCGTTGACGAAAGATCGAGTTAGTCGATACGAAGTTCGGCATGTGCATATCGCGTGTACCGATGAGTAATAGCACCCAATTATTCTCATTTTGATTTTTTACGCGAGCACGTCACAGGATAAATATTGGTTTAAAAAAAAGAAATAAAATTGTTTTTAAAAGAAATTAGAAGTTCAATCGTCATTTATTCTCATCCGTGAAACCTGCTTTTATACTAGACAAATATTTTATATTATTTTTATTCGAAAGCTCATGAAAAAATAATAAAACTCCCAATACAGTTTTTTCTTCTTATGCGATAACTTTATAATAACAATACCTAAATTAAAGTTAGACTGAAATTTGGCGTTAGTTTAAATTCCTGTTACGTGACTTTTTCATGATGACATGGATATATCACCGTTCAGCGCCTTCATCGGCTGATATCAAAATTATTATATATATTTCAAAGGTTCAGACTCACCGGCAGAGGCTCTAAACGGCGATACACCTACGTCATGAAACAGTCACGTGACAGGAATTCAAAATACCACTAAATTCTAGCGCAACTTTTATATATTATCTCTCTATATTATAAAATCAATTCGCCGACACCACCGCCGTGTCAGGAAGTCGCTCTCTTCAGTCCCTCCTCATACCCTCACCCCTCCTTATATCCTCCTCAGGTCTTTCTCACACCCTCCCCCTCAGTCTCCTTAAATTTTGACCTTATTCCTCCTCAAAAATTGACCTTATTACTCCTCAAAATTTATTCACGTTATTTCATTGTCGTCCAATAACTCAACAGAGAATCGATAAGAAAGTTAAAAAATTTATAAATTCTAATCTCTTTTTAGAAGGCGCAAGATAACGGACAAAAAGGCACTTAAGAATTATATATCATTTAAGAAAACAAGCCATGCTTAACATCTGAAATGAAAAATAAGTATACATATTATGTGACTATGTTTAATATCTTCAGAAATTTTTATCCTAAAATAGAATGCGTCTCCAAGAGGATTTACCTCGAATTTGAGAGGGGTTAGATATATTTATACTTACAATATCCTGAGAGACAGAATGAAAATTATTCGAGCTCTTTGTCATCAACTGTCTGTTATATTTCAAGGGCACCAATGGATTAAAATGCTCCAGGATTGAGGAATCTACTTTTTAATACATTAGTTTCCAAATGAATACAGAATAGTACATTATGTAACAAGAGAATAAAATCGACTTTATTACCGTGTTGCATATAGAACTTTATTCCCGAATCTATGGCCACTTTATCGACTTAAAAAGAGGGACTACCGATAAGAACTTGAATTTATTGAAAATATATATTAATATAGAGAAAAATAATTAAAAAAAATGCATTTGCGGAAAAAGTATTTCTGGGAATAAAGTAAAATTTTACGTTTTTCATGCTTTGGCGGGAAAAGTAGATTTGCAGGAATCATATGCTACGTTGACCCCGCTTTTAAGGTCAATAAATTGGCCATTACAGATGAGTCTGAATAATATCAATATATTTTAATAAATAATATTTGTTAATCTTATATAAAACACTATATTTGTATGATAATTAAAGTATTGAAAAGTGGATTCCCTAAACCTGGAATAATTTAGTCTCTTTGTTCTTATAGAAGCTAACGGACACTAAGAGTATTATGGATATAATTAAGCCTAGCAACTCTTAAATTAGAGGTAAATATATTATCTTTTGGGAGAAAAATTAAAAATTAGTCACATAACGTAAATATTGAATTACGATTTCAAGTTTTAAAGTTGTTATATTCATTAAAATCTTTTCACTATATAATATGTATCAGTTTTTTAAAACAACTAAAAGAAAAGTTGCAAAAAAAACAGGAAAAAATGGAAATAAGTTTAATTAGCTTAGAATGTTCAAAATATAAAGTCAAAAGCAAAGTTGGGTAAGTTGCGCAGTACCCTAGTTATTATGAAAGTTATCGTATAAAAAAAACTGTCTTGGGAATTTCATTATTTTTTCATAAACTTTCGAATAAAATTAAAATCTAAATTAATGCATGTTCCCTATTTAGGAACGCGTTCAATTGTGTGCAATAAGGGATCAAGGAAAAATTCGTATAAATAACTAATAAGTTAATTTAAAGTATTCCTACGTCGAAATCGCTAATACAAAATCACTGTCTGTTATACAAATGAACAAAGTATCAAAAAATCAAATAAAAAAAATTCCTCTGCTAGCTCAAACTGTCCATGAACCCTTCATCTCTTTAATAACGCTCTGATCAGTCACCCATGACAAAATTCAAGGTTCATCAATCTACCTAACAATATTCATTAAAAAGAGCCACAGCCAAAGCTTGAAAACCCAATCATCGAATCAATCTCAGGCTTCGATCACCTCGATTATCGCACAACAATCATAACTTACACTCTCCCCCAAAAAAAAGATCCCTCGCAACATTCGCGATTATTAGCAAAGAGCGCGCGCGTTCCCATCGTTCGCACATACCTAGACAACCTACACAGCCTCGTCGGGTCGAGCCATTAAAGTGTAATGAGCACGAAGAGACCCCATACACACACACACACACGTGCATAAATTTCAGCACATGCCGCTTGCACAGAGAGAACCGCGAGAGAATATACCTTGCTCGTTGACTTTCCGTTGCGGTGACCGTGAAGGAGCGCGCTCGCAAGCGAGCGAGAGAAAGAGAGAGGGAAAGAGGTATAGCCAGCAGCAGCAGGCGGCGGCGGCAGCGGAGAGCACCAGGGAGGATGTGGAACGATGGCCTCGAGTAACCTCCATCGGGCACAGGCGCGCTCTCCGCGGCGCGCCGCGACGCAAGCGATCATGGAACTCTTACGTGCAGCCCCGGCTGCTGCCGCTGCCGCTGCATTGTGCAGCGGCACGCAACCGCGGGGATAAGAGAGCGCGGCTCGCGGAAGAGAAATTATATAGTTGTACGTAATACGCCAATGAATGCTCATTTTTTATCTTTATCCGATTTCGATTTACATCGAAGGCGTAGACTTTGTAGCGGCGAATCCTGGACTGGTCGTTCTCAAAATTTAAGTAGATGTGGCGTTCGCAAATTTTCATCAAAGTCATGTCATAATGTGTATTATTATCTATCTCATTGTCCTACGTGTTCTTTTTTTTATTCTGATATTTTACTTGATGTAAAAATTAGCTGTCTGTTAAAGTTTTACTGATCCTGTAGAAGCTAGAAATGTCGAAACATTGATTTTTCGGAATTCTTTTTACATTTGTCTCGCGGCGGATTTTTTCTATACCATATCTAATTTGGTATTTTCAAGGTCCCGAGAAAAAACCACAAATGTATTATTTCACAAATCTTCTAAGATACTTTCTACAAGTGTAATCCTATTGAAAAATGTTTTTTCTCACAAGGATAAAGGTCTCGACCTTAACGGATTCAAGAGTAATTTTTATTATCTCGATTGAAATCTATGAGAAAATCAACACCCCCGTTTGAAAGACAGTATGCCACAACTTCTATCCAAGTTCCAAACCATACATTTTCGATAATCAATACGACTTTTTCTAGACACCGCGCAGAAATTGTTTGTCATCTTTCTTCTCCCATACTGGTTCGTCAGCTCTACCTACGTGTTTCAAGTTCCATAAATAAAATCGCACAGCAGAAAACGAGAAAAAAGCAAGGCAGAAACAGGACGATCGAAAGAGGAGTCGATTAATATATATATATATATATATATATATATATATATATATATATATATATACGTACGCGCGCGAGAGAGGGTGCGAGACGTATGCACGCAAGTGGCGAGAGAGAATCTCTCTCCCTCTCTTTTTAACTCCTCGGCGCGCGCGCTCGAGCGCTTCGCGCGGCGCTCGGGGTCGATGCCCAGTCGAGATATATATACGGGAATACGAGGAGAGGAGAATCTCTCTCTCGCGGCGGCGCGGATTTCAAGGTCGGGAGCCCAAGGTAAGAGAGGAGACGCGACGACGCGCGTTGTTGCGAAATGGACGGCGACGACGACGAGTTCGCAAAAAGTGGATGAACCTATGCTCGCGCCGAGAGATGTGATATGCGAGTAATGGCCGCGAGAAGATCTTGCGAGTGTTGCTCCCGCGGGCCGCCGCTGCTGCTGCTTTCCGCGTGATAGGTGTGTATCGAGAGCTGAGGATTCACGAGACAACCTAGAAGTATATTTATGCGCGGGAGATAAGCGCGAGGCTCTTAGCTTCGATAGTATTGTTATCGAGGTCGCTCTTATCGGTCAGCTAGTTTTTTGCGGACAGTACGGTGAGTTATATTGCCGAGCACGGGATGATGCGTGTATTCGCATGGCTGCACGTAGTTGCTAGGTACTTTATAATCGACGATAATCGCGTGAGGGATATGCGTATTATAATGGATGAGAAGTAACGGATTTAGTGATTTACTGGTAGTTACACGTTCGGTTTATTGTAATTAAAGAAAAATGAGCGCTTGCAGCATATGGTAATCTGAAGCGTTTGAAGCGCCACTTAAAATTATTAACTTCAGGTTTCATTTATTTCTTTTCAATTTTGCAAGTGAACGTTCCACTAGCCGTTCGTTAATGCTACCCACTTATGGCTAATGGTTATAATAAAAAGCTGATCTCAATTCGTTGATTTTAATTTTTATTCTATTATAGAACTTATACACAAAGGATTTTGAAACAAACAAACTATTATTTCACTTTTGCGGCAAAAAAGATTATTTTTGTTTAGAAAGAAAACAAATTTTTCTGAAGCATATATTAACCCTCTGGCACCTACCCCACCACACCCCTGGGGCCACTCACTTTTCCGCGTTGAAATGAAAATCAAAATCCAAAATTAAGGTCCTAAGTCAGTCGGATTCCCTCCGCCTATTCAAAAGGAAGACACTACCTGCGGTAGAAAAATAAAAGAACTTTATTGTCTGTTGCAAAATTAAAAATGACGATAGCGTAACAACAAGCTATGCATATGGCGCTGTTGATTTTTCCATAAAATACACAGACAACATATTTTTTGGCAATTCTTTCGATGGATTCTTGCGCAAGGACACCCAACCTAACGATGTACTATGTTAGTTATTCAAATCTAACTAATTTAAGACTAGGAGGACTTTAGTCATTTTTAAAGGCCACCTTAAAAATCATATTTAGAGCTTACAAGGAGAGTGTCACACCTCCGGGTCACGGATTTTGATAAAACTTATTCCCCACACCTGCATTTCGATGTAGTACCACTTTTCCTTCCGAGCGCCTGGAGATAAATGTGTACTTTCGGTGTTGGTGTGAGGAAAAATAGTATACGCACCATGGGAGGTAAAATGGCGACCCCATAGCACGCGTACTTTACCTCCCTAGATGCGTAATATACTATTAAAGGTGTTTTCTGGTACTTAAAAATGAAGCCTAGCACCCGTAGTCTCGTCCCATAGGCCCTTGAGGACAATATATGACCGTTTGTGTTCAAAATACGCGTTATTTAAGTAAAAAGTGGTACTTATACTTCATATTATAACTCTATAAAAGAGCTTTAATTTAAGCTTTTTTTCATATAAAAATATTATTCTGTTACAAAGCTACGAACAATCAAAAAAGATGACGAAAAATTCATGAAAATTTGAGGATTTTCAGCTCTTTAAATTGAGTAGTTTTCGGGACGCATATATATGTTACGAATTGACGCAAATTTCTTAGCATTTTGTCTTACTGTAAACAGTGTAAACGTAAAAATTAATAAAACTTTTTATGTAGCCGGTTATTGAATTCTTTAAGCTCTTAAAATGAGGTAGAAACATTCAATTATTATCGAATGTTTAAAATTTTAATACATTTTACAGATAATTTAAAAAATTGGCTTATACATTAGCTGCTCTCAACCTGTTACAGGCTGTAAAAGATAGATTTTCAAAGAATGTTTTAAATAAAAATAAACCATACATTAAAAATCTATTTTCTTCTACAGCTTTCAATATTTTCAGTTGAAACTCTTTGTACGTGTTTCTTAGGTACATTTAAAAAACGTCTTTTATAGGTTTGGCATGACGTTTTGTAGATTCAAAAATAAAAATTTGAAACCGCTAAAACACCGTTTTCCTCTGTAGTGCCTCTCCATAAAGTCTCAAAAAATCGACATCCTTTTCCTATTGGGATTGGTGGTCGTGACGTCATGCCCTACTCCTTGCCTCAATCTTGGGCCTAACAACCAATCAGATGCAGGGTACAGTAGAAGATCTAGTTGGTCTTCTACTGTTCTCTGCATCTGATTGGCTGTTAGGCCCAAGATGGAGGCAAGGAGTAGGACATGACCTCACAACCACCAATCCCAATACAAATATATTCAAAGAGCGATAGAATTATGAAAACATTATTTACAACATTTTTTGACATATGAAATAGACATAATAAATGAGATAATTACATAACTTATTAATTTTTGAACTATAAATAAATATCCTATGCTGTTACTTAACAAATCAAGTTTCACGGAGGAGATTAAATAAGTTTACTAAAGATGATTTTCATTTTTAATGTTTCTCTTTATTAACTTTTAAATCCTAATTATCCTGTGACTTGCTTGAATAAAAATCAAAATGAGAATAGTTCGGTGCGATGTGTACATCTCGAGCTTCGATTCGCAACTGAACTGGTTCTTTTGTCGTCGACGAAAGACCAACGTCGGCCCTCAGATGCTTACATATTTCTTTCGAGGAAGTGGTCTCTAAACAAACATTTTATCAGTTCTTTCGTATTCTTTTATAATTACATTTATTAAATCATTCTTAATAATTTAATTACACTTTATAAACTCATTTAAACATATTGATATTTATTTTTGCAAAAAATGCACGCTTCTTCTGTCCGTTACAGATACATTATAGCATCCCAAAGAAAAGCACGCAGCATAAAGCATTTTCTCCTCTGCAAATCGCAGCGAATCCTCCACGAAAGTACAACTTTTTACTATTACACGCTAAGCGGAGCACGCTAGCATCCATTTCTACTGCGGAAGCGTAAGCCGCAGCCTTAGTAGCCGGTGCGCGCTCTCAAAGTGAAACCTTTCGTCAACGCGACGCACTGCACTAGCTCGCTCGCGAGCAAAAAATGCAAAGGAGCACATCATAGCCGAGAATCGCGCTCGCGTCCCCCTTAAATAGGAAATAGAAAAGAAGAAGGACTACCTGTACACCGCGAGCGAAAAGCTGCTGCGCGGTATATAGCGGCTCGCTCGCGCCGAGAGTACAATGACACTGACGAGGCATCGACCTCTGTTGCCACCGCCGCCACCGCCGCGTTGCCGAATTCCCGGGCCCACGAGCTATTACGCGTGAGAGAGAGACAGAGAGAGAGAGAGAGAGAGAGCGCGCGGGCGCGAGAAAGAAAGTGACTCGCGCGGCAGGCCCTGAATCATCGAAAGCGTGCAGCCGGGCCCCGAAAACAAAATGAGAAAGAGAGAGAGAGAGAGAGAGATGAGAGGGAGAGAGAGAGAGAGAGCGAGAGAAAGAGAGAGAGAAGTGAATCACACGAGCGCAATCGAGAGTTATTATATACTTACGCCAGCTTTGGAGGCGGTGTGATTATGAGAATCTTGATTCACGCTCGATTGTGGGTTGGTTTGGGATGTACGAGTTCTTGTTACGCTTGGATTGAGAGATTATTGTGGAAGCTGTGTGCAGGAGAGAATTAAGCAACTTTAAGGTAGGACTATGGTAAAAAGAGAAGTTATTCAGTTTTCATTCTCACATAATGAGGTTTTGATATAATATATCGACGCTCCGTACGAAGACTAACACAACTCAGAATTCTCAAAAACAACAGTTTTAATCAAAATCCTCCTACGAAACTAGGAGTTTTCAGGTTCTCAGACAAAAACTATCACCTTTTCAAAGGTTCTGAGAAAATAGTATTTATTAGAGGATCTAAAAAGTGCTAGTTTTATAAGAGGTCTTGGAAAAGAACTAGCTGTTTTTGAGAATTCTGAGCTGTGTTAGTCTTCGTACGGGGCGTCGATATTTACTATTATTATATGTTGCCATGTACAAATTTTGAGAAAGTTTTAACTTAATCTACCCTTACAGTGTGCCATTATTGCATTTATTTGATGCTATTTTCAAAAAGTGATTGGCGCATACAGTTTTTTTCAAATAGTCAAAAAAATTTTGTAAACACTTATTTTAATGTACCAAACAAAACATGGCATGATTTTTAATTTAAAACAGAATTTTTATTCAAAATAAAAATATAACAAAATAAATTGTTTTAAAATGTAACTTTATTTATATTGTTTAATAGTAACACAATAAGCAATATCATTGTCAGGGTACAGTGATTCGCGAGCGGTCGATCATTGAAGTTAAGCAGCGCAGGGCGCGGTAGTACTTGGATGTGTGACCGCCCGGGAACCCCGTCCCAGCAATAATGTTTTCGCAGATGGGGAACGAAAATTTAGATGTTTTCGGGGGTAAGAAAGGTGCCTAAGTTTGACTTTTCCTATCGGCTGATTCCTGGCGAGGTTTTTCTTGTTTTGTCAAGTTTTCCCCACGTCACAGGGTATGTCCCTAGGTGAATGCGGGAATTCAGTGGATATAAAGGTTGGGGATAGGATCAAACACTCCCACACATAGGTGGTGGGAGTGACATGTAAAAGGGCACTAGGTGCCTATACGGGTTCGTAGAAAAGAATAGAAAAAAAAGTAAAAAAAATAGTAACACAATAAATTGTTTTACAATATTGTTGTAAAAAATGCCAAATTTTATTGTAATGAACTTTAACAACTTATCCTAAAAGTTTCAAAAAGATTCATTAAAACCGCTAGCGCTAACCACTTTTTAAAGTTAGAAAAATAAGTGTTGAGAAAAACGCGTTAAAAGTTTAAATTTTGTATGCTATCTAATATGAATTATTTTACTTGACCGCATGTAACCTTTTGAAATTATCGAGTTCTTTTTACTAACAGGTCTTAAAATATTCTTACAGTTACAAAGATTAAGAAACTATAATAATTTTTTTTTTGATTTTTTGGAAAATAACTCCAGAATCCTACCTTAATAATTTTGCTGGGAGATGCACTTATATATAATGCTGTAAATAAAGTTAGGTATTTTTAGCGAAACATAGACAAAATTACTATATTCTCTGCATCACAGAAAGTATGCGTTTTGAAACAATCAGAAACGCTTTAAAAAGATGTGATTGTGTTTACTGAAAACGTGCACCCTATACTAAAATGGATTATCGTAAAAAGTCTTTAAATCTTGTTCTATGAAATTGAGGTGAATTTTATGTTCCCGTATGATGTTCTGCTATTAGACAAATGTTGAGATACCAACAACTTCATCACCAAAAATATAAAAAACCTTTGCTATCAAAAGAGTTTCTACATCATTTTAAATCAAGTTTATATTTAAATATATTTTTATTTTTGGTATTTTTAGCGAAACATAGACAAAATTACTATATTCTCTGCATCACAGAAAGTATGCGTTTTGAAACAATCAGAAACGCTTTAAAAACATGTGAAATACTGACCCGATTCCTATCTTGTTTGCTTTTCACATTTACTATTGCTTTTTGAAAGAGGAAGCTTTGTGATAGTAAAAAAATGCTAAATCATGTTAGAAACATGTTTTGAGACTTAATCAAAATATACTATTTATAGAAAATGTCTCTATGGATATGTGTATGTATGTGTGTGTGTTTATTTGTGTGTGTACTTTTTATACTGAATTTGCATTTTGTGCTCAAATCTTAATGATTTATCAAAAGACATTTAAAAAGGTTATAAGACATATTGTCGCTAAAGCATACACTATACTCCCGGTTGTTCAAGAGATTATTCTTTTACCCAACGCTTCTATACTGTGAGGTCATTTCGGTGACACTCACAGTACTTTTATTTCTCGCGATTCCTTCGCACGATCGCTGCTACTCCCTACACTGAAAAAAAAATTGTTAAATCTAAGTAAACGTTTCTTTGAATCGTACTAAGAAAAGATTTATTTGATAATAGTAAATATTTAATTATAGACTGGTATTCATCAATTCAATAAATATTTACTAAATTTAAGAAATATTTACTTTATGTAAGTAAATCTTTTCTTAGTACGATTCAAAGAAACGTTTACTTAGATTTAACAATTTTTCTTTTCAGTGTATGTTATCGATACGGTTGGTGAGCTTCTGCAAAGCAGCACTCAGCACCGACCGATAAAATTTCCTCGTAACAATCGACCGTTTCGATTTCGGATAATTCTTCGTGTTATATATTTTTACTGATTACACAAGCATGATTTTCGCGCTATTTAATACATATTAAGAGGGCCCAAACTAGCCGTTTTCCGACCAGCAGGCAAGAAAGTGATGATCAGGAAAAACTAGTACTTTATTTAACAAGGGAATAAAGTTGAAAATTATTCTTCAGCTTACAATACGCACTCGCCTTCGGCTCATGCTTGCTCGCCTACGGCTCATGCTTGCTCGCCTACGACTCTTATTGTAAACCTCACGCGCAGGCGAAAAAAGCCTACTTCTCCCCCATGGTATACAATATACTATTTTGTCCGACCTGCACTTAAAGTATGCCTTTTCAAGCATATAAAGCTGGCGAAAAGTTGTTCCGTACCGCCCGCGGGCGGTAAACAAAACTCTTGACCGGAAAGTGGAGTCCTTTTACACCCTAGGGTGGTAAAGTAACACACTTTCCGCCTCCTGCATATATGCACGAAAAAGCATTCTTTTAATACAGGTAGAACGAAAAATAGCGTGTGCACCACGGGCGAAAGGCGATTAACGCTTATGCTGGTTGCAGCCCTTGTCTCGGTAGCCCTTGACTCCGCTCGGGTTGCCTCGCGGTAATCGCCTACTTTCCGCCCTTGATACACAATATTATTTTCAATGATTTTCCAGGATATCTTTTTGAGATATAACTGTTTGAAAATATATGACGTATTCCCGTATAGCGAGATAAGGGAATAAGCTTATTTCAGACAAAGTTGAATGTTCTTAAAACATTACTTCAGACAAAGTTGAATGTCACTTAAACTATTGTTTTAACAATAATTATATCGATGGCCCTTACGAAGACTAGCACGTTTGCGGCGTTTGCCAAGACGAGTAGCACACTTGGAAATCTCCCACGAAGAGTTAACTAGCACATATCGCAATTCTCCCACAAAGACTAGCACATTTCACGATTCTCCCACAAAGACTAGCACATTTCACGATTCTCCCACAAAGACTGGCACTTTTCAGGATTTTCTCACGAAGACTAGCACATTTGAAAATTTGCCACGAAGACTAGCACATTTGAAAATTTGCCATGAAGACTAGCACATTTAACGATTTTCTGCCACCTTTTATTTATTCGGGTAGCCTGATTTTCTCGGGTAAACCGATAATTTTTTGAGTACCAAAAGGGTCTAGTACCCGACCCGAACCGGATAAAAAAGGAATCGACCTGAATCGCCGAGAATTTATCTGTACAACTTAAATATACATATTCTATACGAAAAGTGCTTGTCTTCGTGGCAGAATTGTGAAATGTGCTAGTTTTCGTGGGAGAATTGCGAATTGTGCTAGTCTTCTTGGGGCAACGGCGAATTGTGCTAGTCTTAGTGGCAGATTTCCAAATTTGCTACTTTTCGTGGGAGATTTCCAAATGTACTACTCTTCGTGGGGGAATGACGAAACGTGCTAGTCTTATAAGGATCGTCGATATAGGCTTGCATACGGGTACCTATACGATACGTGCTATCTGTGAATGAGCCCTTAGGGTACTGAAAACGTACTAAAAAACCCGAAAAACCAAAAACCAAAAATCGAAAAACAACTAAAAAACAAAAACAAATTTAACAATCAATAACAAAATTACTTTTACACACATCGCGGAAAATAAAATAAAGAAAATGGGTCATGGAAAAAAAAACTTTTATCGCGTATACTCTGAGAATCTGGCGTACACACAGTACACAGACACACAGACATTTTTCAAAAATATTGTATTTTGATTACAAATATCGCAAAATATGTTTTTAACATGCTATTTTAAAAACTTTTTTTTATTATTACAAAGATTCTTCTTTTAGAAAGTAAAAATTCTGAAAAAAATTCAGGGATGATTTATGATAATTCTCTGATCGATTTTTGCAATAAATAATATTTTAATGTTTAAATATTTTATTGTTTTTTTTAGTGAAAGGTAATCTCTAACCTCCTTACGATATGTGGAAAAGTCAGTTTAATCATATGCAACATACGTCTCTAGAAGGTCAAATAATTTGTAAACCAATTAAGTTAAGAATTAATGAACAAATTCTAATACATACATACATATATATCATTATAAACCATTCTTAACAGAACCTAAATTGTTTCCGGACAAAAATTTAAATAATATTATTTTCTATAACGTCACGGACCTAGTTGCTGATCAGCTAAGAGCAATTACTGATCAGTTTTTGTTGCCATTAAAACAAATTTTACTGAAACTTTTTGGACTTTGAACACACATTTCTAAACTAAAATTAATTATCTCTGAAGTATCTAAAATCTTTTTTGCAACAATAAGTTTATGATAACATTTTATATAAGAAAATAATCAGGAATTGGGTCCTAATCAGGAACTAGGTCCCTTGCCGTATAGATTTTTTTATCTTTTGGGATTTACAAATATTTTTACGAAGAAGACTATTTAAAAGTATAAAATTTAATGTAAACTCAATTTCCAAAAAATTACCACGACAAAAAGTCGTTTTGTTGGATCACCACATGCATAAAAAGAAATGGCCCCAGTGACTGAGGCCACCCTATTTGTACAGTTTACTTAACGGTATATTTTTGAAATTCTATACCTATACTTATAACTAGCGGATGAATACATGCTATACATAAGGACCAAAGTTTTAGCAATCGTATAACATAATCTTTGCAGTGTAACGAACTCGAGAAATATGAAGTTTCAGCGGTTGAGTCACCACAGTCGACACCACTGAATTCTCATTATAAATAAAATTTCTGCGTTCGTTACTCGTTTCAAGAACAAAACGCCTTTAAGCAAGAAGAAAGAAGCCATCCCCACCGATAAATTTATTCATTTGAACTACTTTGCCCTTAATTAAAGGAAATGTCAGTATCATCGTTACTACACCTATCCCATAAAAATATTTATCGAAGAACCGTTCTATTCCAAGACGAGCGCGAGGTGCGAGAAAAAAGCCCCATCGCATTATGTTTAGCGCGCGGTTACTTGAACTTTTGTTCCTCATTCGTGCACTTGACCTTATACAATATCCCCGGCTCGGCTGCACGCGTCCGCAGCGCGTCGGCTCGCCCTTGCGCGTAGGCGGCCGCCGCACGCGCATAATAGCAGCATAACACTCTGCGCGCGCGAGAGAGACAGAGGCCAGCATCCGCGCGGCGCGATTCGAGCCGGTAACACCGCGAACAAACTGCAATTGCAGCGGCCGTCGTCGTCGCGCGTCCGTGAAACGAAACGAGAGCTCGCGGCGAGAGCTTTTTGGGTCTAGGTCTGCCGAGGGCGTTAACCCCGCGCTCGCTCGCTCGCCGTACACTCGCGCACTTGCACTCGCGCGGGGAGCCGTGCAGCCGAGAGTCTATGTGTACTCTCTATGTACGTACGTGCCCCAATTGCAGCTCTCCGCTTGCACGCGGCGATCGCGAGCCAGAGGTACACCGCGCTCGCTGGCTGCCTATAGGCTGCATCCTGCTACTCGTAAATATCGCCTCGATTTATGAGGAGCGCACTTTTTCTCCGCTCGGCCGTGCGTGTGTTTCGCATTCGCCTCGGTGCGATGTCTCCGAGTGCTCGGCTTGACGGATACGTGTGTGTCCGTTCTGCCGTTACTCGTGTCGATTTTTCAACTATTATAGTTGCTGCGGAAAAAAAAGAGCTATTTATCATATTTTACCGGGGGAGATGAATTAGTGGAAATATGTTTTTATCTACGCTTGTTTTAAATAGGAGAATTGAAATGCAAAGTGTAAGAAGCAATTTAAAAAGTCATCGTTACACTTATAATATGAGACGAGGAAAAAACGTATTATTAATCGATACTGTCATAAAGCACAAAAAGCCTTTTCATTCGCCGGTATAAAAAAGCGATTTTGTCAAAAATTATCTTGAGACTCGATCCGAGACAAAGGCGCAATATCAGCTACTTTGTCTCGACTCCATCCTCCGTCCAATCACCTCTGTCTCTCTGGAAAAAGAAGCAAAACTCCATATACATGTTTAAACGAGCCTCTCGCCTCGTCGAAAGGGAAGAGGACGACGACACGTTGTATATATACATACATGCAAAGCGAGTCGAGAAGGAAGCAGCGGCAGCGCCAGTCGATGACGAGCAAATGGACTCTGTTGCGCGCGCGCGAGCACGGTGCTGCACGATACCGTTATCGCCCGGCCTGGGCTGTATAGCTTGCCCCCGAGTCTCTCTCTCTCTCTCTCTCTCTCACTTGAGTGCTCGTTTTCGTGCTCGCTTGCGCCTTCACTCCGGTAATATCGGCCCGTTATAGGCCTCGCGCGCGCGAGCCTCGTGCGCCGGCTGTATAACGCTCCGGCATTTCGCCAGGCGAGCGATTACGACCGGGCACCGAATACCGAAAGTGTTTTAATTATAATTTTATGGACTTGGCTTGTGCTTTTCTTTAATGAATGGCATGCTTCTTTTGATGGGGAGTATCTTGGCGAATTTTTGGGAATGGACACTTGAGGTGTAATTATAATTATAAAATTATGAGGGGACTGAGATGCAATGGAGGAAAATATTCGCAAGTAGACAAACACCGGGTATGGTCAGACGATATCGTGATAATTAATACGATAGATTGGTTATAGATATTCCGTTTATCTTGATTTACAAATTTTTGGTGTGTAGTAATTGATATCTTTCTACAGGCTTAGGAATAAGTCTATTTATTGTTCCAAAGTATTTTGAGTATCTTTCAGTGCCTTTTAAAGGGTTAGACTACCTTAAAACATAAAAATGACGTAATTTTGAAAATAAAAGTTTATAATAAAATTAAGGAATAAATTAAAAATGCAATTAATACATTTTATTCTGCAACTCTTAAAGTATACACAAATTTTTTAATGACCTTTTTATAAAATGGTGGCATTGGACATGTCGAACTTCACTGCGGGTTTTGTCATATCGACGCCTAAACGGAAGAACCTCGTATCTCGGAGTGCGCGTGAAGAAGCTCCTATCTCGGCTCGCGCGAAGAACCTCTTAACTCACTGCGGCGAAGAACGTCCTATCTCGCTCGCGCGAAGAACCTCTTAACTAGCCGCGGCGAAGAAAATCCTATCTCGGCCCGCGCAAAGAAGCTCCTATCTCGGTACCTACAAATATATCCTCCGTACACAGTAAAAAGGATTACTTGTTTTAAGAAGAAAATGTTCTTAAAATAAGATGCAACAAATTTAAGAACCCTTTTTTCTTATTTCAAGGCATGCTGAAAAGTTTCTTAATTTAAGAAACTTATTTTCTTAATTTAAGAAATTTGGTCGCATTGTTTACATTCGCAAAATGTGAGGTTAGGTTTTCGCCTTTATTGGTTCCTTTCAGATTCTACAAAACTTCAAGTGCTAAAAACTGTGTAAAAATGATCTACTATACTTTGAATATCATTTATTTTTTTATTTAAAAAATATCGTATGGTCTTGGTCTTGCGTAGCCATACAAACCTCGTCGAAGTCAAGAGTTTTGTGTCAATTTTATTTCTTAATATAAGTAACTACGTTTATTTCTTTCTTATTTTAGAAAAGTTTCTTATTTTAAGTAATTTATTTTTCTTAAATAAGTAATGCATTTTTATTTTAAGTACAAATTTCTTAAAATTCGCAAAATACGCGATTTCGTTACTTGTTTTAAGAACGAAAAAATTTTAAGATGCATCAAAAATAAGAAACTCTTTTTACTATGTATAATAATATTATAATATAATATAATATTATTATTAATATTATATTATATACTTAACATTATAATAATAATATTATTTTATGGATGATATATCTCTAGACGTCAAAATAGGAGCTTCTTCACGCGCCGACCGAGATAGGAGGTTCTTCCGCTCAGGCGTCGATATAAATACGAGTATATCACGACGCTGATTTTTATAAGAATGATGAACATTTAAAAAAAAGTGTTCTTTCTAATGTAGGTGAAGTTTGGAACGTTCGAGGAACTATTTTCAATTTTTGTGTGAATCGATTTGTTAAGGTCTAAAACAAAGTATCTGACATGCATAAAATAGGGTTGATCCTTAATAATGTTAAAAACAGCCTGAAAGTAAGGAATGATTTTTGTATCCCTATCTAGACGATTTATCTCGATAATTTTTGGTGGGAGTGAATGAGCAGCCTTAGAAACTACATACACAATCTTTTCATCAATTTTTTTTATCAGGAACCAAATTAAGACTCGAAAAGAAAATGAAAAATTGATTTTATTTTCTTATTCGAAAAGTCGGCGTTTTATCTCGGTAATTCTTTCACATTCAAGTAAAGATTATTGTATTAAACATATGTAAATTTTCTTGATCGATTTAAGCATGAGGAAAACTTTTTATCTAAATAATAATAAATAAAAAACATTATTTCGAGGTTAGAATAACAGATTTATATGTATTAAATTAGTTGGTTGCATTATATCTCGTTAATTCGTTGACCATTATAAAACGAATCAAAAACTGCACTTATATTAACACTTTCAGCCAAATTTATTATGAGGAAAAAAATTCGTTCCTCGTGCTTAAATCGATCAAAAAATTTTACACGTGTTCAATAAAATAATCTTTACTTGAATGTGAAAGAATTGCCGAGAGAAAACGCCGACTGTTTGAGTAAGAAAATAAAATCGATTCTTTCATTTTCTTTTCGAGTCTCAATTTGGTTCCTTATAAAAGAAATTGATGAGAAAAATTGTGTACATAGTTTCTAAGGCTGTTATGAATAATTACATAGTGTTTATTTATTTTTTTCAACTATAACGTTTTGAAGATCAACGGCAGTTGCGAAACAACCACTGTCCTTATAATCGTATACTGTGACAAGCGAATCAATAAAAAGTTACTTGATTTCTAAGAAATTTGCGTTAAAAGTTTTGCGTTGTTATAGGATAATATAGAATATTTTGAAAGCTAAAAATTAAAATTGAATTTTTGCGAGTGTCAGCGTAATGGTTTACGAACACATGTTTTCAATTTTATCAAAATTTGAGGTCAGGACTCATTAAGGTGACAATATTTTGCACATAAAATTATTACTTATAGTTAAGTTCAACATCTTGTACAAATATAATTTCAAATAAATGATCGAGCAACTTTCTATAAATCAAACTTATGCAATAACAACTTGAAGAAGTAAAATTTACATCTACAAATACTGATTAAAAACAAACTTAATTACATCATGTGACATTTCAGTTGTAAAAAGTTCGATGTTCACGCTTTAGGGCGGTGTTCTCATTTTCAAAAGTATTATGCATTAAAGCTGCTAGCGGCCAAGCGCGCACAATGGACTCGCGCGCTTAGATTTTTGCACTCTTACTCGCGTTCCCCGGCAGGCAGCTTAGGCACGCTCGCTCGCTCGCTTCTTAGTTTCTCCCGGAACGAAGCGACGAGTATCAAGGTCTCGGCCAATGGCCTCTCGCGCACTCCTCGTCGCCGATGCCTCCTCTATTCCTCCGATCCACACCCAGCCCGCTTCTCCGCTCTCGCGAGCGCCGAAAACAACGCGATACAAATTTGCGCAGGATACTCGGCGGTGAGCGCGGGGTCAAAATCGCGTGCCTTACGTCAGTGGGGCCCGTCGCGCGCGTAATTGCCTCGTGTATACGTCTACAAAACGTATCGGGGTCGCGCGCGACTTTTACTTTGAACTTGACGCGCGTGCGGCTGCGATATTTTGGACAATGAGCCGCTCGAGCGGCTGATTGGCGAAACGCGAAAAACGTAAACAACTCGCTCGCTCTCGAAAGTATATTACGGTGTTTTTCCTCGTCTTCATCTGCGGTATTGTCGGAGGACGACGACGACGACGACGACGGCGAAGTTGGCGATCATGGGAATGCCCCAGACGGAAATTACGAGAGAAAGGTGCGCGCACTCGCGGGAAAACAAAAGGAGGCTCTCCTGCATTCAGCGGTTAATTACTGATTGATATATGATCGTGCTCAATTCGGTACATTGATCGCATTCTGATGTAATGTTTGCGCAGATTTTTTTCTCTTCTTTCTATTGTGCATATAAAAAAATTAGAAACTCGCTTGATATTGAGGTTTGAATTTTTCTATTGCCATTCAAACCTATGCAAAGAAAAGCCTAGATTATGACAAAAATTGTATATGAACTTTTGCAACTTTTTACTTTTTATATGAAAATATACTACGCATGGAAATATACCAAAAGCACTAAAAACAGTATTTTCAAAAAAGTGTATTTAAGTGGCTATTCCGGAAAGCTTGATAAGCCTTGAAAGCATTGATACCGTAATTTAATTTTTACCTAATTCATAGAGAATCTTCTTATAAAAATTACTGTAAGAATCATTGTAAACCTGGGACATTTTGACTTCCGGAAAAATAACATTATTTAACGGTAAAATTTGCCATAATGATTCACAGTGAAATTTACCGTACTGAATGGTAATAAGTACATTGTGCTACAAGTGGAGAAAATGAGCTATGTTTAGGGAGGGTGAGGTATTCGGCACGAGTCGGTGTCGTGGGCTCCGAAGACGCCCGAGACAGAAACGAGTGCTGAAAATATCTCACCCGAGCTTTTCTCCCGTGTTACACATTATATTTTTGCAACAGGGGACTGTGCATTTTGAGTCGTACACAACACAGTTGAAAATTTTTAATTTTAAATTTATGTATACTCGGCGTCAAAAATATCTGGTCGAATTTGTTTGAATTATTAGAAAGCATCCAATAAGGTGAGGGAAAACGAGCTTTCAATCCAATGAAGTTGCAGTATTTAAAAAAAATGCAAATAAATTCGACCAGATATTTTTAATGTCTAGTGAATTTAAAAAATAGTAAATATACAAAATAACAATTAAAAATAAAAATCTAATATATAAAATTTAAAAAAATTCAATACTACCGTGTTTCTTTCTGAAAAGTGGAGAATTGCTTCAAAACCCCAAAAACATGCGGTACCATTTAGAAGGGAACTTAGGTTTATGGTATCCTAAACTTATCTTTTTAACGCATTTTTACGCGATTTTTGAGGAACGAAAAATAATGGATATTTTTTCACACTTTTGCTAAACACACTCGAAATGAGCAATTTTCTACCCTACTTTTATGCATAAAGAGGCTCATTTCATACCTGCGTCGAAAAAAGTTATAACGAATAACAATAATTTTTACCATTCATCGGGGTAATTTTACCTCTGAAGTCAGGATGTCCCACGTTTATAATGATATTTACGGTAATTTTTATCAGAAAATTCTCTCTGTGTACTACCTTATTGTTTTACCATAAACCTAAACATGTCAGTCCAATAATTTATACTTCTAACTCGCGTCGATCAATCGATATTTTTAACTTCATGAAAAACCACAAGGAGTAATCGAGCCTCTCTCTCCAGCACATACTAAAATCCGTTAATCACTCTCAATCGGAATGGTACACTTCTGCGATATTGAATGGGCAAGTCAACGTTCCGCAATCGGCAACGAAAGTGGAGAATCTCCG
Organism: Gastracanthus pulcherrimus; assembly: GCA_949152435.1. Lineage (NCBI taxonomy): Eukaryota > Metazoa > Arthropoda > Insecta > Hymenoptera > Pteromalidae > Gastracanthus > Gastracanthus pulcherrimus. Next base: position 3,022,581 of record OX424576.1, on the reverse strand, counting down.
ATAAACGCTTATATACATCTCGATAGCGGGCAGCGCGCGTGCAGCTCGCATCTTTTCTCGCTCTCGGCGCGCGCTTGCATTAGCGTCAGTAGTCAAGCGGTCGGCTATAGTCGGACACGCGAAAAGTAGCATCTGCACACAACCGCACATCCCTCTCTCCTCGCGATTTCTAACTAAGGCCCTCGTTAGTTTCGCGCTCCTTCGACGTTCCCGCTGTCCTCGGCTCGTCAGCGCAGAAGCTTCGTTTTTCCCGCTGCGAGAAAATAGACGTGCAGTTGGGGGGGAAGGGGGGAGAGAGAGAAGCCGCCGGCGAGGGAGGGAGGTTTCGCGTGTTCCGTATGCGTGCGGCGCGCTCGCTCGTTCAGGAACTGCAATGCGTGACCTAGTGCCGTTGCCTTCCTGCAACGCGCCGCGTTCTACCTGCAAACTAGGTCTTTCCCGCCAAGTGTTAGCTCTCCGTGCAGCACTTCTAAGCTGAGACAGGGAGAGAGAGAACGAGCGCCCGGTCTAATCGCCCTCGTCGTTCTCCGGCTGCAGTTATGTACACTCGCGCCGATTCTTTCGATTTTTCCTTTTTCTGCCTTTTTTATACACCGCCGAGACTCGTGAAAGATTGGCTCCTCGGCTTTATTTATTTCCACCTTTCGTTTCTAATGGACGCTGGACGCTGCGCTGCGCCTTAAACTTCGCTGTTTTTACACTTCGCGCGCCGCGTACTAGGTGCAACTTTAATAGGGTTTCGCGGAAAATTTCGCTGACGAGTTTTTTCTTTCCTTCGGCTTCAAAGACGCGCCTCGCTCGCTGCAACTGTTTTCCTCTCGTCTTTTATTTCAGATGCGCTTTCGAGGTCAATCGTTCGAAAATACGTGATTCCTTTGAGAATCTTCCTTAGCGTCGTATTCGAAGAAGTATTTTCTGCTATTTTCATTCTCTGTATAAAAATATACTTTGTCATCAGTGTGTTTACGTTTCACTTAGCATCACTTTTTGCTACTTAATTATTCTAATAAAGCGGTAAACAGCGTGAAAAATTGAGATCAAGCTCAGCTATCGACGGCTATTCAACCCAACACTTTCATAACAAACAAAATAAGCGCATCGCAATTTTTTCGCTCTACAAAGCATTATCGCTCGCATTATGCATGCCGCATATCCCCCCCCCCCCCCCTGCCGATGAAGAATATACATAGGCAGCCATCCATTATCTCGATCTCTCCGCGGTGTGCATCAGATTCTCGGGCGCCGCTCGCGACTTCTGCCCGCCAAAGTAGGAGATGCGCGTTTCCATATCCGAGTCAACGAACCTTCCAGACCGTCGACAAAATTTCATCAGCTCCCGCGCGTCAAAACGTAACCCGCGCGCACAGGTACGTGCGCGCACCGAGAAAGGAAAAGAAAAGAAAAACAAAAAATAAAACGAGCCACGCACGTACGACAATATACGCAGAAAACGTTATATTGTACATTACATAAAAGTGCGCAGGCACATAACGTATCTCCTATAGGCGAGCGGCTGAACTGGCTCGGCCCACATTTGTCAATTGCGCGAAGGGGTCGGGGTGGGGGGGAGAGCAGCCGCGTGCATTGCGCGCGAGCCTTGTACCATGCGCTTACCGTTAGAAGCGGATTTGTTTACGCGAATGTACGCTGCGCGCGCGAGCTCGGGGGGCAGGGTCAATGTCTCCTATGCGGAACATCGGGCTCGCGACTTCTCGGCCTCGTAGCAGCGGCAGCAACAGCAATAGCAGCAGCAGCAGCCCCCACAGATAAAAACGAATGCGTCACGTGAGTTTCCTTTTCAAGTGGCCTCTTCCTCTCGGCTTCTCTCGCTCTCTCTTTCTCTCTCGATATACGCACCTCTCTTTCTTTCTCTTTGCTTTTTTTTCTTCCAATGTTTTTCTTTTTCGAAGAGGTTCAGCTGAGATATTACCGGGAAGAGGGTCCTTTCGCTGAGTAACAACGCAGCCGAAACGCCGAGGCTTATGACGTGGCGCGCGGATTCACGAATCGCTGGAATTACTCAGGATGGGAGTATGCGAGTGCACAAAGAATTCGGGATAAATTGATGAATCGATGCTTTTACGCTAGGTTGTGCGGAGTCATTCATAAATTGGCCGTCGATGTTAATTAGTCACCGGTTGAGCTAGCGAATCTTGGACTGCATTCTATTATAATTCATTTATAGATCTGGTTATCTTGTAATGGAACTTAATTGCGATTGCATTTATTGGTTTGTAACTGTGAATCTAGATAACTGTTGCACTGTTATAGCTAAATGACCGTGACTAATGGGTCTAATTACTTTTTTATTTAACCTTTTTCAAGGAAGAAATATTGTAGCTGTGAGAGCTACAAGGTAACGATCATTAGTATTTGTTATAGCCAATTCAGCAATTGAAACAGTTACATCTACAATTGCCTAGTAAAATACCAGCAATTTGGAAAAAATTCGAAGAATAACGCTTATACGAAGATGGTGCACAAATTATAAGAAAATAAAATGGTAGGAATTGTATACAATTGTAATTGTAGTTGTTCGATTTACCTTGTATTTATTACCAAATTGTCGCTGTTTTTGGAGTTGCAAATTGAAGTTAGGCCAACGACAATGTATGGTGTTAAGAAGTTGCAATGTCTGCCCTCCGGGAAATATAAAATCTTCATAATATATTTGTATTTTTGATTCCGCGAAATTAAATTTTATAGTGTTTTTCTGCACACTATAGGGGGATATTAAAAAATAACTGGATTTAATTACATATTGAAGATTTTTAGAATATTTAGATTTTGCAGTTTTACAATTGCAATTTAATGTAGATTTTTCATACTGTAAAAAATAATTAACCCTCTAAGTCCCAGTTGGTGCTACAGGGCTCGTTTTTTTGTTTCTCATAAATTTTAATGTGATAAACTTGAAATACTGGAAAAAATGTGTTTATTAGGTCGAAGTGGACCATTTCCCATCTCGTAATTGGAAAAACATAATTTTAGTCTGCAAAGTAGCCGAAAAAAGTTAAATAATAAAATATAAATATTATTGCATATATCCAAATCCCAAGTGTCAATAATCATCTCAGAATTTTTTTCAGAATTTCTTAAGTGATTTTTACGTTTGGGTACTTACAAGGAGAGTATCAGACCTTCGGGAAATGAATTTTACTGAAACTTTGAGAATAGTTTTCTGGTAGCTCAAATGACGTACATTGATCCAATAGATCATAGAACCTGATATAGGTACGGCTAAAAACGTTGGCATTATCCATATGTCCCATGTTAAAAATCTAGTATAAATAGATGTACTAATAATGTTTATAAAATATGCTGTATCTATTATAGAGGTCCATTCGATAGAACTAGAGGTAGTGGGCCATTTCAGCTTCATTTTTAGGTACCAGAAAAAGATCCCCAAAGTTTCATAAAAACCGTGACCCGGAGGTCTGATACTCTCCTCTGTAGAGGGTTAAGATTATTATTTACCAAATAAAATTTTTTTCCACAATCTACTTACAGGATGTAATCTACAAAGTGTAATTTTACCGAATAAATGTTATAGTAAAAAAATTTATACTTATAATTTATATTTATATTTTTACTCTTCTTTCTTTCCATTTTAGAATATCTATTCTTCATATAAAATATAACAATTTGAGTTGAAAATATAAACTGAATTAATTATAAAAAGATTACTTTTGTCATAACCAGTAAACAAACAAATTAGTTGGGTTGCTTCCTGTTTTTTATATCATATTTTGATGCAGTATATCGTACTCTCTTTGTAATCTTTTCGAATTTTTGAAATCCCCCTGACGTCGTACGAATCGTGAATAGTCACAAAGAAACTTTTACCAGTAGGTGTAATAAATATACTTGTAAATTTCGTTCAATTCAAACAATTCAAACAAATTCACAAATCGGCTTAAGTTTTCTATCAAAATCATCTCTCCAACCAAAGAAGTAAACAAATGTTACAACAACCCAATTATGTTAATTAACTTTTAAATTCCCCACTAACCCTTTACTCAAACAAAATACCAAATCCATCAGCAGTATCCTCCCTCAAAGACGTCGCATATGTCTCGCAATCCCACGTGAAAGAAAAGGAAGTTGAGTGCCGTTACGCCGCGGCATAGGGTGCAGCTTGTCGCAATTGGTCCTACGGTACACACACAATCCACCGCGGCGGCCCTCGTCGCACTACCTTACAGGCCCACTGCTGCTGCTCCGCGCCGAAAAAGTAAGAGTGTCTAGCGCTCGGGCACGTGGAGCGTGAGTTTCGGGGGGGCGCAGCAGTCCGAGACCCGCGCCGTATACACACACCGTTATACAACAATGCTGCCTACGTGTACACCGCGCCGCTCTTCCCTGCGCCGCGCCGTTGGATTTCCCTTTTCACAGACGCGAGCGGCAGATAAGCGAGCCTCGGCTCTTGTATCTTTTTTCCTTTTTTAACTACGTGTGTAGGGACCGCGCAGGCGAGCCTCGGCGCTCCCATCCGTCCCGATCATTTTTTATCGTTCCCCCTTTTTTGTGTGTTTCGTGACTGGCCGCCGCCGCCGCCGCCGCCGCTGGCCACTTGCACTTTAGCTGCACGCCGCGAGCGCGAGGGCTTTTGATTTTTAAAGGCGCACGGCCGTGGAGCGGAGATAAGGATCACGTTAGACGAGAGGAAAAGGGAATCTTCCTTTTAAGTTTGAGGTGGGGTGCTCTCGAGGTGTATATACGAACAGGTAGACGATTAGCAATTAGATGATTGGGGGATTTTCGAATACCACTTGTTGTACGCTGTTTCTAGTGAAATTAATTAATGGGGTGCACAGGTTGAACAACGGGAAGCGCGCATTTCCATTTTCCAGAAAGGAAGAGGTCGGAAACAAAGTGCCATTGACTCGCCTGATAAAAGTGACAAAGGGCAGTTAAGGTGGCAAAGCTCGCGGCGTTCAAATGGACAATTAGACTCCTCCCGTTACAATCCACGCATCCCGAGTTTCGACTAACCGAATCATCGCGCGCAAGTGAAAACGCATGTGCCCGCGCGAGAGCGAGAACACTCGCGGCCGAGCTCGAAAAATATCAAGTTCAAAGAACCCGTGTGTCAATGACGGTCAAAGACCCCGCGGCAGCGGCGAAAGAGGGAACTTGCATTTTTAACGACTCCCCGCATTATAGAGCGTCGCTCGCCCGCTCCTTTAAAAGCCCGCGCGATATTTATGCACCGCGAGCCCAGGAGCCAGGAGAATATACGGTTATCTACACGTCGGGGAAAAAGTATAATACGCAGACGCGAAGCGGAGAAGAAACGAGGCAGCTCCCCCGGCATACAGGAGAGAGAAAGAGAGAATCCGCAAAAGAGCGATCGGTTAGAGCCTGGAAGTGCGCGCGCGCGCGGCCAAGAGAAGCAGAGCGGTCAAAGACCTCTTACCTGACAAAATACACTCTTACGCATTGTGTGTGCCACTTCACTTCTCTCGCTGTATTATACTCCTGGCTGTTCGCGCGCTCTCGCGCAGGAGGTGGTAGGGAGTGTGACCGCGAAGCAGGAGCGAGCGAGAAAACGTAGGCGGCGGAAAGAGAAAGAGAAAGAGAAAAAGCCAGGCAGGCAGGCAGGATAGACGGACAAAGCGAGAAACGAATAAGAGAGAGGTGTATGTAACGGTCAGCGATCGGCGCCCGATAAAGCTCTAGCTCGTATATACATACATATATTATATATATATATATATATATATATATATATATATATATATATATATATATATATATATATATATATATATATATATATATATATATATATATATATATATATATATATATATATATATATATATATATATATATATATATATACATATATACACGTGTGCACGAGTGCACTGTATTTTCGCGCGTTCTAGAACTACACAGCGTGTGCAGAACTAGTGCATCGGCTATAGAAGGGGCGCGTAAAAGGGGGATCGAGCCGTGCTCCGCGCGCACGCAATATATAGCCCCCCTCCTCGGGGCGAGAGAGCGCGAGAGAGTCCTCGATGTAAGGAGAGTATTTTCAGAGGTGAACGAACCAGAGAGGACGCTCACCGCCATCTTCCCCTTCGTCTTCTTCCTCTTTCGCCTCGCTTCGTTTCGTTTCTCCGTTGTGTGTGCGCGCCGTCGTGTCTTACTTTAACTCTTTCCGAGAGAGACGGGCAGATTCCCCTCTCCCGTCTCTGGAAAATCGTTAAGAGAGCTGCCGTCGCGCAAGCGAATTTCCCTCCTTCCTTGACGAGGATCGTTTCTATGCGGCCCGTACTGGAGAACGCGCGCGAGCCCGACTGCCAAAGTCACTTTTTGCACCGACCGAGCGAGCGAGCGAGCGCACGTGCACGGCACCGCGCTCGAGAACGGGAAAATGTGTGTCATTGACCGTTCGTAACCGCGCTCTGTGTATGTATTGTATAATTGTCGGGGAAGATTGTTGAGAGGAGAAATTACTTGTTTATAGTTTGGTTATACGCTGAGATTGAGATTCGTCGTCTTTCTGGATTGAATGATTCATTTATTTATTAGGCAGGCTACATGAATGCGATGATCAAAATATTTGGTATTATAGGTACGGGAAGAAGAAACATGTTTATGATATAATTATCAACCTCATTATGCCGGGAATCCCTTTTTGCTATATTGAACGTCTGCCAGTTTTGGAAAACCCTGCGAAAGTAGATTACACCCGAGATTGGTCGGCCTGATATTCAAAATGCTTTTTCAATGTCAACAGCATTATCTCATCTCTAAAATATGAAAGTGCGCTAGAAACGAGTAGAAAAGAATAAACATACGATTCTAACTGCAGTTTTATTAATACACAAAGTACGCATTCTTGCGCAGAGATAAAAGAAAATGGAAAAGGCGCGCGTGAGTTCCGTCGGAAACGCATTAAAAAAGTGTTGCACCGTAAAGATTTTATTGCCCGCAGCAGTAAGCCACGCTGATATAATCCCTGACGCAACAATTAAACAAACAATCCCTCGTCATCGAAGTTCGCTCGAATCAGCGCGTAAAGTGGGCTCCGTCGTGATTCCGGAAAAAGAGAAAGAAAAAGCAAAGCCCAAGTGCGAATCCCCCAGAGCAGAAAAGAAAAGAATGAAAATAAGAAGCTCGCTCTTTCTCCGCTTGCCTCGGGGCAGTCTACGCGCTATTTAGGCCTCGCTGCAAAGGGCATTGCACTTATTTCCTGGATTATGCAGTTGCCGCGGCCGCGAGAGAGTCGCTCGCGCAAGGTGAAGGTAAAGGTAAAGGAGAATCGCGCGCGAGCGCGTTTCTCTCCCTCTCCGCCGTGCTCCGCGAGCGAGTTAGTAAGTAGTGCAAGCGTAAGAGAGTGCTTTGAGAGGTCAGTAACCAGCGGCGGCAGCAGCTCTTCCTTCGCCGTGAGTTTTCCGTTCCGTTCCGGTTAGCCGGCGACGCGGACGACGAGGACGACGCCGACGACGACACTTCTCCGGTGGACGTATAGCTTGCTGCCCCCGCGAGTTCTACGCGCCAACTGTGGCGAGCTCGCGATTATTATGTAAAAGTAACGCTTCCATTGATATGCCGTTAGCGCTCGCTCGATCCTCGTTACTTCGCTCTCGCGAGCGGGTCACAGCTGCTGCAGCGGCTCGACGTTGACGTTGTCGATGCAGCCGAGTTGGCCGCTGAGGATAACGGATGCGAGCTTTCGCGAATGTACAGTTGAGTTTTCAGCTTTGGGGACGGTTTCTTAGAGCGGACGATAGCGGAATGTGATTCTCTAATATGAAAGTGCGAATTTGTTGTGTCTGCTTGATACTTTTGGTCACCGTGTACTTTTTAAAGGATACTAATTTTTTATCCTACGTACGTTTTATCCTACCTTCAGCTTTAAACTATATAATATTTATATCACATCACGACCCCGAAAGTAGGACTAAGATAACTTAACAACTTTAACATGTTGTTTGTACGCAGAATAGCTCATAGAAAAATAGAAATCCTTCGTATATTTCGAAAATTGGTTTTAAAAGATTTAGAAACTGTAATAGAATAATGAAATTCAAGTAAAACAATTTTATTTCATAAAAAATGGTTACGGCCTTGGTTACAGTCGTGTTCTGGAGGTGCTATATAATGAAAAAAATAAGCTATTCAAACATTGGTTTTGCTAAAAAAATTTATATTATAAAAAGTTATAATATTAAAATGAAAAAATAGGTTGGAATTCATATAAAGCCCAACGAACTCTCGTCTAATAATAGCTATCTTGATCGGACTAGGTTTAATCAAATTTAAAATATTTTCTTTTACTTTTCGCAATAGCAAATGCCTAAAAATCTCATATTACGTGCGACCTTTTCGGGCCATTCCTAATTTACTCTTAAATTCTAAAGTCAAGCTATAAAGAAACCTGCCCATTTTCTAATGGGTCTTGAGCCCCGGATGAATAGTTGACAGGAAACCTCCAGAATTTTAGTTACTGTTCTTGTAAAAAAATTCTCGATCCGTTGGTTATTGTACCCACAATTTAATATTTTTAACGTACTCAAATTACCCTTTCATTTGATATGTAACTCGCGTTACTATTCTCAAGGGGCCCAAAATGGGAAGGTTTATACTCTCTATAATAACTCAATTTTGCTGATATCAAACAATTCAAGAATTACTTTGACAATAATAGATATTTGAAAAGAAAAATTTGTTTATTAAATTGAATACCTCTTCTTTTTAGTTAACTCTTTAGTAGCTGTGAATGTTTATTTATTAAAGATATATCTCGAAAGTTTTAGAAAAACAATTTAAAAATCGTAAAATAATTCATATTATACCATGAAAAAATCATAATCAAATGAACACAATTAACTGAAATCTCAAAATTGCTTCTTAAAAAATTGATTATTATAACCAAAAATTAATTATTTTGACCGTAAAGTTTTGAGAATATAAAATAAAGGAAATATAAAAAATATAAAAAGAATATAAAACATGAAAGCAAATTTTCTTTGATATTCACCAATCAAGGCTAGCCGCGTTACTTCGCTGCAGATTAGCCCCTGATGTTGCGCGGGTCTCCCCCTTTTCGCGAATATCACGCGTGTATACTGCAGCAGGTTCCGGGTGCAGCTTTTCTCATAATACGCGCTTCATGGAGCGGCGACTACCTCCTCTAATGATGTTTTTCTCTCGGCTATGCGCGCTCGCGCGCCTCATTCTTGCGCGGGTACAGATAACATCTGCACTAGGGGGGGGCAAGAGAATAGACGATGAAGAGAGCCGCAAAAACGCAACTTATATTCCGAGAAGCCCTTATGATATATAGTTGTATATACTCGGAAGAATAGATTGTCGCAAAAAATGCCCGGCTCGAGCGCTTTTTAAGCGCATTGTGCTTCTTTAGTCGCGTTACAAAATACATAGTCTCTTGCAAAAATATTAAATTATAAGCTGATACTTTAAAAACTCCAAGGGACTAAAGAGAGCATTGACCGGCGCCGTACGAAGTTACTGGAATCCTTCGTTAGCATTGAAAAAGCCAAATGGAGTGAGTCTGGTTACGTATTGATATCTCGGAGACATTCTAAAGTTATGCGGGTCTGCATATATACACACCCACTCGTGTATAACCCACACGTCGGAGCTTCCTATCCGTACGGTTACAAAAATAGAATTTTTTGTAACGTCTAGCAAGCAGAAACATGTTTTACGCTTCAGGCTGAACATCATTAGCGTATAAAATCAGCAGTATATTGAGTATTCATACAATAAGAATAACCTGTCATTGAATTCATAAAATAACGTTCTACATGACAGCATATTTAATAAATTATGTTATTATAGGTACATATAAATCATCGATGTAATTCTTTAGACAGCCAAAGACAAAAAAGAATAATCATAACGAATACAAATTTGATGTAAAATCGCCCCTCTCACGCGCACAAAAGTCCCGAACGATAATAAAATTGTCCCTGTATACTGATTGCTCGGGAGGGCAATCGATGCCGCGTGTGCGGCGACTTCGACGCCCGCAAGAGCGGTATACGTTCGCCAGCAGCGGCAGCGGTACACCAACGCGCTCGCGTATATCTTTAGGTGCGATCTCCGAGAGTTCACGTCATCAGCCAATCTGAATTTCAATGTGGACGTCATGCCCGTTGCGACACACTGGCGCATCCACGAAAGAGGAATCGAGGAATGAATCGAGTTAAATGGCTTAAACCCATAGATAACTTATTATTGCATTAATAGATGTGCGCAAGGTTTTAAATCGTTCCTTCTGTTTTGCTTTACTTTCGAATTATTGTTAACTTTTTCTTTTTGATTCACTAGCGGAATTGTATTTATCGGTGTTCAAAATAGAAACTCTTTATATAAAGCATAACATTAAAAACAGGATGCCCATGGATCTGCCTATAACGGACCCAGATGAAATATTGATAGGGGGCTTTAAAACTGATATGAGCATGAAGGATTTATAAAGGATTATAATAATAATTTAAAAAATGTTCTTTTGTATACAGTGAAAAATATAACAAATTTTAATTCTCTTAATTTTGACTACTGAATGTTGGATAATATTTTGATTTTTTCACTTATTTTATCGGATTTCACTCTTCATTTTTAAAGTTTCCCTTCATTCTCCGAATTAGATTTTTTGAATGTTCAAAATTTAGTAAACTCTTAACAATAGACTCAGCTTTGTACGTCTTCCTGTGTCCTCTTACTTATTTACATATCCGTGGGCATCCTCATTTCTGATAATCTTTTTGACATCATAGCCATCATATAGAAATATTAAGTAAGGATTCAAACTTTTCGTATGAATTTTTTCTAATGAATCCACGTTTTGCAAAAAAATTAATTTATAAATATAATAAATGCAAGGGATATTGGTCAAGCTAACATCAGACTGAGCCCCGAACGCTAAAAATCAATTAATTATTAAATTATGCAGTTCCACCATTAATTTCAAATAGCAGAACTACATATAAAAGCATTGTAATAAAATGAATATCGAACGCATGAATCCGCTTTTAACGAACCATTCATTAATACATATCATCCACTTCCGGACCCAACGATCGACAATCTAACTTAACGTACAACCATCAAAGGAACTTATAATGTACATAGGTTCTTTGCCTCGATCGCCTCTCCTACATACACATCACCAACAAGCGTACACCGTACACTATAATACACCGTACACTCGCTTGTCCGCACGACACACTGTGCAGTCTCTCTCTCTTTCTCTCTCTCTCGCGTAAATTAGGCTCCCGCGAGTTTTTGCTCGCGGCGGCCGCAAACTACAGCGCAACAGTGATAGCGGCGCGTTCGTTCGTTCGTTCGCCTGCCTCGACTCTCGGCGAGCACTCTATCACTGACCCGCTTTCGTGCATGAGCGCGCGCGCGCGTGTGTGTGTGACCTTAAATCCATTTCGCCGAGATTGCATTATGCGCCGCTCATGCCGCCGCAGCCGCCGCTGGCTGCACGGGCCTGGCTGTATATAGTTGTGCACGGACGGCGAGATTCGCTCGGGAATATATATGGGTCGTAGGCCGCGGGAACGGCGGCCTGTTGCAGTTGCTGTTGCGGCGGCGATTGCGGGGATTTCGGGATTCGAGGTGGATGTACGAGGTGGTGGAGTGCCCTGCGATTTACTTATTCATACGTTATACATTATTGCATGCCCAAAACTTTTTTACCGGGGTTCTTAAAAACTCACAGTAATTTTAAGAATATAATAACTTAGCGAAAGAAACTCGTAAATAGGTAAATAGTAATGTTCTTTGAAATTCTTACTTAGTTAAAAAAATACGCCTGTTTATAGCAATTGTCGTCAAATGTAATATCATCTTTCAAATGGTGTTTTAAATATTAAGATGTAACTATTTTTACGAAGTTATTAAACTAACAAGGAGAGTATCAGGGGCTCGGGGCATGAATCTTTCTACCGCCATAAAAAAATTCTCACGTTATGATAGCACCCTATATAAAATTTTTTTATTTTTGGAATATGTTCTATATGTTTATAAACATATAGAACATATTCCAAAAATAAAAAAATTTTTTTTACGAGTATCGTAGTATGAAAATTTAAAAACATGGTGGTTAAAGTCACCCCGGTGGTCGGGGTGATTTTGAGCCATATGATTAATAATGTATATCTAAGCTAAAATAATGGTATATAAATTAATTAAAATTAATTTAAGAAGTAGTTTTTATGTTAAGGAAACTGAATGTAATACTTCTTTTACCAATAAAAAAAACGTATGGCGGAACAGCAGGAAGTTTGAATTAGTATAAGGGTAGTAAAGCTTTCAGGTTTAAAAATAATAAAAAAAACTTAATTTATTAAGAAAGATAGAAATAAATAATAATTACGATTAAAAATTTCTTTAGTCATATATTTTGTTTCTAGAGAACCTAAGCTTCAAAATAGACCCGCGCTAATTTGTTTTTTGCTTCTTTGCGAGTGTATAATGCATAAGATAGTATTATTAAATTTGGCACAAAGTTACCCCGGTGTCTAAAGTCACCCCGGTTTACGGTACCTCAAAATAAAGACTTTGTATGGTAAGAGTATTTAACGCTTTACCAATTATGAAATACAGTTGGAAACGTTAACATTACAAGTATATCAATATATACGATTTTTTTAACATCGCATGTATAGGTAATACGAATGTTTACAGCTATATTGCATGTTTGGGACAGCTTACTTACATGCTCTTACCATGCGAAGTCTTCATTTGTAGATACAAAAAAGCATATTCCAAAGTTTCAGTAAGATCCGTGACCCAAACCCCTGATAACTCTCCTTACAAGTTTAAAAAATTGCAGGTTCGTGTACTTGACAATCTTAGTGTTATTATTTCTTATCGCTTTATTACCTTCATGGGGTATTGAGGTGTAAGAGTCTGAAATTAATATTTGTTTTATTTACGATTTCCTACAGAAATTATTTTCTTGACATGAGAAATCAAAGGAAATCCACCAAATTATACTTTTCATTTTATGTGATTTCGTCAGTATTTTTCGGAGTTAACTTCTCTTTGTATAATCATTTATTTGTTTTTATTTCACTTTGTTAACATTGAAACTTAAAACCCAATGCGAACTGACAAGGAGAATGTCAGACCTCCGGGTCGCGGTTTTTGATAAAACTTTGGGGATCGTTTTCTGATACCTAAAAATGAAGCCCAGAACTCGTAGTTTCATCGAATGGGCCTCTGTACAGTAAATACCGCATATTTTATTAATATTATTAGTATATCTATATATACAAGATTTTTAACATTGGGCATATGGATAATGCTAACGTTTTTAGCTTTATCTCAGGTTCTGGGACCCACTAGATCAATCTACAGGTACTGGGTTTCATTTTAAGGTAACAGAAAACTACTATAAATATACAAAAAAACTACTTATATTCTATCTACCGCGGAATGCATGGGTTTGAGACAATCAGATACGTTTAACTTTGAGTATGAGGGCACGTTCTCAGTAGCTCGTGCTTACGTGTAAGAGCGTGCAAGCCTATATAATAATTATTAAAATGATAGATTAAGTGACATTAAATTCTTTCTGGAACAATCGTTTGTGAAAATTAATTAAATACACGTTTGACCCCAAAAAACAGACTTTTTTCACGAGTCCACAAAACTTTGTATTTTTAAAAGCAATCATTCTGAAAAATTATATACTATCAAAACACAATACTATCTTAAATGTTAACGCTGTTAAACCTCAAAATCTTGATCCTACACGTCACAATAAATCATTATTTTCAATACCATATTTATTAAAGGAACTTTGATCCTCACATGATTCAAGGTGACATAATACAGAATTTTTTTTTCGACGGTTATTCGACTATTTTGACATGTATTTTAAAAAGAGCTGAGTACTTTTTCGTTCAAATTTCTTTTATTATTCTTTTTTGTACATACAATCAATTTTTAAAAAAATATTATAAATGTTTATTTAAAAAACAATTGGATCTCCAATTTGGATTGTGATCTTATGTTTTGATAGTATACAATTTTTCAGAATGATTGCTTTTAAACATAAAAAGTTTTGTGGACTCGTGAAAAAAAAAGTATTTTTTTGGGTTTAACCCAGGCCTGTCCCCTTAAATGATTGCTTCTAGCAGCAAATGTAGACGTTCAAATCATTTTTAATAAACGAATGTTCGTATAAACATTTTACGAACTTTCCAATAATTAATTAAATAAAGTCTTACGGAATGTAAAAAAAAACTTTTATTAGGCCATTTTAGTGATGCTTGTACTTGGGTACGTGCGCGACACGCGTTTCTTAGTACGTGCTCTTAGACTCTTTAGATAAAAAAATTAAAAAGAATATTTTCGACTTCGAAAACTTCTTTCTACTAGCATGTGTACAGAAATTCTATTTCACTATTTTTGGGTATATAGTATTTTAATTTTTTACTATTTACTCATTATGTGTACAGAATAAATGTGTAACTGCTTACAGATGCATTCAAATTAAAATTTATCTACGAGATACACGTATAGAATTAAATCAAATAAAAAAGTGGCTCAATGTAGCTCCAGTAACTATAGTGAATTTGACCATACTATTTTTATAATTTTGTTCAAAGACACACAGTTAAAATCTTAAGTACATCTACAGGATGTAAACATATATTGTAACAAAGGATTAACAAGGAGAGTATCATAACTAGGAGATTTTGATAAGGTTTTGGGAGGTGTCTTCTGGTATCTAATAATGGTCCGTAGAACTCGCAGTATGATGTAATATGCCCTTACCTTCGATACATGTTTTTACGCTACAAGAAAGTTTTAAAAGTATAGAAATATATGAAACGAGCTTCAATTTAGACTTTATCTTGCGTATAAAAATAATAATTTATACTAAAGTTATGAAAAATCAAACATTACAACGAATAAGACCTAAAAATTTAAAGATTTTTAACACTTTAAAATTCGGTGATATCATAACTTTCAAATAAATCAAGATTTTTAATTGAAATCAAGTTTAAATTATATATTTTTTCATCTTTTTTTTTACATTCCGAGTAAACATATCATATCTCGAAAACAAGGCCCTATGAGATCACACTACGGGTTCTATGGATCAGTTAAAGCACCAGAAAAGTCTTTAAACAAAAGCAATATCAAATTCCCTTTCCCACAAGTATATTAACAGTTGGAGTGTAGCATACTTGAGTAATATAAAATGTTAGAGACTCAAAGTCACCGGAGTTAACGGTAATTAAATAAATGGATCATTTGTTTAACGTACATAGAAAAAGCAGTATTGGTCTTCTCTGCATTTACTTGAAAACATGGAATAGGAGAAATGCGTTAACAGTGATGAATTGCTGTAAAAACACTACAACTGTCTACCTTTATAGTCTATTGTAAAACGTTCCTACCACGCAGCTCGTTTAGCATGATTCAGAGATATACGGGCGAAACCATGAACTTCCATGCGTAAACTCGGAATAAACAATCGCAGTCACCTCTACCCTGAACTCTTTCTATCACGAGCGTGCACCGTCAGCCCGGGAATTTCCGGAAGTACTTTCTTTCCGTCGCACTTCCAGCTATGATATCATCCTCCAACCTACCGCCAAAAGAAGTCACCTCGTTTCTCCGTTTCGCCCGATCATCCGACGCGCGCAAAACCCAGCGAGAAAAACAAACAAAAAAACCCCAAAGCCCGCGTGGAAATCCAAAAGTGAGTTTCATAAGCATCATCCAGGCCGAAAAAAGCATATACCGCTAGGGCACGACTTTCGAAAGCGGTCTCTGCTCGGTCGTCCGTGCGTGCGCCCGTCCGTCCGTCAACAGAAAATCAGAAAACATAGAAGAATGAGAAAGGGAAAGGAAAACGGAAAGAGAAGACCTGCGAGAGAGCGAGTGAGCGCGCGGGCAATCACCTTTATGGAAGAAGGACGAGCGAAGCAGGAGAGAATTCGAAGAAGAAGAAGAAGAAGAAGAAGAAGAAGAAGAAGAAGAGGAGGAGGAGAAGCAACGAACGAGCGAAGAGCGAACTCGATCTCGCCGACGAAGACGACGTGGACGACGACGAAACCGAAAGAGACGGAGAGAGCTAAATCGAGCTCTCCTGTACGTACATTGGGCCCCAAGAAGGGAAGGGGGGATGGCAAGGCTCGAAGCGCGCATCGCGGCTCGAAAGGAACACAGGGTGAAGAGCCGTGGCAACGACCCCGAGCCACGCGCTACTCGTTCGTCCTTCCTTCCTCTCTCTCTCTCTCTCTCTCTCTCTCTCTCTCTTTCCTTCTTACTCGCTGGAAACTCGCGAAAACGCCGTGCTGCACCCAGCAGGGCGGCGGCGGCAACAGCTCTCGCGGGCCCTTCATTACAATGCCCTTCTAATCAATGCTCGTACAGCGCAGCCCGCACGAACAGCAGCAGCAGCAGCAGCAACAGGCATTTTCGGAGGTCAGTAACCAGCGAGGGCCCCGCTCGCGCGCTAAAGAGCCGGAGAAAGAGAAAGAGAAAGAGAGACGAAGCGAAGTACCGTTGTGCAGGCTCGCTGCTGCTGCTGCTGCTCCTCTCCTGGTGTACGCCGCAGCAGCAGCAGCAGCAGCAGGGCGATGGGGAATGTTGAACCGGCGGCCTCACTCGCTCCTGCAGTGCGTGCACAGAGAGAGAGGGAGACACGGCGAGAATCGAGCAGCGAAGCGAACGAACGGAGAGACGAAGGAGAGAAGCACACGGCGGCGCTGCTTCTGCCTCTCTCACTCTGTGTGTATGTGTGTACACGCCGTGGCCATTGCTCTCTCCTACTCTCTCTCTACCTGGCCGTGCGCGCGAGCCAGCCAGGCCGAGCCTGCCTACCTATACTCTCCTCAGTACGAAGCACGCGGTCCCCACGAAAACAGCCGGCTCTCGATAGCTCGCTCGCTCGCTCGCGCGCACTTTGACGACTGACAGCAACTAGCAGCAGTGCCGAGTCGTAAACACACACGCGCACACACACGCACCCACTTTGCATCGCCGATATATAGACACGTGCAGCCGATCTTCGCCGAGTTATGGACAGACACGACCGATCGGGGGAAAGACGAGTGACCCTTCGAGTGTGTTGACCTCTCTACTGTCCAGCGCAGTGCGCCTGCGAATACTTGTTGTGCAGTTTTTCCTTTTTGCTTCGTTCTTCTTTTTTGTTTGTTTTGTTGATTATTATTGGAAGGAGTCGTTCGAGCTGTAGATTTAAATCTGTTATCGTTCTTCAGTTGGTTGTATTTACCTGTTGTTGTTGTGCGTGAAACGGATTGACGACAGAACTGTGATAGGAGCCCGGCGCGCTTGTGATCGCCGGCTGATACGCCGAAGAGGAGATACGCCGGCCGCATGGAAGAGATGACTGCAGAACACAGGGATATTTGAGCGCAGAGAAGGAAAAGCGGAGCAATCTGGGTACCGAGGTTGAGCCGCTAGTCGCGGAAGTGATCCGGCCCCGCGAGGAAGGTGAGTCACGTAACTTTGTAATAGCTTCACTGTGCGATAATTCTGCTTGTGCGAATGGCTGTACAGTGTAACGTAATTGTTGCCAGTAATGCGAAGAACGATGCGCGAGCGTTTTTTCCTTTTATTCCGATCGTCGAGCTGATGAATCAATCCTCGATCTCCGTGCTATCAGATAAGTATAACGCGATGAAACATGCAGCAGCTCCATAAACATTCGTAAAACTTTAACCGCTGTTTTATGGTCAACATCGGTATGGAATCGGTTTTATTAGAAACTCCAGCTGATACCGGTCAACCGTGGCGCAGGTACACCATTTCGCCGCTCACCTAAAGCCCGATTGTTTACGTGCTACTTAACGCTCTCGTCCTCGTAAACAACGCACACTCTCGGGGTTTTCCCCCGCAGAGGACTTCACCCGGGTCCCCCGAAGTTTCTCGAGTCTCTTCCTCCGTCTCGTTCTCCGCGACCAAGGCTCGTTTCGAGGACACGCGCGCTCACCTACCTACGTGCGCGTGCACGGTATGGACGTATCCACCTGGACGTCACCGGACACCAGCGCCGATCGATGACCTTGATTCCGCTTCCTCGTTCGTTAGAGCTTGCGACTGACGTAATGGCAATTATAATGCCGAGAATGCAGAAGCAGCGCCAGGCGAAAAGCTGCTGATGATCGCCAGTCGAGCGCAAGAGAGAGAGAGGAGAGTGAGCGCGAGCGCGAGCGGTAAGGTCGAAAAAGGACATTGACCTTGAGAGCTGCAGAGACTCGGAGCGCGCGCGCCTTGGTAAAGACGGAGGTGGTCTCTCTCTCTCTTTCGCTGGTGATTGTTGCGTGAATTTCGAGTAAGACTGGTGCCTTATCTTGCGTACATTGGCACTTGCTTATCGGGGAGAGAGCCCTTATCGGGTTACGGAGATTTTTCGGAATTCGTCAAGGTGTATTATTACGTAAACTACGAGTAGTACGAAATGGGTGTGGATTGTACACGAGGTAGATAGTATGGGTGATGGGTTCGTTGTGTATTAGATTAGCATGCGAGTTGATGTATCTGGTCTATTTTAATGATATTGTAGTATTAATTTGTTTAACGTCGTTATTAATCTTATTACTATAATACTGCAGGGAGCTACATAATTAAGCTTTAAAGATTTACTTTTAATATTAAAATTATATAAACCGGAACAAATAAATTAGTTAATTAATACTAAATAATTTTTTAAACACATCAATATACAAGTAAATAAAATTGTCCAAGAAAGAAAGACCGATAACTTTTACTTACTGTGTCAGTAAATGAATTCTAATAACGACTACAGTTAAACCGATCCCCTAAACCCTCGTCTCCCCCTGCACGCGCGAGCGTTTATTCGCCGTTATAGCAGAGATCCGTCGATAAGCGTCGGTCGTCGCACGGCGAACGATAATGAAAGGAAATCGAGAAGGGAATTTCATTTCTTTCCCTCCTCCCGTCCTCTCCCATCCTTTCATCCTGCATCCTGCGGAGGTTCACGAACTCGTTACGTGCCTCTCTCGTTTTTCACTCCCGTCCTTTCATCCACCACGGGACGGATCGTGTGGCAATGGCGTTGGTGCGCTCCGAAACACCGTTAAACACACGTATATTTCCTAATGTGACATAACGGTGGTTCCGTTGCCCAGGCTCTCCGCCAGGCTCCTTGCCCTCCTCGAGTTCTCATCTGCGCCTCTCCGCCCCCTTTCGATCTCTTCCGCGTACACACTCTTTGTCCAGCTCCCGATGCACCCACACCGATTCTCCCTTTTTTCTTCTTCTAAAACAATCGGCCGACGGAGCGATCGCGGCGCCGAAAGAGAGTGGGAGGAGAACGCCGCGAGAGAAAGAGAGAGGGAGCAGCGCACGGGGGAGCAGAGCCGCGTATTAGTGAAAAGGGAGTTAAGGAAAGCGAAGAGGGAACGAAAGAGAGAAGCGAAAAATGCCGTTATTCGCGAGAGCGCTGCCCCGGGCTTCCGGTCTCTCTCTCTCTCTCTCTCTCTCTCTCTCTCTCTTCTTCTCCTGCGCCAGCTCATGCGCGCTCCATTCATCTCGGGTGCGCGCGTGGCACGCTCCTCTCCTTCGCGCGCCTAACCCTTTCGACGATGCATCCTCGGGTCTCGCGGGGTGCAGCGCAGGTATAGGACGTGCGTAGCCTTGGATCTTCCTGCGGGAGGAGAGTACCGTTTTCTTTTTTAGGCGCACTTCCGTGTACGCGCGACACGTATTTACGCGTATTTACGACCGTATGGCGAGGAATGGGATTCTTTGTATACGAGGTGAATCGCTTTGTCGGTGAAGGACAAGGATGAAGGGGTGTGCAGTGGGGGAGGTTGAGACGAGGTGCGTTTGATAGGTTGTTTGGGGCAGAGGGTAATTGGAAAAAAGTATTTTGATTCAGCGGAGGAAGGTTCGTTGAGCCTTGTAGGATTGAGCTCGCGCGTGCAACAGGAAATAACTGTTTTACGAAAGGGAGTCTGTTGAGATTTTTAGTCGCTCTTGGCGTGACAATGCAAGATTTTGGATCTGAAATTTTCCATTGCGAGCATTCGTCGATCCTTCTTTTTCTGATGTGCTTTATTTCTTCTACTTAAGAAGGAATTGAAAAATTGAACAATAGAAGAAATCATATTGTAAATAATACGATAGATTCGTAAAATTAGACAAGTATGACTAGCATTCTAAAATTTGTCTCTCAATGTAAAAAGACAATTATAAAGTTGCTTAATTTGTAAGGAGTATTTCCCCAAAGAGACAATTAATGATAATAATATAATAAAAACAAAATACTAATCATAATAATAACAATATTATCCGAGAAAATTGTATAAGTATAATAGATATAAAAAAATTAAATTACATATTCTTATATTCGAAGCTTCATTTAATTCATCTTGATCAATCGTCTAGAACTATTCATTAAAATTTCGAAATAGATAACATACTAAATCTCATTAACGTAAATCTTAATAAACGAGAATGCATCTCCCATCCTCGCGCCGTCAATTACGAAAAAACCTTCCCAAAAAGCGTAAATTCCCCCGATAACAATCTAAAATACCACTCGGAAGAATCACTCTTGCTTGCTCGCCAGCCACACATGCACCCAAAGCCTTCCCAAGGCAGAAAAAAAAAGAATAAGCACAAAGCGATAAGCATTAGACATTTAAATTTGAGTCGCGCGGCTGCTCACCGACTGTACACACACACACACACACACATGCACACTCGAGGTATCCAAGCGCGGCCCTACTCATATTATATACCACGAGAAGAATTCCTCGGCGCAGAGGCGAATCGGACGGTAACAGCAGCAGAGGCGAAGCCAATGCACGGCAGCAGCGATAGGAATGAGCCGCGCAGGTGTGTACAAATGTGACATAACGGTATCGCGGCACTCTCTGCTCGCTCCCTCGTGTGTGTACGTGTGTGCGAGTCGCTCGCTGCGGCGACCGCGGCGCGTATGTCATGAGACTTTTTCGTGTGGGGTGGGAGGCGAGACGGAGAAAGAGAGAGAGAGAGAGAGAAAGAGAGAGAAACGGGGGAGGCCGATTTATTGGAGCGGTCGTTGCACCTTTGAGCCTCGCGCGCGCACGGGGACGGATCCTTCGCGCGACTTTTGCGCGAGATCGCGAGTGTAGTCTTTCTCTCTCTCTCTCTCTCTCTCTCTCTCTCTTTGCCCGTTCTTTGGCCTGAGCTAGAAAACTCTGCAGAAGATAGAGAGAGAGGGAGAGAGAAAGAGAGAGAGAGAGAGAGCGGAATTCTCTCTTTCATCCGCACACTCGCTCGCCTAGCGCGCGGCTCTTCTCTCTTTCTATGCACGGATCTGTGCACATTTTCTCCGGCCGTCGCCGCCGCCGCGGTGAACTTGACTCTAATGGCCGAGCGCCGCGCCGCTCGTTAAGGAGCATTTGAAATTCAAGTTCCTACGAGGAACTTTCTGTATCTACGTGCGTTATACGCTGATTATGAAAGTTTTCGACGTTCGTTAATGTAATTATTATATAATTTCACTTTTTTCCTTCTATTAGTTACTGGATAACGTTGAAGTTTGAGATGATGTGCTAATTGCATATATCGAACAATAATTAAATATCGTTTTAGAGTCAATGGTCAAACATAATTTACAGATTAATGTTTTTAAATATTTTTACAATTTTGCTTTCCAACTTTATTTCATCAGTGTTTTGGGATACACTATTTTATTCAATATTAAGTAAAGGAGGTACTTGAATTTGGATTTTCTAAAACATTCATAATAACTTCACGAGCTTTCGAAGACGCAATGTACCTCTTTGTAACATGAAAATGTAGCTCTAGATGAAATTTTAGCACGTATGAGCCACTTTAATTTTCTTGAAATAATGCAAAGTGTGTAAAAAAACAGGTGCATAGATCGAAATGTCCCGGCGTAATCAAATAATTTTTTTTTAACTTCGAGTTTGAATATACATAAATACAAAAATCTAATGATACTATTTATACTTTACTATTTAAATAATTAAATCTTTTTTGTCGATTTTCATGATTTTTATTCCATTCACTGTTGAACTTCAATTTTGATTAATTTTTCAATTTTTCCAACTACAATGGAATTTAAAATCCTACTTCCTTAAAATGACGCATCAACAATTGTTGTTTGCAAATCGCATTTTGAACCAAGGCAAAAAAGAGTTCCGCGCGTTAAATCACCAATGCAAAAGCCGCATTCGATCCCACCGCCTATAAAGAAAAGAAAAAAAGTGTCGAGCTCGGCGTCTCATTCAGCCTATACCGTAATAATGACACCTTTCCCCCCGTATACATAATACATTCTCTTTCTCGAACAAAAGCAATTTCATTTTCGCCTTATCCTCTCCTTTCTCTCTTCTACTACCTCCTAACCGATAACACTTAAAAAACCTGCACCCAGCCAAGCTGTGCGCCTAGGCCAAGCCAGCGCTCGACCAAGCGATACAATAAGGAAGCGAGAGAAGAAAAGACGAGGAACCGCGCTCACGAGAGAGAGAGAGAGAGAGGGACGGAGAAAAATGGCGAATCGACAATGGGCTGCGGCAGGGGAAAGAGCGTAGAACAGCAAACCGAGAGAGCAGAGAAGAGAACCGCGAGGCGATACATACATACATACGTATATATATATATTGCGCTGGCAGGAGGCGAACGAGCGAGGAGAAGAGTCAATGACCGTTCTACATTGACGCGTCGAGCGCGGCCCCGCCGCGGCCCCAAGCCTCTCCGCGCACACAGCCAGGCAGGCAGAGAGCGCCTAAGCAGTTGCCACGGCTAAAGTCACGGCCGCGCAGTCGTCGGCAGCCGTGAGATTCCCTTCCCTTCTCGCGCTAGCTCTTGTTGTAACCGCTGAGCCGCCGGCGCGCTAAGGCTAGGCCAGAGAGCCGCACGCTGCTCGATGCTGCTTCTTCGTTTCGTTACGCTCGCCGGCCCCTGCACCGCGGAGGACACGAGAGAGCCACCTGCTTAGACGAGCCGAGGATGGACGATGCTTCGAAGAGCTTTGATCGCGGCGCGGCAAGCTCGAGGCAGAGGATCGACGCTCTATAATGCCGATGTGAGCGAGCGAGACTTTTGCTTGCTTTTGCTTGAGAGGCGGTTGCGTGGATTGTTGTAGCCGAGCTTTCGGGTTTTGCGAGTCGAGCTTACGGGCTTCGGCTTATTGGTGGAAACTGCTTTCTGCCTGATCATTCGGATTGTTTTCACTTAGTTGTTACGACTTACAAGTATATAAAGAACAATACAATTGTCAAAAACGTAACCTTTCTTATCTGTTAAATTATACAGTATTTTTTAACTTCCAAAATTGAATAATATTAGAGTGACAATTGTTATAGTTCATTTTTAAGAGTTCTATTCTATAGAGAATAGTTGCTTCTATTTTTTTCCTACTGATAATATATATGTTTTCTACATAACGTGAATGTCATTTAATATTAAAAGAAAATTTCGTAAACTCTGATTTTTAATTCTTTCTAAGCTTTCCCTGGATTTAGGGAATCTATTCTTTTCTCAACTCATGTTTCTTTATTCCATGTATAAATTTTTAAGTAACAAAGGTTACCAATATCTGCAGATATTTTTAAGGATATTGGCTTAATTGACGTAAATTAGTAACACAATAACATTCCTATCGACACGTCAGCATAAAAACTACAACAATCTAATTTCAATCTCTCTCTAGTCGAAAAACAAAAGAAAGATTACACTCTTAAGTATAGGAAAGTGCACATGCCAACGCTGTCCTAGTTCATCAAACTCTCTCGCACCTGTTTCGCCGCGCGCATCAGCTCCGCAAAATGCATTTTCCCTCCATGCCTTCCCCCCTCTCCAATGAAATCCTCCATCATCGTATTCATCCACTATTCAAATCCCAAAAGCAAAGAAAAATTCGGTTACACCCGCACGGGAACCAAGTCACCGACTGAACGCTGCACTCGCGATCGAGTTCAAGCGCGAGTTCAACGAGCGCGAGCGCATTATATAAGGTGAAAGGCTGACTCGCTGGCATTGACATTGGATAGAGTCGGCGGCGGCCACGGCAGCGGCAGTCGGGCAGCTCTTACTTCAACGCTACCGAGTCAATGCGGAAGCGATCTATGCTCGCGCGAGTAAGCGCTTATTTCATCTCTTTCGCAATATCTCGCCTAGCAGTGATTCACGGTATTGTTTGGCTGTTTATCAATGAATTCTTGTTTATCTTTTTCTTTGCGCTTCTTACAATGGATTTTATTGTGTAAGAAGATTTTTTTGAACAAAAAATACCCGATCATCATTAGAGGCTTTTGGTAATAACGAAGAATATTCTTGTCGTGTGCAAGATTATGTGGATTCCCATGATATTTCAAAGAAATATTGGCTATTTGAAATAATAACGTTTAATAAGAGTTTTTATTACATGATTAATATAATAGTGTTTTATCCTTTTTTTCCTAAAGAATATCAGCAGTTTTATGCTGATGTCCCAGTATTGTTTTATCCTTGCACAATGCATGGGAGTCCTTAAACATTTTGCATACCGATATTAGTTTGATACGTACTTCAAAGTTTCGAATGAAATTTCAAAACCTCAAAAGAATAAACGAAACCAACCTCTCTCGCTGTTAATATTCACTCTATAGCTGAGTCAATAGTCACTCAGTGAAGAATGAAGTTTTCAATAAAAAAATACCAAGTGAAATCCCCTAACTATTCATAGAAAAAAAATTCACTCTTCGCTAACTATCAACTTCGAAGTTGCACATCAACTTCACTACGCTGCCTCGCAGCTACCTAGAAAAGTTCTCGCTCTACATACGAAACCTCGCTCGCAGTTCTTCATTTCCCCCCTCGCGCACGCACCGAGCGCATGCATTGAAATTAAACGAAAGTACCCACCGATGATCAATAGGTCACTGCACCAATGCCAGCACCAGTATCCCCTGCTGTTCGGAACCCACTCCCATACATCCAAATATCACATGCTGTACGTATAACACGCGCAAAAAAAGCGCCATCAAACTTGTCGCGCGCGCGCGTCACTTAATGGGAAAGGATGCCGCGTGCCGGTTAAATAAAGTGTGCTATTACAAAATGGGTTATGCAGCGCGCGCGCGAGAGCCCCGAGTTCGACGACCCCGCGCGCGGAGCGGCGAACGCGTGACGTGTCGTCCGACCGTATGTGCGCCCCCACTACTCGGGCGGGCCGTACGACGCCGCGTCGAGACCGATCACTTGTCGTTCGTCGACGTCGACGTTGCCGCCGCCTTATATATTTCGAATCGACGTTGACGCGGCGTCGTAGTAGACCGCGAGTAGGAGAGATGCGGCTCGGCGCTGCCTCGGTGAAATACTTTCGTTGTTGTTGTCGGCGGTTGGGAAAAAACGGGGTCAGCGTTTGATTTATCGCAGGAAACCGAGCGACTGTGCTTTACTCAAATGCCATTTTTCGATGGTTATTGACGAATATGGATGTTTTAGATAATACTTTCCTCACTCGGAATACTATCGAAAAATATATCTCACTTTAAAAAATTCATTTTGAAGATTAATAAATGCTTTTTTAAAATCTCATAGTATAATGGCATAAATAACTATTTATTCCGTAACATCGAAATTATCATTATAAAAAATATGACTAATTGCCATTCTTTTTTTCAACGACCTTTTAAATCCTTACGGCGATTGTAATCTGTTCTGTGAGAACAGTGACTGATTCCTTTTATCCTTCCCTGTCTAGACCGACTGTCGTAAATGCAAAAAAATATTCCTACAAAGTTTACCTTTTATTTTTACATCATGCCCAAAGCACCGAGCGGAGATTTCTTTCCTTCGCTCACTCTCCTCTTTTGGGTTCGGCGTTTTCGCAAACTAGATAGCCCGCTCGTCGTCGGACGGGTTCATCGGCCTCCGCCGATCTGCCCAAGGCTAGAAAAGACGGAGAGGCACGATTTCGGAATCCGAAATGACCTCACGCGTATACATATATACGCGCGAAACGTGTTTGCCAAGATGGCAGTCGCCTAAAACTTGCCCTTGAAAGCCGAAACCACGGGGATCGGTTCAATGCAAACTCCCAAATGGAACTGGCTTTGTATTATTAATAGTTCGTCGCGAGTCGAGCATCTTAAAAATAGTCATTTAAATTTGAAAAGAATTCGATTTCGACGTTAGATGAGCTCAGATAAGTGGAAGGTGATGTATTGCGTATTAGGCAGTTGACAAGGTGATATGTTAATTTTTCTGTCCACTGTTAAAAAATACATTACATATTACTTTTCACGTAACCAGCAGTAAAAAAAAAAAAAAAAAAAAAATTAGTCCCAGCAATAGTATAACTCTTCGAATCCGAGCTCCATTCCAAACCCAATTCCGAAACAACAATTCGCTACTTCCTTCTCTCCTCGCTGGAGAAAATTCGCCAACCATCGGCCCATTTCTTTCACCTCGCGCCTAGAACAAAATCGGCAACTCACACATCTCGCGGAAAAAAAGAACCTCCTCGCCACGGTAAACACTCGAGCAGCGCAACTCCTCATCCCCGCAAGACAAACAACTGTCCTCGCTGGTGCTCCTCCTCTCGTCCTCGTCGGCAGCATTCGCACCGGCGGTTCAACGAACTCTCGCACGAGCCCGCGACCGCGAACGCGCGCGCTCCGTTTAGGCCATCCCCGTTCCATTAAATTAACAATCGAGCGAAAGCTTACACACGGCGAGCGAATGTTGTACAGTTACGCGTGCATGCGCCGTGCGCACGTGCTGCGCAAGAACCAAAGGAGAAGCGAAGAGTCGCGAAAAAAAGGGGCGATCGCGCGGCAATAACCTCGTTCGCGAAGACTCGCGAAGTGCGAAGAAGACGAGGAACAGCAGCGGCGGCAGGAGCAACGCAGCAGCAGCAGCAGCAGCAGCGGAGTACAGCACCAAGTGGGACAATGACCGGCAAAGACCTTCTTTCGATCTCTCGCGAGCGCGCGCGGGAGCTTTCTTCTTTTTCCTCTTCCTTATGGTGTCTGCTGCACTGCGCTGCCGCTGCTGTCGTCCTCTTCGCCGCGATTCACTTGCATTCGCAAGGGGTCCCCCCCCTCCTCTTTCGCGAACCCCGACTTTTCCTCTGTGCGCGCGAGGCAGCGAATGCGCGCGCTAGAAAAGCATTACGCGCTTCCTTGCAGCGAGCTGCGGCCCGTTAGTTTTTGTACGTGTGTGTGTGTGTGTGTGTGTGCACGCCGTTGCTGCATGTATATGTATGTGCAGCGCGAAAAACGGGGGCAGCTCTATGACGGATTACCACTACGGCTGTGTTAAGAGAGAGAAGGAGGCAGACATTGTGCCTGTCCTCCTAGAGAGAATGAGAGAGAGAGAGAGAGAGAGAGAGAGAAAGGACGTTCACCAGGAAGAGTCGCATAGCTCGACCTCGAAGTGCGCGGCTTCGCTCTTTTCCTTTGCGCGAAATTTTTGAACCGAAGTTTTTTGTCTCTCTCTCTCTCTCTCTTGCACACGTCGCGTATCGTATGGTATTTCTGATATAATTGCTGAAAAGTGGAACTTGACGTAGATGGCTAGCTTCGTATTGGTCGCACCGTGAACGAGTGGCTAGCGCGTTCTAGAAAATCGCCTAAATTCGAGAGTGTTCTTAATATTTAACTGTAACAAAGAATTCATCGGCTTTTCATAATTGTTTATACTATCTGTAATTGGTCATATTCTTATAGTAAAGGAAGATGCCTACGGTTGCATAGTAAGTAGGCAAACGTACAAAACTAGATCTATTGTTTATAGTTTGTCAAAATAAGATAATTTAAAAAGAATTATTCCGGGGAAGTGAAGGGAAACTTAAAAAAAAATGGGTCAAATTCGATAAATTAAATGAAAAAATCAGAATTTTATGAGACATTTAGTAGTAAAAATTAGGAAAATTTACTTTCTGTTATATTATTTACTTTATACAGAGGGAATTGTTTGTTTAAAAACTGAAGATATTATGCATCTTTCATATTCATATCAGTTTTATATGTTCCCTATTAACATTTTAACGTGGATCGAATGCACATCCATGATCATTGAACCTTCATTTTATTTAATATCTGTGAGATATGCCAAATTCTTAGCCAGTTAAAAATGCTCTACCTAGTACTAAATACAAAATTTTATGGTAACAGTGGTTCTTTTGTTGTTTTAAAGTACTCATATTATCAAAAGGTATATTTGGCCGCTCCAAATTGAGAATCCGTTAAGTGAAAATGCCACTCGTAATCATGACAAGTGAAAAAACCGTAAATTCACTCAATATGACATCATAAAACGTTATTCTCTAACTGTTCCGTATGAACGCTCGATCCCACAAAATCGAATGACGGAAAGAAAAAAACGTAAGAAGTAATCTCCATAACGAGAGTGATGATCGCAGCATTTTCACTGGACGGGAAAAAACGAG
Source organism: Gastracanthus pulcherrimus (assembly GCA_949152435.1). Taxonomy (NCBI): domain Eukaryota; kingdom Metazoa; phylum Arthropoda; class Insecta; order Hymenoptera; family Pteromalidae; genus Gastracanthus; species Gastracanthus pulcherrimus. Next base: position 2,994,179 of record OX424576.1, on the reverse strand, counting down.
AAGGTTCCCGAAAAAAGCACTCTTCATTTCAACAGACGAAAACAAAATACACGGGCCGGCCAGGCTTGGCAGGCACACTTGTACACGTCCTCTCTTTCTCTCTCTTTCTCTCTCTCACCTCGCAGTAGGGTCGATGACTCCGCGAGCCCCGCTCGTTTCTCGGCCACGCACACACGCACGCACGAGAGATCCGATGTCAATCGACGAATCCCACAGACCAGTCGAAACCCACACCTACGCGCATGCATAATCCCATCATCGGCGTCATACGTACGGAAAACGCAAGGCGGACGCTCGCGCGTTGGCCATTTTTCAGCGCTCGCACGGCGTGGAATCTCCTGCGGAATTGCAGCGGCGAACGCGGAGAAGGGAAAAGATCAACGACCCCGGGCCGCGCGTATCTGGGTTAGTAGTCGCGTCGCTGCCTCCGCCGATTCTCCGATTCGCGCTCGCTCGCGGAAATTCTTCTCTAACGTGCAGCCGGCATAGGTAGCGGCGGCGGCGGCGGCGGCGGCGGCGCGCCGGCTCCTTCTCTCTTTCCCTTTTCCGAAAGACTCCGCTAGTTTGCCGCCGACTCTCTCTCTCTCTCTCTCTCTCTCTCTCTCGCTGCAGCGGCTACTGTCGCGGCTCCTCGCGCGGCCCAGACCGTGACTTTGTGAAATCGAGGTGGCCAGCGTAGCGCTCTTACGCGCTGCGCCTGTGCGATGTATGTGTGTACGTGGGCATCGATTGGCCCCTTGTATGCAGTCGCGTTGATTGAGCTCTCGGCGTTTGCGTTTGGTCTTGGCCCGATGCGCAGCGTAGATTACGAAATTTGCCGATATATTGACCTCTACCTACATTCTAGCCGGGGGGATTCGCGGACGTTGAAGCAAAGTTCAACGTCGCCATGGGTATATACTTTCTTATACTTCGCCGACTTTGCGATTATAAGGTCCGCGGCGAATGAAGTCGAAGAAAGTTTAAGTAGTTCGAGCAGAGTCGAGTGCGCCGTTGAACGAAAATGCTGCGATAGTCAACAAGTGAGGAAAAAAATGATCATCTTATACGTCATCCAGGCAATTTTCTTCCGTCTTTCGTGAATCTTCAAAGTAAAACAGTCTAGTAATAAGAAACTTGGCGAAGACCGCAAGCCAGCTTCTGGAAGCACACGAAAGCAGCAGCACGCTAAACAAACTGCAATACTATCGGCGTATAAATTGGCAGCTTACAGCTCAAGAGTCCCAGCCTCGAGACAAGAGTCGCCTATAGAGCGACTTCTCCGGCGCAACTCACTCAGAGAAACTAAAAGACCAATAAACCTCAGTGCAACTCTCGGGGGCCGATTGTATACCGTATACCCTCTCATGGAGCGTAATTAGTCGGCGCGCTCACCCTCCAGCAGCAAAAAGTCAAAAGAAGAAGAAGAAGAAGAATCGGAGCATTAACGCTGCACGCAGGAGACAAAGAAAAAGGCCTGCACAGTAAAGAAACAGAGAAGAAAATCGAGACAGACAGACACAGACGGCGAACGGGAGGAAGGGAGGGAGATACGACTGGATGTACCGTACGCGCCGGGAGCGCGAGAAAGAGGGAAAAGCACATGGTAGCGGGGGTGCGCGCATAGAAATAAAGCGCGCGCGAGAGGTGTGTGCGTGCAGCACGCGCATCGAGGCCGGGCACCCGTTACCCGCGGTACGGCAATAGTAGTAGTAGCAGTAGAGAGCGAGCCACGGCGGAGGGGAGGCCGGGAGGAGAGCGCAGACGGAAAACGAGAGCGAGAGAGGGATAGAGAGAGAAAGAGAGAGAGAGAGAGGGTAGAGCAGCGCTCTCGCAACGGGTCGATCGAAAGCGCAGCGGCGCACACGAATGCACCGCGCGGAAAGAGAGAGAGAGAGAGGGCAGACCGCGCGCACGGCGGTACAGTGCAACTGCCGGCGGTAGCGGCCCCACCACGGCGGCGTCGCGCGCGCGCGCAAGCGCGAAAGCACAGGCGGCAGCGAGCGCCGCGGGAGAGTCTCAAGCCAGGCCGCGTTGAGCTAGGTCAGGTCTATCCGAGTTCCACACTGTGCCATCCGCTCTCGCCGCGCCGACTCCTGCCCTACGCACTGCACCGCGCGGCGCTGCACCCTCGGCCAGCACCGACTGCCTGACCGGACGCTCCTTTTTCTACTGATCGCCGCAGCTACAGCCGCCGTCGCTCGTGCTTTTTCATCACCGAGGATTCGCCCTGCGAGATAGAGAGAGAGTGCAGCTACGGCGGGACTCCGGTGGGCGACGCGATCTCTCGCGCGCGGCTCGCTCATCGATTTTGCGCGACTGCGCGCGTGCGTGCGTGTGTGTGTGTGTGTGCATCGCGTCGAGCAGTGTCGACCGGTACAGTGCCAGCGGTAGCCGATCGTCGTCGTCGGGAGTTGGGGAATCGGGATGCCGTCGGGGGCATGCCGAGGGAGGAAATGACCGGCGCTCACTCGCTGGTACCAGCGGGCAGTAGCAGCAGCAGCGCGATGCCGCTCGCCCCGATCTCCCTGAAGAATCACCGAATTACGTAATTGCATCGGCCAATTGTCCCGCAACAAGGTGAGCAACGAGGTGGAGGCCAGTGTGTGCGCGCAGGGAAGAGGAGGAAATAGGAGAGAGTGAAGCTGTGCCAGATATACGTCCTCCCCCGCGCGCCCAGCGCAGCGCAGGGAGGAACGAACGGTCGTGGAACGCGCGCGCGAAGGGGTGAAAGAGAGGGAGGGAGAGAGAGAGGAAGAGGGTGGGAGGAGGGCCGTTGTGGAAAGTGAAACGCTCGCGGGACATACGTAAACAAAGTATCGAGCAAGCGAGAGCAGCGCCGGGCGACTCCCTTCCAAGCCGATGCACCAGCGAGCGCCGCCGATGCAGCCGCCGACGACTACCGTGAGTTTTAACGCCCTTGCCAAGGACGCGCTCGGCCCTTTTTTGCATTGCCATAGTAGCCTCGTATTTCCTTACCGTTGCTACCGGTATTTGTTTTTTCTTTTTCATACAAATTAGATCATAAATAATTTAAAAAATGCATTCGAGCTTATTGCGGGGCTAGGGGATATAGTTCATTGTTGTATTTGCGTAGTAAAAGTTGACGTTTCTTTCTGCTAAGCGCTTATCTAAGTAAATACTGGGAGAGTATCGACTTGTGTATATCTACTTTGCTATCTAGAGTTTGTAACTACCCTCGACTGCAATAACCGGCTGTAATGGCAGGGTGTTCAGCTTTTATCTTATGGATAAGCCCATTCCCTGCAATGGCGCATAATTTATCGATACGCCACGCAGAAAAAGGTTGTCGAGTCATACAAAATAAAGGCTTCCGACAATAGCTTGCGCGTTTGCTTTTAAGAAAGTTCTTTTTAAAAGAATACTTATGTCTTTCTATAAAATGAAGATATTAGAATAATTATAAAAATTAAAAATATATATTCAATCAAACCGGTACACTATTATTTTCCATTCTCTTAATAAGCAAATTTCAATAAATGCATTGCCTAAAGCGAATACGAGCGAGAGAAAAATATTAAACAATAATAACGACGACGCATCATTTTTTATTGGATATCACCCGGCGTAAATCTACGTCGCAATGCCTACCCTCCAAAACACTCCAATAACGACGATAAGCAAAAAGTAATGGAAGAAATGTGGGTAAAAAATGAAAATACAGCAGTGGCAGGGTATAGAGGAAGTATTGCAAAGAATAATCGAGAGAGAGTAAAGCGGGAGGACGAGGAGAGGATGGACCGCACGCAAGTTTATGCCCCCTTTCCATCTCCGTCCAACTCCCTCCGGCCTCCCACGCAGCCTTCCCTCCACAGTCCACCCCCTGCAGTCGATCAATGCACGGACGGGTTTCACTTTCGCGGTGTTGAAGCGTGCAGCGGCAGCGGGTGGCGCGGCCTGCTCTATACATCCCTCTCCCTCTCTTTCTCCTTTTACTCTCGCGCCCCGTGCCTGTGCGCGCGGCGGCGGCGGCGGCGGCGGCCACCCTCTCACTCTCACTCCCCCCTCGTGCAGAGCGCAGCCACCCCGCCGACGCCGCTGCACGCAAGCTCTCTCTCTTTCTCTCTTTCTCTCTTTCTCGCTTCCTCGTATATATACACAGAGAGAAATTTCTAATAAAAATTATAACGAAATTCAGGGTAAAAATTACCGTAAATAACTATAAAGCTGGGACACTCCTACTTTCTGGCACTTATTACTGATATTTTACTATAAAAATGACCTCATTGACTACAAATTTTACTGCACAGACTATAAATTTTACCGCGCTGAATGGTAAAATTTGCCTGATTTGAGAAAAAGAAGACAGCTGATAAAGAAAACAACTGAGCGTGTACACATTTTAGGTTAACTCAAACATAAATGTGTATAATGTACTTATTTAAGTATTAATGATACTGCTACAACAATTGGAAGAAAATCCAAATTTTTAAAAAATATTTCATACAAATTTTACCACAAATTTTGGTTTTCTCTAAGATTTATACAGGGAACTCTTACTCTACGGCAGGCAAATTTTACCCTTCAGGACGGTAAAATTTATCGTAAATATCAATAAAAACTTCCGGAAAGTTAGAGTGTCCCAGCTTTATAGTCATTCACGGTAATTTTTACTGCGAATTTCGTCATAATTTTTATTAGAAAATTCTCTCCGTGTATATACGCGAGCAAGAATGGATTCGCGACTTACCGATTGGCCTGCTGCCTCCTCCGCTATGTATACTTTCCTTTTTTTCGCCTTTTCCCTCTTCGCCCCCTCGTTCTGCTGTCGCCGCTGCCGCTGCTGCTGCTGCTGCTGCTGCTGCTTTGGGTGCGATGAACCCTTCGTGCCGCGGCCGTTGCTTTTGGGCGTCCTCCCCTTAGTGGGTGTATAGAGACAGTCAGATGTGCGTGCGTTGTCCGGGGTCGGGACTGCCGGAGCGGGCATGAATTACTCCTACTTGCAGGAGAAGAGGATTCTGGCTTTTGGCGATGAGAGTATTTGTTTGCTTGTTTGTTGATGTTTTTGGGGATTTGAGATTTGAGAGGGTATGAGACTTTATAGATAGATCTTAAAGCCGATCGTACTGTAATGAAAATCCTTTTGGAGTGCATAATCATATATCATTCTTTAAATTGTATAAACAAGAATACAGAAATATTAAGGTGGTTTAAATGTCAACAAATACTTAAATACGATGATTTATATAATAATTAGTTCTCATACTGTAATTTGAGTAAGGATATAATTTAAAACACTTCAAGTGTCGAAATTCGAAAACAAACTTTTTCAATAGATTTCCGAAACGTAAAAGTATTTATCTTCAAAAAATAAACAAGTCTCCAGTATTTTGTTGAATTTTTCTTCAGTTGATATGATCTACTTTTGCAATATAAAAATTAAGTTGAAATTTTCTTTCCCGTCACTTGCAGTGCTTTTCTTTCAAATTATACCGTTTGTCATATGAAAGTATGAAAACAAATCATTATATAAATTTTTATATTTAAGGTATACTATTCACGCAAGAAACTTAAGCCCTCAGCAAATGTAGAATCAAGGAAAATGCGAAGTTTACCAAACGCAAGAGCTATAGCTTTAAGTTGGCACCATGTCTTACCATACCGGGGTCTATTCTACTTAAACATCAAACGTGCTTTTCTCGGTTTTTCAAGAAATTAAAGTACTAAATTTGTATTAATTAATTATTTTGAATCCTTTAAACAATACTATATTTTAGAAATAATATATTTTTAGGACATCAATTATTTTTATAGTAATATATGGCGAATTTCTGTAACGTATGAAATGCTGTTTTTGAATGAATGTTTGGTCAGCTTGAAGATTTATTTAACGATTTTTAAAATTAAGCGGAAGATTGAACGTGGATATCATAATTTCTGTTGCAGTAAAAAATGAAGACCGGCGACTGGGATTACATGACGCTGAGGGAGGAGGAATTCCAGCAGAAGGTCAATTATATAGCGCCGGACACGCCGACCTCCCCCAATGAGGCGAATCGCGCGGAGGCCTCGCTACCGAGGAACCTCGTCCTCAAACCTTCGCAGGAATGCAATAATGTCTTCGGCGTCTGGAGTACGGACCGCATTCCCAAGGGAACTCGTTTCGGACCGCTGGTCGGGCAGATTTACACGAAAGACTCGGTTCCGCCGGACACGGACAGAAAGTACTTCTGGAGGGTAAGGATCAAACTTTTCTGTAAAACGCGTTCAGAAATTTAATTCACTACGATGGTTAATAAAATTGTAATTTTGGGAATTCTTTAAAGGTGTATAAGAACAACGAACTGTTCTATTACATCGATGGCTTCGACGTTCAGAAGGCCAACTGGATGAGATACGTTAACCCGGCGTATTCCTCCGAGTCTCAGAACTTAATTGCTTGCCAGTATGAGGTAATAATCGGAATTTCAGAAAATAATCAAAATTATGAAAACAAGTAAACCTTTGAGTAGAAATATAACTTTTATTCCTTCTTGCTTTCCAGATGAATATTTATTTTTACACCGTTAAGGAAATCGATGCGAATCAGGAGCTTTTAGTCTGGTACTGCCGCGAATTCGCTGAGAGGTTAAACCATCCAGTGACGGGCGAGCAGATGCTTCAAAAAATCCGTAAGTATCATTCCTGAAAAATACAGAAAACTTTGATTAATATAAATAACAGATTCTGTCGTACTATACTTATTATTCAAGGTTACGCCAATTGCTTTTGTGATTTACGCGTTTTGTTAAATACTTTTATTATAAAAAGCAAACATTTTTTTCTTTGTAAAAGTAGTTTAATTGTAAAAAAATATCATAATTTATTTATTTTGATATAACAGGGCAACAGGTGCAACAGTCGGCGCACCCGGTCGACATCCCCCCCGCGATCGAGGTCGTCTCGACGATCAAGGAGTCTGTGATATACGAGAGGCGCTCGCAAATGACGCCCACGGATGGGAGCGTGAGGTCCGACGAGGGCTACCACTCGAACGGCTACCACGATGAGATCCTAACGCCGCCCGAGGAGAGCAGCGAGTCCGACTCCGAGAGCAACTACGTCCTCGACTTCTCCAACAAAAACTCGAAGAGCTCGAGCGGCCCCGTGGGCCTTGGGCCCCACCATCCGGCCATCGGCCTGCTCAAGCACGAGAACGTCGCGCGCAACGATTACCGCAAGGTCAAGATCAAGATGCTCAGGACCTACGGCAACTTCCAGTCCGCCGCCAACGCCAACAGCCCGGCCAACGCCAACAACAATAACAACAACAACAACGGCAAGACCGGCAGCCTGGAACTGGTGTCACCCAAGGACAAGGAGGACCTGGCGAGTCGGGAGCAGCGAGCTCTCACGCCCGAGTGCCAAGTGCAAAAGACGCCGCCCTCCTCGGTGCTGCTGCTCTCGTCCTCGACCACACCCGGACCCGACGACATCCTCGTCCTCGAGAAGCCCGCCCCGCCAAAGCCCTACTACGAGTCCGAGGCGAAAGCCCTGGGCAGCCACAGTCCCATATCCACGACCAACTCGAGGCCCTACATCAGCACCACCAGCGGCAACGGCATCATCAACCAGAGCTCCTCCATCCTCGAGAACATCCTGCTGCGCAGCAACAATAACAACAACAACAACCACGGTCACAATCACAACACGGACAGCAACAACAACACCAGCAGCAGCTCGCACCAGCAGCAGCAGCAGCACGGGGCGAGCAACGTCATACACAGCAGCCACCCGGGCCTGCACAACCACGTGGACTCGGTGACACCCTCGCCCTCCAGCCCCACGGAGATGGCCTACTCCTACAAAAAGTCCCACCGCTACAGCAACATCCTGCCCTGCAGCCCGGACTCCAGCTCGAACCTGCCCATGCAGACGGAGACGGCGAGCAGCACCAGCGGCGGCCACGGCTGCGCGCCCTCGAGCCTCCACTCGCCGAGCGGCGGGCACAACCACGCGACCTCGAGCTCCTTGCTGCTGGCCAGCCCGACGAGCAGCAGCGGCAACCTCTCCCAGCTGCAGCAGCCCCAGCAGGCCTGCAGCCCCGGACTCCACTCCAGCACGAGCGGCCTCGTCAGCGGCAACTCCGTGCTCAGCTCGACGGCCACGACGACGACGACGCACAACCCGAGCTCGAGCAGCGGCAGCCTCAGCGGCGGCTCCTCGCCGGCGAGCAAGCGCAAGACCAAGAGCCCCTCGCCCTCGAGGCTGCAGGCCAGCTCGAGCAGCTCGGGCCAGCCCACCACGACGATCCTCTACTCGGCCGGTGGATGCGGCGCCGGCTCCACCGACTCCAGCCCGATCTACATCCCCGGCAACCAGAGCCAGACCGTCTCCTCGCTCTCCTCCTTCTCGCCCATCCACCAGTCGGCCTCGCCCTACCCCTACAGCCTCTACGGCCACCAGCAGCAGCCCCAGCAGCAGCAGCAACATCAGCAACAGCAGCAGCAGCAGCAGCAGCAGCACCATCACAGCGTGGTGTCGCCGCTGTCGATAAACTGCTCCAGCTACTCGCCACCCCCCGGCATCGTCGAGGGCATGCACTACCAGGAGCGCAGCAGCAGCGAGGACCGGCGACGATCCGAGGCCAGCAGCAGCAGCCAGCAGCAGCACCAGATGCCGAGCTCCTCGACGCTGCAGCTCGTCGACGCCAACAACCAGGCCCTGATCGCCGGCACGCACAACCTCCACCTCGGCCATCACCCCGGCCTCGGCATCCACACGAACGCCAGCTCCTCGCCGTCCTCCTCGATCCACCGCTACTCCCCCGTCGGCTCGATGTCGCCCGACGAGCACGCCTGCTCCCAGAGCGGCTCCCTCAGCCCCAACTCCCAGGCGAGCTCGCGGGGCTACAGGTCCCTCCCCTATCCCCTCAAGAAGAAGGACGGCAAGATGCACTACCAGTGCAACGTCTGCTGGAAGACCTTCGGCCAGCTCTCGAATCTCAAGGTGCACCTGAGGACGCACTCGGGCGAGCGGCCCTTCAAGTGCAACGTCTGCACCAAGAGCTTCACCCAGCTGGCCCACCTCCAGAAGCATCATCTCGTGCACACGGGTGAGTTTTCTCCCAATTTCCCGTAGCCGCGTTCCCCTGTACATCTCGCCGAACGAAAGTCTAATGAGCGATTTGCTTTGGAGCAGGTGAGAAGCCGCACCAGTGCGACATCTGCAAGAAGAGGTTCAGCTCGACGTCGAACCTGAAGACGCACCTGCGGCTGCACTCGGGCCAGAAGCCCTACGCCTGCGACCTCTGCACGGCCAAGTTCACGCAGTTCGTCCACCTGAAGCTGCACAAGCGGCTGCACACGAACGAGCGGCCCTACACGTGTCAGGTCTGCGACAAGAAGTACATAAGCGCGAGCGGCCTCAGGACGCACTGGAAGACGACGAGCTGCCGGCCCAACAACATCGAGGACGAGCTCGCCCTGGCCACGGCCGTTGGCTCGCCCTCCTACTACGAGTACGCGCCCGACATGAATGTCGGTAAGTCGAGCCACTTGTTTACCTTATTATTCTATATATCTTCAATAAGTGAATGTCAATTGCAATGAGTAAATGTTCACTTGTTCGAATTGGGAGGGAATTGTACCAACGGATCACCGATTTTTATGAGGGCTTTGGGATACGTCTACGACTGTGGCTAGTAGGACTTATACTACGAGTTCCTAATCTCGAAATACAGCTAAAACATTTTTAGAAATACTAATGTTACTAGCTATATGTCGAGATTAGGACATTGCTAGTCACTCTTACTAGTCAAGATTGTATATAGGTAACAAAAGACATCTCAAATCCTCATCAATATCCATGATACGGGAGTATGACAATCTCCTAGTAAGTTAAAAGTTGATCACTTGTTAAATCGAATCTGAACGTAGAATAAGTGCATATTCACTTATTTATATTTAGACGGTATACTTATAGTTAATTATAAAGAACGATCGGTTTTTGTTGCAGGAAACATGCCCACCTCTCTGCACAATCTTGAAAACTCGGTCGGCAGGCCGAGCGTCATAGAGACTTCGCAGCCGCACATTATCGAATGTACTTAAGGCTTCTTGCCCCGCGACAAAACTTTCTTCCTATATCCCTCAAGTCTGAAAACATTTTAAAACGCAGTATGTATAGCCAGCCGCCAAGTCGCACAAGAGAGAGAAGAAACGAGAGGAGCGACATACGCTTATATTGCACGAAACGAGAAAGAGAGACGAACAAAAAAAGAAACAAACGACCTCGCGTAGCTTATATACACATATATTATGCGAAATTATCGGAAATTCGCGCGATTCAACGATATATATATATATATATATATATATATATATATACTCACACGCAAACGCCGCGTCATGTCGCTCCTCCGCCGAACTCGAGAGAAACGGAGTAATTTTTTGAGAAAAATAAAAAGAAGAGAAGGAAGATGTTCTCGCGGTGTCGCGCGAACGCAAGAGGCTCGGAACAAAGAAAAACATTACCTTCCTTGCGTACTTCCTCCGGCGCGTCTTCGCAAAGTGCGCGCGCTTGGCGAGAAAAGAGCATCGATCTTCGAACGCGGGCGAAAAGGATGAAAAAAAAAAATAAACGTCGAAAAAAACCCAAAAAAAAAGGAGAAGAAGGAGCTGAAGAAAAACACACAATATACGAAGGGCGGATTTTGTCGGCGTCCGCCGGGTAAATAGACGATGGAAGAGCGATTTTTTGCAAGCGAGTAACCAGTGACGACACGACTGCAACTATGCGAGACCTGTACCTGTAAATACTAACATTACTATTAATTAATCGATAACTCAAAGCGTAACTTAATGCTCTAATTTATAAATGAAGAAAAAAAAGTATACACGCGTGCGCGCGCGCTCCGCTCGTGGATCGCGCGCCACGCACTTTCATCGACTGCGAGTGCTAGCGGAGAGAAGAGGAGGAGGAGGATTTGGACGGTATGGAGGCCGGTGTGAGAAGTGTATAAGAAAACGAAGAAAACCACGAAAAAAAAAAGAGAGAGAAGAAGACGAGGAGCGAAAACGGTAGGCTGCGTCCCTCGCGCGCTCGGCACCTTCGAAGCGAAAATCCTTGCGCTTACGCCCGCGGCCAAGGACATTTATAGTTTAATAATATCTAATATCTCGAGTAGCGCGCCTGGACGATTATGTGATGCGCACGCATTGTTACGTACGATTTGAAAAGCGATCGTATGAAGTGTAAGCGCGCTTGGAACCAATTAAATATTTATTGTACAGTTAGGGTAGTCCTTGCGACGAAGCTAGTCAAAACAGCGCAGCTATTATTTTGATATTTAATTTTTCTTTCTTTTTCATACTGATTGTGACTTTAAAATTTAAAGTTAACTTTTTTCTAATATATAGTTTAAATCGTTTTCGTATAATATTGTTTTTCTTGGATCATCGGTAATCTGGCGTAAAATTTTGTATGCAGGTGCTTGAATATTTTGTAAGCACCGTACAAAATCTTAATACGGGTTATCTCACGGTCGACCTCATGCAAGGACTACTTTAAACCTAAATTCAAGTCAATTAAATTCAATTACTTCGGATTTGGTTGAAATATATTAATTGGTGTGAACGATTATTTAATTGGTTTTATAGTTATATAAACTTTTTTTACTGAAATTTTTGTACGAAAGAAAGAATGCATGAATTATAACGTATATATCTTTAAAAAGAAACAATGAGTTTAGCACAAATTCTACGTATTGGATAAAAATCGCGCGATGTGTAGCCAGTATTCGAAAAACACGAGACATTCCGTACTACTGTATAAATTTTTAGTTTTATCGAAAATTTTCTGCCATTCGCGCTCGGCGCTCCTTTATTTCGTCACGTTTCGGAGCGATGTTTGATTCATCGAAAGATCCATCTCGATTCATTAACACTCATCGGCAACTAATCAAACGTCTATCATTGCTTACTTTTTTTTATCAATCAAAACTTCATTTCATCCATTGTCTCATTAAACTTTCTACACGCGCACGTAGAAATTATCGAAGCTAATTTTCGACCCTTGCTCCGAAACGTCGTATAAAAAATCGCCGAGCTCTTTCGTGAGCAAATAAAGAGATGAAGAAGAAGAGACGAGACTCTATACGAATTCGTACTTCCATTTGACTGCGTAGACGTATAATAATTTTGTATAAGTGTATAATGTAATATCAGACTGTACCTCAAGGACGAGATCGCTTCGAACGTAGCCCACCGTGCGAAGAGAGAGAGAGAGAGAGAGAGAGAGAGAGAGAAGAACTTGTAGAAAATCTCGAGAAAAAAAGCTCTCGCGGTCGCGGCTGCTGGCGGAAAATCGGACGTGTATAAACGGCGAGTGGCCGCGGCTGCACAAATAAAAAAAAAGGCGGGGATAGCGTAGCTCGTTACAGGGCGGCTGATTTTGTTTTTGCCGGAACCGGTTATATATATTTTTGTAAGAACACATACACATACACACACTCGTACGCCGAAGAACTTGATATTACTTTTCCAGTTTACACACACAGATACATGATGCATACTCAGACTCACAGAGAGCGTGTCACGTGAAAAAAAATTTTTTTTCCCAGTTTATATACATTAATACTCAGAGAATATATTTAGTTTCTGAAGAGAGTCTGATTGAAAAAATGTAATTAGCTTGTAACACTGATTTTTAGTTCTTGTTTAAGAAAATTACATGATACTCAGACTTCAATGCAACATTATTGATATACTTGTATATCAGTTTAAATCTACACTATCCAGTGAAATGAAAACAAGACTTTAAATAAATTAGATTGTTTTGAAGGCAAGTGTTACAACCGAATTACAAAATCTTCTATACATCGATTGTACACTTTTTATCTCATAGCTAAATAGCTTATTAAAGTATAAGAATGATCGTTTCAGAAAGAAAGTATATTCTTCGACCGACGGATTGCACTGAGCTCGACGCCTCCGTGTACTTTTTTCATTTTTCGTATAATATACTCTAATAGACCACAGGATTCTCACACAAACGGGAAATTCGAAAAAGACTACTGTAGTTTGTACATGATTGCGCGCACGAAGTCGAAAAAGGGATGGGCTCAATGAAAAATAATAAATCACGCAGCGGAGATTCTGTAACGAGTTGCTCATAATATAATATATGGAAAAAAATAACAGGCAGCGTGGATGTTTCGGGCATTCTACGGAATGCCAAGGCCAAGCAATACCTATTTAATACGATGTACGCAGTATACAGTAAGGACTTTTTCCGTTCTTCTTTTTGCATAAGAGATTAATAATTAAAAACAAAGGGGGTAATAAGAACATTTTTAGCGCGACAGCAGCGACTCAACTTTAGAAGCGAAAAACAAAGTAATAATTATAAAAATGTATAGCCACACGATCAATCAAAAAAATGAACGGTACTAGGTGCTTATATTATCACACTATTAACGCTACGTGAATCAAGACAATTGCCGATGTACGAAGTTTCATTAAGTGAAATATCGACACGTACTGAATATCGTTGGGAAGCGTGAACTTTATCGTTTTAATTCTGAGCCAGGCGAATTTCAAAGATGCTATAGAGCAAGTACTGATATTGAAAATCGCTTCGCACTGATCTGTACAAAATGGAAAAAATACACACGAATTTTAAACTGACGTTAAATTACGTAAAATATATTTATCTGTTTGCTTTTGAAACAATTTATTCGAAAAAGACTGCACTTTGAAAGATCAACAGATAAATCTTCATGTTTACGTAAAAATGTTCTAACAAGTTCTAAAGGTCTCATTTTTTGGCAATAAAAAATCACACGTAATCGTCAATTAAGACTGCTGGAGAAAAACTGTTTAAACGCTCCCAACGATATTTTGTACATTTGAACGAAAAAAAACATAGGTTGTCATTCTGTAAATTGCCTCCGATATCCGGCCTTGCCTGCAACCAACGCACCACAGCAGAGAAAAAACGTAATCGATAAACGAAATTTAAGATAAGAGACGAATCTGCGGGGCGAAAACGAACGATAGGGGGAAAATGAAAAAAAAAAACGGGATCTGGGGAGGGGGGTTTAAAGTTATGTAGTGCACGAAAGAGCGAGACGGGTGATTTTCATTGTAAATATAAGATATTAATGATAATACTGAAAGTAGTCATCAATCGAAAAAATTGAGGAAGCGAATGACTAATCGCCTCGGAAACGGACAAGCAATATTTAGTTTTTATTGTCTCTCGAGTCGATGATGAAAACAATAAAAAATGATAAAACTACCGCTGTACTGTACATCGCGTGCACGCGCACGTTTCGTATTTAAACGACTATAAATTAAATGTTAATTATCCTTATACTTCGTAAATAATAAATTGTTACGCATTTATTATCATTATAATTATGAAATAGGTAATGCTCAATTAGCATTTGTTTCTTAAAAATACAGAATAAATATATGGCTGTTGGATATTTATATAAGTGTTCGTTATTTTTTCAACCTTCAACCATGTTCATGTGTTTATTGTTCTTATAAAACAAAAAGCAATCGTTTCAAAAGATATAAAAATACATGCAATTATTGAGATGATGTTTGTTTTGGGCATACGATTTAAAGATTGTTAAATGTTTTTCATACTTTTATTGCAAATTTTTCTACAATCACCATTGTGTTGGTGTATCGTCGTTTACAATTATAAATAATAAAATATGATAGCAGCCGCTCCTCATTTATTACAATACATCATCATCAATCATTACTACATTGATGTTCTAAATTGAACTGAATTCCTGCTTCATTTGGAGCGTCGGCTATTTTCGTAAAATTTATTTTCTTTGTGGAAAGACTTGTTTGGTTTCTTAATGGAATTATAACAGTTTACATTTCTTTACAAATACAAAAAAATTGAATATTGTCCTAGCGTAATATACTGTATTGTTTTTTCGATAGTGGAATTAAAGTGTACACATAGAAAAGAAAAGAGTATAATAAAAACAAATGCTAATAAGTTTAGCAATTACATTATTACAATTCATTTATTGCCTATATTGAGGCAAGAAATAACTTGTTTAATTGATTAGCACGATGGATAGTTCATATGTATAATAATTAGAAAAATAATACACTTTTGTTCTTTTCCTGATTGGAAACAATTTGCTATTTAATGACCACATATTTCAAGTGGATCTGGACATTGAGTATGTAATGTTGATGCAGCTAAACAATACCCTGAAACAATTATTAGAAAATCTTCATTTTTTTATAAATATGAATTCAGTTATTCATAAACTAAATAATGCTAAGTTTAAATAAAATAAAATAAATTTAATAACGAAATTGCTGTTTACCTTATCAAGGTACAGGACTGTCAGTTCCACTTCCACTGTTGGTCCCTGCTTCACTTTTCGTAACAGATAATCTATCTCGCTTTGTACTCTTCGATAACGATGCTACTTCTTTCAATAAATTAGAAATTTTGTGCTGCATACTTGATACTTTAGTTTCAAATTGTTTTTCTGTAGTTTTCATTTTGTCACGTAGCTCTGATTCAGAAGTGAAATTTTTCGCCTTTAGTTCAGTTATCTATAAGAAAAAAATTATTTTAACCAAAGAAAACATTGTACAGATAGAAGATTTGATATAATACGAGAAAGCTTACCTGCTTTTCTTTTGCAAGAAGTTGGCCATCTTTTTGTGAAATTTGTTTTTGCAAATTTGCTATTTTTTCCTTAAGCGACGTTACAGCAACAACATGATCAGAGATATTAGGATCATGGGGATCATGAACTCCAGCCATTCTTGCTACTTTTACAGGTGTTGGACCATTACTATCCCCCGACTCTGACTGTGGTGGTAGCTTTGTTACATCTACTCTATTCGGCCTTTTATTATGACCCTTTAACCTACAACATATTAAAGATAATAATATTCCCACTTGAATTGTAGAAGTATATTTAAATTTGTTAAATTAATCATACTTATGTTCTTTATGTTTTGCAGCTCTTGCTTGAACCAATTTTAAATGTGCTTTTCTGTCAGCATCTGATTGTTTTGTTCTGGCAAGGGCTCGTTTATACGATAATGTACATAACCAACATAAAAGTTTGCCATCGACCTTGAAATTTAATAAAACAAAATTATTCATTAATTTTCGGAAGAGATGATAAAGAACTGTTTTGTAAATATAAATAACTATTACTTTTTTATCTTCATCATGTCTGTCAAAGGCACATTTTTGTTTGCATTGCTCACAGGTAACTGGAGAGCCATAACGTTTTTCTGAATTCGTACATCTCTGGCATTTACTTCCAATGAATGCAGCAATAGTATTGCAGTATTCACAAGCTGAAGGTTTTCCAAATGACTTTACATTTACTTCACATTTCTTGCATATTGCGCTTGTATTTCCTTTCCTGCAAATAAAATATAGAAAAGTAGTTTTCAATTCATATACTCTTTAAGCATGAGTTTTCCCATTTTTATTAAAACTTACATGGTTTGTTGAAATTCTGACCTACAGTATGTACACTTGACCACGGGAAACGTTCCTCTGCATTCCTGAATAAATAATTTAACTTTTTGAGGAAGGATTGAATTTATATAAAATAAATCATTCAACTTTTGTGTCAAGTGCATTATAACTTGACAACTATAATAAACAATTATACAATCATATAACTTATAATTAAAATAGGTATAGTACAAAATCTTTTAATAGATGCAAAAACAACTGACTTATACGTAGGTGGAAATAAATATATGTCGAATAATAAACTTTTGTAAATAAACTAATACGGGAATTATGTGCATAACGGTTATTTTTATAGTCTAATGAAACGATTGCTTTTTTTAAACAAGAAAACTAAACTATATCGCTGTCAGTGAAACGAAGCATAGAAACGTTCGTTTCATTTTAATGTTTGCTCCCCTTGAGAAGGTTAAACCAAATAATACGCATTCGCAATTGTTGTAACCTTGAAAATAGGTTAAAAGTCTCGGGGCTGAAAGTGAAACTGCTGATTTTCTAACCTTGCACAGTTGCTGGCCGGACGACAGCTCCTCAAAGGGGTGCCTCGAGAAGCACCTGGAGCACGCGAACAGCGGCTGGGAATTGTTGGAACTCATGGCTGGACGCCGCGCCGACACTCGCGGACCTCGAAATTTCGGAAAAACAATATAAACGCAAAGCGGCCCGATCAGCGCTTTCTCGGCTCTCTCTCTCTCTCTCTCTCTTATATCTGTTGTATGAATTTGGAATCGACCGACGAAGCGTCGCAAAGGCGAATCACCCTCGAGGATCTGTCTCTATGCTATATTTCACTGCGGGCGTGTTTTCAGTCGCGAGCGGCTCGTATAAAGCCAACTCTCGAGGAACTCTTGTGCACGCCGAAAACACGGGCTAATCCGACTTTTTACATGATTTGCTAAAATTAAACACGTTTGAACCCAAGCCGGAGAGAGAAGACGCGATTATTGTTTGCCGACTCCCCAAGTCCGACTCGAGAAACTGTTTCGTTTCCCGGCCGCGGTGATGCTTTGCGTTCGTTGCGCTGGCGCGTGGTTTGTGTTCTAAATTCCCGCGTCTTATTCCTTGTTTTGATCGAGACTTCAAAAGTCGAATAACGAGCAAACGAGGTATCGACTATTTTCAAATGTAAACTTTGATTTATTTCGTTTCGAAAAAAATATTTCAATATTTTATCAGTAGTTTTAAAAATGTATTAAATAAATTATATGACGCAATTACTGTAAAAAAGTACAATTAAAACTAATTATCAAATATCAAATTTTAAAAATATTTCTCAAATTAAAACAAAATTCATTTTTGGTTATATTTTTGTTAAAATCTCTTAAAACTTATAGAGGAAACATTATTGTAAAATATTAATTATCTAATAATGAAAATAATCAATTAATAAGTTAATATAAAAATTATTTATTACTCAGTCACAGTAGTTCTTAAGAGTTAGCCTGGGAACAATGTTCATAGATTGTAATTCTTGAAACAGCAATTTACAAGCATACGGTATAGTGATTGTGGAAACGCACGCACTGGATCGACAGCTGTGACAGTAGCCGCTGTAAGCCATCAAGCCACATTTGTTACATACATCGACGTCGAAAGCATCACTCGATAACATTAATCTTTCAATGAGCATCATGCTTGCTCCATATCCGATCAAACAATCTCTTTCCATCTCTCCTAATCTCAAACCACCGTCTTTTGATCGACCTTCGGTAGGTTGCCTAGTCAAAACTGCTCTTGGACCACGTGCACGAGCGTGCATTTTGTCTTGGACCATATGCTTCAGTTTTTGATAGTAAACCTGTGCAAAATTGATTATTAAGTACAAGCATTCAATAAAAAAGGGGTTTTATCAATTATTTATACTTACAGGTCCAGAATAAATGTATGCTTGCAGTGGTTCTCCAGTTAAACCAGAGTAGAATATGTCTTTTCCTAAGTAATTATAACCTTGGCTGACTAATTCTTCACAAACGTCTTCTACTTTTGATCCTCCAAAAGCTATAATGTTGAATAAAAAAGTATTTAATGCATTTGCTATATTTTTATAATAATATAGAAATGAATTTGATGACATACCAGTTCCATAGTGAAATTTGCCTTTCAATACTCCAGCCTTTCCAGCAAGCAATTCAATCAACTTGCCAACTGTCATACGAGATGGAAAACCATGAGGGTTCATGATCATATCAGGACAAATTCCAGAATCGTTGAATGGCATATCTTCCTGCTCAACGATTAATCCTAAATGAAAATAAATATTAGTATTAGAAATGTTCAATATCGACATAAAGCATTTAATCTTACCTGTAACACCCTTTTGTCCGTGCCGACTACTAAACTTATCGCCGATTTCTGGCCTTCGAGTTTGTCGCAATAGAAGCTTAATTAAATACGCATCTTCAGCATTACTGGAAATCATAACTTTTTCTATATAGGCGGGAACAGGATTTTTATACGCTACTGGCACTTCCCTATATTCGGTTTGCGCTTGAGTTCCCGTATTTACAGGACCCGTGTTCGCCGACGGAGTGGACTTGTTAACCATGACTTTCCTATTTTCAACCATCTCACCAGGTGCTGCAATACCATCGTTATCTATAATATCATGTTTCCAAATAGGTTTTTTCGAGGTAGCATCTATGAGCGGTCCCATGATTTTATCACTAGTTTGATTTGCATACTTTTTCAATATGCACTTTGAGTTTTTGTATACCAAACATCTACCATATCCTCTATCTATCGAAGCTTTGTTTAGAATCAAAGCATCTTCGATATCGTAACCACTATAAGACATGACGGCTACTATTGCATTCTGACCAGCAGGAAGTTTGTCAAAGTTAATCAATTCGATTGTTCTAGTTTTCACCATTGGAGCATGGGGATACACTAAATTGTACATCAGAGTGTCAATACGATTTCGCTGATTGTAGGCAATCGTACCCATTGCTTGTTTACCCATAGCACATTGATAAGTATTCCTAGGACTTTGATTGTGGTGAGGATAGGGCACGAGGCCTGCACAAACACCAAGTAGTGTAAAAGGTTCAATCTCTAGATGGGTTATACCCTCTTTTATGTGCGATTCACTAAAAGCAATAAAACTGTCATTTTCTTCATTTACATCTAAAAACTCTATTAATCCTACAAACATAAGAGAAATTTTGTCAGAATTTATTTTTGCACAATGAACATATGTACGTTTTAAATGAAAACTAAATAGTACCATCATGTAAAAAATCTTCAAAACTTCTAACTCCCTGTTCCAGAAACTTTATGTGCTCAGATTTTACTAGAGGTTGACAATGTTCAACAATGATATATGGCCTGCATAATCTGCCCCCATCAGAACTGATTTGTACACATCTAAAATAAAATAGACATTAATTATTGAAATTTAAATAATTATCTATTCATTTATTTATTTATTTAATAGTAATACATGGGATAGATAATTAGCCAATATACAACTTATATAATTATACTCAGAACAGTATAGAATTCTTACCTATGTTGGTGTTGAGGATATATTGATACAAACTGATTTACTAAACCTTTTCTTCTCAACATACGAAAAACAGTAACTAATCGATAGTAATTTTTTACTATGCCTAGGATGTTACCATTCAAAAAAACCATATAAACATC
Source organism: Gastracanthus pulcherrimus (assembly GCA_949152435.1). Classification (NCBI taxonomy): domain Eukaryota; kingdom Metazoa; phylum Arthropoda; class Insecta; order Hymenoptera; family Pteromalidae; genus Gastracanthus; species Gastracanthus pulcherrimus. The sequence goes on along the minus strand of OX424576.1, from coordinate 2,974,067 downwards.
CTTATTATTGATTTCTTCACCACCTAAAATATTTACATTTTCTACACCAAGATTGAAAGCTAATCTCATTATAGGCTCTTCCTCTATCTCTGTTGTTATGTGAGTCATAAGAGCTAAATTCTTTACCAAACCGCATCCCTATACAAATTTTAAATAAATGAAAATTAATTGTTTTTTTAATAAATATTCAAATAAGACTAAATAAATATTAATGTCTTACCTCTCCTTCTGGAGTATCACTAGGACACAACATTCCCCACTGTGATGGTTGCAATGAACGTGGACCTGATACTTTTCTAGTCTTTTCAAATTGTGAATTTACCCTTGTCATCATACCCAAAGCAGAAATATAAGATAAGCGAGAAAGTACTTGTGTTACACCATGCCTTTCCATTTTAAATCTTTTAATAGTCCAATTTCCCTATTGTACGATAGAATATAAGTATAATATTAAAAATGACATGAAATTCTTGTTTATAAAAAAAAAAGACTTACAGAAGATATTGCACATGCTAATCCATTTGTAATCAAATCATGTCTCATATGTTTAACAATATCAAATTGAGCAGCTTTGATCTTTGGTATATTTTTGTCTGCTATTTGTTTTAGCTGGTACAGAAATAAGTTTGTTTTTTTACAATGTTTATTTTATTAAGAATTTTAAAAATTGCTTACTCACTTCCCAATTGAACCGTTTAAGTAAATCTTCAAACATAAGTGATAACAAAGAACCAGCCAATTCTAATCTCTTATTACCATAGTAATCTCGATCATCAACTAACTTTCCATCTGTCTGTGCAATCATAACTTTTCGTACCATTAATGCAAGATATGTAGCTTTTAATTTAAAATTGAAATCTATCACCTGTACAAAAATCAAATTTTATTAATACACATAATAATAGTTTTCAATACTAATTGTAATTAAACATTACTAACTGGAACGTGACTCAAAATATTGGAAGCTAGAACATCTTTCATTTCATCAGTGATACTAGCTTTTACCACTGTAAAACGCTTTTGTTTTCTCTTGTTTCCTAAATATCTAGAAATTATACATTAATGTAAGTTTAATGATTGACGAGACACATATTACTTGAAGAATATCAATTATTCCTTACTTTAAAGCTTGATTTTGTGCAAAAATGTTAAGTGCATGACATTCCTCAAGACTAGCCCCGATTTTCTTCATAAAACCTTCTTCTGTACCAATAAGCTGTACGATTTCTTGGTCACATACAATACCCATAGCTTTAAATATTATAATAACAGGTACATCCTGCAGAATTTTTCGTATAAAGTTTAATATTTATATTTATAAAGATAGATATATTAATTAATATTTAAATAATTGCTTACATCCTGGAAAATGTTGTGACGTAAATAGTATTTTCCTGCCCTACCAATTACATTAGTTTTTGTTTTTCTTTCTTGAGTGGCACTGTTACATGATGCAACAATGCAATTTTTGCTATCTTCTTCTAATATAATTCTATTTCTAAGCATCTGCTCTTGTATCAAAATAACTTTTTCTTGTCCATTGATAATAAAATAGCCACCAGGATCATGAGGGCATTCATTCATTTTCGCCAATTCAAAGTTTGACTTCTCTGATAATACACAATTTGAGCTTCTCAACATTATTGGCATTCTGCAAAAATATGCAAATGTAACTTTGATTCAATATATATTAAAATTTGTTACACACCTGCCAATTAATAAATTATTTCTGATTATTGGCTGATGTCCTCTCATATATTCGATGTCAACAGTGATTGGGGCAGAGTAATTTAGATCTCTTAAACGACATTCATGAGGAGTAGTAGGACGCGATACACTGAACCCCTCCTCAACATCAGGTGTACCGATAGAAACATTTAAGTATCTAAATCATGCAAGAAAAATGTTAGTTTTATTACTAGAACTTACAATCTCTTTTTGCTAGTTAAAGAGGATTCTTACTTGACATAAAACAGTGCATCAGCATCACTAAGAACCTTTTCGTTGGCCTTCACAATCTTCTTAATTTCTACATTTATGAAATAATTAAATGAATCGATGTGTTGTTTTACAAGTCCTTTTCCCTTTAAGAATGCCGGGACAAGTTTCCATTTATTCTAAGACAAATATTTTCCTTATTAACAATTTTTATCAAAACAAATTATTTTTTAGAAATTTATAACCTCGACTAACCTGTATGTGCTGCACAACTTTGTTGTACTTTTTACCATCCACTTTGAAAGTGGAGGTACCTTCGATATTTTTACGCGATCCCATTTCGACGGGTAATTATTTAAAAAATTATCTTGAAAATATGTTCCTTATTATCATCTTGTTGAGTAAAAAAGAACAATGTAAACACATGTGCCGTTGACACGCCGCATGACGCCGCCATGTGCAATAGCAGCCGCTTCTCACCCTCCACCTGCATGGCGTCTATACGCCTACCGGAATCAATTTATTATTATTCTTAAATCTATTATTCTGCTATTAAAAGTAGTTATAAATTTTATATGATAATGCAAACTTAAATTTGTGGGTTCCCGACATAAGGACATAGTCCACTTTTTTGAAAATTGAGTTTTCAGCGTTTTTGGTATCCTTTTAGTATATTTTCAGATAAAAATACAAAAAATCATAAAAGTGTAAAAATAAGCGATTATATCTAGTATTTCTGATTTTTTTAACATTGATTTCCCAGTGGAAATTACGACTGTAAAATACTGTGAAAAACTATGAAAGAAAGTGAGAAAATGCACAATTTTTCACATTTTTTTCACAGCTTTTCACATTTTCTCACATTATTTTTCGTTGCATTATATAAAGGAAATTACAACTGTGAAAAATTGCGATAACGTATGAAAAACTGTGAAATACTGAGAAACTGTGACAAAATTTATGAAATATAATATTCTATAATATTTTTTAAATATTGAAATTTTCCCGCTATTTACAGTTCAGAATTTTAACCGTAGGTGGCTCATATAACATTTTAGCGAAAGCAACAAGTAAATATAATTCATTAATTAAACAGTTACTTTAAATAATATTTAAAAAAAACTATTAATAATTCCTTAAAAATACAATCGTTTTATAACAAATAATAATGACAAATTTTTTTAACAAAATAGTGCTTCACTTAAGTTTTAGTGAATGCCAAAAAGGGTCGAATAATAATCATCGAAAATCATCGAAAAATCGTTCATCGTATATTCGTATCACCCTAGAATCGTGCACGCCGCAACATTCCTCCAATAAATGGTCCTTACGAAGACTAGCACGTCTTTTGCGTTTACCAATAAGAGCGCACACATTTGAATTTTCACCACGAAGACTAGCACATTTCGCAGTTTTCCGCTGCCTGACTATTTCGAGCTGTTTTTATTAATTCGGGTAGCCCTACTTTCTTTGGTACCCTAGTGGAAATCACAGCTATAAAAAACTGTGAAAAAATGTGAGAAAGTGTGAAAAACTGTGAAAATACACATACTTTTTGAACATCTGTTACAAACAAATATGCACATTTTTTCACAATTTTTCAAAGTTTTCACAGTTTTTAATAGTTTTTCACAGTTTCTAACACTTATAAAAAACACGTATATTATCTAATAAAACTTACACAATTTTTCACATTTTTCAGTTTTTCACGTTTTCTCACATTTTTGTTGGTTGCATTCTCTTATATTACAACTGAAAGAAATTGTGATAAAATGTGAAAAACTGTGAAATCTGTGAAAAAATATGTAGAAACTGTGACAAAATTTATGAAATATTCTATAATATTTTTTTAAATCCTGTTCCAATGTAAGCCTAATTTCACAGTTTTTCACGAATTTTCATAGTTTTACACACTTTTTCACACATTTGTCACACTTTTTCACACTTTTTGACAGTTTGAAATTTCCACTAGGGTAACCCGATCATTTTGAGTACCAAAAGAGTCAGTACCCTATCCGACTCATCATGAGTTTATATCGGCTAATCCTAATTTATATACCTATTCTATACGAATAATAGTTCTAGTCTACGTGGATAATTCATGACAAGTGTTAAATCTTCGTGGTAAATGCTGAAAAGTGCTAGTCTTCGTAAGATTTTTAAATATGCTAGTCTTCGTACGAGCTATCGATATTTTGTGACGTGTGGGATCAAAATCTTGTGCTTTTAGAATTAAATATTGTATCAATCATTTAAAGTAAAAAGATTTTTAGAATCATTGCTTTTAGTCAAAAAATTTTATGAACTCGTGAAAATAAATTTTTTAGGGATTAACAGTGCTTTGTTCCGTTAATCAACCATAGTGGTAATATATTACTTTCCTAAATAACTTTGTTAAAGTTTCCGGGAAAGTTAAGCAAAGTTAGGCAAACTTAAGGTTTTTGTACAAAGTTTCAGACGTCAAAATCAACGGCGCCTTATATAAAGTTATTGGAATGAAATATTGAAAAAATGCTAATTTTTAATCTAAAATGTTCTTCTAATATTAATTGTATCATAAGAAAAACAAACTTTTTTGTTTTATTTTTAAAATTGGTTTACTATTGTTAAATTTATGCGTTAAAACCCAAATTAAAATGCAAAAATCAGAAAGTTTGCATTTATTAAATTTACGGTATTTATTTGTTTAAAAACTTAAATATAATAATTATGATGTAAATATTTATATTAAAAGAAAATTATATAAAGAAATAAGGAAGGTCCAATAAAAATTATATTATATATTTCATAAAAAAAAAACTAATTTTTCTTATAATTGCTTGACTGGAATGGTCATGGACTATTCACGTTAAAATTTTTAGATTCATCAGATATCTACTAAAATAATAACATATTAAAATTTCATGAAGTTTAGGAAGATTATTTCGGAGATATTTGATATCAAAATTACATGGGTTCTTATGGAGGGAAGCATTTTTTAGTTGAAAAGACTTACGTTAATCCATATCTCAACTCAAAACATAAAAAAGTTATGAAATTTTGAGTTATTTTAATTAAAGTCTTCAAGAAGGCACATGCAAATTTTTAGAACAATTAGGAATCTGGTTTTTTGAGAAATAGCTCAGAATACAAATAAAAACACACACGCGTTAACCAATCTTTTATTGTAAGTAAGCCACTTTTCTAATATTTCTTATATTTTTCAAATGTTATCTTACTTTATCATATGCTTTAAATATTATATATGCAATATAATCAATATCTTTTGTAAAATGTTGAAATTTTATTAAAGCCCCATTATTAATTTGCGCGGTATGTTAAAGTTGAGAACAGTTTCTTACACTACTCGAGTTGAGCACCGAAGTCAAAAGTTTGCGAAAATTAATTTCACAAATCGTTTAAGATGCAAATAACAATAATTAAGTTTCTTTAATTAATTACTTCATTTATTTGTCTATTTAACTTCAACAACAGAAGTTCATAAACACAAAATGAGTAATAAAAAAAATTCTTAAATTAAAAAAGTAGCCTCAACAAAACTTGTAGTTGGGATTGTATGGCCTGAACTTCCTTAAATATGTTATCAGAATAACAAATTAGAAAAGTCTGCATTTCTTTGGCAAAAAATATATTCCTCAAATTAGGAGTGTATTTAACAAAAAATAGTCATTCCGAAAATCAAAACTTTTTTTGGTATCAGATATTTGGCTGGTAAATTATAGGTCTAATGTATATATATAACTATAATATAAATTTCTTTATATTGTCAGAACTAGTTATAGTTAGGTTTGTAAATACATTCTTGTGACTTTATTGTAAGTAAGTTAACCGCATAGGATTATGAATCTTATTCATCTCATTATTATGTTCTAAGAGAATACTATATCTAAAGATTTAATCAATTATATATACCGAACCTTTTACATGAGCAAATGTCGATCCTTTATTTAGTGTGAATAAATGTATATAGGTAAGCATAAAGTGCGATTTTAGTCAGTTTAGAACTGGAATCTCGATCTTTGCAGGATTAATAAAAATAATTAAATAATAACATAATATTAATAATAATAAGTTTTTAAAAATAAATAGATCGCATTACATTAAAATCGCATCAGATTCGCTACGACGATATGCGCGCTTGTTATACACATATATAGACCTCCCACACATTCTCCCGAATATTGCGGGCTCGTCGCGATAAGGCCTCGAACTTCAGTGACACTCAAAGCCATTTTCCATTATTATTCTCCTAACTAACATTCGCGTGTACAACTGTACACACAGACACGATACATCTATATACACATTATCTACGCACAGCTTGTAGTCTTATCACCATCGCGTCATTGCCCAGCTCTCAACAACAGACAACAGTGACGATAGTATACGCGAGCGGGCACGTAACGAGCAAGAACGATCGCTACTCGCGCGCAAAACGGGGAGAAATCGTTCCAGTTCCAGTGAAAAAGCAGCAGCCGAAATGAGCAGTCACGCGCTCCGCCGAAGTATCGGACTCCTCGCGAGTCGACAACAACAACAGCAGCAGCAACATCTGCGCGGTTTACTCGACAAACCGATTTTCGCGAGATCGTCGCTGGCCGCTACCGCGCAGTGCTGTAATAGGACCTTGTCGCAGTATTACGCGATCGACGAGAACGTCTTCGGCCTGTCGGAGCAGCAGAAAGAGGTCAGCGAGTCATACGTATACACGTATAGCGCGCGCCGCATCTCCTCTTCGCGGGCTCTGCGCGGCCAACTCTTTTGCATGTTGATTCATTGATTGATCTTTTACGCGCGTGTGTGGCTGCATGTTTTTCTCGGATTTATAAGAGTGTGTTATCGTTGTTGAACTTGATTGTTAACGGAAAGTGTTTTTGTATTGTTTGTTTTCCAGTTGAGGAGCTTGGTTTTCAATTTCGCGCAGAAAGAACTCGCTCCGAAGGCTGCCGAGATCGATAAGAAAAATCACTTCGATGAATTTAGGGTAAGTTAACAGATTGTTATAGTTTAAAAGTTAGATTTTCTATTAAACAAACCATAGATAGACATAGAACTTATATAAGGAAATATCCATCTCTTTAGTCTTCTTGATGTTTTTTAATGTGATATTTTAACCATCAGACCATTAATTTCTCTAATTTTAGGTAGTGCCGAATAAATTTTTGTAATTTATATCTAGATAGATAAATAAACAGTATATCTAGATAGATAAATTGGTACCTAGATAATGCGCTATCTATTAAAAAATAAGATAAATTTAGCAGTATTTTTTTTAAATAGTGTACTATTATGATGAATAGGTATTATTCTTTAAGGTGAATATACCTAATATGGCCCACCACGTCTATTCTACCAATTACACGGGCTCTTATGGGAGCAACTTGTAAAATGACAATAAACTTAGAGTGCGATTCTTAAAAAATGATAAGAAAGAAATAAAAAGACAATACATAATATTGGAAAAGTATTAAAGACCATGTACGTGAAATTTTAGAACGAATGTTAACACCGATTCCGAATACTATGCGAAAGTGTAAATAAAAAGACTAGCTTGTCGGCTGCGCAGGGAGGTGGGCGGTGATAGGAGAGCCGATTGTCGGTGCGGGGGGACTCACCTTTCCTCACCCCGCGCGGGAGATCTATCTAACCTCCTTAATATTGGAGTGAAAAATACAAATCAGAAATCTATTACTTTTTAATAAGCCAACATATATATATATAAATAGTAATTTAATAATTTAAACTTATGCAAAAATATAGTATAAATTATGAAAAAATATTGTTGTTTAAAATATTTTTTATATATATAATGCATACCATTTTCACCAACAAATTCAAGATAAGATAATAATATGTAACTAAGAAAATCTTAAAAATGTTCATTAAGTATAATTATTCAAAATAGTTTATTCAAACTCATTTTAACTGTGATCCAAATTTTAACTCTATTAAATTTTATTCCTAACTAATTGTATTGGAATAGAAAACATAAAAAATCCATTGATTAACTAAAACATGCTCTAAGTCTGCTTTTATTATGAAATTATTTAATATTAAATTTTTTTACAACTTATTTGAGTAAAAGCATATTTTTGTAATAAAAACAAGAGTATTAAAAAAAAATTTTACGCCCACCTGTTAGACAAAATTTATTTTAAAAAATTCAAGAAAATTTTTTCAAGAATAATCTCCTCTATTGTCCTAATTACTTCAATTTTCTTCAAAAACCTTGGTGGTAAATGATAGGTAATTTTATGCTTTTTCAAATGCATTTTCACTAGATCGATGATATTATTTCTAACGTACCAAAAACCTGAAAAACTAAAAGCCAAAAATCGAAAATCCGCTAGAAAAACAAAAAGAAATCTGAAAAACTACAAACAAAATGAGCCCTGAAGCATTAAATGTTACCGTGGATTATTCAGGATATTGATGCATGCACACGCACACACCACACACACATCTATACGAACATTTTCTAAAAATAGTGTATTTTGATTCCTTATATCTCAAAACATATTTCGAACATATTTTTAGCAAAACTTTTTTTTTTACTATCACAAAGCTTCCTCTATTTAACATAAGTATATCACAAAATAAAATAAAAAGTTGGTTTCAAGAATATCAATTCGGTTGTAAGAAAAGGAAATTCTGTCGATATCGATTTATTTACTGGAAATCACAAGCCGATGTTCAATGCATTTTGAATTTTTGTAATTGAACTTTATTTGAGAAAGTTATAGCAGTCTAAAGTTTCTTTATGATATCATAATCATAACGACACCAAAGGTGCCGGTGTATAATCACTGACGTCACCAAAAATTTAGGGGCGTCATATCTATTTCAATTTTTAAGATATAGATAAAATTCCAAAAGTTTACAAAGGAAATATACTATACGACCTACGACCTATTCAAATATGTTGTTAGAAAAAATTCATTTTAATCCAATTGGCATGGGTTGCGCACGGAACATTTGAAATTAGAAAAATATGCTTAGTGAAAAACGAGAATCAATTTGGCATTCTAATATCTAATGTAAATATTTTGACTTATACCTAACTGTATAGTAAAACTTTGATTTTGAAATAATGTAAACAATAAAAATACGTCATAATTTTTTTTTAATTTTTCGGTAAAAAATCTAAATAAAATCGGTGAAGTGCCCCTCAGAAACGGCTCATTCATGATATTATTTTAATTTTGTGCAGCCATTTTGGAAAGAGCTGGGCAAGCTCGGCCTACTGGGTATAACCGCGAAAGAGAAATACGGTGGAACCGGAGGTGGATATCTCGATCACGTCATAATCCAAGAGGAATTAAGCAGAGCCTCAGCAGCTATTGCACTGAGTTATGGCGCTCACTCGAATCTCTGTGTCAATCAAATTCATCGAAATGGCAGCGAGGAGCAAAAGCACAAATACCTGCCAAAAGTATTGTCGCACTAACACTAGCTCTCCAATTACATCAATGAGACTTTTGTTCAGAGAAAATAAGGAAATGGACATAATAGAATCTTCTTTATGCATAGAGAATTTTGTGAAAAAAATTACCGTAGAAAATATGATGTAGGTATACGTGCATCGAAAAATATTTCAAGTGAGACTCCAGAATTTTATTTAGAATAGTTATGTACGACTTCAATAATTGTTGGTACTGTAATATTTTCGAAATTCCGACGCTCTAACAGTTCAATACATCTTTGAGCTCTTGCTTTTTCGACTAGGAGTGTGGTGATGCAATTCGGTTGTAAAAAAATTTTCTGTCGACATAGATTTATTTAAAACAAATCGTAAGATGATGTATAATGAATTTTGAATTTTTGTAATTGAACTTTATTTGAGAAAGTTTAGCGTTCTAAAGTTTCTTTATGACGTCATAATCATAACGACATCAAAGGTGCCGCCGTATATTACCAAAAACTTTGGAGTGTCGTATCTATTTCAATTTTCAAGATATAGATAAAATTCCAAAAGTTTACAAAGGAAATATACTACGATCTGTTCAAATACGTTGTTAGAAAAAATTGCTTTTTAACCCAATTTTGGAAATATTACAGTATCGACAAATATTTACGTCGTACACTATCATTCTAAATATAATTCTGGACTCTCTCACCTCCAATTTTTTTCGATGTGGGACATTGTAACTTCACGACGAAAATGACATTAACATTCTCTCAACGAAAGTCTCTTTTCTCTCAACAAGCAGCCCACTAACTAATTCCTTCCTTTTGAACGAAAGCTGTGCAGTGGCGAGCACGTGGGTGCCCTGGCGATGTCGGAGCCCGGCTCCGGCTCCGACGTCGTCTCGATGAAGCTCAAGGCCGAGAAAAAGGGCGACTACTACCTGCTCAACGGCAACAAGTTCTGGATCACCAATGGCCCGGACGCCGACACGCTGGTCGTGTACGCGCGCACCGATCCCAATACCCCCAAGAAGCAGCACGGCATCACAGCCTTCATCGTCGAGAAGGGCACGGAGGGCTTCAGCACGGCCCAGAAGCTCGACAAGCTGGGCATGCGCGGCTCCAACACCTGCGAGCTCATCTTCGACAACTGCAAAGTTCCTGGTTAGATCGTTTGAATACTAGTGGTTTTTATCGCTGTATATATGGAGCGTTCAGAGTTATAACGAAACAAGTCCATTTCAGAAATTTTGCAAACTCTCGCAAACATTTCAATGTTAGCGATAAGATAGATAAGATTGATAAATAAGATTGGTAAATAAAATTGATAAACTTTATTGCTACAAATACTTGAATATACTGTTTATCAATTACACAGTTTTAATCAGAGAAATAATGACGAAATTTATAAAATATTTCATAATTGACATGGATTTTTGATAAATTTAAAAAATGGACTTGTTTTGTTATGGTTCTCAAGGCGTCATATATTGATTGATCAAAGCGAACTCTTGAAGAAATCCAGGTAAATTTACATGTGCATAAATTTGTGCTGGATTTTCTAAAATATTTCGTGTTTTACTTAAAATGATGACCTGTGAACTGAACTGAAATCGTTTAATTTTAGCGGCTAATGTACTCGGAGAGGAGAACAAAGGAGTTTACGTACTTCTCAGTGGTTTGGATCTGGAGAGGCTAATTTTAGCTGCTGGACCATTGGGGTAAACAACATGGCACACTAAAAATACCCGATTAGCTATCGCAGAATTAAATAAAATAATAAATAAAATGTAACCTATTTCAGAATAATGCAAGCTGCTTGTGACGTGGCATTTGAATATGCTCACACGAGGAAACAATTCGGCAAGAACATCGCTGAGTTCCAGCTTATACAAGTTCGTATTTCTTCTAGTCTAACGAATTGAACTTTAAATCTCGTATAGGTATAATATCTATGTAAATTAATAACATTATTCACCCATTAGGGAAAAATGGCAAACATGTACACGTCATTGTGCGCAAGCAGAAGCTACCTCTACTCAGTTGCAAGAGCGTGTGACAATGGTCACATCAACAGAAAAGACTGCGCTGCTGTGATTTTGTATTGCGCCGAGAATGCTACCAAAGCTGCCCTGGACGCTATTCAAATACTCGGTGATTAATCTAAAAATTTTAAGTTTTAGACAAGAGTCCATTCTATGAAAGATTTTAAAACTATTATTTCTTTGTTTTCAGGCGGTAATGGATATATCAACGATTATCCAACCGGTCGCCTTTTGAGGGACGCCAAACTGTACGAAATTGGCGCGGGTACAAGTGAAATCCGAAGGATGGTCATCGGCCGAGCGATCAGCGAAGAATACTCATGAAAAATTATGAGCTAACGATTTTTATTCCAATTTTCACGCTATTGAGTGATAATAAGGTCATTGAATTTTACAATGTTTCGTTTATATAATTCAAGATGATTGTACATTCCATTTATTTTATACATAATTTTTTTAAATAAATTTTTTAACTGAAAAATTTTACGAGTTAATCTTATTTTAGATGAAAGAATAAATACAAAGTATTAGAACTATACATATATATCTAAAAAACAAACTTAAATCAACACGCACTGAATATCTATTACTGCGCGCACTACATAATGGCAGACCTTACTGTCATCGGAACTTTTAATGAATTCTTGGGCTCGAGTCCGAAATATTGACGCGCCGGCATACCGATTTACTGGGTCATTGACGCTGTTTGCCATATACATATGCTTATCGCACGCTTTGCATCTCTCTCCATCGCAAGCGACGTACTCCGATACCCCCAAAATACGCTTACATTTCGTCGTTCTAATCTTCGGATAAAAAATGTAGATTCACCCCGTGGCGAATAACGCGAAATAAAATTAAACCCCTCTTTAAATATGCAAATATCGCAGCGACCGAGAAAGTCGAGGTGCTTCGCTCCCGAAGCACGCGATCAATTCTTTTCCGAGCGCGAACAAGAGAAAAAAAAAAGGAGCAACTCGGCGGTTCACAACTATAGGCTGCTAATTCGAGTGTTGCAGCTAGCGTACGTGCAAGCGCACCCATACCAACTCTAGCCTGCATCTACTCTTTCTTTCTTTCTTTCTTTCTTTTCTCCTCGGTGACTTTCTCTCTGTCGTAGCCTGGGATGTCTGTCAATTGCCGTGTCCCTTTCCGCTTCCCTCGCGCGCGCGCGCGCTCACACGCACACACGCCGAGTGTGCATTTGCACGCACACAGCGACGACTGGACCGCGTGCTTTAATGGACCCGGCCCCCGGGGGCTATAGGGTAATTGGATCGAGAGACGAGGAAAAGTCTTCGCATCGATCGGATCGGATCTTCGTTCCTTGTACCCGCGCGCCCGGCGAGACGTGTACCTTGGTCCCCCCGGTGAGGAGCCCCGATATCCACCTGATCTCTCCCTCGCGTCGCCACCTCGCTGATACACGCACCACGCACCGATAACCCGACACGCGGAAGAGGAGGAGGACGGGACGAGCACCAGCGGAAATTCCAGAGTAGCACGCCGAGAATCCCAGGGAAAAGGGCCACGATGTCGCACCGGAAAACGCTGAGATTCTCGCTCGGCAACTACTTCGAGACCTACGTAAGTAGAGTGGCCGGCGCGTTATCGTGCCCGCAGAGCTCGCTTTTGCCGTCGGCCCTTTCTTTGGTCTTTTATACCTTGCGCCGCGCTGTGCATGAACGAGGCGCTTAATTAAACGGCAAGAGCCAGCGAGAGAGAGAGAGAGAGAGAGAGAGAGAGAGAGACTGTAAGGTAGGCCGAGGCAATGTCTTAAATTGACTTTTTTTCTCAACGCGTCGCTCTATCTATATTTATACGCGCGCGAGAGAGAGACATTGCCGTTTGATGCACTGTGCCGATGCAGATGCGCCGAGATATATAATGCGATCGCGCTGATCTCGATTGTCGCGCTCGAGACGCCGTCTTATCGGCGCCTCGCTGCGTAGTCTGCTCCGTAAGTGCACCCTCGAAACTTCGATGCATAAGTATAGGCCACCGGGCAGCAGCTGAGAAAAATGTGGTGTTAGATTGTTTGGGGTACGAAAGCTGATGCTAAACCCACCCGTCGCACGCAATCAAAAGGATCCACTTTTTTCATTCAATTTTCAACCTTAAGTTAATAACTCTCTGGAACGCAAACACAATAACTTTTCAGGGATATTTTCTTAAAATTGAAAGATAAATGTAATAAGTGGTTCCCCGCATTTGCCGATAACACGAGGGTTGATATAGGTATAGCATCACCATAAATCGATGATAAAGTAGTGTCGTTAGTAGCCTTCAGATAAATTTGTAATACTCGGTTATGAAAAAAAGAGTAGATGAATTAGAATAGTTGGAACACTTTACTACTCATACGTATATTGTACATTTTTATTGATTTAACAATAAGTTTATTTTTTTGCAAATACATTTGCAAATTTTCAGAAGGAAATCCATTATTTCTTTTTACCTAAAAATGCAGTAGTCTGACTGGAACCAAGCTTTATGTAAATTTTAAAAACGTTAAGTATATATAATATGAAAATAATTCTAATGGTTTTCAATTGCGTGTCTGGATGGATCCAACCTTTATCTACTTCGGGGTTGTGGTACTGAATTTTCCATTGTATAAATTTGAAAAGCATTATAAGAGTAATATGAAAGTAATTGTAATAGTTTTCAATGACGTGTTTGGATCAATTTAACCTTTATCTACTTCGGGGTTGTTAAACTCAATTTTCAATTACATAAATGTTAAAAATAAAATAAAATATAAAAGTATTTAAGAAAATTGTTTTCATTTATTACGTCTGAAACAACAAAATTTGACCATTCTTATGTAGTTTATAAATAAACCCGAGGTGCACGTACCGTCGACTCTTGCTAAACTCATTTAAACGTAAATAATGAATTGTTATTATTTTTGAATATTAAACGACACTCAGCATCTGTTCAAAAATCAAAAAATGAGAGTATGTAACACGAGCACCGCCATATCATGAAAATTGAGTAAAATGTGAGACGGTTTGGTACAGAGAGAACAGCAAGAGAGAAGAAAGAGAGATAGAGAGAGGGAGAAAGAAGGAGCAGAAGACAATACAAGCATGCCAATAGCAAATGAGGGCAGATTGCATCGTTTCTCTCTCTCTCTCTCTCTCTCTCTCTCTCTCGGTCTTTCTTAGAGTCGTTTGGAGTCAAGCGCGACTGCAGCTAGCTAATACCTCGCGCGCGAGCGACGAGAGAGCGAGAGTTGGCTAGCCGCGTCGACACACGGCGCAATTGCCGCCTAAGGCCTGTCAAAGTCAACTTAGCCCTACATTAAGCCGATCGCGGACCGCGCGCACAGTGGCCCCTGGACCGTCGAATTGTTCGTACTGAGCTCTCGCGCAACTACGCACACACACATACACCCGCACACCTTGCGCTCCGCACTGTGTTTTTCTTTCGTAGATCGTCGTTTGTTTGTTTTTTTTTTCTATTTTAAAATTTTTCGTTTCTCTTTTCTTTTTCTTTTTTTATCTTGAGTTTAAAGGTGTAGACAGTTATTAGTGAGTAATAATCGCGGATTATGACGAGGCGGCAGACGCTGACCGTGAAACTGCGAAGGCCGAGTCGAAGTGTGCCCTGGGGCATCAGCATAGCTGGCGGTTCTGATTTAGGCACGCCCTTGGTCGTCACCCGTGTGAGTCCCTTGGCCTTGTGAATTCGCGTCTGCCGGATGAATTATTGCTGTGTGTGACCTTCGTCAGTGACTTTTCTTTTTAACTAACTCGCTATTCAAAATTTTGTTTACGGTAAAAAGTGCGGGGTTAAAAATAAACAGAAATTGAAGTGTTGGAGAGACTTTGCGGGCATTATTTGGTGGTCCGAAAATAAAAGTACTACTCTAAATTGGTGTTAAAGCTAGAAAGAGATAATCGTTTTGATTGTGCAAAGGTTCGAAGTAGAACATGAGCAGGTCCGGTCAGACATAAATTCGACTTATTGCGTCACATATAGTTTTTCTCATCTGGCAATAGCTAATAAGTCATCGATGCGGCTTGAATATAAAAGTAATAACGATTGTATGAAACTTTTTGTTCGCAGTCTGAGAACGAGGAGCTCCAGAAGGGTGACGTGATCAAGAAGATCGACGAGTACGACGTGCGCGACCTGAGGCATGTAGACGCCCAAAATCTCCTGCAAAATTCCGAGTCCGTAAAGCTTGCCATCGAAAGGTCCGAGTCTTTCACGTCGAGATCATCCAGCATTCACGATCAGTCATCGCGGATCGAGTTCGACAAGTTCGCGGTAGTCGGGCCGACGAGCTGCACCGCGCCGGACGACGATCGGAGTCCGACTTCCTCGCGCGCTCGCACTCTCATCTCACGGCGCATTCAAGACGTCTTTAAGCACGCCTTCGCGCGGCTCTCGGAGCAGCTTATTCTGCAACTTTTTTGAATTTTCCTTTGGCCCTTTTGTTTCGTTGATCGTGGCCAAGCAGTGAGTCCAAGAGATTGTAGTTCGCATTTCCGTAGTTTGGATTTCCGCGTTTCTGGAGCAAAAAAAAGAGAGCTGCGAAAAAATCGTCTAATTGGGCGGGCATTGTTTGTTGGTGTAAAAAGTAGTGAAAGCAAATACCAGACGTCCGAGGCCGATAAATTTAACGTTTTATGGGCACGCCAAGTTTGACAGACACGTGTGTCTACTGAACCAGCCGCAGGCGGAAACTTCACTTTATCGTGCCAAATAGATGTTCGTGCATTTCTTTTACCACTACAAATTGTGTTTCTTCTTGTTTTCTCAAAATATGGAAATCCAATAAGTTCCAAATAAAAGCATTTAAAAAACCAATTTTCACATTATTTCTACATGAACTTGAACTTACACCAATCCCCGCTGGACTCACTGTTTTGCCAGGGCAGCGGAAAAAACGCAATATTATCTTCTTCTTCTCGTTCAAATCGCAATCTATAGCTTTTACGTGCTCGCCAAAACAAATTCAAGCATCTAATTTTCCTTAAAAACCGCGCATTTTCGCCTGCCAATGCACGCCTCCGAGCTCATTAACGTCTTGTCCGCTTTTATGTAATTCTCGCATGTATCGCTCGCGCATTTCGCAATCCGCGCATTACAGCCAATAAACCTGTCGCTCGAGTTTGCTTCCCGTCGCGCGCGCGCTCGCGCTCCATCGATTCATATAAATCCATTAAACGCTATTTAGCGCCAGGCGGGCGCGAGCGGCAGGAAATGTTGAATTAACCCTGTGTTTTGTGTGCATGTGCGCGACTTTAGGCCGAAGAGCACGCAGGTGCCGCCCTTGTTGCCCAAGAGCCCGGTCCCGCCTCCTCTTCCGATCGACGTACCGGAGTACACGAGGTGCTCCCTCACGCCGGAACGATTCACCCCGGCCCACGACCACATCGACGAAGTACGCGAGGAGAGATTCTACCTTTCCCAGGTTTGATCTGTTGCTTTTTATCACCTGTAATCCTCGACAAATATTTTGCTTATATTTTATAAATTATGCATTGAGAAAACCGTATTGTAATTCTTCTAATTAAATTTATTTTTAAGTCAACATAAAGTTGTATCATACATTGAATTTTAATATTTTGTGATTCTTTAATTTTATAATATTTCACATCTCAAATTTTTTAAACTTTCTTTTGTAAACAATATGATCTATTATAAAAGGGTTGAATAATCCTAAAACAATAATAAAATACAAGTAGAAAACAAATTTTTTCCAGAAATATTTACATTATTTGTTTGATTTTATAAAAACATATAATTTTGACTGGTTCTGCGGTTTGTATAGTCTTGCTCTGGGGGTGCGATATATCGTAATCATTACGACGTATGTTGCGCCAGTTACAATATTGTTTTCTCAGTGTAGAATGTTTAAGATTGATTGATAATGAATCCGTCTAATCTCTGACATTATTTCCCAATAATGCATTATTCAAGAATTCTAGTATTTGATAGAAATGCAGTTTATTATTGTTTATTAATGTTTTGATTCCCATAAAAACTTTAACAAACATTGGTAAACAAACTGCGAAAATGGCATTTTATATATACACATCCTAAGGTATGTTTATTAAAATGCTTGTGCTTTAAAAACAAAATTTTCCATGTTTTCATAATTCTCCATAAAATTAAATTGTAATAAAACGCAATATTGCACTAAAACGCATTTACAGCAGAAAAAATCAACGATTTCATAAAACCGACCATTTTATATTCTGAAAGCCAGACGCGGAAACGCTTTTTCCGAGATATTTTACAACACGTGCACTCGGATCAAACAAAAGCAATAAAGCGTAGCACGCTATTATCAGGAAAAGCGCTTATTTTTCATTTCTGCCCCCCTAAAATTATAAGTATCGCGTCTAGAGCGCTTTCCCCCTCTGTATACACTAAACGTGAAACAAGAGATTTCCGGCGACGGGCGATTAGGCATATACACGCTCGTTTCCTCGTAAGAACGAACGCGAGCGAGCGAGCATGCGACTATATACGCAAAGAGAGAAAGAAAGAAGCGCATAGTCGTCGTGTACGTGCGAATCGACGAGGCTCGTTCCTCTAAATCATGCGGAAACGGCGGTGCGGACAAACGCCCGCGCGGAGTGGCGGGGGGGGTATACAACGCGGGTATTTTCGTTGGCTCGTCAAGTCGCGCGGCGGCGACGTCCACGTATATAGCGCGCGCACGATGGTGGCGAATGCTGGAAAGTCCGCGAGCTTGCGGGCCGGGGCGGGAGGAAACGCAAAAAGAAGGGGACGCGACGCGGTGGGGGGGGGGGGGGGGGGAGAGAAGGAGAGTGCACGGTGGGCGCTATAAATATCGTCTTTTGCATACACATATATCGAAAGGCCAATATCTGCGCGCAGACTGGCGAGAGTATCGAGAGAGAATCGCGCTAACACGCATGATACTTTGCCCGACGACAATGGAGATTTGTTTATTTACCGTGGGCGTTTAGAATCGTATTCGTTTTCAGTGTTCTGTAATATGGCTTTGCTGAGAGGTCTTTCACACTTTAAGGATTATTATTTAAGAAATAAATACATTTTATATTGCGTGTTTTTGAAAAAAGAATACTTTTTTAATTGAGTTCAGAGGTATAGAGTCTATCATAGGCATTTTCGAGGGCACGACTTTTCTCGGTTGTAACGAGAGAATAATTAATTTAAATGAACTTCATTAAAACGTACTCGAGTGATGAAATCATTCCAAAAATCGTCGTCAGTTCATTGGCGCTTCCTCAAATATAATTAAACATGCTATTATTTTATACTTGATGCTTTCGCAAAAGTAAGTGTGTATGCGTATGTGTGTGTGTATGTGTATGTGTCTGTGTGTGTATGTATGTGTGTGTGCGTGCGTATGTGTGTGTGTGTGTGTGTATGTGTGCGTATGTGTGTGTGTGTGTGTGTGCGTGCATGCGTAAGTGTGTGTGTGTGTGCATGCAAGTATCATTGTCTGTTTGTAATATTTATATGCTGGAGTAAACCTGCAACAATCCTCATGCACATTTCCAGAAAGGTAGCTTCTAAGTATTTCTTAACTAAATTTTTTGCCCAAACCATAATGTTGAAGATATTTCTATATTAAATATAAAATTATCGCTTATATCTCGAGAACAGCTTCCTCATTTTTGATCAAGCATGACTCATTCTTTCTTTCATGATTCTTCTTTTTACGATTCTTCCCATCTAAGATATTTTATGGAGATAAAATAAATTATACACCATTTATACGCCATCAGATTAAGCAAAAATGTACAATGTAAGAAAAATTCGAAAAAATAGGTAATATGTTTCTGACTCATATTTGGAATAAAAAGTTATTAAAATTGAATAAAAAGTCAATCGTTCAAATTGAAATGAAAAAACGTTCATCATCAAATCTATTATGAAGGTTCAGGAGTGTCACTGGGTGCGAGGAAGAGAGAGGGACTCCCCCTTTCCCCGCGCACCAATCCACTCCCCGCGTACCACCTAGCGCAGCCAACAAACTTGAATTTTTGTTTACGTTATCATTGATTTCTTCAAATTAAATGCGGTAACACGGTTTGACATTTCGCATATAGCGTTCTAAATATTCACTTAATAAGTATGTAGTTTTTCATTATTGCCTCTGCATTTCTACACACATCGCACCGTATGTCAATCTGTTTTTATGACTCGAGCTCCATAAGAGCCCATGTATAACTTTATGATACTAAACATGCAATTATAGTTTTTAATTTTATTAAGTTCTCTGTATTTGTTTGTAACTCCTGAACTTCCGAGTTTTCACCGTTATTTTGTTATGCATAGATATGTACAACATTAAAAGAAAATTGTAATTTTGAAACCAATTATGAAAAAATGTATTATTAGTATAGTTGTTAAAATATCTAAAGCCGTTTAAATTGATATTTTTAAAACAATTAATTTCATGTTGAAATGATTAAATAAGTTTGCGGAAGTTTATAATTAAAGTGCCAAAGAATTGCCAGCAGTATTTTTAAATCATGCTTATCGTCTATAATAAAACAACAGCAATAGTAATTCCCAAAATTTCTTGGAAATTTTCCGAAATTTCCTACTAAAAAAGTAATGTCAAGCACTACAAAAAACATTTATACCACTCTAACCTAAAAATCGCAACTTTGACATGATTTTTAGGCTCTCGTTGTATAAAATATTGTTCGACACTCTCGCTTCACTCGGGCGAAAAACGTCCCATGCGCTAAAAAGCCAACGTACCCACCAGTGTCGAAAAGTACTATTACACTTAACTAATTATAGTAAATTGTAAAGTGCACTCGACGAACAAAATATATGATTCGAATGATTGGAATTTTTTGGAAATCCTCCAATAACATTAGCAAAAATGTGCATTCGGACCAATGAAATTGCAGTATTTCAGAAAAAATTCAAATTGTTCGATTCAGATATTTTGTCCGTCGAGTGCACATAAAAGATACTATTTTATGTTCATACAGTACCTAAGAGATCAATTTCAAAATATCGTAAAGAATTGGAAAAATCATTATAAAATGAAAACAAATTGATGAATATGTAATAGTAACAGTAAGTCATTTCTACCCTGTTGACAGAGTTACCCCTTTGGAAAATTGAACTCCTTAGGAGGTTGAAACAGCAATTTCTATCCACTTAGTAATTTCTATGCTTTAAAATGACTTTCGAAGTTTACAGAGTTTTGTTTTTAATGTTACTAGTTAATTGCTTCAATATTTTACAATGATTTATCTTCATATGTTTCCGAAATATAAACGTTTAAAAGAAATTATGTTATTGTGCATAATAATAGAACAGAAATAGTTCATCTCAAAATTTCGAGCCAGAAAAGATAAGTAATTTTAAACTTTAGCACTGAAACAATGATACTATTAACAAACATTTCAGCAAACAAACGCGAAAAACTGTAATCCAAAAATGATAAAATCACTATAAAACAAAAACACATCGACAATTAAACAAAAATGTATGTAATATCAAATTATTTATATAAAATAAAAATCGGTTGTGTTTCGGAAATACATACACGCGCATTCATATGGACATTTTCTAAATATAGTGTTTTTTCTGCACATTTCTAATATGTATGTATTTTCGAAAACTTTTTTAATTCCACAAACCTTTCTGTTTGAGGAAGTAAAAATAGTTATATATTATTCTGTTGCCGTTTTCTGTATGAGCCCCAGTTCTGAAAGCAACAGCTGGTTTAACATGATACATTGATTCTTCAAGCAAAATAATGATGACATAACTATTAATACATAAGAAACTTAATGCCTTTCAGTATTTTTTTAAAACGCAAACATTACAAATTCTCAAAATATTTTCTAGATTTTTGATTCCTAATGTATCAACATTCATATATTCTTGTAGACAACTTTCATTCACATAAAATTAAGATTTGCAGACAAACTAAAAACATTTTAAATAGTAGTAAAATTTCGGCTTTAAGTCATCTTTCTCGAACATTCAACTATTTATATGTTTTAAAACGAATTTGATTTTCTTTTGATTATTAGAATATACACTTAGGTATATTTTGAATTTCTTTGAATAGAATAATACTTATTATTCAAATAAACACAGTAAAATAATAAATTTCCGTGTATGTAAAAAAAGACACAATTAACGAAGTAAATTTTCTTGCATATTTGGTTAATGATCCGTTCTAAAATTTCACAGAAGCGTAACTATTGATATTATCAACAGTATAACAAATCTCCTTGTGAAACCCAAATCTCGAGCCTCGCAGTCAATTTTCAAGAAAAAAAACACAGACTTCCACAAAAGAGCTCTCGCAAGTAGTAATAACAGACTGCGAAGCAACTCGCTCGCAGCTTCCATCGCGCATCACTCATAAAACCGAGCGAGATGGAAGGAATCCGCGCGCGCGCAGGGGCGAAATAACGGGCGCACGCGAAAACGTAAGCATAGCGTATATAGCTGGCGCGCGCGCGAGATATCGAGGTGATCCTTGGTTTTCTCACTAGCTCGCGCCGCAGCATCAGCCGCGGGCCACTTGGAGAACGCGCCGCGGAGTTTAGTGGCCGCCCGCGCATCAATCGAGCCAGTATACCGAGAGACACGGCGAGCAGCTCGCGGCATTCCGATTTTCTACTTTTTTTCTCGTCTCTTCGATTCTCGCTCCGAGCTTTCAGCGGCGTCGCGAAAGTTGCGCGAAGTGTGATATTTTGCATCGAGGGAAGATAGAAAGAGAG
Organism: Gastracanthus pulcherrimus; assembly: GCA_949152435.1. Lineage (NCBI taxonomy): Eukaryota > Metazoa > Arthropoda > Insecta > Hymenoptera > Pteromalidae > Gastracanthus > Gastracanthus pulcherrimus. The sequence continues at coordinate 2,951,956 of OX424576.1, read as the reverse complement.
AAAGAATGCCTTCGTATCGCCGTTCCCTGACGACGAGTTACAGTCAGCCCTTCGACAACAGGCCGACCAGCGAGAAGGAGGCAGCCGTATACTGGGTAGGATGCACACACGTACATTAATCTCGCAATCGGCAGCGTCCGAAAGCATTGGAACAATCGCGTTTTACCAATGCCTGTTTCTACGCGATCTGGTGCTTCGGAAGATTTGCGGAATTGTTTATTTACCCGGAGGAATCAATGAACCTCATGGACGCGGACATCCGATTTTCGCCTAAAATCTCGCTCGCTCCCGATAAATAACAATAGTTCAATATCGACGAGAAGGTGCATACGCGTATTCTCGTATATCGCGAGAAGCTTGGCAGCGCGAGCCAAACCGGAGACACCGCTGTCGCGACGAGCGGTTTTTTGGACGGCAACGCGGGGGAAAGCCTCGCCGATGCCAAAATCGCTCTTTCATAAATGCCCTGACGCAAAACAGCGCCGCTAAACTTAAATCCGTCGCTCGTGGTTTGATATTTTCCATCGCCGTGCGGCTTTTTCCGCGCGGCGCCTGGAAATTCGCGAGACGCAGGAGAAGCAAAGAAAAAAGGAACGAAGAGTTCAAAGCGCCGCGAAAACAGATACCCACTCGCGCGCCTATTATCGATGCAAAGCATGATGATCGTTGCACCCCGCGTGCAGTGCTGCACTTATACACACGCTATTTTCGTTTGCAGGAAAATCTGGGTTACTAAAACAGATGCACACACACACACACACACGCGCGCATACTGGGCACACTTCGGCTGCATCTCGTCATCGCGTCCGCCAATAAATATATATTCGCAAGCTCCGCGAAAACTTCGCCTGTCTTTTTTCCTCAAATTCCTTAAGCGCGCGCGTCTCTTCCAAATCGCTCGTCTTCCGCGCGTCGTTGGTACACGAAATGTATATCGGGCGGCCTGTTTATGTCCCGTAAACGAAGCGTCGCCCCGTCGGTTGAGTAACACCACGTCGCGCACGACCTTGAGAGCAGCTTGCAAGCTCGCGCGCCGAGAGGAAGCAGAGACGCGGGATATCCAGGCTCTCCGAGAACCTTTGGCTCTGGACACGCTCCTGCAAGAAACACAAGTACGTGCGCACCGCGACAAAACGCACGCGGCGACGTTATTTTTACAACGGGCCGAGAGCGGGGCCTTGATCTATTTCGAGAAAATTCGCGTCTGTATGTTCGCGTCGCGCGCGCGCGCGCCGTATAACAGCCCAGCTGCTGCTGCTGTCGCATAATGTTCCTGACCCATTTCGTGCATTATGAAATGCCCCCGAATCGTCGTTCCACACCTTTCGTCTCGCGCGAATACTCGAGCACTCTCCTTCTGGATCCTAAGGCCGCATGGGGTCGAAGATGAGAACGAGAGAGAGAGAGGGCACGTCTATTTTCTCTGTCGCGCAAATATAGCTTCAGCCCTGCCCTTCGCAAAGGTCTTTTCCAAGACTCGGCTCTCGTCGAGTGCGTTACGCACGCACGGGGGCTTATATATATTAGCCTTGAAAGCGGAAGCGGAAGCGCGGCCGCGCGGAGCCGATGCTCTCTCTAGCCGCGGCCTCCTGATAAATAGTTGTATGCGCGAGCACGAGCAGATGTCGAAAAGCGTCTGTGTACAGACCGATAAGCCGACGCACTCGAGTGCGTTCTCGGTATTGAGAATGGTGTATATAGGCATGCGAGCGAAGAACTGAAAGCGCACGATTGAAGCTTGCAGTCTTTGCAGATGCGATAGATCGATGCACTGGGAAAGTTTGAATGTAATGATGTATAGATAGAAGAAATAATCGATGTTGTTAGCATGCGTAGCGTTAAAATCGGTACCTGTGATTTCGGCTGAACTGTCAAAATAGATTTAGGCATGGGCAAGTGTCGAATACTGTAAAAAAAATGTGACTTTTAAACGTAAATAGTAATTTAAATAAAACAGTAAAACTATGCATTTCAGTTCATAAAGCTCTTATATCTCTGCGAGGCATTTTTAGTTTTTTTTTAATTTGTATACAAATACAATATATTAGTATCCCATAAAATATGCAAACCGAAAGTATCTTTACTTTTAAGATACTATGTAAGAAAGTAATACTTCAGCTTTGTTTTCTTGACAGATACTGGTTATCTTTATATTGAAAATAATTGTATACGTACAACTGGCCTTTAATAATCTCCTGTGATAATATTTTATAAAAGACGAAGCGTAGTTGGTTATTTTTGGATTGGTTCAGAGCTAGAAGTTAACCGACTATGATCGATTCTGGTCAGTTCACGTAGATAAACACTTGTTTTTGAAATATTCTTGATTAGGGTTTATCAGAATCGATCAGACTTTAAGCCTCGAAAAAACTTTCGAAGGATATTAAAATACTAAAACAAGTTCGACAGCCAAAATCTTCGGAAGATGTACATTGGACGGAACAAATATCTGTACGAATTGGTTTGAATGTTTTTATCCCTCAATGAGGTTAGCAAAAACGTTCATTTGATTCAATGAAACTGCAACATTAAAAAAAATCAATTGAACTTGATTGGATGATTTTTCCGTCTATTAGTTTACATTAATTATCGCATATCTATATGGACAGTCTTATATGGGTATTTCTCAAAATACTGTCCAACTTCAGTGATTTCTTTTTCTTATTAAACTACTGGAATTATTTTTTTTTTCTTACTTATGATGTAGTTTAGAACTTGTAAAATGAAGATTTATTATTGGCCAAGCTTAATACTTTGGCGTACCTTAAGCTTACTTACTGATTTATCACCTTTTATATATTTTTTATTCCACTGATAATAAAATCGCCTTATCGAAAGAGTGGATAGAATTTTAAATAAATCTTTTTTATCTTATTTTCAAATGATACAGATTATTTTCAAGTAGATTACCTTAAAGTTGATAGAAACAATATAATTTATACCGAGTTACTCAATTATTCTCAAATATAAACAGTATAATAAAAAATATAGATAAAAGTTATACTTTATACGATTAATGTTTTATTTTAAATTTAATGATTTTAAGTATTAAAAAAATTATTGAAAAATATCTGCATATATGCATATTTATTCGTTAACATTTATAGCCTATAAATTATTTCTTTCTTAAAAATTAAATATTTTTATATATCGACGGAGTGGACTAATTAACGAATTTTGTTAAAATAATGTAAATGTATTTACAGCAACATTTCCAAAATACTTCTATCGTAATTATCATATATTTTTTCAAGAATTCCATGTATTTTCGCAGTCATTCTCTGATACGTTCCAGCGGAAGAGTATATCGGCTGAGTGGACACATAATAAAAATAGGCGACGAACTTTTTAACGTATCTTTATTTTTTTCTAACGTAACGTTTGAAAATAATTTTTTATAGCTTATATTTCGAAAATAGGTCGTTCAAGAATAAACTTAGCCGTGAAAACAAAATTTTATTAATTTTTTTCTGTCAAAAAACCCTTTGAATAATTTATATTTAAACTCTATCAATAAATTTACAGCGTTGTTGTACGGCATTAAACAACAAATAATTTTTACACGACTTAAGGTTAAGTTTTAACCATAGAATATGTTTATTTCATACCGAAAAGAATATCTTACAATTGCTACAACAACGGATTATTGAATATAAAAAAGAATATATACTATATAGTACTTTTCAAACTTTATCTCAGAAAATCGACGGAGTTTGGCTATTCTAATGCATTATTTTCATATGAATTGACGTTATATATCTGAACATTATTGAAGTGAAATATGTTAAAGGAACTTAAGGTGGTCCTGTAGTAAATTTCGAAAAATCTGCTAGTTACAATATAACGTTTTTTTAAATTGGTGATTATATTTGATACCTAAAAAGAAAGTTTTTTATAAATTTTCATAAATTATTAGACAGTATACCCATAGTTATGTAGGAAAAACTATCAATTTTCAATGAAAATCGATGATTTTTCAAAACTGTCCTTGCGCATGGGAATGCAAATATAGCATTTGACAAAAATTATGTAATTTCTAACACCTGCACCACACAGAACTGTGGACTTAAAATTTTTAAAACCACAATTATAAAGAAAAATAAAATTACATTGAATTTTCATCCTAAAAATAACCTAAAAAACACATTTTTAACTCTATTAATGGACAACACTTTCTTAATAAATTTCTTTTTAATTGGATTTCATGGTTGTGATGCAAATAAGTTGAGTAAGATATCCTTAAAGTTTCAGATTGATTCATTGTAATCCTATGCGCATAAGACTTGCTGAACATTGGAGAACGATAAATGAAGAAAACCGCACTTTTGTAAAAATAGAAAATATTTTTCTCATGATTTTAAGACAGTTTCTCTATCGCAGAATATCGATCAAAATTTTTTTTCTATAATTTATATGTTTTCTGAAATTTGTCTGCATAGTGTAGAGTAGATTTGAGCACGGGTTAGAATTCGGTTAAATGTAGGAACACGCTGGATTGTGTGAAATAAAGGTCGGAGGAATAAACGTATAATTAACTATTTAGTAAATTAAAATGATTTCTATGACCAATATTGCTAATACAAAATCATTTTCTGTTCTAAAAATGTACAAAGTATCAGAAAATGAAATAAAAAAACGAGTTTTTCGTCAAATTTTACTATAGAACCATCTTAAGAACTGTAATTCAATATTTTTTTAAATCTTTTTTTTATTGCGAATTGCATGATATACCTAATTGACAAGAACGAAGTTGGACGCTATTTTGAGAAATGCCCATTTATATCATTATATATATTACAAAAAATTTGCAGTGAAACATCCCAGATATCACAAACTTGCTAATAAATAAACGTAACGTTGAAGCGACAAAGAACATGCAGCCGTCGTATATATTTATAACATATGTGTGTTGCTAAAACAGAGTAATCCATAACCAAGTAAAAATAGTAGATTCGACGAAAAATTATGACTTTTAGCGTATGAATTTCTCGCATGCCAAGTGTCTCGAATTGTTCCTCGTTTTCCCGTCACATAACTGCCAACTTTTCTCTACGCAAAAGAGCAAAAAACAAATTGTTTAATATAATCCAGCCAAGGGGCGAAGCGAAAGTGTCGACAAAGAGATTCGCTTGATGCTTCCTCGATGTTTTCCGCGCGTAGGAGACAACGTATAGATATAGAACGTAGATCCTGTTCTGCGTGTATACACTGTTTATTTTTGGTAAATGGCCGAAAAATTAATTGGGGCGACCGATATACACGGCGAGCGTCTAATTGACAAGCTTTCTCTGCCGAATATTATATACATATACCTATACACTTGCGCGAGCGTAGCCGTGCTGTCGAAGCTCATTCGCGCGCGATATTATTACAGAATATCGCGGATTTTTGTTGGCCGGCGTTCAAAGAGCTACGCGCGCGCGCGCTCGACCGGCAAATAAATTCGTTAACGACGCCTGCTGCTGCTACACACCGCAGCTGCGTGGCTTTTGTGCATGACGATAAAAATACGTTTATTTTATAACGGTAGCTTCTCTCGTCATTCAGTATCGTTAGCTTAATGAATACAATTTTATGAAAATAGTTTATTTAAACATTTTGGGAAAAACTATTTACAGCAATAAAGTTTAAATATAGTTTACAGGCGCTTATATAGATTGTTTTATTTTTCTTATTTTAAGTTTAAAAGAAAGTTTTGGATACCTATGATGTAAAAGTATTCGTTTCAATTTTTAAAGCACAGTTTTAGTACTACTCGTAAATTAGGAGCTTGGAATGCTTCAGTGAAAAAAAGCTGTAGTCATTTTTTGTGAAACTATAGTAATATACTTAGTATCTATTCTCATCGCCTAACCAAAAATGAAAAAAATTAAAAGTTATAGAACAAATTTAAAATTGTTTAAATATAGTTTACCCCGCCCTGAAAGGCCAGAGATAAAGTGAACTAGCATTTTTCTAAGTTAGTTTAATGATATTAGAAGTAATGAGCCACTTTTATTAATTTAATAATATATTTATTAACTTAAGAAGTTTCTGGTGTGACTAAACGTGATGCTAACCCACACACCATCGACAATTACGAGGACCCGCTATTTTTATTTAACTTTTAATTTTAAGTGAATATTTCTGTGGAATGTCGTTGTCCCTATCAAAAACAACAAATTTCCAGAGATATTTAATCAAAAATGAAAATTAAATAAAGAAGTGTTTCTTAAAAATCAGCACCTTAAAAAGTAATGTTGTAAGTCTAAAAATTCATTTTTTCTGCTTTAAGGCTAGAGTACTATCAGAGGAGTCAAAAAATCAACTTTTCTTTCTTGAAAAAACTATTCCTTGCGAAGCTAGATTCCTTTATACGCTAGAAAGCTCCGAATTGTTTTTTAAAGCATCTTATAAGTTATTTGAATATTTGTATAGTATTTAATTATATTGGCTTATATGCAATTTGCAATATGTAAAGTCATTTTACTAAGCACTTCATTTTTGATATTAAAAATTCTCCTAGCGCAAATGCGCGCGGTGAAATAATTTGAAACTTCACAAGATTATTGTATTTTACATTATAAACATATTTATAACACAGCGATTTTTCATACACCCCCATATACAAATTTTACTCACATAAATCAAAAAGTAATACATAATTATATTTCATGAGTTCGTGTGGAAATGGAGTACACGAGTGTTATATGAAAAATCGTTTTGTAAATATGTTTATAATGTAAGTTTAAAATTATTTCACCGCGCTCCTTTGCGCAAGGAGCATTATTAAGGCCAAAAATGAAGTGCTGAGAAAAACGACTTTAAAAATTACAAATTGCATATAAGCCAATATAATTAAATACTATAAAAATATTCAAACAAGCTTATAGGATGCTTTAAAAACCAATTTTGAGCTTTCTAGCGTATAAAGTGAGCTTCAAGGAATAGTTTCTTCAAGAAAAGAGAAAGTTGATTTCTTGACCTCTCGAGTTACTACGTACACTCTACCCAGGTTTTCCATATATAGAAATACAATCAATATGCAAGTATGAAGCAATTAGAATGGATAAAGGAGTACGTGAATTTGTCCGCAGCCATACCGCACGACGCCCCTCGTCCTGCCCGGCGCCAAAATCAAGAAGGATGCGTCCCTCGGCGAGTGCTACCTGCGCCACCATCCGAATCCCATGGTCAGGGCTCCGCCGCACCACTACGAGATCGCAAACCCCGAGGTCGCGATGAAGCAGAAAGTACGTACATTCAAATATCAGATCACGCCGGTCGTAAGAGAGCTCAGAATAGAGCGACTGGAGAAGTAGATTACACGCTACTTTATGACTGCGAGTTTCTTTCCTTTTCCTTTCTTTCTTTCTCTTTCTTTCGTTATATATCACATAAGACACGATTTAAATATATCCCATCTCCGATCGGATTGTTCTCTCGTGGACTTTCTTTTTTTTTTCAATGCGAATCGAGAAGAGAGATATCTAGTTGTTGTTTCGTTCTATTAGTTGACGCATATTGCTTTCTCGCTCGATTCGTGTTCTCCTGCTCGTTATATGTTATATTTTAAGCCGGCTACGATTATGTAAGAAGCGTTCAGTGGACTCGTATTTATCGATATATTATTATTTCACGTGGCGAAACGCGTGACTAGGTGGCAAATTCTGTACTTCAGCGAGTATTGAGCCCTGATGATCTACCCAAGGTTTGCAAAAAAAAAAGAATACCGAATTTAAAGATTTTTATTTGGCGTTAATCTATTATGCTTTTACGTTGCTCTTCATCGTGTGTATTTCATTTGGATTCCTGGGGGCTTCTTCACAACAAATGTTCTCGATACAAGACTCACTTAGGTACTAAAGTAATTCAAGTTTGTATTAAAAACGTCTTAAGATAAGGTTTTTGTATAGTTACCATTTCCTTTTAAACAAAACGAAGTAACTTTAGTAACTACTATGTCGCGTATCAACATCTTGTGAACAAGCCTCTTATTCTTTGATATTCTAGAAAAAGATATATATCACATATCATACGCTACAGGCGAGTTTGCTCATTCGGCTATTAATGAAAAGCTTATATGTGTTGAACATACAAGTGTCACACTGCCAACGTCGCTCTCTAATTATACTTATAATATTTCGCTTATTTGAAATTGGATCTTTCAAGTGATTTCTCATGTGTTGCATTTCGAGTTTTCTACTTTTCCATCATTTTATGTCTAATGCTAAATTTTATTAATTAAACTTATATATAATCTATATAACGTATACGAAAAGAGATCCAATTTTCTCATTTAGTCACATCGCTAATACAAAAATGTCATATTGAGTGTGAAAATCGCTGTTGCCTTTACCGATATATTAATAATTATTTTTACTATATATCCAGCCGCCAAATGCGTACAACTCAAGGAGCTTTGGAATGAAAGTAACTCGTGTAACGGCCGCATAAAAAAAACAATTTGATTTAGTTGCCGTTCATTCCAGAGATACCCTGGTACTGGAGCTGACGCTGACACCTCATCGCTTATTACACGATTATACCTAATTAATGTCATTATATAATTTATTTAATTCATCTATAATATACCTAGCGTCGAGTGAAATATTCTGTTTTATCTCGTTAATTATTAATATACAGCCGTTTTGCCAAATAAAATCGAAGAAAAATTAAAGAGTGAACTGCCGTTGTTTTCTATTATCGCTATTATTATAATCCTACTTAGCTTGTATTTACCTATTCACTTCTTTCTCTGTTTCTCTCTACACACGTGTCTCCGTCATATTCTTTTTTCGGCAGGTTGTGCACAAGCAATTCAATTCGCCGATCGGCCTCTACTCCGAACAAAATATCGCAGACACTATTAAATGCCAGGCCTCGGCCATACCGTAAGTAAACACCAACTATTCGCGCCTATACCTACTCTATATTCGTTTTCACTTATACTTCATTAAGAATTTCACCAGCTTATACATTTTTACTTAATCAATAATCACTAAGACTCTGACAAAATAAAAAATTACTGTCGTCATAGTAAATCATTGCCACTATCATTAGTATAATATATTTTTTAATCTCGTATCGCTACTACTTATCATTTTACATTTTCTACCATATTTTTGTTGCTTTTTATGATTGTTTTCATTTATTAATCAACATAGTGGAACGCTTATAGATCTACAGCCGCTATGGCATGAAGCTTGCTATTTTTTAATATCATTTTAAAAAGCTAGTAAAATAAGATAAATTTTAACGCACTAGCTGAACTCACTGCTTTATACTTATAAAATATAACAAATTAAAAACAACCGTATTCAAATTCAAATCATACGCGTTATAACGGAGTGCGGGACATCGGAAGAACAAGACCGTGTGATTCGGGAAGTCATCATTTCTTTATACTTAACATAAATAATAGATAGATTATGTTAACATCTCAAAAGTAATAGAATATTTTGTAAAATTATTAGAATTTCCAGAACCTTTGTACAGATAACTAAACAAAACTTTAGGTTTGCGGATTTTAACATAATTTTATCTAAGATCTTCTATCTAAGATGCACAGAACAACAAAGAAGACAGTGAACTCAGAGATACAAAAAATATCCGCGCCATGCCTATCACGTAAACAAAAAAATAATAAAACACACATGTATTACAACTTTAGATGGGTAAGCCGAAGATACGACCGCTAACGATTGACCTAAGTTCTCTGTTTGTTTGTATTTCCAGCATTTTCATAGACTTTTCCTTCCTGAAACAGAAACAGGAAATCGAAGAGCAAGCGAGACGCATGAAAGAGCAGGCACGAGCGGCTGCTGCGAAGAACGTGTGGCCGCAGTTCAATCGGCCAAATTAAACTTTATTAATCATTGCTCGCTCTCGTTTTTATAGAGATTTTGTTCTTTCTTTTTCTTTTCCTTTCGGCCACCAGCACGCACCACAATTCTTATCCGATTCTTATAGTCACATCGAAACGTTCAAACGATCGAAATTTTCTAGCACGAAAACGAAAAAATATATTATAAAATATATATAGAGAAAAAAGAAACGAAACACATAAACGACGGTAGAAAAATCGAAGCACATACAAACGGATTAAAATTTTAACTTTAAAGAGATTTGAAACAAATAACTTTAAAACAATGAATTGCACGTGTTGCGCTTTACAACAAACGATAATTTGCATGCGATGCGCATCGTTAGTGTATAATCACGTATAGGTTTTCACGTAGTACATATACTAACCAACGATGTACCTAATACTATTTATCTTTGTAAATAATAATAAAGCCATCGCTCTTCGAAAACAACTGCGGATGGAAATAACCGAAATTTACAAAAAAATCGCATAATACCAAAATCTCTCGCTTACTTCTGTCACATTACCACACTACTGTGCTATGTATTGATGAGCATCCTAATAAGAGTATGTATAACGCGCGATGCAAGTATAGCATAGATGGCTGTTGAATAACACCTCGTCGAGAGACGCCTTATGTATAATCATCATGTATATGACGCACGCCAAACAAAAAATGCAGGCTGACGCCAAATAATCAATACTTTCATGTCTTGAGATGCACGTAAGATACGTCTTTGATAGTAAATTGTAGATCGCTCAGTTAGATCTGTGTGCCCGTGTGTTGTATTTCTAAGGACAAACTTAATAGAGAGTGTGTATTGTTTTGCGAATGATCTACGCAGCAAGAAGCCGGGCAAGTATGATCCGAGCCAGAGCGAGGCCTACAAGGCGCTCCAGGAGGAGGGCTACGACAGCCACGTCCAGCACGTCAGCCAGCCGACGCGCCAGGGGGTTTTCTCGCCGCAGAAAGCCAGACAAAGCAGAGTAAGATACTAGTCGCACTTTGCCATATTTTACTGGCTATAGTAATAATAATATTCTCATTACATTTACTTTCTATGCTGTTGTGTTCGAATTTAAAGTTATAGCTTTGAATTTCTTTGTTTCTTTAATTGGAAAAAGGAGGATGTCTATGAATGATGGCGGCTCCCAGATACAATGTTAAAGGAACTTATAACAGCGATATGAGCATCAAGAATCCATAAAATCTAAGGCATTTTAAAAAGTGATTTTAGTTTTAATTTTTGCTACGGAATGTCTGATAAAATCTTGGTTTTTTCAGTTATTTTAGCGAATTTGTCCCCTTTTTTAGAGTATCGCTTCACTTCCCCGGATCAAACTCTTTTCAAATGTCCATATTTTAACAAGCTCTAAACAATTCTTTTACTTACTGCGCATCCGTGGGCATCCTCCTTCGTTATGAAATCGCATATAAACAGTTCAGTTTGTCACGTATAAAATCATAAATTATAAAGAAATATATATATATATATATATATTTAATAAATAAGATGTTTAACATGTAAATTTGTATGTTATTCACAGCCTACTCAATTTCGGCCAAAGAGTCCTGCTGTAAGTATTTTATTTTCAACCTAACCAGAGTAGTTATCGAATTCTCTTCTGTTAAAAACACTAATTCTATTTTTGCTTCTGTGCAGATCAATGTAGTAGATAACGATGGCGAAACAATTCATCAAAGCAACAGCTTCAAAAGGATCATGTACAGCGTTCTTGGTCAGACAGATTACTAGACACAGAGGAGAAAATTGGAACAAAATAAGATGTATTAATTTTACGAATACGCATCTGACATTCGCTACAAGACAAAAAAAGAAGATTATCAAATTCAACGAAAGTGGTCAATGGCCACAGTAAAGACAATTTAGTAAAACAAAAGAGAAACGTAATTTCTTCAGCATATTGGAAAAACGTAAATCAATTGTAAACGAATGCAGATCAGAGATTTTATTTTTACACGCAAAACCGCTCTAGATCAAACTTATTTTTTTATTCCCATTGAAAGCCCAATTTTTAATCTCTTCCATTTTTTTCACAAAGTCGGTAACTCTGCGCTAGCTCACTTGTACTTATGGAAACGTGTACTTATTAAACGATGAAACGTCAGTTTATAAGACGATGATATAAAAATGCTTTTAAAACGAGTTAAGCAACGACGAATAAAACCAAGTTGAAAAGGCGATACTCGTGCGCGCGCGTGCTTATGTATATATGTTATAAGTTTATTCAAATCAAACTATTGTAAGAAGATATTATGAAAATAAATGGATTAACACGAAAATAATTTTTTTTAATGATTTAATTGTAGCCATTAGTGAATAAGGATTTTGAAAGGAGGCAGTGCCTTAAAGCGTTTGTCTGGTGGAAGATAATTTAATTGCATACTGAATTTGCTACAATGAAGTGCAATGTAAATTTGTTCATTCTCTTAATCAATAAAATATAATTTACTACTAAATTTAAAGTTCACCACCGGATTTCCAGCTACTCTTTTGACACTAGTATGCTTAAGTATGTATTGCACACGGTTTGTCAGTTAAAACCGTGCTTATCGGATAGTCAGCACATTACACATTGGACATAAAATCTCTATTAAGTTTCATTGAGGAATTTACTTTTAAAATAAGTGCGACTTCATGCGTTGTATCACATCTAGTTCCCGCCAGAAATGACAAACGACTCTGTCATAGCGCCATTAAAGGTATTTTCTTGTTTTTTACAATTTTTTTGTAGTTTTTTCACTGATGATTTTTTAGTTTCTTTATTTGGTGCAATTTTTTTCTGAAGTATAAATTTAACTCGTTAACGTAGTACCTTGTGAAAACAAGAAACTCGTGAGTGAAATACTGTCTTTGCAGACTATGCAGTGTCCAATATGAAGTAGCTTCTTCTCAAAGTAAATAAATATTAAAACGTACATTGCAAATATCATCACCTCCTCCGTCACATTATACATACAAATGAGCCACCATTTTTTAGGCATAATGCCATTATAGCACTCAATGATTAGCCAATCGCTTAACTTTTTACAAAACACAGCAACTATAAAAAATTAAAACGATTGGCGGTCCTTTTTTCTATTTTATAGAAAACTATCTCTTCAACATCGCGTTCAACGTCATGCGGAGAATCTCCTAGTGTAACGGAATCGTGTGCACGCTTAAGCGCATTCATCTTACAAGCTCAGCGTTTAAGTTTAAAATAATACTTTAGTATGCAGTTTTATTACATGTCACGAAATCTCTTTTGAGGACATATAAACAGAAAAATACATTTACGTCTGCACTTGGCTATTAAGACCAGCGCGAAACCCAAAAATTTAATTTAAATATAGTAATTTTATAAATATCGCCGATTGGCTAACTACTTAGTTACAAAACTAAAGACTTTCGAGGATTTGGTGTACGTTGCGTTAAGATTTGAGTTTCGCGCTGGCTTAAACATTACTCGCACTGCTTGTAATGCTAATTGCAAGGCGCTATGAAAATTATTTAAACAAGAGGGTTGATTGAAATTATTTAAATATTTATAGCGCGGGCGATTACCGTATCAACATTAGGGTAAATAAGGAAAATAAATAAATTCTATTTTATACAAATCTACGAAGAGTTAAACGTTTAAGGAGTCGTCAAAGAGCTGTTTCAATTCTCTGAGGTGCTGCATTTTGCTACCGGTGGCCGGTGACGCTGCCGTTGGACGGCCGGCGTACCTGTGAACAAGGGGATATTTCATTAAACTTTGCTACATAAGCTTTATTTTACTACTACTTAATAAGAAAACAATGTCAACAGAAAGCAGGCCTTTTAAATCTTTAAATTACCTAACGGTTCTTGGCTTTGATTCTGTTGGTTCTTTCGAATCTGATTCAGGAGCAGTAGTGGCTTCTGTCGATTTCGATGAAGAGAACCAGCTACTCAACCATCCTCCACTACTATCGCTTGCACTCGCACTTGCCATACTGCAACACGGCCCAAATTTTTTACTCAAAATAACTTTACGTTTATTTACATATTTACGTAACAAACAACATATTTATGTATTTATTAAGCAATCAGTTTGCATTTTATACTTTCTTGGCTATTGTCAAGAAAGTGTAAAATGGAAATTTCTTTTCATAAAAACAACATATTTATTTATTTTAATAATGAAGTGCTAAGCTAAGCTGATTGAAATTATTTCTCATAACATAACAAATCCTTTTTATTGATTTGTAACGTAAAAAATAGGGGCCATATAGACAGTACAACGTAAAAATGAAACATAAATTATAACTAGACTAATGTAACCATATTTTTTTATGAGAAATATGTGAATAAACAAAAAATTTAATTTTTGGCACGAGTGCTAGCAATATAGTTTCTTTTTAATATACATATAGGTACTATGCAGATTTTATCGAGGATTTGGTAGTTTTTAGTGTACAGGATACTTCCGAATATAGCGAAAGACCAAATAAAACGTAAGTTAGTAGGAGGTACATGCATTTTTGTTAAATTCTGTTAAGAGTACGTCACATTTATGAATATAAGTAAAAAATATAGCACTTACGAAACGTGTCGAGTTCCATTAAGAGCTGTCTGGAATCTAGGTTGTACATATGCCCAGGCTCCTTGGTTCTTGTGTTCCTCCTGAGCCCAAACTAATTCTGCATTGGGGTATTTCGCCACTTCTTTCTTGATAAGATCGTAGGGGAACGGAGAGATCTGTAAGGAATAAAATAAAAGTTGTAGAATAATGTAATAAATACAACCACATCTTTTCTATTCCGAACACACACCTGTTCCACCCTGGTGATCGCTACAGTGTCGTCGAGTTTCCTCTCCGATCGAGCTTTCTTCAAGTCGTAATAAACCTTTCCTGAACAGAACAGAACCCTCTTGACTTTGTTGGGATTACCAGCCGCGACACCTTCCTCTGGAATAATTCTGAGGAATTCGGTGCCTTCCGTCATCAAGTCAAAGCTTGATCGAGCCTCCGGATGACGAAGCAGCGACTTTGGTGTCATGATGATCAGCGGCTTGCGGAACGGCAAAGCGATCTGTCGACGAAGGATGTGGAAGAGATTAGCTGGCGTACTGCAGTTAGCGACGATCCAATTGATGTCGTGAAGCTGTCGAACTGCGAACTCCTCGCTCTCAGGTGGAAAGTAGTCTGGGTCGTCGGCCGACATTTGCAGGAATCTTTCGAGACGAGCGCTCGAATGCTCAGGACCCTAATGGCGATTTGAAATAATTATTACTTTTAGAAACTTAAAAGCTCTTAATAAAATTAGGGTTTTGTTTATACACGCACCATTCCCTCAAGACCATGGGGCTGCAGCATAACGAGGCCAGATTGTCGCACCCATTTTGCTTGACCGCTGCTGATGAACTGGTCGATGATGCACTGAGCGGTGTTGTTGAAATCTCCAAACTGCGCTTCCCAGATAACCAGGGCATTGGGATTCGTCATTGAGTATCCCAATTCAAATCCTGAAAACGCACGCATGGAGAAAAATTAATTTTCTAGAGCTTAAAAATTTTCTTTATTAGTAGTACATGTAGTGTAAATTACCAAGAACTCCGTATTCCGACAAGGAACTGTTGCAAACCGTGTAGGGAGCCTGATCAGGGTAGAGATAGCAGAGCTGTCGGTACGTTGCTTTGTCGACAGTTTGATGGTGCAAAACGTGATGTCTGTGAGAGAACGTTCCTCTCTCGACATCCTGACCCGACAACCTCACGTGGATACCCTCCTTAAGTAGCGAGCCAAAGGCCATAGCCTCTCCGAGGGCCCAATCGATCTGTCTCGACTCGACCATTTCCATTCGAGCCTTCAGAATACGTTCGATACCTTTGTGGACCACGAATTCAGCTGCGTTGGGGGGAGGAGACGAGAATCTCTTTCCAATGTGAACGAGCGTGTCCTCTTTGATACCCGTTGGCGACGATTTGAGCGGGTCTTTGCCTTCGAAGAAACCGGACCACGGGGAGTCAAGCCAGTCCTTGTATTTGATGTGAGTTTCTTGTTTAGCGTTGCTGTAAGCTTCCTCGCAGATTTTATCGTACTTGTCGTGGACTGCCTGAGATTTAAATACAATAATTCTATTGGGTCCTTAAGATTAAGCTAAAGTAATTCAATATTTCATTAAATTCAAGCGAACCTTGACTTCCTCTTGCGTGACGACACCCTCGTCAACAAGCTTCTTAGAGTACAGTTCAATGGCAGGTGGAGTCTTCTTGATTTTCCGGTACATAAGAGGCTGCGTGAACATGGGCTCGTCGATCTCGTTGTGGCCGTTCCGCCTGTAGGACACGATGTCGATGACGACGTCCTTGTGGAACGTCGATCTCCATTCGGCGGCGACCTTGCACACGTGCATCACGGCTTCCGGATCGTCAGAGTTCACGTGGAAAATAGGAGCATTGACCACGCGAGCAACATCTGCGAAACAATAATAAAAAATATTATAGATAAATCAGTAATACCGCTAGTTCGATTGCTTCGTAAATCAAATTCAGGATGTGCAATGCTGTAAAATAAAAAATTGTAGGGCTTACCTGTACAGTATGGTGACGATCGCGAATGTCTTGGATCTGTCGTGAAACCGATCTGATTGTTGACGACAATGTGGATAGTGCCGTGAGTCGTG
This sequence comes from Gastracanthus pulcherrimus, assembly GCA_949152435.1. Taxonomy (NCBI): domain Eukaryota; kingdom Metazoa; phylum Arthropoda; class Insecta; order Hymenoptera; family Pteromalidae; genus Gastracanthus; species Gastracanthus pulcherrimus. The sequence goes on along the minus strand of OX424576.1, from coordinate 2,935,454 downwards.
TAATCCGGCAAATCGGACAAGTGCATCGTCTCGAAGACGACGCCTTGGCCGCTGAAGGCAGCGTCACCGTGCAGAAGAATAGACATGACCTAGCAAAGACAACGGCAATCAATAAATATTATTCAAAACGCCAATGACTATAAGATATTTGAAATTAATTACCTTTTTGCCTTCTCCGTCTCCGCGGTAGAATTGTTCCGCACGGGTCTTGCCTTGGACTACAGGATCGACGGCCTCCAAGTGCGACGGATTAGCCACGACGGCCAAACGGATGTTCTTGTTCGTCACGCGGTTCAAACGCTCAATGTACGTGCCCAAATGGTATTTCACGTCACCAGATCCCTGTCGGGTCATCAAAAAATTGCGTAAATATGCTTGAAAAGTAATTTCCAAATTCGCATTCGAAGAAAAGAGAGAGACTTACGTCGTCGGCGGCTTCGAGTGCAGCAAATTGGGTGAATATCTGGTTCAGGGGTTTGCGGCACACGTTGGCCAAGACGTTGAGACGACCTCTGTGCGGCATTCCCATGACGATGGACTCGACACCCAGCTCCGTTGACTTGTCGATGATCTGCTTCATTGCCGGGATCAGAATTTCACAGCCCTCCAGACCGAATCTCTTCTCGGACGACCATTTACGCGCCAAGAATGCCTCGAACCTTAAAAATACGAATATTAGTGCGGGTAATGGATACACAAATAAAGTACGTTTTTGATTCTCGGCCTAAGGTAAATGTACCAATACTCGAATGCTTAAGCCCTCTTATCGGATACGTGATTATTGTCCCGCATATTTTTTAATAAAAGAAATATTCGTAATATTAATTATAAAAATCATTTCACCCTTTCATTCCTGAATTATTTTCTAAGCCTCGGATTTTGGCTATGAAAAATCTATTATAGAAAAAATAATCCCTTCAAAAAATGTTTTCTACTGGATGAAATATGTTCTTTGGACGTGCTATAATGCAACTATACATAAAAGTTCTATATATATTACATAGGAACCTCATACAATGGGAATGAAAGGGTTAATCGATCATTATTATATAGATTTATACGTGTTCGATCATCGGCACGCTTACCTTACATGTAAACAAAATTAAAAACAATGGGGCTTAATTACATGGTAGCCCGAGACAGTCGAGCGAGGATCAAACGCTTCTCGTCGTGGTCGATCTCCATGACTCCGGGTGTTTCCATCTTCTGGCGGATCCAGTTGCACTGCTCCAGCGAGTTGATGAACATGAACTCGACTCCGATGTGCCGACAGTAGGTCGTCTCCAGCCTCTTCAGGATCTCCCGCAGAGGCAGAGATTTATCTTTGCCTCCGATGAAGGTGGTAGACGGCAACTTGAATACCCGATCCATGTCCGCCTCCTCTGTTTCGGTTATTACGGGAAAATATTACGATATATCGAATGAAAGAAGATTAACAATGTATTCGTTGTTTTCTTTTTAAAGTTTATCGTAGAATGTTGTTCAGTATTTATTTTACAACGGACCTACCCGCCGTGCATTGCATAAAAGTAAAACTTGAATGCACGAGCAGATTTACTAATTATAAGTGTTTGTTTATTATTTTCTTGGGAACTGATACTGAAAATGATAGTTTTCTAGATGTCAAGAAAAAATTGATGAAAATAGAAAGTGATATGTTTTGTAAATGATTTTGATAGATTATAAGTTAGTTTTACATAATTTTTAGAAAATTATTTATAAATACCTAAAGTGTATTTTAAAGAATATTTATAATTAAACTTATGTTATTTCTGTGACCCTTTTTCGTTACATGTAACTACCGCATGCATTCAACTTTACATTACAGGTGTAGATCCTAAAAGAGCACATCACTCAGTTTGTATAAAAAAAAAAAAAATGAAGATACATAACTCGAAACTCTCATAACATGTGAAGAGAAGCAGAATAAAACTCAAAAAATAGCACATAAAATGTATATGGTATTGGAATACGTAATGGTGTTCTGCGTGTAATAATAACGCGTTATTATTTTTTTTACTTTTTTTAATAAAAGCAGCACAACTAAACACCTTAAGCATGTTAGCACAAAAAGAATAAAGAAAAATAACAAAAATTCATCAAATGGTGCATTGTTACGTAAAAGAAAATAAATTCTCTTACTGTTCGTCGTAATAAAAATTATATATATACGCACACGAGTTCATTGTATACCATGACACAAAGTCTTACGAAAGTTCTAAGAAGATTCTCGAAGAAACAGTTTATTATCCAAGTACAAAAAGAGTCAAAGATTACCCAAGCACCCGCTATACCAGCTAGAATAAAACAAAAATTGAACGGTAGACACAGTCAATCCTTAAGTGCTCGCCCGAAATACGAAGCATGGAATTTTTGCAAGTATATTATTAGAAGGACCCGCACCTCGGCGGTCTGAAAATACGTTAAATTTTGGATTTGATTACATACTACATACTTTTTGTAAGAGCGGCTACTCGATTTCGGAGGTCTTGAGCGTAAGTCGTACGAGGATTCTTTCCTGTGGACATTAATCAATCTCAAGCTAAAAAAATATTTAGACTACCGATTGTTCGTAAGACAAATTATACTGTTACTTTTTATTGACTTTAGTTTTCATGTTGCATTTGACATCGGTACACGGAATTACAATAATTAGCATATATTGTTAGCAGATAAATAGCGCACTATTTAAAATAAAGTATTGAGATTAAATTTGCATTAAATTGATATTAGCTGCTTAATGTGAAAAATCAAGGATAAATTAAGTGCGAATAAAAAGAAGAGATGATGAAGTGTCGATTACTAATTGATAAAATGAAAGAAAATAAACGTGCTTTGATAATAACACATGGTAATCTTTCGTTAACTTGAGGATAAAAATTTGATTTGTTCAGATTATATAACTGCATTACCATACTAACTTCTAAGTAAAAGTTCTTTATAAAATTGAATAAAATGATCATCAATACAAAAGTGGCATTGATAAGTAAAATAAAAATGATTCATTCTCAAGTAACGAGAGAAATCCATAGATCCAGATATAAATCATAATCGATATGCTAAATCGGAATACAAATTATAGTTTCTACTCCCTTTATTCGATAAGTAGTAATAGAACTAACGCCCGCTAGATCATTTTGTTTGTCTTTTCCTTACAGAAAAATTAATTACGCTCTATTGTTCAGCTTACCAAATGAGTAATAATTATAGAGCAACTCTTGCGGATGCCGGTCATCGAGATCAGCGCTGTTGATGCCCAGTGGGTCCAATTTAGCGATATGATGACCACGAATCTGTCGATTGGAAGGCCGAGTTTTTTACCGGCAATAAACATTGCTTAGCTCTTAGAGACACTTTAAATTGCTTTAAATAACACTTATATAAATTTAAACATTTTTGTATAGCGATACTCTGAACGGTGTGACGTCCACATTTGCATATATCGTGACTTAATGGTGCCGCTTATAAGTCGGCACTTTTACTACGTATGCATTGGAAGTATTTTTACTTTTGTGGAAATACACCGTCAAATGTTCGCTAATTACATTAAATTATGTAACATAAATTCAGCGGTTCTCTTCGTAATCGTCATATTGAGTTTGATAATTTGATTTTAGAATAAAAGTCATGTTTATTAAGCACCTAACACCTCCCAAACAATAAATAAATAAATCGGTAATGAGAAAGCAAATTAAACAAAAATCAAATGTGTGCTGTTATCATTCATGCAAACGCTAAGTCGTGCAAGATTAGTGTAAATGGTGAATAGAAAAATTAAAGCAAAAAAGCGTCATCAGAAACATTCCAAACGTGTGTCTTACCTCCATGCTTTTGTATTTTGGGTCATAGATAGATATCTTTATTATAGAAGTGACAAACCAATTAATTACGATTGAAGTTTTGATAAAATTTAATTGCATAGAGGAAAAACTAAAATAAAAAAAATAAATATATTCCTACAATTTGGTTTTGAATTTGAACATATATTTATTTGAATTGTAGTTTTGATTTTATTATTTATATCACTTCTATAATTTAATTGAAATTTAAAATTATACATATTTACTGAAAAAACATTCACTAACAATTATAGAAAAATTTTCAGTATCAGCTAAATCAACTGTAAGAATGCTGATTTTAATTTGTATTATGATGCATTAAGCAATGAAACACCGAAATACAACATTTAAAATAAATAATATTTTTGTTTATAAAACCAACGAAGAAGTTTGTGTAAATGTAAATAATGCATGTGAAGGTGCGAAAAAATTTTAAGGTTGAGCACACAGAAAACTCATACAGAGATTGGATATAGAATTACCCTAGTGATGAAAATGATAATGATAATGGATAGTTTGATGATACCATGGAAAAGGAAATTTCAGCACCTTCACTGCTTAGAAAATTTGGATGAATGATTTCTGTTTATGAAAATGAACTCGATCGAAGCCTTACCAAGCATATACTGTCGTAGAACTTGTTCCGGAGACCCTTTGCGAGCCGCGTAATGTGTGTGTACCAAGTCGGTTCGCATGATACCCAATGGATCCAAATCGGCAACTAAGTGACCTCGAGCCTATATGTGAACGAACAATACCCACAAGAATTCCCACAAATCAATAATTGTTCTTTTTAACTGACTGTAAAGGGGATACAATGAGAGGATCTAATTAATTAATAACACACTGATAATCTATGTCTATTATCCCCTCAAAAATAAGTACTACAGAAAATTGGGAAAAAGAGTAAAAAGGTAGTTTTCACCATTGGAGGGTATATCTTCAAATCTACACATGTAGTGCCTATAATGTAAAAATTATGATTTATGATATTATTGTATAGTTATAAATAACTGATTTTATAAAATCTTCCCATAAATTTTCTTCAACAACTATTATTTCAAAATTATTTAATTCCAGTCCAAAGTATCCAAATAAAATGATAAAAACCCTTGAACAATGAATGATACATATACATGTCCGAATTATAATTCCATGCAAAACAGTTGATTATAAGATTTCCCTAGACAGTAAAACACATGTATGTTTGCATAATTATTGAACTCATGCTGCTTGTATGGCAGAACCGGCAGAAGGTATAATGTCAATGAGCATTTAGGCCTATTTCAAACAAAGCAAAATATTTTTTAACGTGCCTTTAACATAAATAAATTGTGGAACAAATCTGTCACCTCAATTATAAAAAAAAATGTAAACTAAACAATAATAGGTATTTTAACTACTGTTTAAAATGTTTGCAAAAATTAGGAATATTAAAAATAATGAAAATTAAAATTAGTGGGAGGTGCTGAGTGTGGTTGAGCTGTTAACGTTTCACTCTTGCTCCAGTAGTCTGAAAATTGGTTTGGCATTTGTTAAATTACAATTGCTAATTGATTATTGTTGTCTGCCTGTGAAATGATTGAGGTCTCAGATTTAGTAACAAGTAACAGTTTAAATCGACCTTGTTTGGATTCAAATGTAATTTTCCAGTAAGCATATAAAGTTTTTACCAACAGCCACGATACTGTAGTCTATCGTATATTAGTCTCTGTTTGTAAAATTTCTCTCAAAACTTTCTTACCTGGTAAGACCGAATGATAGCTTGCACTGCAAGATGATCATCAATAATTTTTTCATTTAAAGGAGCTTGACCAATTTGCGATCCACCACCCAGTGGTAATAGGGCACCAAGGGGAACTTGATTATAGCTTGGAGCAAGCGATGGTGGAGCCTGATAAGCCGTACCAGGTGCAGCTCCAGCTGTGCTGTTGCGGAAGAAGGAATCCCACGACTTGCGAAAAATGACCGTAATTTATAATTGTATTGTTTCTTGTTTCGCTAAATAAAAAATACTTAATTGATGTAATGATACATACAATGTGCACACTGCTGTGATCTTGTAGCCATGCATTGTACATTTCTTCAACATAAGAGCTGGTACTTCCATTGAGGAAAGGTTCTGTAGCAGCACGGCTGTTGTGTCGGCGTAAAGGCTCCGATACCATTACTTGACTAGTTCTAGTCAAGGGGTCACTTCTTACTAACCATGATGCAAATTTCTTAGCCCCACAGACCCTTGGAGCCAGAGGGGTCAGCGCATTAAACACCACCCGAGCCTTATACATTTTGACCTGTAAACATTGAAAGTATGTTAAATAAAAATACATACGGTTTAACTATTTCAGAAATTGTAATAAAATTAATATTAGCGCGGAGAAAAAAAAGTATTATTATATACAATAACGTTATGTAAGGAGTAACATGACATTGGATTACTAAAATAATGGCAGCAGTTTGTTTTCTGAAGGTAAAACTTATTAATTTGAATGTTCTGTGTGCAAGAGCTACCACTTTTAAAGTAATAAAGTGTCTATTTAATGAGTCAGTCTTATCTCCAGTAGACAATATTTTATCAATGTCCTCATTCAACCAATTAAGTGTTAGACTTTGTTTGAATGACGAAGAGATTGTTTAAAAGAATGTAAACGTTATACAAGACTTTTTTATAAGATTTGAAAATCATATCTTGAAATGATTACTTATAATCAGTTTGCAGAATATATTCTACACTTGGCATTTAAAATAAAAATTTGAATAAGTATTTTTAATACAGCACTATACTCTGGTTGCCCCTCTAATACGTATTAATGAATGCAAACTTTATATACAACTGTTGACATATAGTAATTTTAACATATGTACACATTTTTTAGACAAACGCCCAGGTTACGAAATTTGTAGAAACTTTTTTGTAACATTGTGCAAAGTTATGCAATGTGCCAATTTTTAAAATAAACATATGTCGAAAGAGATCAGGCTGACTAATCATCCAAAAAACAGTAGCTAAGTCAGTTGATCCATTTAGCAATACCGCAGGGACAATAAACATGGGAATGCACACTATATTGTGATTTCCTTAAGCTATGCAGATCAACTTTACTCCAGTGCAAATGCTGTCAATCCCCTTATCATAAACAGGAAAACAAAGTGATTTACAGTAGCCGCGACTCGGAACGACGTGTCGCAATGCACGAGGAAAAACCCGCGAGCGATTCTTATAGGTATGTCTCATGCAGTTACTGGCTCCCGCTGAATAGGAGCAAAAAGTCCAGGCGCGAAAAAGAATATATCCCTTACGATCTTAAAAGCGAGCTCGCGGAGAAAGACTGCTATAAAGAGAGGCTCGTGACACACTTACGTTGCCGGAGATAAAAGTTCTAGTTAAATGTCAATGTCATGTGACGTGCACAGGGCACACACACGCGCACACCATAAGCCCCCGCGCTGCGAAAGAGGCGAGAAGAGAAGAGAAGAGCGAGAGAGCGAGAGAGAGGGGAACCGCGAGCGAAAGGCGGCTGCTGGGCCGCGCAGAAAACGTGGCTAGCGCGCGCGACCACTACGGACTGCAGCCAAGCAGCAGCCAAAAAAGCAGATCTCGAGCCTCCTGGCAAACCTACGTACTTTATATATATACGTATCGACGAGCAGTCGTGGGTGTGTACGCCGAGGGCAGACACAGCACAGCTGCTTGTTTACACTCGGGGTATATAACCGCGGAGGGTGTGTTTGCCAGAGCTGGAAGCGTCTATAGAGGAAAGTTTTTCACGCCCGTCCGCCCGCTCGCGCGCTCCAAATATACGCGCAGGCTCTACTCGGCAAAGAGCGAGAGCGAGAGAGAGAGAGAGAGACGGAGAAAAAAGACGTCGTCGGAGCTGCTGCTGCCGACAAAAATATATGCTATATATCTAAAATACCTTACGCGCGCGCGAGCCTCGAGAAACGCGTTACACAACGCGGGTGTTCTTTATATAGGCGCGAGAAAATAAAGAGAGAGAGAGAGAGAGAGAGAGAGAGAGAGAGAGAGAGAGATGGGTGCAGCAGGGGTCACGACGAGCAGCAGCAGAAGACCGGCGCAATAAGCGAAAAAATAGGTTATGCGTTGAGTCAATGACGCGCGCGCCCTTACAGCCGCCGCGAGAGAGCCCACCTGATGTTGCGCGCGCGTGTGCGTGCGTGTGTGTGCCCGTCCGTCTGCTCCGCGGCAGCAGCCCTACTCCTCCCGTCCACGCGCGATCGGAACTCCAGTCGCGATCGTCGGGGGGATTTCGCGAGTACTCGGTGTATATATGCGCGACAGGAGAGACCCGCGCGCGAGCCTGCGCCGCTTACCTTGTGCAACGATTTTTACGTAACTCGGAAAAGGACGGGCGATCGTGCGTGTCCTCGAGGATCACGGGGGCACGGCGCTCGGCGTGCGGGAAGTAGGCCGGATTCTCGCCTTGCGAGGGAAGGAGAAATTGGAACGAGAGGCGTGACGCAGGGGGATGCGAGCGGCGAGAAGCGGAGAGGATCGCGAGTGCGTACCTGCTGATGTTACCGAAACGACGATGACAGGCCGTCCACCATTTGCAGCACGCAGGTGACGACTCCGGCGGCAGCGACGACGGAGGACCCCGGGCACGCACGACGACGACGGCGCGGGAACGGTGGGGAACTAGGGGAGGGGGGAGACACAGCGCCATCGAGCGGTGGAGAGTCGTAGATTGCTTCTGCGAATTTGCGGGCTCGGTCGGTATCGTTTGCGGTCATTTTATATTATACGCATCGACCTTCTTTTTTCACGATGTCGTTGTGTACAACAGTTTCTTTTTATCTTGGCAAGGATCTAGATACAAACCTATTCAGAAAGAAAGTATTTTAATTAGAAAAATGTATGTGCAGCATACATCAGCAAAGTAAAGGTAGGGAGGTATAAATTAAAACTGCTAAAATTTTACAACTATTAAATTTATGTTCACTCGAAGTGGGAAATTTTTGAAATACTACAATTTCATTGGGTCTCACTGGATCGAAAGCACGTTTTCGATAAGCTCATTGGAGGACTTCAACCGCATACGACCAGAAATTAAATGTTTATAGTCATAAGTATTTAGTTACATATTTTATCTAGATAACACTTATCTACAAAAGTTATATTATATTTATTTACAACAATGTTTAAAGGGATTTTAAAATTTATATTCGTCTAGCAAATATTTTTAAAGTCTTGTAAATACTTTTGTAAAATAGGTAATTAATTATCTTCGTCTGTTTTTAAGGGAACGTGAAAATGACTCTTTATCCTACCAGTTGAATTTTCCAAACGTCGTAAAATTTTTTTATAAAAATCTACCTTACCAGCTTTTATATATTTAAATTTTTGCGTTTCGATAAACTATTTTTAAAAAATCTTTTTGAAAATTGCTCAATGTACAGGTGATTCTGACCATAGCGAACAATTTGAGTTTCCATTCCTTATATGCACAATATACGCAACTGACTCAAAATGCATTTGCGGAAAAAAAGTAAATTTGCGGGAAAAAGTATACTGTTAGTATACGTTTAGTATAGGAGAAACCGAGCCTACTTTGTGTAAGGGGCAATCTCATAAAATTCAAATATGTATCTTTGAACTAGGTGAACTAAAAACGTCCTTAAAGCATTTTGCTCATTAACTGATTATGACCTCTGACTATATACTTAAATAATTATAAATGTAAGTAGATAAACGTACCTATATACAACTTCGTCGATCAACAAAACAAAACAAAATGTACATAAAAACTGTCAACTTCAGCAACTCCCGGTCGCGCGTAAGTTTATATTTTTGGTTTTCTTTGGTTTATAGCAGTTATGATAACTATTTATAGAAAATTCACTCTTATTGTTGCCTAATATAGTTGGAAACTGTCGCTGCGACGCGAATAAAAATTATGAAGTTTTATCGATGATAAATCATTGCGTATTTCAACATGGAATCAAACGATATTGCAATTAAAACAAAACTTGCATCAGGTAAACATAAGGTTACTTAATCAGACTTTGTGCAGACAAAAAAAATTATAATAATAATAATAATTATAATATCAATCGATTTAAGCCATTCATCAACTATCGGACGGTATCATTGAAAATCAAGCCTCGTATCAAGAATCACTCACTTGTGCAAGTAAACCAAACATTCAGCTGCTAGGTGATGAAATTTACTTAAGCCGCTTTTAAAAACTTACTCTTTATTATTCTGAAAGCTATTGATATTTATAGTTTTTCATTATTCGTTTATATCCAGAACTAGCAGATAACATTCAGGCCGCGGAATCTAATTATAATAATATCAAAGAACAATGGGATTACATGAAATCGCGGCATCGCGCTGAAATTCACAATCAACATAAGAGTGAACTTCTTCAAGAATCCATTTCATCGTTCGGCAGTTTAAGAATTGACGTACCTGAAGATCCGATTAAAAGGGATGAAAGGGATCAAGATGCAGAAAATAATGACGAGTGCTGCAACGCTCAAGAGGAAAGTACGTTGGACGACGTTCGGGCGCAAAATCAGGTTCAAGTTGTTTTAACACCGAGATCGCAAAATAGCGATTCACAAAATCACGAAAAAATCGTTCCGAATCTTGACATTCGAGTTGGTGAAAGTTTAGAAAGCATCAAGACCAATAAGCGTCCAAAAAAAATTTACAAATCGAAAAAGAAGGCTCATGTCAGTAGGGTGAACGAGGATATGTTGAAAACTTCGTTAATTTACACTTCAGGTACGTCAAAGAGGAAAAAAATTTATGGGCGTTTAAGAAATTCTAATTCAAAAAGTACCATAGCCACTAGAGAGACAAATGTTTCGGATAAAAAAGGAGATCGAAGAAAATTTAAAAGACAAAGAAGTAATAACTATTATTTTTAATTTTAATAAAAATTCTGAATGAATAAGTATTTTGAAGCCTATATACATATATATATTTTTTGTTCAGGTCTCGATGGGCTTTCAATGTTTCAAACACCACAGTTTCGAAAACGCACGATCCCTTTTAAAACGCGCGAATGCAAACCACTAAAGTCAAAAGATTTCGTCGAAATTTATCACAATCACAATGCAACTCTGAAAAGTGGAAGTCTCTCAGTTGTTTCTAGCAGGCAATCGAAAACTAGACCCGCGACCAATCCTCAAATTCGTAAAGAAAGAAGTCGGGCGGTCGGTGATAATACAAATAATAAAAATGATATTCCAGTTATCGATCAATACATTGAAAACATCACGCGATTGGACTCAGAGTAGGAAGAATAATGTTCCTTGCAAAATTGTAATATAGATTAATTTGTATCCACAATTCCTTACAAATACAATTTAATCTAGGCGTACTAATCTACAAGAAAACATTGAAAACTTTCACAAGAAAGATGATCATAGCCAAGTACACGAGGAACGCATGAAAAATTGTTCGTCAGATTTCTATGATCCATTCTGTCAACGAAATTATGAAATGCCTACAACGGCTTCAAAAATGAAACGAGTTCATCGACCGTATTATCATAGCTTCAATATTCGTAATATTCCTTTCATTGTTGGAACGTCGATTAGTCCTAGTCACAATCTTGGACTTAACATTCAACAGGTTTTTGAAATATGTTAAAAATTAATTAAATACACAAAAAAAAGCATACAAATGTAGATAATCGAGTTTAAAAAGAAAAAAACATTTTCAAAAATCATAAGAAAATCGTCATTTTGTACTTCCAGGTTTTAAGTATTATTAAAGTAAGACAACCTACGATACCTGGAATTAGTTCTTTGCTGATACGGAAAGTCAGCAAAGGCATGAGGCCAGTTTCAACGCTTTTTGAAGAAATAAACAACGAGTTCGCAAGGTCGTGCCGAAACCTCAATTATCCCGATGCCAGTCGTGGCGAAAGGAGCAAATTAAGGTTCAATCAAGATATGGGTTCTTTCTCATGCGAACATTTGCGAGGCAGTAATATGACTTCATCAATAACGCATCAAGCCACGTTTAAACAGAATTTTACGTGTGAGCCATTATACGAAGAAGACGAGGTATGTTTTAGTATTTTTAAATTACTGTTAGGTACATACACGATGCTTCTTACCAATATATTTATTTAACGCGACAGATAATACTAAATAACATTTTGCAGTAAATCTAGTTTTGAGTAACAAATTTAATGTCTAAAATTGTTTATAGTTGTTATGAATTACATAAACTCGTTACGAATATTCCTAATAGCGTAATGAGAAAATGATAAGCTGTCAGCTTGACAGTTGTTAATAAATCTTAGAAATTTACGACTTTTTCATTTTTTAACTCGAAACATTTTTCTTAAAACTAAAAAATTATAATAATTGCAATCTTATTAACACGTTAAGGACGTATGGTCTATTTTTGTATCATAAGATTTTAATAATTTTCGAAGATTTCTGTGATATGTGATATGTGCGAAATTTTTTAAACTTAATCTATAGATCAGATCTAAGTGGACTATTTCTGCTTTCGTAATTGGGATCTAAGTCATTTCTGATTGCACAGAAATCGAGAGAACTAAAAAAAAAATAAAAAAAGAAATTTATTACAAGAATTGTTAAAAACACATTTCTAAATAATTTCCCAGTTTTTTTTCAATTTTTTGAGGGTCTGGCCCTTAACGGGTTTAACACAAATACGGACTAATTTCGTGGTTCTCCAGGAGTCGCGCTCTACGTGTTCCGAGTTTCGCGTCAAAAGTCAAATCATGCGGGAAAAACAATCCTGTTACGAGGCGCCCGTAGGCTTGGACAACTTTACAAACAAATCCGCTGGCTCTCGGCAACGAACTCAGGAGTACCCCAGAAAAGTGAGTGCGGCTGCCAGAATTCTTCGTGTCAATGGCCAATTTAAATCTAGCATTGACCGGTGTGTATCTCGTTCGTTACAGCACGGCCAGGAATCATCCGAAGATGACGTTAGAGATTCAATGACCGGAAATAAATCGAATTACCAGAGTAATAATAAGGAAATGTCGGAGGTTTTCACGAGACTTTACGAACAATTCAACAAGATGATAATGTACGGCCTTGTTTTCTGAATCTATTTAAGAGAAACAGTTGGAAACTAAAAAATTACACTTAAAAGAATAATATAACTGTTTGTTATTGTTGTGCATAGGCAACAAGATAAATTAAAGGCGCAATCGGAGAAACACAAGGATAAGTCATTGGCAAAAGAAGTTTCCGAAATGGAAGTAGCAATAAGAGAGAAAGAGAAGGAGATTACAGCAGTAGTGAATCTTTACAAAGAGGTATTGCTTTACAAAGAGGTTTTTGTTATGCAATACGCATAACAAAAATTTATGATTCACTTTTCCAAGATTCATGAGAAATTGCTGTGTACGCAGAAACGATCGACTCTGACAATTCATACAGATTCTTATCTATATTTATGCTTACTCTTCTTTTCATTTGTTCGAAAACGAAGGTCACAGCAAGGGCGTCTGACCAAACTCGGCGTTACTACTTTCGCTCGTCCCACTCTCTCAGCGCATAGAACAAAAAAAGAACCCGTTTTCAGGTCGATCGTTTCTAAAGACTCAGCGCGCGCAGCGAAAACCCTTCCAACGATCACAAATCACCGGCCCCGCGAGCGACTTTCTCTGACATTGCTTATGTACGCGCAGGTGATGTCGCTGAAGCAGCAGATGAAGCACCTGCACGAGCGCAACAGCTTCGTCTGCATCTCCGCGGAGGATCCGGCCATGAATCGGGCGGCGAGGTCGCGATCTCGCACCGCCGAGTCCCTCGGCTGCGAGTCGCGCTCCAGGTGCAACGTCACCGGCGTCCACCGAACCTCGTCGAACGCGCTCAAGCTCGCCGGACTCCTCAGGCAGATTCAAGCCTTTCAAAGGCAGCTCGCGCTGGCTTGAGTTGAGCTCAGAAGGCGTTTTTCTCTTACTCTTGTACCAAATGATAGGTGTACTGTGTTCAGTTTTGTAACGTTTGTTTCGTCGAGTCGGTGACTTTGGTTTTGTACGTGGTGTTCTTGTCGTTGGCAGTTTTTTTACGTTTGGCTAAAAGTCGAAGTTAAACGAGACTAATAAATTTGGTGATAAATAGAAAGAATTTACAATGTATTGTCGTTTTGGCGAGGTGTCTTTTGGGACAAGAATTTATTGAAGCCGAATTATCTGATCATCAATAATAACTTTATTTATATTTATATTTATATTTGTTTATATATATATATATATATATATATATATATATATATATATATATATATATATATATATATATATATATATATATATTTATTCTGACGTGCTACTTGGTATAATGCAAATATGCAACTATTTTTCGTTGCTATGCTGCTGTATCTTTTATGGCTGTTGCAAATATACGCTCTTACACTTACACATGTATTGTAATATCAATTTACATACACGGTTAATTAGCGCATAAAACGTCAAGGTTTGTATGCTGTTTTGTTTTTTTCAATACAAGATATAGTTATTCAAACGTATTAATTTGAATACACTGCCGCTTGCCTGCAACATATATATTTGAACAGAGACCAGCGCTGTAACTATTATTTTGCCGGTTGTTAATTGCGTTATTTAATAAAAGCATTATTAATGTTTTTCTTGACGCTGACAAAAATCCCGATTGTGGCACTTTATTCGTGCCAGAAGACACTGATCGCTTAAAATGTTTACTGAAAATGTATATGTAACGCCTAGATATGTCGTTGTAACAATACCATGGTTTTGTTGCTTTTTATTTAATCGTGAGCGATTTTCAGAATTTCCATAGTTCGTTTTTATTATCAGTTTTGTAAAGGTTTTGTAAAAAAGAAAGAAAAAACACGTTTGTCTTGTTATTCACTTTGGGCAATGGCAAAGTTCTTTTTTACTTTTGGCATAACAGCTACAAATGATTTTAAGCAAATTTAATTACAAAATACGTACTTACAACTACGGACGACATTTCAAAAAGAAATTTTATACTCAAACATTCCTTTTGTTATTCATACAAAAGGATTACAACAATGTAACTTAAAATCATTAAAACACTTTCGTAACGAAAATATAAGGATTAATCTCTGCGAGAAATGCAATTCCTACATTTAAAGCTATCTCTTCGGCAATCATCTAGTTAAATTCAGCCATTCACAGACAAACATTCTTTCTCTCTCTTTTTTTGAATTCAGTAATTCTCTTATATCACAGACTAAAAATGCTTTGGTCTACAAAAATCATTTCATACCGTAATTTTGTTATTCATTAAGTAAATTGTAGTGAAGCGCCCTCAGATGAATCGTTATTGCTAAACACATTAAGTGTGCACACATTAGAAAATTTTTCCGTTTTTAGTCACAGTTAAAAAATTTTGTTAAAAAATATAGGAGACGTGATATTAAAATAAACGTTAAAAAGATAGTTCTCACGAACAATACGAATAGGCATCAAACCTTAACTCTCGGCGCATTCGCAATATTGAGTATATTAACCCACAAGTCATTAATTTCTGCAACTGCTTATCAACAATACTATACATATAGTAGTTGTCGGCTTTTATGTATAAAATCATGTGTCATAGAACATAAAATTCCTGAACACTTAAATAGTGTTGCTCATTGTCAAATTTTTAATATCTTGTAACAGTCAATAATACTCTCAGATAATTGTAACATGCGATATTTTTGGCTTTGTTATATGCGAGATGCGCGAGTATATTTACAATACAATTATTATAGCATTTTTTTAAAAGTAATTTAACAATGAAAAATTCTGAAGTTAAAGAAAAATATAAAATATTTTTAGAAAAAGAGTTCTAGCAAAATAAACTGCTTTTTATCAACAAAGTAAAAAAAATCGTCTAAAATATCTCCTTACTGTCAATATGCACTACTATTTTGTTAAAAATTTGAAAATTCAATCTTCATTTTAGCAAATGTGGCATCACGACATTTTGATTCATTATTAGGTATAACATTGTATAACTCTGTCAATACATTAGTTGTAAAAGTATAACTTTCAGACTACTCTCGTTTTGTTGAACAACATGGGTGTTACAGGTATAGTAGTTATAAGTATCCTCTAAGTAATTAGGTCCTCTAAAAATGTTTAAATGACTGTGCGCAATATTGCATATATAGATTTAAAGCTTAAAACGCAACATCCTATTGTTTAAATAGCAACCCATTGTAATTCAAACAGCTACAGGTACTTTGTCATCAACAAGCTCAAAAAAATAATAAAACTGAAAAATTATAAAAATGACATTAAGAACGTTCTTACATTAACAGTCTAAAAAATTAAAGTCATTAATAATTTGATAATCATACCGCGGATCAAAGTTTTAAGATACATATTCATTCCATGGGTTAGAGCTTAAATAATTTCTCAAGCACTCTTTGCTAGCAAGGCGCTAATCAATCTAAGTTTCGCTTTTGTTTGTTTGTAAGAATCGTAGATCATATTGACACGGGGCCCACGATCCGAGCGTTGCATTCGTCTTCCAGCTCGAGCTTCAAATTGCATTTCCAATTCCTTCAATGCTCTTCGGAGTCGCTTTTTCTCCTCCTTTGTAACTCGCTGTTGTTGTAGCAGTTCATCCCTTAAAAACAATTATTTTATTTCATTATACACATTAAAATTTATTTTTCATTTTACTGAACAGAAGCTTGCATTATTAACTTAACGTACTTTGGAAGAGAATGTAGACTTTCAACGACTCCGCGGCTGCCGTCGCTACTGCTATGCTGACTGTCGCTATCAGTTGGTATTTCTTCCATTGAGTCAATACAATCCAAAATTCCTCGATGAGACATGTCTGGCTCACTAGCTCGACGATCGCAATCGATTGGAGTTCCAGATGCTGATGTAAAATCCATGGCTTCGTGTTCCAAAATTGTAGCAAGTTCTGACATGCTGTCCGTAAATCGATTCTGTAAAAATATTAGAAAAGAAAAATTATTTCAAAAGCCCTTTAATAAAACTTATAATAATACCCTTTTTAAATAAATAATTTCTTACCGCGCCTGCCCTTATCAGTTGTCGTTTCAGCGTCCGATATTTATCATACAATGGTCGAACAATCGACCTGTCTTCCTTCGACACGGGTCGTCCAAAGGTATTTTCAATGTGCAGCAGTCCCTTTTGCACAGCAGTCTTCTCATCCAAAAGTTGCTCATACGTAAGGTCTTCCATGTTTTCCGGTCTGTTGTATTTGAATCTTTTGTCCGCGAGTTTACGGTCTATCTCTTTCACCATTTCCGACATGGTCGTCGCTCTGAGCTTGTCTTCGCCGTTGTTGTTGTTATTGGCACTGACGCCATCATCGCGACCCAATTTGGGACCACTTAACAAGGTGCCAACAAAACCTTCCTTCAATATCTTATGCTCTTTACGTACTTTATTCAGTTCCGAGACTATTCTTTTGATGTCGCGATTGCTCATTTTGTCGGAGTGACTGGGACGGTAACCAAAATTTTCCTCGAATTCGCCCTCGTATCTCTTAATTTTCTTCTTTAAGCTATTAATTTGCTTTATCAAATTCTTCATACCGCATTCCTTTATACTGGCGTTGTTCTCCTGCTCTTCTAATTTGTCCTCCAGATAGAATCTTCGAGGAATAAGAAGCGAATTCCGAGGGGAAACCATAGCTTCCACTCGTTCATTCATTTCCTCATCCTTTACAAAATAATTCAAGTTTAAATTTAAGAGTTGCTAGTTCTAAAGTATGATTACTTACGAAAATTTTAAATACTAACGTTGCTCTGTCGCATTTGGAAACTCCAGTTGGCCAAAGTTGGATTGTTGGCTTCGTCTTGTTCTAGTGCTGGTGGTCTGACAGGAGATGGGGATCTGCTGGGCCCACTGCTCAGCATTTCGAGGAAGCTTTGACCCTGACTGTTACTCTTATTGGAATCGGAACTGATAGTAAATATGACCTCGGAATCTTCGATTTCATTTTCCTGTCAAATTACAATTAGCCATTAAAAATCTGCAATTATCGCTTGAATTTCGATGTAAGAGATAAAAATTACCTTGCTGGAATTCGGATCAAAAGAGCCTCTGTGCAGTTTTCTTCTTCTCACTTGTCGCCGGCCCCTCGGAGTGATGCTTCTGCTGAAACGCTCGCTGTTCCTGAGCCGTTCCGCGTCACAATCGTACTTTTCGGTCGCGAGCACGACGTCGCTCGGTGACTGGATGAGCGACGTCTTGGATGACACTGGTGAAACGTTGGTCATCTCGTGCAGCGGCAAACTGCCATGTCTCTGCAAGTGGATTAATTTTTTTTTCGTATCATACAAATGTATTAATCCTATCTACCGTCGTGGTAGCTGACAGACACCACTTGATATAAAATAAATATAACTTTATAAATATTATATTTTAGAGCTTCTTATTTTAATGTAAATTTGAAAAATGTCCTAATGTTCATTATGTAAAATTTTGATACACGAATATTCATTAGATTAATAAATATAAACGACTTTGTTAACAAAAACTAGAAAATTTGATTATAAAAATTTTCAAAAACTGACTTTTTTACTTCAAAAAGTGCTTTTTCTTAAAGATTTGTGTATTTTATGAAGATCAAATACATTATTATTGATTATATTTCATTTGTTGATTATTATAATGAATGTTTTGTTTACGTGCTCACTGTCACGATCGACAGTGATTATACCTAACCTCATCAAACGATTACTCTTTCTCAAGATTAATGTACAATTTTCGGTCAAGAATTATTTGAATTTGTTAATTTGTGTAATCTCTTAATTATAACATTTTTTTTATATAAATAATGTCACATATAATATAATAATTCATAAAAAATCATTTGATATCTATCAGCCACACGACGGTAGTTACGTGGTAAAAATTCCACGACGGTAACTAAAGTTTAATAAATGCAATATCATATTTAACTCTATTTTTTAACCAAATGTTTTCAGAGCGTTCTATAACTTTTAATTAATTATTTATTTTTTATTTTTTTATTTTTCATGAAAAATCATGTGATTCTATAAAACAAGATATTGGCGTCCTTAATTACTTTAAGAAATCTAATTATTTGAACTAATTAAAAACCTTTATAAATTAAAGAATTTCTTGCATTTTTTGGATCGTACATTTTCAATAATGCAGTTGAAAAAATCAATTTACTCGAAAAAAAGGAGATTTGGTCTTTAAGTTCGTCTCGCATTAACTTTTAATATCCAAATAACTTATTGTTCTTTATGAAAAATAAAACATAAGATCTAATAAACAAAGAAAAATAATATCTTTTATCTGTTTACAAATTATCCTAACTGTTATGGTTTTAATGATAATATTCAGCAACGAAAGTCAAAGTGTGTGGAACTTTAAATCTAGGTATAAGAAACCAAGGTATAAGGCACCAAGGGGGATCTCTGCCTTTGAACCTAAAATTTTATCCTTTAATTTTTATATTTCCAGAAAAATCGTACTTACTTTTTATGTTATATTCAAGATATTTGCGCATTCTCAATCAAAATAAATGCGTTTTGAAAGACAAAAATGATGAAATATGAAATTTCATGCAGTTTGATAATAAATTATAGATAATTAATTTTTAATCCATATTTAATTTTTACATTGCCTTTTGGTAATGCGCAATATATTATAATTATTTCAAAAAATTTCGTAACAACCTCGTCGACATAAGACTCATAAATTAGAGACCGTAAATATCTAAAAATTAATATTATTCTGAGGGTTATCCAGGATTCTTCCACTTACATTTTCGGAAATAAAAATGTATATAATAAATTTGTTTTTTTCGGTAAATTTGAAGAAAAGCAAGCTTATGTAATAGTATATTGTGTATCAAGGGATGGAAAGTAGGCGATTACAGCGAGGGCGTTGCAGGCCAAGCCGAGGCAACCTGAGCAGCCCAAGGCGAGCCGAGGGATATCGAGGGCTACCGAGGCAAGGGCTGCAACCAGCACGAGCGTTAATTGCCTTCCGCCCGTGGTGCACACGATACTTTTTGTCCTACCTGGACTGAAAGGATGATTTTTCGTGCATAAATGAAGCGGGCAAAAAGTGAGTTACTTTCCCGCCCTAAAGCGAAAAAGTGCTACTTTGCGCCCTAAGGCGGAAAAGTACCGAACTTGCCACCCTCGGGTGTTATTTTCCGCCAGCTTTATATACACGAAAAAGCATACTTTCGGTGTTGAGACATAAAAAAATCTTTTTTGATTCGTTCAAAATAGGCAGAAACCCCCGTTAAAGAGTTAAAATACGTTTTATAATTAAATGAAACATACATTATAATAAAATGTTATATTTACCAGTCCGTGTCCCATGTCTTTTTGTAATTTCGAAAGAATGTGAAGATGCTTGGCGCTGTTAAAATCCTCGTGGCTACTGACTCGCCTGATAGTATCGGCGGAGTTGCTGCTCGAACTGTCTCCAGCTACCCTTTTGCTGCTCTCCCAAATTTTCTCCTCGCTGTTGCTTCTATACGTCACAAAACGTTCGTGCATTTTCAGAAACGTCCATACAAATAATTTAAAAATAACTGTCTAGATCGAGAAGCAAGGATTTAAAAAAAGTTCATTCTCTAAAAAAAAGTAATGATGTTGAACGTTATGTACATACACTCGCCATCATCCGCATCTGTCCGAACGACGTGACTTGTCTTTCAAATTTAACATATACTCTATATCTATATGTATGTTATATACAGTTATAATTTGCAGGTTAAATTCAAATTCCAATTCACGTTGTACGGGTAGATACGGAGGGTGGCACGTGTACACATGAAATGTCTGACTAAACCCTATCCTTTTTCTACTGTTGCTGTACCTTCTAATAACGCTGTTTCGTTCACCGAAGGGGATCAAATTTTGCAAATTCACACTTTTTTTAACGCACTTTCCGATAACAGGGTGATAAGAAATCTTGCACCTAACGGGCGGAAACAAATTATTCGTTTGCATCCTCCTTCTTCTCTCGCAAATATTCATCAAGCAAACAATAACAGAAAAACCGCGCTGTGAACTTAATAAAGAAAAAAAAAAATAATAATACACGCGATAAAATAATCTTGCATTATTCCAGGTCAGCGGAAACGAAGGTAAACAAGCGGTTTTGATCAAGCGTATAATGCTAAAAGAAAAGGAAGCAAGTATACGAAGAAGCGCATCGGCCGGCCCACCTTATCAGCTTTCTTTCCTGCCCGCAGGAATCGCGGCGGTCCTTCCGCTTCGGCGGCTTGGGTGCGACGATCAGCGTGCCTTTGTCGGTGGGATGGCCGAAATCGTCCTTCGGCTGATCCTTGCAGACCTTGCAGTCGCTCGTGGGAATGACGCCGCCGTTCACCGTCGACTCTTTGACACTGCAACACAACAAGCCGAGAAATCATGGTCAAGGTCGACCGCTTTGATGCCGGCTACTGCCGCGCGACTCTTCTCTCTTTTTTTTATATATATACCCCGCCTACCGTATATACGTATTCTACCTTGATTTATATAGGATACTTTTTTTTATCGGCTCTCCCCCTCGTGCGTGTATCTTCGTATTTTTATTATTTTCTTATGTAATCGCGCTCGGCCGAGCTGTAATTCTTGTTATTCGATGTTTATATCGGTTTATGGATATCTATAAAAGCCAGGATTTATGTCTTTGGCGCGGAGAGCGAGACTTTTGCTTTTTCTTTTATAAAAATAGTTCGTTGTGTCATTAGTGTATACCCAAGAAGACTATAGCTCGGCGCTCCTTTCTTGACGTTGTTGTATCGAAGGAGTAGCATGGGTCGAAGCGCGGGCAACGCAGACTTTGGAAACGAACGCGGTCAGGTAGACGATGCATGATGGAAAATACCGATTATAATGTGTTGCCAAGTGAACGTGTGCCAAAAATGTCATAGAACCGGTTTTATTACTGCGCTCGCTCGCGCGACCGATCGATCGCTTTTTGTTACAAAAAGCCGACACGTGTGCGCGCGCGTGCGCGAAAAATTTCCGCCGCCCCCCCTCCCCCATATAAAACTTTCAGTTTGCGGACGTGAGACAAAAAAGACCCCGACCGAATGGTCTAGCGTGCTTACTTCAAGGTCGACTTAACGCTCAGCTAATCGCGTCGATCGAATATATAACACGTAATTAGGTGCGTATTGTTATTTCTAAGGAGCTGCTGACTTTGCAATAATAACTGTATTGAACCAGATATTTTTTTGTAGACAACTCAACAGTTTTTATGATACTTTTTTTATTTACTATTGCTCGTTGATTCCGTTTTAGCATTTTGCGGCTTCCAGAAAACGTATAATTGTTCACGCGACAATGACTTATTTAGCGTAATGACGTAACATTAGGGAACCTTTAATCGCACTTCTCGAATCCTTACAAAAAACAGAAAAAAACAGACGCGAGACAGCCGGCAAAATTTGCTATGTTTACACGCAATCTCGGCACGTGTGGGACTCTGCTGAAACATAGCGGGCAACGCATCGTCATCGTGATGTGTCGCGAGACGAACTAGCAAACTCATTTGCTCGATTGCCTCTTATAATAGAACAGGACCCATGTGCGTGCACGAGGAACGAGAATTTCATAGGCGCTGTTATTAACGAAATTTCTTTCTGGGAAATGGAGCCTAATGGAATTAATGTTAATATATACCATACACGTGCGTGGCGTCCGATAATGAAAGTGTTTACGCCGTTCGGTGCTGCTGCTGACCCGAGTGACGACGCAGCGCGCTTACACCCCGGAAAGGCGCGGAAAGCCGGCAGCAGCTATAATATATATATATATACTGCAACTCGCTCGCTTGCTATGCTGATTATGGGATGCGAAAACGTCTTGTCGACGTTTGCAGTGTAATCTTCGCGATCATTCTGGAGAGCGCAAGATTTTAAACGTTTTATTGACAGATGATATTCGATTATAAACGCTGCACTCTTTATTG
This sequence comes from Gastracanthus pulcherrimus, assembly GCA_949152435.1. NCBI lineage: Eukaryota > Metazoa > Arthropoda > Insecta > Hymenoptera > Pteromalidae > Gastracanthus > Gastracanthus pulcherrimus. The sequence continues at coordinate 2,912,689 of OX424576.1, read as the reverse complement.
ACCTCAATTATTCACCTTTTTTTAACAATGACACTGTGAATTAGCGAGTTTAGTGTAAACAATATCATTGAGTGTGGAGCGTGCGAATGAACCGGATAATTCCATTTCTGATTAAATCTGATTGTACTTTTTTAATGTACCGTGATTGATTGGGGTTTTCCGTACTCGTGATATTTAATGTAAGTTGCGGTTCCACATTTTATTTGCTGAATTTTTAATTTAACAAATTAAAAGAATAAAATGAAGGACCACGAATTTTGTTTCGTATCAATAGGAGATAAATTATTAACGTTTATGTGTGACATGGATTTAAAAGTAATTCAAATTATCAGTTTAATATTAAAATAAAAAAAAATTTAATAAAACTTTGTATACTTATTACGTCAGCTCTATATTTTTCACATAACTCAAATTAGCAGTGGTCGAACCACAATGCATTACAACCACTGCAAAATGAGATTACCGTAGATTTTCTTTGTAACGGATAATTCATATGACTTTATGCATTGGTAATATTGTTTAAGGTAACGGTCTTCATGACTATGAGTAATAAAACGGACAAAAATTTAAGCGAAAAAATGTTTAAACTTATATGGATAATACGTTGGAAAGAAAACCTACGGCAAACTTATTTTGAAAAAGGAAGCGATGCATCGAAGCTCAACTACTGATAATTTTATTAATATATTTTTAATTATAACGTTTTTTAAAATATTTTTAATCCATCTCACATAAACAATAATAATTTTTCTCGTTTATAAGGGCCCATGCTCTAGGTTTAAGTACCGACCAAAATTTGTCGTTCATTTTCATTCTTTTTAATTGTACGTATTAGAATGAATTCTTCTCTTAGAGATTAAGCACTTTATTTTTAATAGATGAAGGATGGAAAGATTCCAAATGGTTCAAATCAGTTAAAATTTGTGCGAAATGAAAATAAATTGTAGCCTTCATAAGTTTCATTATTATTTTCAATAACTGCATTGGAATGCAATTTCCTCTAATTGATCAATTTATTTATTAAAAATTAAGGATGTTTTGGTCGAATTGATACTAAAATCAACAATTAACGTAAATCCCAATAAATAAAGCGATCTACTAAAGGAAATTGCATTCTAATACGTGGTTTTTAGAAAATAAATGAAATTTTTAAAAGTTAAAATTTTATTTCATTCCTCACAATGTGTAACCGATTCAGACCGTTTTGACATTTTTCCGATCTTCATTTAACGGAAATAAAGTGATCTCTAAGAGAACAACGAACTTGCATTTGATCCCATTTGAGTTTTTCAAAAAGTGAATCAATATACATATAGTTATAAAAAGGTAATATTTATTAAAATGATATATTTTATTACGTAATATTTACAGACTAAACAAAAATTAAAAATTAATGTAAATCATAAATAATTTTACACTTTATGCTAAGTCTTAACATCCTAGCTAGCACTGCCGAAAGGATTTCGTAGACGTTACATTCACGCACGCTTACGTGACACATTGTGTGAAATCGTATTCGGTTTAAAACGAAAAAAGATTATTTAATATATATTGATCCTAACTGTCTATCAATTAAAATCGAAATGAAAAAATATGAGTTCTCCATTAATTCTGATATACGTATTTTTAACAAAAAACAAAATTTTCGACTGATTGATTTTATTCAGTAACGTAGACTATGAGCAGGCTCTCAAGAGTAATCTAATACAAAATTCAGTGAGTACATTTCGAATTGGAATTGTTATGTGGAAGCCTTTAAGTATCACCACCTGAGAGCAATTTTTGGAGCTGTTGTTCAGTTCCGATATTCCAATACCAATAAAACCAATCCTTGTCTGAATAATTATATATTTAAATAAAATAGTATTAGAAATAAATGTTCTTACATTTATGTTTTTTGTTAACATAGCAATAAAAAAATACTACCCGCAAAATGATTATCCTTATCACATAACATTTTGATAATAACTGTTAATATTCTTGTCAGAATAATAATTACATAAATATACGAAATTCTGAATTGCAATTATAATACTATTATTATTATAATTTGTAATTATGAAGTAAGTTTAATAATTGTTCCATATCTACTTTTACTATAATAAACATATTTAATAATAGAGAGGTTTTGACATTTTTATTCTACTTTTCTATTTTTGTATCTAAATAGGCCATTTAATAAGAATGACAAAACACAGTGGGCTAGAACAAAATTTAACCCAAAAATGCTTGCACCTCTGGAATTTTTTCCATTAAGTATAGTATTTCTATAAAGCGGACGAATATTTTGCACTGAAAAACAAAATAAGCACTATGGGGTCGTCCATATATTACGCAACGACTTCAGGGGGGTGGGTGGTGTCAGAGAGCAGTGATATATTTGTTACACGGGGGGGGGGGGGGGGGGCGGTATAAGCAGCAGTGTTATGTAATATTTAATTTGATCATTAATTAAATTTCAAATTTCAAAGTAGTCGATAGATTTTATTTATTAAATCAAATTTGAGCGCGCGACGTTTCTAGTCGGTGCACGTGCGCCTGACAAGGTTCTTGTAGCAATATGTACCTACAGGTTTACTTAAGCTCGTATAAAATTTTTTCTTATTAACTCTAGCTCTAAATCATTTACTTAGGATCTCCGCGACAATTCTTACCATCTATCACTTGTTTCGGCCCTATACGCAAACACGCGCGTGAAGGCCTCTGAGGCGTCAAATTCAGGTAAATGGTGTTACCATCAAGGAGTATTAACAGAAGTAAAATACTAAAGACTTTCGGATAATTTGTTTATCAATAACAAAAATTTGTTAAATGATTATTCGACTTAAAGCCGACGAGATAAAGCCGCTTGAAAAAAGTATTTTGTCTCAAAGACGCCATGTGCGTGCTCTCGGATTAAGTTCTAAGATTCCTAATAAGAACTAGATGTTAAATAAATACATGAAATATATTTTACGTAACTTTATGTTTTTCTTCAGTCTCTCCATTTTATTTAATGATAATAAGAATAAAGAAAACGTTATTTGCAGTATTGGTTCTGTTGAGAAATCTTGTTCACTATTTCATATTTTTTTGTTTCTTTTTGTAAGAAGAAAACTACGTAACATTAGGGGGAGCGAGGAGGGGGTCATCGAGACTGTTACGGTTTTGTTACAAGGGGGTAGGTAAGGGTTGAAAATTATCAAAATCTGCGTTATGTAATATATGGACAATCCCTAGTGAAAACATATAGACTAGACTTAAAAATAACACAAATAACTAAAACAGAGTAATTATATATTTAAGTAAATTAAATACTTTAACGCAAGAACGTTGTTTAAACAATCGAAGAACTGCAATTGATTTGCAAGTCACATACAATAGCGAAACGGAAACGTTGAAATTCTCAACCTTACATTATACCTCTAGCTCTCGGTTTGCATTATTAAATAAACGGGCGATTATTGCGTCAGCAGTGCAATAGCAAATGAATGAATGACCCACCGCTCGCGAACTCTGTATTATAGACACTGGCTTCCGCGCTATAATAGTGTATAGTAGGAATAGTGGCAATTTACGGGTATGTGCATGCATCTAACACGTCAGAGCCCGCTCTGTTGAATTCCGCGAGAAACCGGAGTGACCGACGTGCTGGGTACGTATACGCTTAGAGATACAAAGTCCTAACTACTGAGCTGATTAACATCTGATGAACTGTCCCGTACTGTATACCGATACCGGACGATTATCTATGATAACGGTAAGGTGATAAATATTGTTTATTTTGGTTGAAATTAAATTTTAAATGGACAAAATGATTAAAATAATTCTGTTTTTTTTTGATAATTGAGGTTTGAGCGATTTTGGTATCCTTATTTACAAGGGGTGTTCACAGCCTGCGGGTTGTGGTTTTCGATGAGGCTTCAGGAAGTGGTTTTTGGTACCTAAAAATGATTCCTAATTAGCACCCGTAGTTTCGTCTCATAGGCCCTTTAGTTCAAGATATGACCTTTTGTAATCTAAATACGCGTTATTTTAGTACGAAATGGTAACTATACTTAGAATCACAACTCTGCATGTTTTTTTGCTAGAAAAATAATGTATAAGAATATAAAACAGTTGACCAAAAGAGTTTTAATTTGAGCTTTGTTTCATATAAAAGTATTATTCTGTTGTAAAGTTATGAACAATCAAAAGTGATGACCAAAAATGCATGGAAAACTACTCTATTTAAAGAGCTGAAAGACCTCAAATTTTCATGCATTTTTCGTCATCATTTTCGATTGGTTATAACTTTGGAACAGAATAATAATTTTATATGAAACAAATTTCGAGAGTTCAAAAAAAACTTGCAGAGTTGTGATTCAAAGTATAGGTACCATTATTTTTACTAAAATACCGCCTATTTTGGGTACCAGACACTGACCAGAACTTCCTGAAGCCTCATTGAAAACCGCTTCCTCACGTGCACTAACGTGCACTCTCCTTGTTAGTATAATTTCAGATAAAAATTCGAAAAATCAGAAAGGTGTAAAAGTAGGTTACCATAATCTACTATTAATGAATTTTCTCAAAAAAATAAAAAGTTGACTTATGTCGTTATGCCTTCCATCCACTGAATCTAAATCGTTCAAATGATTTTTGTTCTTAATTTCCTTTTAAATATATAATATTGTTAATTTGAAGTATTACAAATGTTATATATCAAGTTGATATAGTTCAATATTGATCAATTTTACACTGTCAAGGTGGATCACACTCTTTACATTTGTTAAATACATGTGGTTTCCAGGAATAACTACTTAAGTCCCCTTATTTTGAAAACTGTGTTTTTAATGATTATGGTATCTGTGCATGGTATATTTTCATACAAAAAGTCAAAAGTTGCAAAAGTTCATCTATTTCTTTTCTTCCTTTATTATCTGTGTTTTTATTTTGCATAGGTTTAAATGACAAATTAAAAATTCAAACCTGAATATGTTGAAAAAATTAAATTTAAAAAAAAGAACGTCATTTTTCCGGTTCACCCCCAGACATACATCTTACTCTCAACTTAAGCTGAATTTGGCTAGAAACCCTTACATTCCATAGAAACCGCACTTTTCAATCTAATTTAAAACGCAAGAATACCAAAGGAGGCACGGCTCGTACATATATCACATGGACATACGATCTGCGGTCGGCGTATAACAAAATTGCGCACAGGGCAGCAAGAGAAAGAGAGACAAGAGATACACGCATGACTCACCGCATTCGGATGCAGTAGAAACAGCAGCGATATCTCATGTGATCACGAAGACCAGCTTTCTTTTCGAGTGTCGCGCAGTCGCCGGCTCGAAGACGATCCTCTCGATGATCCGATGAAACATTTATGGTTGTCTGGGTGTAAGTCGACTGCGCGCGCGCGGAGCTTATCGGAGCAGCAACTGCACGCGGAACGGAGCAGAGAGTAATGCGCGCCGGCGATCAAAGTGTCGCGAGTTGGAAAACCTTTTCGCTTTTTAGATTTTCTCGAAAGGAATCTGTCCTGCGATCGCGCGCGATTCGAAAGTCGATTTGTATTTGTGTGTGTAGCAGGTGCCCCGCGACGCGAGAGCACGATGCTGCTGCTGCTGCTTAGCGTCGGAGAAGCGACTGTCGACTGTGTGTCAAAGCGCGCGGCGAGCCGTGTGCCGGCAAAAGCGAGCGGCACCGCAGTTATCGGACACACGAAGAGAGAAAGAGAGAGAAAGAGAGAGAAAGAACGAGAAGGAGGGAGAGTCCGTGTGTGTGTGTGTGTCTATATCCGTCCGAGATCGGGATATATAATAGCGAGAGCGACTATATATATGTGTGTGTTGTTCTATACACGTTTCGTTTGACTCTCTTTGCGACGGATGACGATGATTGCGTGCTGCATGCAACGTATAGTGTATGTATATATATATTTACGGGTTTTACCCATCTGTGGAGCTATAAAAGGGCTCGCACACCTTGATAAATCTTTTTATTTTGTTTGGTGTTGTTTTTACGAAAGTTGGGCTGTTAGTTTGTTGACGTCTTTTAACGGAGAATATACGGGATTATATTAGCCTTGTGAAGTTTTACTTTCACCTCTTTGTACACGCATTCCCTGCTGAAAATGATTTGTTAGAAGTGTGAATTCTGACTTTTGTTTCAATTTAAATACTGGGTATTTATGGGTAATTCTGATGAATACGATCAAATTTCTACAAAATATTGCATTCTTACAAATTTTGTCAAAATTTAGCAAATTAGTCAGAATTAGGTATCATTTGCCACAAACTTCTGAAAAATTCTAAATAGTTCTGATAAAAATTACCGGGAAAATTATAGTTAACGTCAAGACATTCTGACTTCACTAGAAAATTACCCCGACGAACAAAAAAAATTACCATAATTCATCATAAAACTGACCCTGCTGAATGGAAAAATTATGATAAATAACATTAATTTTTACCAATCATTAGGGTACTTTCTTTGGCATAGAGCGTTTCTTACACATAAGAATTATACACGTAATTATTGTACACAATTTAGCATTGGTCAAATTATATATAGATATATTTGACCAATGCTAAACTGTGCACAATAATTACGTGTACAATTCTTATGTGTAAGAAACGCACTGTGCCCTTTCTTTCCTCGAAATTAGATTACTCCATTTTTACTCTAAATTTTATTTTACGGTAAATTTATAAGATTTCTGATGTGTAGGGTTACTGTAAGGAGATCACAGTTTTGTTGAGTTTTATTGATATAATATGCATTTTATCGAATTAATTAATGAAATTTGTAAATTAATTTCTCAAAGTTAATAACTCTAAGGCTTATAAATTAAATTTTCCGTGCCCATCTTATAAGCATGTTAAAACCATATTTTGACAAGTTAATCGAGTTTGCGCGCATCGCTCTACCAAAAAAAATTATTTCGCCAGACTAATAACGAAGTTCCGTTATGCAAGCAAGGCAGCCGGCGTTACGTTACAAAAACATCAGAAATATTTGTAATCTCGTAACAAGCGGCATTTTGTCGACTTCGCACAATCATTGTACACGCACACTGCGAATGCACTTTGCCATTTTTGTCCCTCTCGGCATTCGTGGCATATACATACAATCGAAAAGCGTTGCCTTATACCTTACTTATAAGCACCTTGCACGATTCTCATGCGTGGTTAATGCAAGAGTAGAAAGATAGGTATTACACGGGAGCGCATATGTATGCGCCAGAGGTCCAAACTTGCCAGAGTCTATTCTTAGCTCTTCGCGAGATTCTTTGCGGCATGGGGTGGCGAAATTCTGTGAATTCTTTCTAAGGTATACCTAGATTAAGCGATGTTATTTCTTTGTATCACATATAAAGTCAATAGTACTTTTAAATTTCTAATTTTTTTTAATTTGAAATTTATGTTGACAACAATTAAAAAATAGAAAGAAAAATTGTTATCATTCCATATATGTTAGCTTACCAGAATTTGTACTATTTAGATGAAACGCTTTTTTAAAACAAATCGTGTTTACAGAACTCAATAAGAAATAGCTTAAGTTACTTTAAAATTAACTTTCTAAAAGTTGCGTTATCTAACTTCAAAATGGTTACTTTTCGATCAAAGTAATTATAAATAAAATGCACATAAATAGACTGACAATAAAGCTTTTATTAAGCATACAAATGTTTATAAAAATAAAGATAACAAATATAGATATCGTTCCCATTATTATTAAATAAGCTTTATCTTATAAAAATGAAGATCTCAATCTGTCTTGACAGGACTGAGCGTGCACAATTGACGTTCCACCGCATAAACTCTACACCCCAGCTGAAATTTCACTCCCAAGGAATTCGCAGAGTGACACAAACACGCTGCACTTGACATCAGAAGAGCTGCGACGAGGGAGCGCGCGAGCATTTTGGAGCTTCCGCCTCCTTGTATACCCGCGGAGCGTGCTCGAACGCGCAGGCGAGGCCTATATATCTCTCTCTCGGGAGGCGTAAACAAAGGGGAGATACCAAAAGAGAAAGAGAAAGAGAGCAAACACGCGGCGTCCGTCCAGCAGCTTCGATGCGCCTGGGGCAAGCCGGTACGATTCCGCTCGCCGGCCACGTGCACGCGCACGCGTTCATAGGGCTACCGCGCTCGCGGAGAGAGCAAAAGAGCGGAGAACCGGTTTTCGGGGGCTTTGGAGAACGGGTTTCCTTCGGCGCGCGGCTAGCTATTATACGCTGCAGCAGTCGCAATGCCTAAAACGCGAGCGAGCGCAATGCATTTCGCGCTCTATTATACGACGATTGCATTCGATTTTAGCGCCGCTCGAATTCGCAGGTATACTCGATATATAAGTATATACTTACGCGTGCGCTGTGGGCGAGCGGCACGCGGTATTTCGAGCGAAAAGCAGCTCGTCACCGTGATTTATCGCTGCAATTGCGCCGAGATCAAATGCCGGGGGACGCGCTGCTCTCCCCGCGCGGGTCGTGACATTTGTATACGCGGCAACGTCGACATTCCAACGTGTGCATAATAACGACCGGCTGATATAATGATATTGCGCAATATCCGCTGCACTTGTATACAAGCGGGATTATCCAGTGAGATTCCGCTGCGAAGACGGGTGATTGTACAATGAGAGGCGAAGGAAAGGTATATTCGCGTCGGGGTGTGTAATTGTATCATTTTAGACGGTCTCGAAAGGAGATTAGGGCGTCGATTTAGAGGTGTCGTCATTTTGTGCCTTTGCTGGCAATCCGGCTCTAGACGTCGAACTTGTATAAGGCAAAGTTTTGGCTCGCGCGATTATCGACTGGGGATCTTTAAATATCTGTACGCAAAATTCATGTTACCGATCTATTAGCATATTTTTTTTAGTTTAAATAGTCTATTTTTAAGAGGAATTTCCCTGTCTATTTTCTGCCTAAAAATAACAAAGTTTATCATCTAATTTAATCTTTTTACGTCGCGTCAGCTTTTTTAAGGCGCGGTGTATAAATATGAAGTGAAAATTTAACAACTTGCTAAATGTATTTTCGGTCATGATGCAAAAAATTAACAGATTTATATAGAAGTTAGCGAAATTAAAAAAGTTATGTTGAATAGTATGACGGTCAGCAGTTAGACCGAATGTTGTATCTGAATGTTGTAAAGAAATGGGAAGGAAGGGAGGGGGGGGGGGGGGGTGAAGGGCTAAGTAAAACTTTTTAAGTTCCGTCAATAACTTGGTGTTTGTAGTGTGAAGTTATTGAATTGGTCGCTGTTATCGAGCCCAAAAGTAGCCAGATTTTTTCTCAAAATCACTATTGTATATGCATTTTATATGAAAAGAACCTTAAGGTGATGCTAAACCCCCCCTGTTACTGACAAATACAGGGAAACAATTTTTTCATTTACTTCTCAAATTAAAAAAAATATCTCTGAAAGGTTGTTGTTTTTGATTGAGACAACATTTCAGAAAGATATTTACTAAAAATGAAAATTAATGAAAATAGTGAGTCCCCGTAATTGTCGGTGACGGGTGGCTTTAACATCACCCTCCAGCCTGAGTTAAACTCGAAAAAAGAAAATTGTTTTTGTGTGCCGGAAAATTTTTTTTGTTTAAAATCATTGATTTTGAAAATTTGTTGTACGACGGTGATTAGACTCCTTTTGATACGTACTAAAATGTATGGATTTACTTTTTTATAAAAACCTTAATATATAAATATACTAATTTTTTAAAAAATTTTATTTATTATTACTGAAAAATTGATTTTTTATAGAAAAAGTAAATCCATAGCGTTATAGTACATATCAAAAGAAGTCAAATCACAGTAGAAAAATTTTGTTGATCGTGTCATCCTGAAGCGTGCACGCTGCAATGTATTCCCAATAAATATGGTACAAACTACGGTAATTTTATATAACGTGTAGGATCAAGATTTTGATGTTTTACAACGGTAGAATCAAAGATATTATCCAGTAATTATAGTAAAATTTTTTTCAAAATGAATGGGTTTAAAAAATAATTTGGTCGGCTCATAAAAACAAATTTCAATGAATCTCTTGTAATTAAAACTAAGGAACTAGCGTAATTACCGCACACTAAAGGTAGATAATGCTTCCAGTTTATTGTAACTGTTGTTGATTAAATATTGACGGTGCAATTAACTCTTTTTCCCGGTTTGAGTTAGGCTGACAACAAAAATAAACGTTAAAATTTCTAAACGGGGAACTCGGTATAATTGCACGATTTAAAAAAAGAAAAAGCACCGTTAAATAAAGGAAGCTTCCAGCAAAATGAACAACATCGCACGAAAGAATTTTTCCGATCTTCATGCATGATAAAAGTTACGATACGATGCAGCTCAATGAAAGGCTATTATATATCATGTCAGCCAGCACAAAACACTATTACTCCACGACGGTAAAATTGCAAAGATTTCCATATCACAACTGATCAACCTAAATCGAATTCAATGTCTCCGTCGGTGCGATCTTGAGCTCGAGCGCCATCAACACGAGCCGCGCGCGCGCGCCTGCGTCAATCAAATCGATTTTCGGCGTTCGCTGCTCCCTTATTAAAAACGATTCTCCAATCTCCTCACTATCCGCGTCTCTTTCTTCTTTCTCGATCTTTCCGACGTCTCAATCAGCGCTCGGGCGCGAGACTCACTCGAAAAATTCACGCCAAACGCACACGAGGGAATGAAAAAAGAAGCGCTCTAGCGTGCGAAAAAGCTCATAAAAATAGCCTGCTGTTTTTATTTTTACGCACATGATTCGACGCCTCGTCGCGTCAATGTCAAGTATTATATATATACGGCGTCGGCGTTCCGTGTGCTCCAGGTTCAGCAGAGTCTTTGTATAGAAAAAAGAGAGGGCGGTTGTTACTACACACGGTAGTCACGTGCTTCTCTCTCTCTCTCTCTCTCTTACTCCTTTAGGTATAAGTATATTTACACGAGAGTCACGCGGTTTCACTTTCGCGTTGCACAAGCTTCGCGCGCGCGCGCTTTGCCGCTCGTATAGGCAATTATAAACGATTAACCATAAGCGTCGTGGCGGACAATGCGACGCGAGTATTACGTTATTATACGTATATAGAAGGAAATGTAAATAAAGGGGTGATTCGCCTTCGATTGGATACTACAGTTTTGGACAGTAACTGTTTTGTATACTTCCGAAAAAAGGATGATATCGATCGCATTGGTACAGATAAATTTATAAAAATGTTTGAAACGAAGTTTAGAGAGATTGCTGTACTGTCACGGATCCTATTGTGGATCAGTGCCTCTATTCATCATTTTGTTTTAAATCATTATTATGAAAATTTTACATTACTTCTTTTTTATTTTAAAAAGTACTCATTTTTCTCTTTCAAATTAAGAAAAAATAAATAATGCAAAACTTTACAATAATATAAATAATTCACAATAGAGGCACCGATCCAAAATAGGGTCCATGATGGTATGTTGTAAAAATAATTACACTACTTTTAGTACGAATTTGTTATTTTTGAAAGTACGTTCGCCAACCTTCGCCCAGAATTGGACAAAAACTGTCGACAAGTAATAAACAGTGAAAGTATGCAAAATTTCATTATATGTTAGTAAATCCCACACAAAGCAATACAAAAAAAATTAAGTTTATATATTAAAAAACTTGAAGTGTCCAATCCCGGAAAATCATTTATAAAAGCGTGGAAAATTAATTCTTCTTCTTTACATTTAATTGTAACTACTGTAATTAGTTTAATCAAATCGGAGATTAGTATAGCGTTTTATAATTTTTAAGTAAATTTCGTCGTAAAATAAAGTTTTTATACTGAAAAACCATTAGTTGTCCAATACTCTGCAAATCTCTGGCAGCGCAGCCTGCGAGGACCTCGTGTGCGCAGGAACAACCGTACCGCGACCTCGGCGGGGAATCATCATCCGTTCTCGATCAACCAAAATGATCTACGAGGATCCTTGGGGGGAGTTATAATAAACGGGAGATTTACGCGTCTGTTGCGGCGGGCAGCTCGTTTGTATGATGCTCGCGTCCTTTGGGAGGAAGCGCGAAGGACCCGAGACCGAGGTCACGCGCGAAGCTGCGCGTGATTATAACTGCAATATAGCGGTTTTTTTTCGCCATAATTTCTACATGCGCGTGACTGAGTTCCTCTTCGTCTTGTGTTACAACGTATTTTTGATATTTTTTTAGGAGGTGTTTTTAATGGAGGATACCCTTTATTACGATTGTTTTGCGTATTAATAGTACATTATGCAACAAGGGAATAAAGTCGACTTTATTCGCATGTTGCATATAGAACCTTATTTCCGACTTAACTTTATTGATGGCCACTTTATTGATTTGAAGAGTGGGACCCACGGATAGAGAAAGAAATAGCTCAAAATTGAAAAAAAAGAGAGAAAGCATTTGCGGGAAATAAAAAAATGCATTTGGGGGAAAAAACTTTTTAACTATTTTCCGCGTATGTGCGGGAAAAAAGTGGATTTGCTGGAATAATATGCTACTTTTGTCCCATTTTTCAGGTCAATAAGGTGGCCATTACGGTTGAGTCGGGAATACATTTAGATTTATATAGTGAGATCTCGATTTATTTATATTTGGAATCAAGCATTATGTCTATGCATCGATTGGATAGTTAACTTCCATCTACAAGTTCAAGCAAACGATTAGAATTTTACTATTGAATCGATATACACAATAGTTCAGGTCACTTTCAATCTCAGAATTAGTTAACACCCTCTTAAATGAATTGTCACTTCCAATAAACAAGAACAAAGCAGAATGGAAATTTTCATACATGAATCAGACAATCATCTTCACCTTCTCTACGATCAACAACTAATCGTAACTCTAAATTGGTTAGTCACGATAAAGCTAGTATGTATTTAATTAACGAAGTGAAACTTGGTGCGAGATAATTATTCTCTCTATATTAAGATTCAAAATGTTATGAGACATTACAAAGAGTCATAATCAGAGGGATGAAACGATCGCGTAATCGCGAATGCGTCGTAAAGCGAAAGTATGTATAATGCAAGGCGTCATCGCACTCTGCGCGAAACCCCGCATCTGTCGCGAAAGCTCTCCGGGAAGCTCCTTAATGCGTTCGTCGCAGACGGCACTCAGTGGTATTAACGCCTATGACCCTGACTTGTTCCTGCATATACCACTGCGGTGCTCTATGCAGGCCATTATCGGCGAGATTTTGTATGGCTTCGCGCAGACATAGTACAACTTGTGCCAACGTGCAAAATCAAAAGGTGATGTATCTGAGAAATAACCGAGAATATACTTAATTACGAGAACACGAGCTCGTGTTTTATCAATTTCATTCGATACACAGAAACTTATTTTTTTTTAAATGTTTTATATCTGACCTTTGTTATGGTTCCAATGGTTAATTTCTTATTGAAAAAAAAAAATAATGGAAACTTTTTTGCACTGTTTTATATTGCGTAGCTTCCGTATATCGCTGACACAATGGAAAGAAAGCAGAAACTACAGAGGTATTATGTAACGCCAGTGATTGTCCGCGGATCGGGACATTGAATATTATCGCTGTCTATATCGTATATCATTGAATTGTTAGCTCGTCTTACTTTATACAATTATCATGGATGACAGCTAGGTGCCAACAAAAATACTCAACAAAAAAAGTTGCGGTCAGTTTCTGTAAAACTATAAACTAAGATATTAACTAGAATGTCTCAAGCGTAAAAATAACTCAACTAAGTACAAAATATAAGATTTATTTTTAGAGTCAAGATTTAATGTAATAAATTACCTATTATGTCTACAAAGCCATATTTAAACATTCGAAATTTTAAAGACCCTATAGCATATTTTTGAGCGCGGCACGAGTAGAAACTTCAAATCAGTTTTTCTTAAAACCGCCTGTTTTTAAATTGTTGGGAAAACTAATTCAATTTTTTTTTAACTAATTGAGTTAGTTAATTACATCTTATCGTTGATGAACTTCGATAATCCGAAAAATTATTGATTTAAATAACGTTTACTGTCTATTGCACTGATCCTTTGAAAGACCCATGATTTTGTCAATTTTCATTTTATTTCTTTTGTTTTATTTTCAAAGGTCTATCAGCCATTTATATTCATAATAAAAAGTAATTAATTCCATCACGAAGCACAGTATAAACGCCCTTATCATCCTGATTACTTGCGTCCTTAAAAAACAATGTACCTTCTTCAGCTACAAAATAAAAAAAACTAAGTCTTTAAAAGCTCATCATCTATGAATATTCCCTTAAAGAACGCTTCCCCATTTTTCATACCTTTACACGTAATGCCCCAGTCGTACATCAAGTATCATTACGCTTACCTGCCGCAGTCGGGAAAGATGTGCACAGCGTCCAACAGCAGGTCGCGCAGCAGAACAGTGGCCGGCGGCACGTGGGGCAGGAGTATGGGCGCGAAGATGCCGCAGACGCCGGACGAGCAGCCGTGCTGGCCCTCGAATCGGCCCAGGAACAGGACTAGAAAGCCCAGCAGCCGGCGATTGCGCGCCGACAGCTCGTTCGCCAGGAGATCCCGTGTCTTGTCGATCCAGCACTCGCGATTCTTGACTCGTTCCTCTGCAACAGCGCAACGTCGTGTTCGTCGTATATATATATATATATATATATATATATATGTGTGTGTATGTGTGTATATATGTATATATCGTTGAGTAACCTATTGTTCGCTCGCGCCTGATTATCGATTTACGAGGCTACGTTCCAAAGCTGAATTTAATGAGAAAATTGAGCTTCTAGGATTCTCGGGGAGAACAAGTGTGTAGAGGATAATAATTATTGTTGTATGCTCGCTATGCGTCTGTTTGCGCAAAGTGAAGGCGCGCGAGTTGCAGGAGTTCGTTCACCTGACAGCGAGGGAAATAAACCGCGGGTATGAAATGCCGGCGATCGTGTTTGCTCGAGGTGTTTGACGTGCGGATATCTCAGTGTAATGTGAATGATGCGTGCTTAGTTATTTTTTTAAACACCGGGTAATATAGTTGATCTTCGGAAATCATAAAGATCGAGTGAAACATTGCAATACTCTAACACTTCGATGAATTATTAATATTTTCAAAGAAGTATAAAGTTAAAGGAATAATGTTTCAAAGAGCTCTTTGAAATAAAGGATATTCAATTACAAGACAATACTGCTTATAGACAAGTACCCCAGTGAAAATGTAAAATTCAAATGGATTAGAATAGATTGAGAATATGGATTGAGGAATTCAGTTCTATCCATTTAAATCCACATTCTTGATCTTCACTATCCAATTCTATTCTTTATTTCCACCAGGGTAATTGGCGAAACGCGAACTAACAAGATTGAAGAACATTTCAATATGAAAAAATGAACAAACACGCTCTTAACCCAATTACAAAAGTCAGACACAGTAGACAGGTACTTGACTAATTGAGTAGAAAGTTCACGAGAAAGGAATTACTTGAAATCCCTGAAAAATAGATTAAAAGAATAATTTACGAAGCCTCGCAAAGTCAATACTTTTAGCTCTAAAATGAACCTCTATTTTATACCAGAAATTTGCAATAACCAACCTCAAGTAATTGCTTCTACTCACAGCGACTGGAAAAATAATGTATAAGAACGGGTGCGAAAACAACACTCACATCTACGTTATATCGGGTAAGATAAATGTTTGGACAGGTCGTCTTATACATATCGCCGAGAGATCCAAAAATAGATTTAATCGAATTCCCGCTGGACGTTCGACAAACATTACCGCGATCAAATATCTCCAGACCGCGGGCGCGGGCAACGGCGCAAAGAGCCTCCCACACGAGCATCAGCCCCAATACTAACGAGAGTGCAGCTGGAGCAGCTTGGAGATGCAGGTGGGGCCGACGATGGGCCGGGGCAGCTCCTTCAAGTACTGCCTGAGCAGGAGGGCAGCGGTGGCCGGACAAGCCGCCCCCTCGAGGTCGGCGTCGCCGCGTCTCTCGAAGGCCAGCCTGAGGCGCTCGGCCAGCCTCGAGCTGCCGTTCGCCAGGCGGAAGAGGGCCGGCTCCCGGAAGCCGTGGGCCTCGACGTAGGCGCAGAGCCGGTGCACGACGTAGGGCAGGCCGCTCTCGTTGTGGGCCTCGGCCAGCTCGAGCTCCAGGCCGAAGCTCGAGCGCGAGGCCGCCACGCCACTGGAGCCATTGGCCGAGCTGCCGGTGCCGCTGCTGCCGCTGCCGCTGCCGCTGCCGTTGTTCGAGGAGGAGGAGGAGGAGGAGGAGGACGAGCCGCGGCCGAGGAGCGAGCCGCTCAGCACGCGCTTCACCCTGGCCAGACGCGACTCGTCCTTCTGAGGCAGACCGTCCGGCTGATCGGCGCTCGGCTTTGGATGAGGAGCTTGGGATTGGGCCTGCTGCCGGTGCGCGGCTTCGTCTTCGTCCTGCTGCTGCTGATGCTGGAGGCTGTCCTGTTGCGGGCCTCTCATCCCACTCCGCCTGCACCGCGACCCACTGCCGCACTGGAGGGGGATTATTCACTTACTTTTCTATGCTACTTTTTTGGTAGAGTAAAATCTGCCTGATAAACTGAGCAAAGTTTACCAAATAATTCAAACTTGAGTAAAATTTACTCAACCGTATTGGGTAAATTCAACTCAACCAGTACAGCTCAACTTTATAGCAGATTCTTTCTTTTGTTTTTTCCTTAAGTTTTATTCATAATTTTATATAGAGTAGTGACCCCAGTAGTCGGCCCGTTGACTATTTTCTTTTAATAAATAAACCCGTAGACAAAATATCGCTAGGTTAATAATTTTTATATGTGCTTACAAGTGGTCGACTACTAGAATTTTTTTAATTTTTGCCGAATTTTAGTTGTCGGCCGGGCCTGGTCGGTAATCCATATCCAAAGGCACTTTTAATTGTAATGATCATTACGATTAATTAATATTTAATTTGATTAATTTCATATTTATTCAATCTTTTATAGCTGAACTTAAATCATAGAACTATTAAAATGAATAAACAATGTTTTTAAAGCTAGATGTATTGCCTTAAATTGTCCTGGTCGACTACTAGCGATCAAGCGACCGAGCGACTACTAGCGCTTACGTCATATTTTATTAAAATACATAATATAATTATCCTGTAAATATTTTAAGCAAGAATAAACATTTTATCAAAAGCTAGAATACATTTAAAGTGTAATAGAACCGGTAATTTATAAACAAATATGTTTCTGAATTTTTTGTAATAGCTTGAATACAAGTTTTTCCTTAGATGGCCGACTACTGGGTTCACTACCCTAGTAAAAATCTGCTATCTAAAATTTTTGGAGTGGAAATTTATCAGAAAATTTAGACTATTTTGGGCAATTTAATCAAAGTTATTTTGGAATATGTTTTCGTATTTAGCGATAACAAGCATTCTGACAAATGTTTCTTGCTTAACTCTTCTGACGATCCAACTTTAAAAAATTCTGAAGTATCTATAAAGCTATAATAAAAATATTTGAGATACTTTTTTTGTAATCCTCTTGCTCCCAGAACTATTATAATTATAGGTAATTTTGTTTAATATGCTTAAAAATGATTAAAAGAACATTTCATTCATTAATAAAGTATCTGAAATAAAAGAATATATGTAATAACGAAAGAATCGTCCTTAATTTTTCATCAAAATACCTTTAAGAATTATAATATTCTTCAATACCAATCAAGATCACAAAACTTTATTTAGAATTGATTTTTTTCCTAGGCTAAAAAATAATTTATTCTTTTATAAGCAACTATTGTTTAAGTCATAACAACATTTAATATTGTTTAAAGAAGAGTTTTATCATAATAACGTTACCTTAATTTTTTTATTAAATTAAACTATAACTGACGTGCACGCGAACATTTTTGATGGAGTTTCCTCGTACTTTATGCTGGCTTGTATAAATGGTTTAAAAGGAAAATATTATCATCCATAAATAAATAAGAAATTATTTTACAAACTTTTAGTTACTTATAAAGTGTTGTGATGAGATTTCAGGAAACACCAGTATACAAACTGTGTTTGTATTAACTAATTAACTATTCATTATGCATTTTTTGTTATTAAAATGTTACCTAAACAATTCTTTTTACTAAGTTTCGTACTGATTACCTAATTATTTAAAACACAAATTGTTCTTGAAAAACAAAATGCTATTTTTGATAATTTGTTTATCTACATAAACAATTTTGTTAACAATTAATGAAGATTACATATTTTGCTTTACTTGTAAGCATGTTACTAAGGTAAAACAACGAAGAAAAATAAAATGAATTGCTAGTTATTCGAAATAAATAAAAAATGAATTTAAAATAGATGCTCGACGGGTTAATTATAAATTCTAAGGAATTTAATTCCCTTCGTGAAATCAATCTTCATTATACTCACAATACACTCTTTCGCGACTCTCCACAGGTTGAAGTATGACTATTTCAGTGGCAGGTAATGTCGGCGCCGTCTCGGCTCTTCTCGATCCCTCGCACCTTCTTCTCTAACGCGTCTCCGTCGTTCTCCAATGCGCTTATATACACTTGTACGCCGTTCTCGTTTTCGTTTCGTTATATCGTCTGAAAGTTGGTCTGCGTGTGTGTGTGTGTCTGTGTGTATGTACGTCCGTGTCAAAGTGCAATAACATAAAGCGTGCGCACGCCCGCGCGCGCGCGTCTCTCGCGTCTAGCGCGTCGTCGTAGTGCTCGTCCTCGACCCTTCGCCGAGCCTCATCGGCGGGGCGATCAGTCGCTGATCCGCGGCTCCTCCAACAACCCGTAAACCAAAGCAAAAGCAGAAGAAAGAACGCAACAAGCGATTACATTAAAGGGAGAATGGGAGAGCCGTCGATGCGCGCGTTATATACGCAAAAAGAAAGAAGAAGCGTATACAGGTAGGTTTCTCTCTTTCTCGCACTCGGGAGGGGGATGGGGTGGGGGTCGTTGATCGACGATCGATACTCCTAAGCGGGAGTATGCCGTCTTTATCGTTCTGGGTTATGCTCTATGTCTCTCTCGCGGCTCGCGATCGGTCAATCGTTCAATGCGTGCGTTTCACAGAGTTCACGGGTTCATGTCCCGATCGCGACACATGGCAACTGGCGTTATAGGCAGACCGCCTATGGCTGCTTGAGGAAGTGGGTCGACACCAGTCGTAGCGTAAGCATCGAGGGCCCCGCTCTCACAGGAGATGAGCGGCTGCGCCTTAGATCACACCGCGCCAAGCGCTCACCGCTCTTGCGTACACGACCCCTGCATGCTCAGTCCACTCTGGAGATCTGAAACAGTTTTCAAAGGGTGAAGCTTGTTTCATTGCTTCTTTTACATTTCTATGACTGTTTCTTTGGAAATATAGTAAGATGGATATATATAGCAGCGATTAGCCGGTGAATTTGCTAATCCATAAAAAAAATGTAGCTAATTTACCTAAAACGCTCCATATATATAAGATATACATTTTTTGTATGGATTAGCAAATTCACCGGCTAAACGCTGCTGCAGTGAATTCAATTAAACTATAACAAGTACAACTATTTTAACTATTTGCCCTTACTGTTCAATTACTTAAGCACCCAAGTACGAGTTTTTGTGAAAGGTACATAAAGATCTATTTATAAGTACTTTTGTATTTGAAGAAAGTACTCGAAGTACTATTCATGTGCTGTACTTGTTTAACGTTGAATCAGGAATTTCGTACTCAAGTACATTACCTGAAGTACTGTATGTATTTGATCAGATATCTGTATATATTCCGATTAGAAAAATGATTCAAAAGAACATAAAAGTTGGCGAAAATAGTTTTAATTTGAGCTATCAGATCTGTAATTTTCTAAGCACTATTATTTTCTCTCTTAAATAGTGCGAATGATAATAAATGCACAGTATCTTGAAAATCGAACCGACATTGATTTAAGCATAATCAATAACCTCGTCTACGGTACCAAAATTATGAGATTGAAGAACGCGACAACAAATTTTTCATACATTTTTCGACACGATCTTCAGTGACTCAAAATTTAAAAATAAACTGATGTTATTCGAAACATAGCTTAAAGTAGCTTATTTACTTCAGTTTTCCGTTATTTTTATCATCTTTTTAGTGTAAATACACGCATAGTTATGATAAGAAATGGCGAACCTATTATTTCATTAAAATAAGTATATACATTTAAAGTCAAATAATTGATATCTCGAAAACCAGGGCTTATGGAATTTAACTATATGGATATGCAATTATTCCAGCACCACCAAACATCCCTTAAAGCCTCACCAAGTTTCATTTGCCGGAGATAGGTATAGGCACTTGTTATAATTTTATCTGTGTATTGAAAAATTAATTGAAACATAACGTACTTATAATTCAATTAATAAAGATTTTTAAATACATATTAAGTAGTTTGTCAAAGGCTTTGCACATGTTCTCAAGCACGGGATTCACGTACTAGCACATTCTCATTACTAAATCAGTAGTAATAAACCGTATTGATTAATCGTCTGTTACTACTTATAATACACAAAATTTGATATTAATAGAATTATTCTTGTATTTCGTCATTTCTCACCCCTTTTTTCTTGAATATAAAAATAATTATAGTTATTTATTAATATTCTATAACTGCTGTTGTTTCCAACAAGTCTAAAAAAAGAACCACCTCAGCGTACATATTGATAGGAACAGCAGACTTGACCTTGTCATTATTTTTATCCAACTCCGACTAAAAATAATTGTTTACATCATAATTCCTTCAAAACACAATTTCCATTTCGATCCAAATCCAGCTTCTTTATTAAACATCGCATTAGAAAAAAGAAGAACGCAGCCACAGACCAGTGCGCATTAAACAATAAGACGACGATTGGACGTTTCCGATTGATTTTGGAATATGCGCCTCAAGCTCGCGCGCGCGCGCGCGTCCTCGTCTCTCGAGACTACGTAGTACGTCACGGAAAATAAACAACGCGCGCACATAACATCCCCGGCGAACCGCACGCGCAAAGTCGCAGCTCGAGGAGAAAAGAGAGAAGAAAAAAAATTGCAGCCGGCGGCTTTTCACCCGAGAAAAACATCCCAAAATATCTGCACGCGCGTCCACGACGGAACTTTGAACTTGAAGGAACGACAGGAGAGAAAAACGCCGCGCGCAAGGCCGCACACACACACACACCCACGCACACGTACAAGACAGCGAGACATGTGCAAGTGGCGCGTAAATAAAGGCCAAGAGGGAGGTCGTGGCGCGATCGAAAATTCCAGAAGTCGCGACGAGCGCCGCTCGAGAGCTCCAGCCCCGAAAGCCATCGATGCAACCCCCCCAACTGGCGCGAGACACTGCGCAATCCTTACCTAAAGAGCCGTGGCGTTACCGCTGCTGCTCCTAACGCCGCTGCACCGGGAACTGCTGGCCCTTCCGACCGAATGCTCAGCCCGCGCGAGATCGCGAAAAGCTCGGCCAGCTACGTAGTTACCGCGTACCAGGCCTGGAGAGCACCAGCAGCAGCGCGCAAACTCTGGACTGGTCTCCCGCTTGCGCGATAATACGTCAGGTGCGCGGGTGCGCGGGTGCGAGGGAGAGGGAAAGAGTGCCGTCGCCGCCGCCGCCGCGCATGCCAAGAGGACGGAGGGCTATAGTTGATATAGGTATACGGAGGTGCGCGCGTGCGGTGTGGCACACGGGCCCCCGGCGACCACGTGAGCTGCGGAGACGCTCAATCAATACCGCCCCTCGCGCGGAAAGCTTCTTCGCGCACTTGCGTATAACCTGTACGTGTGTCCGTGTGTGGACTTGGATTCGCGGGACTGCGGGGGCTTGCGATAGACGCGTCCACTTTTCCGCGGGCGCGCGCGCGCACCTTTGTTTACAAGCTCATGGGAGAGGGTATATAGGTATGACTGGAGCGCGCTGTAGAGGTGATTCCTGCTGGTGTCTACCGTGTGCGTTGGTCTACGTGACCGACTTCACGGAGGGCTTACCCGAGTGGGATGATTACTACTTGAAAGCTCAATGAGCGGGCGATTCGGTGATCGGGTATGCGGAGAGCTGTGGCTTGTGCGGATTTTTGGCCTGGGGAACGGATTGGGACTACTGGATTCTTTTGCTGGCTTCGAGAGGTTTTTCTTCGGAACGATCAGCTACACGACTCGATTGGAACTTAAAATTCTGGATGTTTGTGGAAAACTGACTTGGGGAACAAACTTGCTTGATGGGCTGAGATGATTCCGCTCAAATTTTACTATTGCGGTATAAGTTTTCAGGCTGCTTCTATCGATTTTCATAGCATTTTCATTTTCTTATAAAAGTTTTGTTCCTGCACCGAAATCAAGAACTTTGTCTGGACGATTTATAATCTAAACGAATAAGTACTATTTTTTATCGGAATACCATGGTCTGAAAATGATACAAAAACTCATATAACGCATTTCTAAAAATTACTCGGTTGAATTTTCTATACATACTGTAACATCGGGTCTCTAGGACCACTTCATTAAAATAAATTTCAATGTACCCAGCAAGCCATGGAGGATAAACTAATTCATTTTTTAACTATTTAAGCGGTCTATTTATCTTATCCTTAGTTGCTTGCTAGGCTCATGGAAATTCATTTTAATATAGTGGTCCAAGACACCTAACTTTACGGTATCGATAATTACAATTATACAGATTAATATTTCAACTTTTGCAAAAATCAATCAGAATAAAAACTCAAAGTATAACATATTCTTTTTTATTATTTTTTTTTAATTTTACTTCAAGCTATGAGCATTGACAGATCATTATATAAAACAAGTACCTAAATTGTAAGAATTTTTTAGAATCAGAACGAACTACCTATTCAACTACAACTAACGTGTAAAAAATTTGTTGGCTTCCAGGCATAATCAAGTTTAAATTAATTTTTCAATATGTCGAGATATTGAGTGCATGTTGATTCAATTGTCATTTAAACCTATGCAAAAGAAAGGCATAGATGTAAAAGGGATAATAATTGTTAAACTTTTGAAACTTTTTAGATTTTTTAGATAAAAGTATATCGTGCACAGATATTACAACTACTAAAAACTCAATTATCAAAAAAACGTGGACGTAAATCGTTATTCTAGGAAGTCACAGAATTATTTTTGATTAACAATACCGACCTTTTTATTTTTGGGTAAAATTCATTTTACTACTGATTTTTTTATTACTGATAAGTTTTTAAAATGATTGGCGTAAATGTTAAAATGATCTAAATTTTAAATGGCGGATTTAAATGGTCAAAAATTTCGTTATGCAAATACTACGCGTTTACTTAAATTCCCCTTTTTTTCAGAACCGCTTTAATTATTGAAAAAGAACTATATAGAATTTATACCGAAATAAAAATTTAGTATAAAAGGTATTTTGGACAAAATTTGTTTCTATGGTCGGCAGGTATTGTGTAGACCAAGTGCAGGCCACTATTACTTAAAACGTATCCGTACTTACTCTAAAATGTTTTGTAATCTCCAATTTTTATATTACAACAACTCGCTATTAAATACTTTTATAAAGAAATAAACAACTCCGTGTATGGCGGTAATTTTGTGAAATCGAAATTTCCAGTCACCGCCGATCGATACCAAGTTCCTCCGCTACTCCTCGCGGAAGTCAGTTAACACCTCAAAGGCCCTCGGCGCGCTACACATGCAAAAGCATCCCTTTCTCTCTAGCCAGGTCCTCAGCTAGCTTGTGCCTACTGCATACATCCCATGCGCGTACAAAGCCCTGCAAGCGAGAGCGAGATAGATTGATCAGGCGAGCGCGCGCGCGCGCGCATCAGCTCGTGGCCCACGGGCAACGACCTCCTCGCAAGATTTACTCTGCTTGTACATATATACGCACGGCGTTTCTCCGCTACTGCATTAGACTGCTACTGCGCTTTCGCGGTACCAGTCTAATCCTAAAGTTCAGCTCCCTGTAGATGATGCCAACGATGCCGCCTGCCAGCGCGTTGCTCCCCTTTCTATCTCCTATATTTATAGAGGAGCGAGCCGATCGTCAGCGGAATTCGGACCCCGTGCAATTGCGACGCGTCTAATCCACCGCTGTGCGGTGCACACTGCACACCGTTCGATGCGCCTTCGCCAATTGTTTACTTTGCGAATGAGAGAGACCGTGTCGCGCCGCGCCAAATGACAGCTGCACGGCCTTTTTACGGCCGCACGTGTCCGCGACAATTCAAAACGCCAGTGAACAACTTAATTGACTTACTTTTGTTTTTACAGGATGACCTGGCTCGGTCGACCTACTGTGATATGCCGCCGCCGCCGCCGCTGCCGCTGCCGTTATTTGCTCGCCTGCACGAGAGTGACAAACGCGTGCACGCTATAAAACAAAGGGGGTAAAGCCACTGCTAGATATATGTATAGGTGAAAGCCGCTTGGTATCCGCGAATAAATCTGCGTTTTACGTACCTCTAGCCGTAGGTACAGTCGAGGGACTCGCGACTCTTCACTCTTGCCTTGAATATCAGCTGTGCTTGAAGAGTGCACGCGTTATTTGCGATTTCAAGCGATTGACGAAAACGTTCGCTCGCTAAACGTCAATGGGTCCACCGGCACTGACAACACACCACCCAGATAAGGAAGCCATCTTTCTTTCATGGACATTTATCCCTACATCTATAGGTATATATGACTGTATGAAATACGCGCGCGCGCACAATGTTCCGTTCATGATCTATCGCGTATCCCCTCCTTGGTTGTGTAAGTACTTTTATTCAACTGCATTGTAGGTGTAACATTTTTAAAATAATTTTTTTACACTCCGTGAACAGTACTATTTTAACATATGCAGCAGAGGTGCACAACTTTTTTAATGTAGATACTTAGGTATGATATGTATAAGTGAAAAAAGTTATACAAAAACTAAACGAATTTGGTTTTTTATTTTATACTTTATTGTCCAAATTAAAATGACGCTTTGTAATACAGTACAAACTCAATAAGTTATAATAACATGTAATACAACATTTCATATAAAAAATATCTTATCTTATAAATAGGTATTGTACTGTACACTCACGTCCATCGTGAAATAATAACGAATATCAAATTAATAATTAAATTAGTAATACCAAATTAGCATCTGAAAATCTGTGGGTTCCCGGAATAACCACTTAAGTCCATTTTTTTTTTAAATGGAGTCTTTAATGATTTCAAAAATTCATCTAAAACTTTCTCTTTTTCATAAGTTATGCTTTTCTTTTGCATAGGCTTAAATGGCAATTTTTAAATTAAACCTCAATATCTTGAAAACACGAAAAATGGACTTTAGTGGTTATTCCGGGAAGCCACAGAAATAAAAATGCATTTCTCGTAAATTTGTTTAAGGTGATTCAAACTTTAGGCTCATCTACAATAGCAAATAGAAATCTCAAATTTTTAAACGATTTATGCATAAACATCAATTTTATTTTTACAAACATGTTATGGATTTATAAACTTTATTATCTATATTATCTCTAATCTGTAAAAAAATTTAATTAATTTTCTAGATCCTTGCTAGGCGTTAGAACCACCTTAAACCTTTATTTCTTAATTAAAAAAAAGTTAAGATAAGATATACTATAATAAACTTCAGACTAAACAATAAACGCTACTATCACTTGATAGGTATCAGTACATATTTAAGTCTGTAGAAAATACAAAATAACCGTCTGAAAATAATTTTACACAAAAAACATGGGTTGATGTTTCAAAACTGCATCTGTAACCGTCAATTTTCTCCGCTGCTCCTCTGGCAGATTATGCATGTCGATATCGACGCTAAAAAAATAATTATTCATATTTATTTATTTTATTATAACCTTTATTTTGATTAACGCAATTTTACAAACATCTATCGAGATTAAGTTTGATCTTCACGACCGATTAATCCAAATCGACAAGGGATTCTTGTCGTCGAAAAAATCGGACTGACAAGGATTCAAACCCGCATCCATAGAATGGCCATGCGTTAGAAAACAAAACAAGCGTATTATGGCCTGGACCATGGCTGATCAAAGTTGTAAAAAGAATCATAAAACACTAATAAAAGATTGTAAAAAAGAACTTACTCTTGGGTTAGAGCTCTTGCTCTAAAGGCAGCAAGATGAGCATAATATGTTGGAGTTGGATAGCTAACAGATCGCGTGCATCGTGAGAACATATGACATAGGAAATATGTTAAATTTTCGATTTCATCTTCGTTCATGTCAGAATCATCCCATAAACATCTATATTTGGTTGGTCTTGCTGTACCCTAATAAGTTATAAATAATCAGTATAACAACTTCAAATTCATTAATAATATAATATTATAAATAAATAAGTAAATAAATAAGTAAATAAATAAATAAATACATTTACAAAATATACATACTTGAATACTAGCATGAGAAACCAGATAAAAATCAATGTGGGATGGATGGGTAATTTCTGTATCAACGATAGTGCCAGCTTGGACATTAAAATTTCTATCATCAGAATTTCTTTGATCAGTAGGAAACAGTCTTATGTGATGTCTTTTTTGAACAACCAAAAAAGTGATCTTAGGTTTATAACCTGCCTCAACTTTTGTGCAAGCTGCTCTTATAGCCAAAAGTTCTGCATGCATTATTTGGCCAAACTGACCCTCACTTACTCCATCTCTGAAAATTAAGATATCATCATATTCAAAATAAAAAATATTTCATTCATAATTAGGCATTTTAAAAATAGCATGCATTATGCATGGATGTATGTGTATTTTGGTATACACAGTAGATACACCGTACCTGTAGAAAATTATTTTTTCTGGTTTATGTCCAGTTTTAGAATAAAAATACTTCAATTGAATTATCATAATTTCCGTAAGTTCGCCTATAATTTCTTGGCGTTGAGGTTGTAAGCGTATTTCAATATTGTATCTAAAGGCCTTTGGATCATGACTTGCTGCAACCTTAATGAAAAAATGATTATGAAATTACAAAACAAAGGAGCATAGCAAAACATGTCAATAAGTTAAAATATTAAATTTTACTGCAGCAATAGAAGGAATATCTGTAGCATCAGGTGATGGATGAGTCACATCTGCACCAACAATCATGCATGGTCTTTTCAGACACGGTGGCAGACTGAAAGACAAGTTATATTACTGATTTTTATCAATTCTTTTTGTACTCATTCAGTGGACAATTATTATTTACCTTCTTTGATCATCAAATATATGATTAACACCATTTAATTTGGCATTGACTTTCAATAAAATATTTCCAACTGTTGCATCAGATAGTCTCATAAGTGTTTTACCTTTCAGACATTGTGTTAATACACCAACTTTAAGTTCAGTAATTTGTTTTACTTTGCCTAAAATGTACATATTATGGCGTGATTATAATAAACAAAATTCTATACATATAATTATACTTGACACACTTGTTACTTACTATAAGGTCCTTTCATTTCTGGAACAATCACTAAAACCAATTGTATATTCTTTTTTTTTTGTTCATTAAAATATCCATGAAGTTCTCTAGTATCAGGACCTCTTAGTTGCACATGCGTGAATGGTGTTGCAGGACTACCAATTACCATACCCAAACCTGTACCTGATTTTTAATAACAACATGACATTTTGATTAAATAATTTATTTATACGTGAATAAATCGAATAGTCAATGTATGCAAACCTGCTTTCATTAATGCATCAGTAAGTTCATACAGATTTCGATCTTGTGTTTGTCTATTAAGATTCAAAATAGTCCAAGAATTGTTTTCAGAAATTTGCTTGCTAGGTGCAACAAACTTATCTGCGCGCCAGACTCCTTTTGCAACGCGAGCAATTTTATTTTGATATTTCAACTGAGGTGGCTCCAAAACGCGTGCTGGAACCTTTTCGAATTCTCCACTAATAGAGATGTCGAACTCTCTCATGCAGGGATCTTGGTTATGATTCATAGACTGAAACTAAAACATATTTGATAAATAAATCTAATTGATTGTATTAAGTTTGGTTGTTGATCATATGAGAATTTTATATTTATTTACAGCATTCATTATTTTTGCTTTCCGATCTTCTGTTCCAGTAGCTGCAAATTTTATCATTGATGATGTTTGTTTTTCGTCTAATTTTTTCTGAACTGCTTGTCCAGCAACAATCGTACAAATCTATATAAAGAAATTGTGGTTTAAAAGTATATAATAGTAATTATAATAAAAGATAATTTTATTAATTGTTTACATCTAAATAGTAAACTTACTTCTGGTGGTACATGAATATTTTTATCTCTAGCACCAACCCAAAGACAAGGGAAGTTTGGATATTTAATAATATATTTCTTTTCAAGTTTATAATATTGCTCCACAGTTATTTTTCTTCCATTATGTTCAAATAAATCTTCTCTAGGACATTTTACTAAATCTATGACACGTTGAGTCCGCCTTGATGTCGACTGTCCTGGAATCTCAATTGTAACTTTCAAATTTTTCAGAAACTTCTTTATGTCTTCTTTATAGCGTTGAATAAGATCTGGGGTGAGTTCTGAAGGCCCCTGCTGTTGACCATAACCCTGCTGTCTTCCATAGCCTTGTTGACCTCTACCATATTGTGGACGACCACCTTCTTGATCTTGGCCATCAATACCACATATGGTTTTCATCAAGTCTAATACACTCTGTGGTTTGGGAAAACCTTTATGAGCCACTATGAAACAAAAATAAACAGTGCTAAAATTGTTAAATTAAAAATAATTATACAAATATGATAATTTTAACATTTGAATTACCATCAACATTTAGGTATGGTTTCCAGCCTAAAATAGCTGATTGGAAAAGACCAACCCATAAGTCCATGCCTCCACCTAAAGACATCACCCGACCTTTTGGCGGTGAGAAAAATGAGCGCCCCACCTATTACAAGAATAAAGTATACAAGTACTTATATTGATATTTAATTATATTAAAACAAATTAAATTAGATTATATTTTTTTTGTATACTAACTGATGTAGTTCTTAGAGCTGGAGCAGTGCGTAATATGACATCAAGAGCTTGTAAGCTAATTTGATCTCTCTCGGTTTCTTGCAAACCAGGTTTTACAGTTTTCAACCATGAAAGATCAAGGGTATTGGCTACTTTTAGTGTAACTGTATATTTTTTCTCTCTTCCATCTTCATTATACACAATCACTTCAGTGGTTACCTAAAATGAAAACACTAATGTAAAACACCAATTATTTATTGGAAAGCAAAGTAATATGTACAGAAATTTAAGATATTTACTCCATCCTTGATAGGTAAAAGTCCAGCACTAAAGGCACTTTTTCTTCCATCAAAAGCTGGATTTCTTTGTGGGAATAATTTTTGTTTAGCTGCTTGAAATATATTCCTCATTAAATATTTTGGAAGATTTGGTTCAATGTTCACATCATAATGAATAACGTTAGACTGAAACTGTTTGCCAAACTTAATTTGCATCATATTTGTTAAAACTTGGATAGGGCGCCCTAAGGTACCAGCTTTATTTGGATTTTTACGTTTAGGAATATTCGATGCTTGTATTCCAGCTTGTTGTCTAGATACTGTTAAAATAGGCACTGGCTGCGCAGATTTTGTTTGACCTTTTGGTTGTTCCTTAAAAGAAATATTCATTTAAATACGTTTTTTTAATAAATGAATAAATATATTTATTATTTATTACCTTCACAGACAATTTTGATAACTGTTCAGTTGTTTCCTGTTTAAAAATAAATAAATAAATAAATACTTTACAATAATTATTTTAAGAGTAGCAGTTAAGTGTTAAAATTCCAACTCATTTGAGGAAACAGTCAATCAATACAGAATTTTTTAGTTACTTTTGTGGGTGTAGTAGCTTGGGCTCCTGGATATGGCTGTTTTTGTTGAGGTTGAGACTGTTGTGGCTGAGGTTGTTGCTGCTGAGGACGTGCTTGTTGTTGTTGGGGTTGCTGCTGTTGCTGCTGAGGACGTTGCCACTGTTGTTGAGCATGGGGTTGCTGTTGTTGTTGGGGTTGCTGTTGTTGTTGGGGTTGCTGCTGTTGCTGCTGAGGATGTTGCATTTGTTGTTGAGCATGGGGTTGCTGTTGTTGTTGGGGTTGCTGCTGTTGCTGCTGAGGACGTTGCCACTGTTGTTGAGCATGGGGTTGCTGTTGTTGTTGGGGTTGCTGCTGTTGCTGCTGAGGATGTTGCATTTGTTGTTGAGCATGGGGTTGCTGTTGTTGTTGGGGTTGCTGATGTGCTGGTTGTTGCATAGGTGGAAATTGAGGTCTTGAATCTTGATCTCTCGCTTGTCCTCTGCCTCTCCCCTGTCCTCTGCCTCTACCAACATTTTGTTGCTGCTGCTGTTGTTGTTGTTGAGGACGTTGCTGCTGTTGTTGTTGTTGAGGACGTTGCTGCTGTTGTTGTTGTTGAGGACGTTGCTGCTGTTGTTGTTGTTGAGGACGTTGCTGCTGTTGTTGTTGTTGTTGAGGATGTTGCTGCTGTTGTTGTTGTTGAGGACGTTGCTGTTGCTGTTGTTGAGGTTGAGGTTGTTGCTGCTGTTGATGTTGTTGCTGCTGCTGAGGAGTAGATTGTGGACGAGGTGCACTAGCTTGGGCTTGAGTTCCACTAGAAGATACTTGACCTCCCAGAGCTGAATCTGATTGTTGTGAAGGCACATTGGTTGAATTTCCTTCAGTTTGTTTCTTTTTCTTTGATCCACCTGCGTATTAATATGTTTAATAAATATATCATTGAAAACAAACTTGACGTTAGTATGTATGGATCCAGAGAAGACTCAGTATTGGCTAATAGTATAATGCTTGATATTAGAACTTACATTTGTGCTAAGGACATGTAAATCATACAATAATCACAAACATTGGCGTATCAGTAATAGTTTATATAATATAACAAACGAAATAATAAATATATGGTCACACAAAACAGAAAATGGAAAATGGAATATCAAATACATAAAATTTATTAAAGGAGCAAATATTGATTTAGATGTTAATAAAGATTCAAATATAGAAAAATATAAACCAGTAGAAACGGTCTTCACCAAGATTGATGAAATGGCTGAAAAGAACAACAAGAAAGCTAGAAAAATGGAAGCAACGGCTGTACCTGGACAGAAGATTAACAAATCAGCAAGTCACAGAATGACATACGGAGATATCAACTACCTAGGATCGAACAAGGCGATTTTTTACTTTGACAGAGGAATAAGAGGAAAACAAATTTTCACTAACTCAATGTATCCACTTAAACAACAATCATCTTATAATGATATTGTAGTTATTGACGATATAGTCTTTACATCAAACTGCAAATGTGATTCACCTAACCAACACAAAGAGATGTTCCCACATTACAGTTACCTGTGCTGTTGGACTTACTTGCCCGGCTAGGCTCAACACCATAGGAAGAATATTATATGCAAGAGATAAACCCGCGACAACAGAAAAATTTACGACGGCAAGATCCATGTTAGTGAGGTATTGGTAATATTATAGTGCTAGGTCACAATGATTAAATTATAAGAATAAAAATATTTATAATATCGAAGAAAAATGTACAAAAATATAGAATCTTAAGCATGTGCAATGTAATTTTAATTAACGCGAATTAACATAATGTAGTCGTCACATTATTACTAACTATATAAAAATATAGAATCTTTAACACAATTTATAATGATAATATTAATTAATAAGGATTTATATGGAAATTATAGAGAGATTATATATCACTGTTAAATTTTTAATAAATTATTAATAATGTTATATAGAGTTAGGATGCAGAGTCAGAAGACCTTCATAACCCAACCAAAGTATGTATGAATGAATGGTGAAGGATAGAATGATCCATATCTGGAAGTCTGACGTGGATACATTCTATCCTTATGAATGAATGGTACTTGCATTGTATGGTTTAGTATGGCTGCAGGTTTTTGTTGTAATGAATACAGTAAAACTAACCAGCACTTTTTATTTTTGTTGTTAATCCGGACCCGCGAACAGGGAATACCAATTCCCTCTGCAGGATTTGCGGCGTTATAGTGTGTAAATAATTTCTACTCTGTATCGAATTTAGCAAATGTTATATGTAACTCTGGAATAAATAAATAAATAAATAAATAAGTAAATAAATAAATAAATAAATATACAATTATGAATTGTTTATGTTTTTTTTATGTTTACATTATGTTGTATGTTGACATTAGATATAACTGTAAAGGGATCCAATTGTATTATGAGTTTCTTTATGTTGTGGAGAAAGATTTGAGAGTTGCCCGAAGCCAAGGTTAAGGTCAAGCGTATTATAGAAACAGCACAACATGAATTTGAAATAAATTATGATGAACAGCAAATAGGAGAAGCTTGGATTCCGTCTTCACGCTCCCAGCAGAGCGTCAAAGATGGAGGAAGGGAGAGACAAAAGAAAGAGGTTAGAATGCAACCACTCAGCTCGAAGCCTGAACACAGAATCAAATTTTTTATGTAACTAAATAATAATATATATTAATGTATCTATGTGAGTAAAATCCCTCTATGCAATTTAACCTTTTGACTGCAATATGAGTTGCTGGTAACTCATGTGAATTTCAGACATACATTTTTTATATATAACTTGTACTTTTGCAAAAACCATGACTAATTATTATACAAATACACAATCAAGTATTCAAAACTCAAATTGCAAGATTTTCATTTCTGGTCTTGCAAACTGCTCGGCCGCACTAAAATCCACTTATGCAAATAACTCAGATATGACTGTGTCAGTGTAAAAGTAAAAATTGATAAAACTATTTATATAAACGATTTTGTTATTCTTTAAAATCTTAAAGTGATGTAGAAATATTGAATCATAATTAAATGTTTGAAATTTAAATTAATTTTATTTACCAATAAGAAAATTGTATATACATCCAATTTGCAAATAGGATCTTTTCATATTTGGGAATATGCATGTATCAATTAAATTTAACTGTATGTACTTACACTATTAATGTAACTTATGTAGTGGTTAAACATCATAATATTTCTTATTTGCATCCCTTTTAACTATATTTGCTCTTTATTTATATAGTTTGTTGTAAAAAGGGGTAACTCCCATTTTTCTCAATATAATAAAATAATACAAATTAATCAAAAAACATTTATTTTTTTTAAATAAATAAATACGTAAGATGATGCAATATCTTTGCAAAACAGCTTTTAAATAATTTGGCTTCCAAAACACATAAGCTTATATTTTAGTACGTGATAAAAGATATAAAATTAAATTTTATGAGGTTTCCAGAAGGGTAAAGGTAATATAAGGTGTTATTATTTACCTTTTTTCGTCATCTTGAATACACAATTGAACTATCAAACAAACTGCTACTTTTCTTGCAAAGGGCAAACAAGATGGAGTTTAGTTATTCCCCAAGTTATCTGTCGATATAGGCTTTGGTTACTACAAATGGCAATAAGTTTTTACAGATTACATTTATAAATTTTGGTTTTTAATATTTTTAGAAATAATAAGTTGAAAATAAGTTTTGAAGCATTTAATGAAAACATTAAATGTGTATAAAATAGTTTGCAAAATGTTTACATACGACGGTAACGGCATAAACGCAATAATTCTGCAACTGTGAGTACTGACTACTGTACTGTGATCCTTTATTCTTCAGATGTATACGTCAACTGACTTCACGTTTACACAGGCAACTACGAACGGCCAATGGAGATACGTACGGACTTATGTATATTTTAGGTAAGTTCTATAAACCTACATAGAAGAGCTATATTTCGTTGGCTATATGCTGAATCCAATTTGACCAAAATTATAAATAAAAATGTAAACAAAGCGCTAAGTTCAAAATACAACAAAATTATTAATCAGTAACAACAAATGATAATAGAAGCATGTACTTTCATTTAAACAATGATCGCGAACAAAAATAAATGAAAAATAATTTACGTCAAAAATATTTCTTTTACATAAAAAAATACTAGTGAAGATTTACTTCTGCGCATACGCAAAGTCACGTGACCGCGCACTTTCTTTGGCAACATTGCAAAAATAAGTATGTTCACATATATAATACAGCCGGTACTGCCAACTGAGGCAACAAATTCAAAATTTACAATTATTACATATTATTTATCAGTATTTATCAGCTACGAATACTTAGCTATGGGATCCAAAAACGTATTTGATATGGCATCAAAAAATAACATACAAATAAATTTGTTAGAGTTGATTAAATTGCAATAAGCAGATTGATTCTAGAATATGCAGCCTCCTTTCTTTTAATGACTCGCGACGTCCGCGCCACGCACGAGCGTAAACGGAAACTGTTGCTATACGGGCAGGCGACGTCGCTAAAAACCAGTCTGATGTCTGATGAAAGCCATGAGGTCGCGCGATGAGTGTTTTGCCATTTAACATTGTCTCTCTTTGTAAAAGTTCGCTACGCTTTTCCAACGACACAATATCGAGTGCTCTGCTTTTTGTTGCACCTCACGGTTCGCGAGTCACTCGAGCGAAGAGGTAGGAGGGTTTGTGGATAAATTTTGTGAAGCTGTTTTGACGGAAAATAACTAAGCGAACAAAAACAATGCGCTAGTGTAGATCTTTGTTCAATTTTGCATTGTGTAGATTTTGAATAATCATTGTCCAGCTAGCAACGATCATGGGGAAGAAACGCAGACAGCACGATAACAATGCGGACGCTAGCGAAGAATCGACGGAATCTGGAGAAGGATACAATAATAGTATGAGTGTTATACGTTTACGTTCATTTTGGGATTGTTCAATTATTGTTTTGTATTGATAAGTTTCTCTCTTATTGATCATACATGATGATTTTATTTTGCAGAAGGACCAACGTGTCCACATTTTATGAAAGCAACTGACATCAATAGATTAAGAAAAATTGTGAAGGAAAGAAAAATGAACAATAAATGTTTCGATTGTCAAAAGATTGGTGATACTGTTACAGACAATGAAGATGGGGTATTTAAAAAATATTTATTTTTACTTATATTTTAAACTTGTCAGTGAATAAAAACAAATTTATATTTATTGGTTTAAAATTTTATAGCTTTCTAATGAGCCTCCAGATTTATGGATTTGTTTACACTGTGGACATGTTGGATGTGGAAGAGAACAAAAAAGTCATGCAAAAGAACATCATGAAACTCCACGAAGTGATATTCATTGTGTAGTAATAGATACTCAAAAATGGAGTGTTTGGTGCTACAAATGTGATGATGCTGTTAATAATCGGTATATGTTTCTTTAATCTTTCGCTCTTAATGTTTTAAATATAAGAAGTAATAAATTGAACATAATTTTAAATCATTACAGCATTGCTAAACATAAAAAGAGACTTCATGAGATTACAGACTTATTAAAAAAATGGGGAAAGTCAACTACACCAACGCAGCCAAAGTCTCATATAACCTTGTGCCAAAATGAAACATCATCTGTGGACAATGAAAAGAAAAAAATTTCAAAAGATGTTCCAGCAGTTGGTGTAAGTATTAATATTTACAAAAATGTTGAAACTTTGAATTTAATATTTTATTTGTTCTTTCTAGGGACTAGTAAACTTAGGAAATACTTGCTTTTTTAATGCAGTATTACAATGTCTTGCACAGACACCTTATTTAATTAAAGTTTTAGATGATTTGCAAGAGCCTGGACAAAAATTTGTACTGCCTGGTGGTAAATTTAAGGGAACTGATGATGAAGAAGTTGATTTGGTATATATTTGATTTCTTATAAATTTTATAAAATATATGCTGAACTTTTTTCAAAGTAGAAATCATATTTTTCATGTATTATTTTTAGCCACTCATAGAAGGAATTTTAGAAAACACTGGTAGTTTTACACCTGTTCTACGTAAAACTCTTGCAGATATGCAGAACTCTAATGGTCAAGTTTATAAGCCAACTGAATTGTTAAATTCCCTAAGAAAAAAAACCATGCAGTGTACCGATGGAGGTCAACACGATTCACATGAACTTTTAAGGCATTTATTAGAAGCTGTTCGCAACGAGGATGTTAGGGTAACAACAAATATTTTCGATTTTCTAAGCCCGTTTATAAATAATAAATAAATAATTGGTTTTTAGAGATACCAAGCAATTATTTTAAAAGAAGTTGGTTTAAGTGGAAAAACGAGACCACAATGTGTAGATGAAAATTTAAAATCTCGTGTTAAATTTTATGGTAATCAAGCTAATGCTAAATTATTGGGTCCAGAACGAGTTTTTAGAGGTGAATTAGTTTCAACTCTAGAATGTCTAGAATGTCATCATTCTTCATCACGGACTGAACCATTTTTAGACCTTAGTTTACCTGTGTTGGTTGACAAATCACTACAACCTATTCTGAAGTAAAGTTATTATTTATATATTTTCTGCGAACTTAATAAATATTAATAAATTTAATATATTTTTTTTTAAAGAAGGAAGAACAGAAGCTTTGAAAATGCAATCGATGCAATGGGCAACCATGTTTCTAATACTCCTTCTAAACATGAACTCAAAAAAGTACATAAAGCAAATAAAGGAAAATTTAGATCAAATAGAATAAAAAGTAGGGAAAATAGCAATTTATCTACTTCTAATACCAATCGTATATCTGAAGAAAAAAAAGGAAATGTAGCAGAATCTGGTAAATTCCATCTTAATATTTCTTATACAATATTTTAATTAAGTGTATCAACTTATGTAGAATACATTATTTAATCTAATAATTTAATTTAATAATAAGTTTAATTTAATAATTATTACAATCAATGATTACAATTTACAGAAGAAAGTGATGCAGATGTAGAAGATAATATAGAAAACGAAGATGTCTCGGTTCCAGAGATTGGTGAATCTGGATACAGTTCTGAAAAACCATCTGCAGTTACAAGTCCTGTGTCTCTAGCAGAGCTTCGAACTACTGATCAGAATGTTAACTCTGTTGATTTAAATGTTTCACCTATTGAAATTGACGTTTCATCCTGCCATTTCGATTTTACACAATTAACGAATGATAACAACACTAATTTTATTCATTTTATTCATTCAGAAAGCGCATCTGATGATGTTCCAATGATAGATATAACAGAAGACGATAAAAATGAAACGGTATGTTTATCTCTTCCAACTTCTTCAGTTGTCCATTCGGATTTTACGAGTCCAGAAGGTCCCACTGTTAGTCCATTAAGTAGTCCACTTACATCTAAAGATAGTCCTACAAGTCCGATTTCTAGTGCTATTGATGGGGATGACATTGAAAAAGTAGGTAAACTAGTTTTAAGACTTGATACTACCGAAAAACATGAACTAAGTGATAAAGAAGACTCTTTAAAGTGAGTATATTTAAATTATTGTTACAAAATGTTATTTTAAATCTTAATCATATAAATCATTGAATTTTTAGAAAAGCAAGCATCGATTTGGTCGATGAAATCTCTAACAATAAAGAAAATA
Source organism: Gastracanthus pulcherrimus (assembly GCA_949152435.1). Lineage (NCBI taxonomy): Eukaryota > Metazoa > Arthropoda > Insecta > Hymenoptera > Pteromalidae > Gastracanthus > Gastracanthus pulcherrimus. Next base: position 2,875,265 of record OX424576.1, on the reverse strand, counting down.
ATACAACGAAGAAACTGACAAATGGTATTGGTGATATTACATCAACTATAACTAAACTGGAGTTATCAAGTCCCTATGAATCACCTACTAGATATCCTATAGAAGATGGAGAATGTTCAATTCACTTGTGTCTTAATCAGTTCACAGCACTAGAGCTAATGAATGGAAATAATAAAGTAGGATGTACAGCCTGCACAGAAAGAGAAAACAAGGTAATTGTAATAAATTTTATTTTACAGTTTCAGCAATAATTCTTTTTAATTTATTTAAGTGTTTGCCAAATAAATTTAATATTATTCATGAAACTCGTCATAATTTTTTAGGGAAAAAAAGATGGTGTAAAAATGGTTTGTACAGACAGTACAAAACAGTATCTTATTTCTCGTGTACCAGCAGTTCTTATTTTGCACTTAAAAAGATTCCAAGTACAAAAGTTTAGTTTTCGTAAAGTTGGAAAACATGTTAGTTTTCCAATGCTCTTAGATTTGGCACCAGTTAGCAAAGATTATACTAAACCTAGGATATATGCATTGTATGGTGTTGTAGAGCACAGTGGCACTTTATATGGAGGACATTATGTAGCTTATGTGAAGGTACATTGCACATTATTAAAATAAAAAACTTGTAGTACTCTAATTAAATATAAAATTATTTTTTTTTTAATTAAATTTAGTCAAGAGCACCATTAAAACCTAATGATCCACGATGGTCCTTTTTACCAACAAAAGATAGCTTCGAGAGTAAAGATACGTCAAGTGAGTCTAACTCTGAATTAGAGAGTGATGAAACTTCTGATACGAAGACTCCACAAATTGAAACACCACCTGGACGGTGGTATTATGTCTCAGATTCAAGGTATTTATTTTTTGTAAATTATTATAAAAGCAAACTGTCATTTAATCAATTATTATTAATTTTCTTTTACGTTTCAGAGTTCATGAAGTAGATGAAAAAGCTGTTCTAAATAGCGAAGCTTATTTGTTATTTTATGAAAGAATATTATAGATACAAAAATTTTCACAATGTAAAATGGTAATTAATGCCAATTAAGGATTTGCCGGCGTCCACAATGAACTATCACGTAAGCTGTGTTATAGTAAATATTTTCTCTCGAAACTAAAAAAAATCTTTTAACTTTGCTGCACATCTTGTCAAAAGCATCAGAATTGTATGGATCAATATTAATTAAAATGGTTTGATTAAATCAATCCGATGATAGCTAAGAATGCATGATCTGTAATTAATTTCAAATGCATTCAGTCATATTGACGTTATAAGTTTACTCAGGGTAAAGATACGCATAATAAATTGTGACAACATACAAGTTTAAATACGTGACTGGTTTAGACATACACTGTAAAAAATTTTGCGGAAGATTACATCGTTGAGCGTGGGGAACGCGTGGAGACCTACGCTGAGCGTGGTAAATATCCCACTTAAATGGTAAAGTGACGGTATTGCGGTAAATTTACATGTAAGAACATATTTTCTTTACAAATTACCGTAATGCTGTAACTTTACACGACATGTAGTAAAAATACAGCGATGAGGCGTTTCGAACCGTAATAAAAATAATATTACGCATAATAATCAATATAACAATTTTTTAATGTAAATCAGTGAAGCAGGGAATGAAATGAACAATTTTTATTTTTTAATATTAAAAATGTATATATTGTACATATGAATTTTCAAAATTCTTAATGTAAAAAATGATTTGTTGATTTACTATTCTCAGATTTACTCTAATAAATTTACAAAATTGACTTTATTCAATTTGTTTTTTCCAACGGTGATAATAGTAAATCTACAAAAAATTTATACAGCGCATAAAACTAGAACAAACATAGGTAATTAAGTTTCTAAAATTAAGTTATCTAACTGAAGTTATCTAAAACTTATGGAAAAGTATAAAATATAATTTTTTGTATACAAAACAGTATCAAATTATTCATGAAACATTGAAGTATTCTTACAAAAGTACATGCTATTATTAATTGATGTAGTTTTTAACTACATAGATTTTTTCTAAAATAGACTATTCTTGACATTCTTTTTGGCACCATTAAAATAATACAGAACTCTGAAACTAAAACACGTGCTTCCATGGTGCAACGTAACATAGCCTAACTCTTTTTATTCTTTCTATGTCCAGTGAAAACACAGTGTTAGGGGAACTTTACACGTTCAGGTACTTTTACCGGAGACGCTCCAGAATGCGCACGGTAAAATCGCATCGCCCAGCACGAGAAAAATACTGCTGGCAAAAAAGGACCCTCGCTCAGTAGAGTAAAATTACAGTTAAGCTGTTCTTTCACACAATCCATGTAACTTTGCATCGTTCAAGAGTGCAATTTTTCCATAAAAATACGGCGATCTTCCGCAAAATTTTTTACAGTGTATATAAAGTTTGAGAAACCAAAATTCAAACTGTATGTTGCGTCATCATCAAATTATGAACTGCAGAAACTTACGCTTAAATTCCCTATATCGCTAATCTTGAAGATGCGCGGTTATTTACTCGTCTTGCATTTTAATGCATTTGCAAAATGAAATTATTAATAATTTGTAATATTATATATCGATTAATAAAAGCTGTTTAAAAAAAACTGTTGTTTTTTTTAATTCATTAGTAATGATGATGCTACATTTTTTAATTTGTAAAATATGTAAATTCATATTTAAAAAAAATTTAAACGTTATTTTATAAATTTTTGTAATTCATTATTAACAAATTTGTTTACAATATAATAATTACATTTAAACAATTAAATTATATTATTTAATAAATGCATTAAAAATATTTAAAACATCCTTATAATAATCTTCCAGTCGATGTACTGTTCACTCAACATTGGTATGTGACATACAATATGTATAAAATAAAATTTATTTTCTAATCTGTCTTCTTTTTTCAAATTAAATATTGATTTGCATCCAAGTGATATTTAAATTTGTAGACCGGTAACATTTTAGTGATAAAAATTTGTATAGCTTTCTTTATGTTATTGACAATGTGTTTTACAATATGTTTGACAGTCACCTGTATATAATATTTAGTACAAAGTAAATTTATTGTATAGGTGTATATTTCTATTTTAAATATCGAAAGTAACAACTAGTCACGTATGTATATTATCCTTGCTCAGAGTAAAATACAGGCTTTACGATTCACAGCCACTAACGTGCACGTTGATTTTACAAGTTTATCTAATTATTTTTGTTTTCCCAGCAGTCCATGCAATTGTAAACATATTATAAATCTTAAGTTTACTAATTATGGTACCTGTACCTGTACCTGTACTGTTCATGTATGTAACAATATTTAATATAATAAAAGAAAGGCTTGTACAGATTCGTAGACTGACTTACACATAATTAATAAGAATATTAGAAAAGTATCGACTGAAAAAATATAAATACGTATAATCTTTGGAAATAAACGACACTGACGTAAATAAAAAAAAATGAAAATGAAAACAAAAATATATGTAAAGATGAATAAGCTCTTTATGACTAAAAAATGCCATAATACAATGTTGATTTGAATAAAAAGGTCTTGATAGCATCGGACTCAATGTGAGTCACTAGAATTGCAAATACCTTATCATCTAATGTGTGACATTTAACTGTGTAGAGATTATAAAGCAGATCTTATTGTTTTACATTATACAAGAAAATAAAAATTGAAATGCTTATATCCCATTGTAATGCCCTGGAGAGCTGATTCTGGCTCTAAACGGGTGGACTTTGGCAAAATTTCTAATAAAAAAGTTTTTTACTTGCATAAGTTCAAGTAAGACTCATAAACAAAGTATTATAAATAAACAAAGATAACATTGTACGTAAAATTTACATATAATCATAAGTTACATTGATTTTTCTTAGTTGCAATGAGTTTGATTAAGAATGTAGGTATATAATTATATTGCAATGTTATATATTCTTCACTGCGCTGGCCAGTTTAGCTAGCTGGGTGAGAAAATCACTGCTCAGTAGGATAAAACGTTAATATGCACGATAACAATTAATCGTGTATTTTAGCAGTGCTTCACTGCTATTACTTTCTTCTTTTTACATGTAAAAAAAAGAACAAGACAGCAATCCTCAATAGAGAATACGATTGTCCTTTCAATGTGACCTGATCCACTGAGTTCTGTAAACTGACCTTAGTTACGTTTCATTGTTTTCTTTCTCATTTTAACATCCGATTAACCGAACGTTGAATTATAATATAATTTTACAACAATAAAGTACAGTAATTGCATGTTCTAAGTAATTAGAGCATTAATCCCCTTTCAATATGTTACTCTCACAGAGAGTACATTGGCTAATTTTTTGCAGTGCCTTAAAAAAAGAAAGCACACCGTAAAGATTGCTTTTCCTCGTTTCACGAATCCGTCGAAAGCAGACAAGACACGTCATTTCCATAAGATCCTACAATTGGCTTGAAAAAATTCTAGAACGCAATGCGTATACGCGAGCTACGACCCTGTTTCTGCATTAGCTCAGAGTTTCGGAAACATAGTCAGGATGGCGGCGCAGATTTGTTGCGGGTCGGTCTCGTGCGGATGCAGAGCCATCGCCGCGTGCACCTGCTCCTCGGGAAAGATGTTGGCCAAATGGTAGTGCAGGTGTCTGCGAGCATCCTGATGTTGCTGCTGCTGCTGTTGGGGAGTCCCCCAGTTCGGCACTTGCAAGCCGGACGACTGGGCGAGGCGATGCAGCTGGGTGTCCGAGGCGCCCAGTCTCTGGACCGACATCATCGGCGGTCCTACGGCTACATTACCGGCCTTGCTGTTATTGTTGCTGTTGCCAGCTCTGTGCGACCAGGCTCGATACGAATCTGGAGCGGACGCTATGCGCGTTACGTGTTGGTGACGATGCTGACGCTGCTGTTGCTGTTGTTGTTGCTGCTGCTGCTGCTGCTGCTGCTGCTGCTGCTGCTGATGCTGCTGCTGTTGCTCCCAGCTGAAAGTTGCAATTTGTTTGGTCAGGTATTAAAGAAGAATGTAAAAAACACCGAGTCATTCTGCCCAGTATTATAATTTTGAAAACGCGATAATGTCAGCTTTCATTTATGTTTTTTAGTTTTTAAAATTTTATTCAAAAGTATTTGTATTACAGAAGCAAGGAAAGTACATCAAATACGGTTTAAGCTAGGTATGTATAGTAGGGTTTTTAATGCTTAAATTCTAATTTTTGACGTGTCTTAAGGCTATGTAAAAAAATTATAAAGATTTAATTTTCAAATTAAAATTCTTTTCCTGCATCTACTGACAATAACGATTTAATATACAATGTGATAAAATAGAAAAGGTTGGAAAATAAAATTTAAGAACATTCGCTCTTTTGGGAAAAAGTTCACTTCCTTAACATTGTTATTATATTTGACTTTTGTTGAATCGCATGTTACGTAAGGGATTTCGCTGATTTACCTCATCGAGACAGGATAAGAAGATTCATTACTGGCGTGTCTCGTCAGCTGTCGATTCTGCATGGAAGAACGCAGGGGACTGATGCTGGCCTGGGACGGATGACAGGACTGCAGCTGCTGCTGAGAATTCTGTTGTTGCTGCTGCTGATGATACCTGCGCAGCTGGTTGATCCGTGGATCGCAGCTGGGATTCAACGTCAATTGTCGCTGAAGCTTTCGGTGCATGTTGGCCGGCTCTGGATCGGTATTGGCTACACGAGGTGCTACCCATCCGAGCGAGGATGGATAAGCTGTTAAATATTAACCAATGTTGATCAGAGATTCACGTAATAGTCAAAATATAAAAGAAATCTATTAATATAATATTCTTTTCGCAAGAAAATTTGTTCTCGTTGTAGCTATGGCTAGATATACTCATGCACTTCTTTAGAAAGTCTAATAAAGTTCTATGTTTCAGAAAATTGCTCATGTATTAATTTGTGAAATTACCATTGAAGTATTGTTACTTGATTTTATATTAAGCTTAACCCTTAGCGGTCACACGGGGTAACTAGTTACCCCAGGCTCAGAAAAAGTGAAATTGGAGGTCTAAAACATTTAAAACATTTGACCAGTTTTTAGAACGCCATCTATAAATTGACCGATAAAAATCATTAGAAATATTGAAGAACACTTCAACAAACATGAAACAATCGGTTACAAGTGTTAAAACACCCATATGTCTTGTAGAACTAGGTTTTGCAGCGTGGGGTAATGAGTTACCCCATGTGGCCAAGGGTTAAACCTCTATTTTACAATAATTAAATAAATAAATAAATCGAAGACACCATAAACTGATAGATTACCTTGGCTGCTCTGTGTCGTGGTGACAGAGTGAGCATAAACAACGGCCGATGACAACGTGTCGATGACGCTGCAGACGACGTTCTCCTCGGATCTGCTCTTGAGAACTGATGATGTAGTGGAGGAGTCCGCCGCTGCCCAGGATTTCGTTTTCGCGAGCGACGCATGTTGCTGCTGCTGCTGCTGCTGCTGCTGCGTTGCCAAGGGCAGGCTCAGACTGGGACCGCGCGCCTGGAGCTGACGCTGGGCGTGCTCTACCAGCCGCTCGGTCACGGACTTGTGCGGGTGCGGACCTCGTTCCGGGTGACGGAACTTGCACTTGTTGCCGTAGGTGCACTTCTGCGAAAACGGGTTTCCAGGAATTCAGTCGACTTGTTTAAAGACAATTGAGGATGTCGTGTCGTTACCGTCTCTTACTACTTATCACGGATTTATCGTAAGCTATTTGTACTGATTACTTTTAATTTTGTTCATTTTAGTTTGATTTTACTCGGCGTTTACAGATACCTTTTGCTGGTATCTGAATATGTAATTTGTATAACTGTACAGACAGTAAAGCTGTATATAATTAATCGAGTTTTATACATATCTGATGAATCAGTAGTAACATACCGATTCATGTACGCCTGACCAACTATAGGCCTGCTACTACTGATTCTCCTTATGTTGACTCCCTAATGCAGATAACAAATGTTATTATTCTGTTTCTGTTTCTATCTGTTTATTGGTCATTGGTCTCTAATTTGGACCCGAATCACCAAAATTCAATTAAGTCAGCTCGCGACAGTGCAAGTCATCTCTGCGGAATTGTGATGACGGGCTCCGTTAACTTACGAAAAACAAGGAAGAGAAATACTGTTTTATGTATTAATTTGAATAGAAGGCGAGTCCGCTAACCTTTGCGTAGGGACAGGGAGGCGCGGGCTCGGTGCGCCTGGGTCCGACTTTGAGGAAGTTGTCGAGGGTCGGGCCGCTCCTGCCGAGCGGATCGTCCGGCGGCATGAACCGATCGTTGACGAAGCTGTACATGAGGATGCGCTCCTCCACGACTTTGCGGAACTCCGGGCTCTCCTGCGCCAGATCCCGATAGTTGTCGTTGCTGACGACTATGCCGTCCAGCTCGGCGGCCAGCCTCAGGATGTAGCGGTCGTCGTAGCACACCATTCGCTTGCCACCGACGAGTCTATACAGCGCAAAATAACGTACGGATGAAGTACGATTTAAGATTTTTTAAAATACCAAATAATTTAATGAATACGACCACGGTTTTTCATTTTTCAAAGACTTGCATACATCGATCTTTTTAAAAGTTTTGGACTTTGGAATGAAAATCTCACTTCAAATGCAATAAGTGACCGTAGAGTTTACATAATATTAGAGCAGTATTTCACTCTAAAATTGTGAAAATCATCGCTTGCATATGGATTGAGATTTTCAGTCGAACAATTTTAAAGCAATTGTAAAGCAATTCCTGAAGGCCTGCTCTTCTAAAATCTAAGTATTTCAAAAGTAGGAAAATGACAAAATTCACACAAGAGAATAATAGATTCCAAGAGCACTCACCTCGAGGGCGTAAAGACGAGAAGCCGATCGCGCTCGAGCTCGCCGAGTATCTCCTGGTCGACGATGGGATTGTCGGGCCTGGAGGCCTCCTTCCTCCACTTGGGCACGAAGACGGTGATCTCGCGGTGCCCCCGAGCGCGCAGCCAGTCGACGCAGATCTTGATGCCCCGACAGGAGAAGACCTCCTTGTTGCCGTGGCTCATGGCGACGTTGCTGCCGTCGACGACGACCGGTCGCAGCTCGCTCGTCTGCGCCGGCGCCTCCTGGGACTGTTGACACGAGGGGGAGGACTCGAGCTGGCTACCCTCGCCGTTGGAGTCCGGGAGCAGGGCCTCGCTCGGCTCGTCGGCCGTGTCGGCGAGCTTGCAGACCGGCGAGCCGTTCGCGCTGCCGCCGCCGCCGCTGTTGGCGCTGCAGGCGCCGAGCTTGATCAGCTCGGCGAGGAGCTCGTTCTGGCCGGGCTCGGGGCCGAGCTTCTGCAGAGCCGCCTGCACGAGGCGCTCGGTGTAGCCGAGCTTCAGGGCGAACTCCACGCGCGCCGTGTAGCCTGTGCAACCGATCGTTCGTTCTTTACTCGTCTGAGTACTCGGGATATATTACGCACTCGCGGAAATTGCGTTTAGCATTGTGCTATTTGGATTTGTATATTGGGGACATATTGAGGTAAACGTCCCGGTGATTGCTCAGTCCGAGGCTTTCGATGCTTTTCTTTCAACTTATCGGCATAGAAAGTTCAGAAATTGGGACTGTCCATGCAATCACTCGTATCGTATTCTAAAGCGTTAAATCACTGCGATATTTACCTACATACCGTAAACCGGGGTGACTTTGGACACTGAGGTGACTTTGGACACTGAAGTGACTTTGTGCCACATTTAAAAGTACTATCTTATGCATTATACACTCGTAAAGACGCAAACAAAAAATTAGCGCGGGTCTATTTTGAAGCTTAGTTTCTCTAGAAACTAAATATACGACTAAAGAAATTTTTAATCGTAATTATTATTTATTTCTATCTCTTTAAATAAATTAAGGTTTTTTACTTTCTTTAAACCTGAAAACTTTACTATCCCTACACTAATTCAAATTTCCCGCTGTTCCGCCATTTGTTTTTTTTATTGGTAAAAAATCTATTATATTCCGTTTTCTTAACATAAAAACTATTTCTTAAATCAATTTTAATTAATCTATGTGCCATTAGTTTAGCTTAGATATAAATTATTAATCATATGTTTCAAAGTCACCCCGAACACCGGGGTAACTATGACCACCATGTTTTTAAATTTTCATACTACGACACACGTAAAAAAAAATTTTATTCTTGGAATATTGTTTTATAGGCTGCTATCATAACGTGAAATTTCTTTTTATGTCGGTAGATATAATAGAATAATAAAGATACGTACACGAATTTACACAGTGGCTCAAAGTCACCCTGGTTTACGGTATTCGAATTTCTATAAAAATTACTATATTAATTAGTAAAACGTGTTAACTATGCGGGGTTGATATTGTAGACCATCAGGAGTTGCTTTTTAATATTAATGACCGCACCATCTTAAAGCTAATAATTACCTATTATCAGAATAATATTAGTTATAACGTTGAAAAAGTTAAGATGTGCCATTGAAATGGTAAAAAATTACAGAGATGCGGAAACATTGAAAAAGCAACAAAACCATTCCAGGCAAGTATAAAATCAGCAAAAAAATATGCAATAGTCAGTGATGGGAGAAATTGTACTTTAGAAGTAGCGCAACTACATGTAAAAAGTACTTGTTCAGTGAAAACGGATTTAATAAGGTAACGGAAAAATGAAGTCTACTATTGGGCCCTTCTTTTCGAGATATAAAACATTGTGCCTTGAATTACCCTTGATTTTAGTAAAAAATTATACTTTTACTTCCTACCATACCTTCACAAATTGGTATACTAGAATAATAACCCAAAAAATAACAGAAGTTGGCAGAAAGAGCTTTACACTGATCAAAAGTTATTATCAATTAAATAGGTTCACCATATGTTTCTTACTCCTCTAGATCGCTGCATTTTCGGTGCCAAATTTGATTCTCTTTGGAGTCTTAAACACATACTTCACCATTGTTGCTTTCAATTGAAAGTTCAAGTAAAAGTATTATTCAAGTACTAAAAGTGAGATGTAGACAAACTCTATTTATGAGAATGTACTTTTTATTTTTCATTTGGACAGATTTTTATTTACGCCTCAGAACTAATCCTAAAGGAACTAATCCCTAACCTGTTTTGGAATTGAGAACTAGGGGCTGATTATCACAAAAATATGTAAATGGTTCATAGATGCAGTTTTATAAAAAATACCGTAAGTCGTCACATATTCGAATTTTGATTAGAATACTATTTTTAAAAGTACTCTACATGAAAGATATTTAAGCAGTTTAACGTTTTTGTTTCTATATACATACAATTTGTAATCGATTATTTAAAAATAATGTCAAAAGTCATTCCATTTTACGGTATTCTATAAAATGCACAGAATTCTTTTAGCCTTCTTTGAGTACCAAGTATTTTGTAATGCTAAGCAGCGCGACACAAGAATCCTATCCCCAAGGATTAAATAAACAAAGTGCCGAGGCGTCGTACCAGGCGTGTGAGCCGTCGGCGAGATGGCGTCGTGCACGGTGACGTACTCGGCGAACTCGGCCGCCAGGGTGTCCGAGGTGGTGCGCGACACGTCCGAGTGTTGCTGCTGCGATTCGGCCGAGCGCCGACGCCGGGGCGAGCGACGGTGATGATGATGATGCTGCGGATGGTGATGATGATGCTGCGGCGAGTCGTCCGCCTCGTAGTCGCTGTCGTAGGACGAGTCGTCGGCCTCGGCGCCGCCGCCCCCGCTGCTTCCCAGGATCGTGCACTCCACGTACTTCTGGAACGATCATCGTGTATTGAAAGATTTGTTTGTTTAATGGATATCACGGGATTTTCGCTTTTTTATTTATATGGGATGTGATTTACTGGTACGGGTATACGTTATGCTTGATTATTTGGAATTTTAAACATTCAGAGTTTAGATCGGTAAGTGAAGTGAGGAATCTATATTGGTTGATGTATCCATCAATTCGATATGTATACTAGGTACTTATGCTTGAATTAAACTTGATCAATCTGCGTTCGTTAAGAGACTTTCTAAGTATATATCTCATCGTGCAGTAAATTTAATAATCTAAGATACATAGACAATTTTCTTATTTTCAATCTACTTACTAATAATAAGACTTAATACGTACTACTGTAATTATACTTGAATAAATTTATTAGAGTAAGTTATACTGTTTAGAAAGTTAAATTTCTAATGGATTTCTTTAAATAATATACGTCCTATTAGCATCATTCGAAGGAGGTCACTTAAATTATTTAATATTTTAAATAAAAACTATAGGTATATGTATAACTAGCTAATGTAAATATTTCTGTTATGTCCTATAAAAAATTTTGATCGCAATAGCATGTATGAAAACATTTTTTTTAAATTGCCTAGCACATATCATCGTTCTTTTCACGAGCGCTAAATGTGAGACCTGCACAGTAGTTCATTCGATAGCGTGAAAATCATCAACGCCTAAGAAAAAAAAGGGAAAAGAGCGGCGCTCTGAAAAAGAAAAAAATTACGCAAGGAATGCGAATGCGCATATATGTTGCACGTCGCGCAAGAACGAGTTTGCTCGAACTACGTCGTCTGCCCACTTGTGCAGCGTGTGTCTCCGCGGGCGATGTAATAGGAGAAGCTGGGGCGAGACGGGCCGGGGGTCAAAACGGCTTACCGGCTGTAATTAGAATTGTATGCGGTTGCGCCGTGCAAAACCAATTTAAATTTCTTTAACATGTAGTAGAAAGGTTCAAAATCATTTTAGCTAATCATTTTATAACTGCCTAAGGACAGACATCACGTCATCAGAACAGTCACTTTTGTAAGTCTTGACTTACGCATTTGCCAATTTATGAATTTACTACAAAGGAGCTAGATCATTGTAGAAAAAGTCTAAGAACACGACGTTGTTGTCTGCTCACGAGTACTGAAAATCGGAGTCAAACGTTAATATAATAAACAGTGAGTATTTTATTTAATTTTTATTTATTAGCTAAAAAAACTCCTGGGTGTAAGACCAAAATCATACGATACATTTTTGTTAATATATGTATTGTTAAATTTCATGAAAGATTATTTATAAAATTTATCAAAGCTACTTTTATTCAATCTTAAATATTTTGACTATCTTCTGAAGCAAAAACCAAAGTACCACGTTTGTCCCGTTGTATTGGCAAATTCCAAATAAGGTACTTTTAAAAATTGGTCATATTAATTATTTATAAGCACTCTGTGATACATTTCAAGTCTCTTTTTACTCTTTAAATATAAGAAAATAAAGATTATTTTTAGATAGGCCGTTTAGCCCCGATCTCCCCTGCGCATCTATATCCGCGCGAGAGCTCCGCGGCCGAGGAAAAGTCCGCGAGTGAGCGCGCGCTTCAGCGGAAAAGGAGAAAAAAGGCTCGCCCGGTGGGGCCCGCAGGCGCATAGGTGTAATCAACATACACCTATACACATACACGCGTTTAGAGTCGAGAGAGGAGAGCGAAACGCGCTATATATATACGTACGCGCGCGGATGGCGAACAGGCGGATCTTATCCACGGATCCGCGGGCGCGCGCTCGCGGTGAAAGTAGCGGGACCGCGCGCGGCGGGAAACAGGTGCGTGACTTCTCTTGGCTCGCTCGCTCGCTCGCTCGCTCGCCCGACTATTATAGATGAGCCGCTGCTCCGCTATACCTATACACTGCTACTGCTGTTGCCGCTGAACTGCTGCTTTCTCTCGGAACTTCTCCGGTGGCTGGCGTGTATTTTCCCCTTTGCCTGAATTGTATTGTGAGAATCTCTCGATGCGTCAGGGCAATTTTATCGAGGCTCTGACCCGCGATGCGCGAACGTGTATTATTACATTGCGCTGTTGTGAAACCGTCAATAAACGCGCGAAATTGAGTTGTTCCGGGCATCGATATGTATTTTTATGTAAATACCCTGGTATTTCCAGTGTACATTTGGCTCTCAGACAATAACAATCCATTTTACTTGAGGTAGGAATGATTCTTGTGTAGACACCCATGTATCGGGGCCTATGTTGGAGCTCACCAATAGTCGATAATAATCGAGTGAATTGGTTTCTTAAACATGCGAATCGTTTGTTTGGATTGAGAGTAAACCCCTGGTAGTATCTGGTATCGATTATAAATATAACTATAAATTTTTAACAAAAAAAAATTGAACCGAAGAAAAATTGAAACAAAGCAATGCGTAAGGGGGAAACTAATATGAATGGCACTATTGAATTTTCCTTAAAAAGTAAGATTATTTATTTTTTAATTTTATCGGTGGATACTGATATTAGAACACTTAAACTAACTCATTACTATTCTAGTTACTGAAATTCAATTAATTTAAGAGCAAGACTATTTATAGTCGTTTTTAAGGTACAGTTCTAGAAATAAGGGAGAGCTGCCCATTGTAGCGGAAAATAAGTAAAAAGTTAAGGTTAAAAAACGTTAAGTTTAAGTTTTTAAAGTTTAAATATAGGATGTCTTCCTCGAATAGACTTTCTTTAAGTACAACAATAGTTCTTTTTCGGTAGTAGCACACATTAGTTTTTAGTAAAATTCCTGACAAAGTTACATTACAGTATGTGATTGAATTAGTTTCTTAAACATGCGAATCTTTCCGAAAGTTACATTGTAGTATGTTTAAGGTGATGTTAAGCCCCTCTGTTACCGACAAATACGGGGAACCACTTTTTTCTTTTAATTTTCAGTTATGAGAAAATCTCTCTGAAGCGTTGTTATATTTGATTGGGCCAACAACGTTCCAGAGTGATATTTATATTAAAAATTAAAAGTTAAATGAAACAAGTGCACATTCAAACGTTTGTGCAACGAACTGTCAAATCTAAATTACTTTCATCTAGCAATGAAAGCGAGAAACGGCTGGTGGGCGGTACTAGGCAATGGATGGTGCTGGGCAGCTTTATACTATATAGTTTATTTTTAATGGATAAAATATTGGAATCTAAGTTTGAGATCTTTATAACGATAATTGAATATTCGCCGAAACTTATTTCTGACTGTTAAAAGTATGTGCGTCCTAAGAAGATACCTATTCGGAAATAATAACCGGCACGGTGTATGCATAAATAAGTTCACGAAATACACTTCCTGTCATAAAATAAATAGTACAGTCGAATTGTAGAAAAACGCTAATAAAATTTATACCTGTAATTTTATAGTATTTAGTGGTAGGGTTTGGTATCCAAAACACGTAACTATATGCGGCTAACGGTGTCCCCTCCCCCCGACTTAAAGAGGAGGAGGGAAAGTTAAGAACGCGGTTTTTCACGTATTATACAGAACCTATTAATCTGAGGCAAGAAGTTTTAATGACGTTGTAGGTATTGTGAAAACCTCCAAAATGAGCCCCAAATCGTTAAGATACCTTCATTAGTTACTATAAGTAATTTTAAATAAAATGAAAATTTTTAAAAATATTTTTCATTCTTAGGTTAGTTTAGCAAAATTTTGGTATTTCTACAAAAGTACATTTTATATAGACGAGAATATCTGGTAAAAATCTTAGATCGATATCTGCATTATCTTTTTAATTATTCAACTTTTTCGGAAAAAGAACTTTCAAAAAACCTTTAAAAAGATAAAGTACTTTCAAAAATAAAATGTTTTATTTATGGTTGTTAATCAGAAAAAAGTGACGAACAAAAGATATGAAAACAAAACTGAATTTTTAAAATGGAATGCAGAGTCGAAAAATCATGTGCCTTATTGAAATAATCAATTTTTTTTTATAAATTTTCAACAGAAAAATATTACTCTACGACATCTCGTATCTGAGAAAAATAAGTGTTTGCAAGCGTACGTATGCGCAGCTGGGGCGATAGGCAAAATATGTTTTTAACGCTCTTATTGCATTATGTATTTGTAAGTAACATTTCTTAATAATTTAGCTGTTTCCTCTAATAACTTGTATCCGTAATTATTTTTATTACTACTTCGGAATAAGAACTAAATGTCATTTTGCAAAAATATTATTGAATAGTACATTATATAACAAGGGCAAAAAGTCGAATATTTTTCCCGCGGGTGAGTTTACTGCCCGAGCGAGCGAAGCGAAGCGAGTATCACCCGAGGGAAAAATCGACTTTTTTCTCGAGTTATATGTAGTACTTTATGCCCATCTCAACTGTGGCCACTTCTTGACTTGGAAAGGGGGACTAATGGACTGTTAAAAGACAATCGAAAATCAGGGTTATTGGTAGAACTTGATGAAATAAAGGAATTTGAACTAGTTTCTAGTGAAGTCGCAAATGCGGGAAAAAGTGATTTGCGGGAAAAAAGTAACTTTTTTCCGCTAATCATTTTTGCGGGCAAAAAGTGGCCATTTTCGTTGAGATGGGCATAAATTTAGTTTTAGCTTTAAAATTAATATTAAATATTTTATTTTCATTCCAATTTAGTATTGTAAAATTAACTTTGCATTTAATATTATTCTGTAAAATAATATTTTCGAAACTTTTGTTCTTAAGAATGAAAGGGTTGAAACCCATTTGTATGCTCAAAGAAATATAATGTTTCAAAATTGTTTAGTATCTCCAACCGGAGGTAGCGTAAAACAGAATGCTCTGAGAACATATTTGCAAGTACAATTTTGGTTAGGAATAACAAAAATCCAACTGAATATGATTGGACAGTATGAATTCAAATGGCCCTATTCCACTTTATACTAAAAAAAATTAACTTTAACTTTTTATTATTATTTATATTTTATTTATTAACTTTTAGGAAACTGCATATACTAAAGGCAAGAACATACTTTTTGTATGAATATACAACAAAGTTGAATCAAAGAATGCTTTACATAAGTAAATACAAGTTGTTTTAAATTGCCAATAAAAAAATAAAATAGTTAATAGCTTTTTAAGATTTCATAAGAAAAATATTGTTGATTTTTAGAATTGGAACATATTATTGGGCATATATTTAGCATTTGAATGTTTTACAATTGTATATTTAAAACGTTTTGACTGTATACATTATATGGATCATATGGTTTTTATTAAAATTAAATTTTTATTTATTTCATCGTGAAACATGGTTGCATGATGCGTTGAAACGATCTAAAGTATTTTATGTTCAGTGCTTATTTTATGTTGATGCGTTGAAACGATCTAAAGTATTTTATGTTCAGTGCTCCGCATTAGGGGATACAAGGTGGAATGACTCGTAAACAGTGAAGAATGAATAAAGCAATAGTACATATAAAGCGATATCTATATATGTACCTATAAAGGGATAACAATGCAATCCAATTGCACATCGATAAATTGAATTGTGGGCAAGTGGTTTAGCTCAAGCTCATAAAATCTACATTCATCTTTTACCTATACTTTAAATTCTATCCTCCATGTACCTAGCAAAAGAATATTTTAATTTGATTTTAATTAATATATATGAGTCGAATTTAAATTCAAACGGGCAAAACAGCGCTTTATTCTCGTCTTTTTCAAAACATTCGAAAATTATCATTATAAAGAAACAAAAAGGAAAATGAACCAATAACCGAGCTTTCTAATTTACACATCATTGATCAACGACTCCAAGCCTAAAGAAACTTATCGCTCCACGAGATACGCCGCGAGATCACACTATCAAAATCGATTCCACCCAACACTCTTGCAGCAGACCTATAAAATTGAAATTCAACCGGTCATTACGCGCGATAAAAGCGCGATAAATTCTCGCTTGCTCGCGCATTGACGCACGCAAATCGGACCACGCTCTCTTAATCGCGAAGACAGCAGCAGTAGCAGCAGCGCACAAATCTCCGAGAGGAGTCAAGTCGAGCATCCGAGGAAATGCAAAGTGCACTGGCAGAGCGCGCGCGCGCGCGATTTCTCTCTCGGCGCGGTGTCCCGATACAACGGCGCGGCGTTTCGTCACTGTCTCGTCTGCGCGCTCGCGTTTACGTCACGCAATGCCGTCCGTACACATACACAACTTACACACACACGCGCGCGCACGCGCTCACTTTTTTTACGCTCTTTTTCTCATCGTTTCTCCCGTTCGCGTGTATATGCTTATGGTATACGTAATGTTGGCGATCGCGCTCGCTCGTTCGTCAAACACGGAGGCATCCGATAAACTTCCGCCGGGAGTTTATCGGCGCGTGCACATCGTGACTCGTGAGTAGCAGAAGAAGCAGCCTTTAGAGGCGCTTGCCTCTGCTCTACCTACACAAAACAGCGAATGATATATCGCTTACAGTCTGAGTTGAACAATTGTTGTTATTGGACCGGAATAGTCGCTGCTATATGATTATATATATTTATATCTGTGGAAAACCGGAAAAACGACTTAAGTCCATTTTTTTTAATTTCGGGTTTACGCGAGATTTCACCATTATAAGTATTAGCCCCCTTTCACGTGAAAGTGATAAAAATTGCCGTAGCATAGCTATCATAGCCGAAAATAGCACATTACATAACGACTTAAGTCCATTTAATAAAATCTTTGACTGACGTACGACTTAAGTCCATTTGTATGTGGATAGATAAATTTTATTATATAAACTGTAGTGTATACACATAGAACCATGTATGGTTTTCAAAAAATAATTCAGATTATTCCCAAAGAAACGATTTGAGGTCCACTTTTTGTAATATTGGGCTAATTTACGTTAGATTTCAATATTATAAATACTCCTTTTTCTCGGAAATATACAAAATTTGTCAAAGTATAGCTATACATGTAGTCCAAAACTGCATAATGCACAATGATTTAAGTCGATTTAATAAAATCTTTGCTTAAAGTACGACTTAAATTTATCTTTTATTTATGTTAATCCATTTTACTAATACGGTACATACTTATTACATAGCACTATTTGCTTTTCATAATGTTTGAACTGTTTGTATTAGTTACTTATATATCGCAATCATCGGTCAGCTACTTTAATTTCGCATACATTTTTACTGATTTTTTTATACAAAAACAGTATAAGAGAATAAACTAATAACCAAACGCCACTTACACGCCAGCCAGCACAAGGTATTCAAATTATGCTTATTGCAACTCGCTATGAGAGTCGCCCGCACATTTTCTAGTGGTAGGGAAGAGGGGAGAGAGAGAGAGTTAAAAATTGTTTTTTATACTGTTACTAATAGATATGATGTTGCAGTATATTTCTAATCGCGTATAACAAATCAAATTTAAAAAAATCCCGTACAGACTTAAGTCTACATTTCCAAGAAAAACGAGTTAACTCAACTCGTTTGTTAAGTTACTCAAAAATAAAAAGTATTTCTTATGTGTCATTATTATGATTAGAGAAATATTTGACACTTTATTTAACAAATATAATTTGGTTGCATATCTTTTATGGCTCGATCTGGCATATCAGTGCAAACATTAAAACGTTAATATCTCGAAAACGCGAAAAGTGGACTTAAGTCGTTTTACCGGTTCACCACAGATATATACACACACACACATATATATATATATATATATATGTGTGTGTGTGTGTGCGTGTGTCACGCAACAAGTGTCTTTGCTTCAGATCGAAATACTCGCATCGTCTTTTCGATATTTACAGTACACTCGAGTGCTCCAAAACTCCTTTTTTGCTTTTTAATTACACCGTAAATCAACCGCTAATTGTCGTGGCCTACAGTTACATAGAATTACAAAATACTTTTTTCTGTTCTCCACCGGTATCATTGTTTGCAATTACGCGCAAAATAATTTCACAATCGTAGTTTCTTTACTTCCTAATCTATATCTACATAACAATTCATTCAACCATAACTTATACATAATTTTCAAAATCTTACAAAATACTTTAAAAAGTAGTTCTGGGTCCCTTACCTTTCCCGTGATCGTCATATTCGAGGATCGGTGGTTCCACGTCGTCGTCGTCGTCGTGATTGTGCCAGCTTCGGCGATTAAGATCGCTCGCGAAATCGGCCGCTTTACAACAGCAACACCGCCGAAGACAAACAGAGGTCGATCACCGGGAAATCCCCGACTTATCTCAAAAAACAACAACCACAACAACAACAAGTAGTACCAGGACCGGCGCTGCCGCAAGCTCCTCTCGTGCACCGGCTGCCGCTCTCTCTCTCGTGCTTTTGCAAACCAGCACCTCGAGCATAGCCTCTCTCAATACTTCTTCCACTTCTTCTTCTTCTTCTACCTCTTCTTCTTCTTCTCTGTTTCCACGCACGCACTCGCGACGTTCGTACACCACCTTTCAACCTGCGTACAATACACACCAACACGCTCGTCGATTACAATATATACGTATTCATATATATATATATATATATATATATATCTATCTAACGCATCAGCTCGCGAGCTCTGTGCCCTGTACAATCACACATCGAGGAGGATCATCACGTCGCCTGTCGCGAGCCGATCCGCGGCTCCAAGCGGTCATCGCGCGTTTCTCACACACGAGCTCTCTCCCGCTAAGATATATAAGTAATATCCCTCCGCTCGCCTGTAACTGGCACCGATGGCAGTCTGGCACGGACGCGGGCGCGGACTGTTGCTGCTGCGGCGTGCGCTCCGGGACTGTCGGCCATCGGGGGGGGGGGGAGCTCGCGGCTGGCGCTCGTATAGTGAATGGGCCGCACAGCGAAGAAGAAGAAGAACCGCGCCGCGCGGCTGCACCGACACACGCACACACAGGCGAGACGGAGAACCAGTCCGCGAAGTGTAGTGTACATGTAGCTCGTGCACACGAGCGCGCTTGCGACGTCACGATAGCCCGGAGAGAAACCGCGCTCCCCCCCCCCGGTCTATTGCCTTTTCTATACCTTATACCTACTCGAGGATTGTGTGCGTGCGGTTGCGTGTGATACACTCACGGATGCACGCGTGCTAATAGACGTAGACGAAGCCGAGAGAAAGAGGAAAAGAGAGGGAACGCGGCGCACCGCCGCGGAGTCGTGACGTATGCGACGACGAGCACGACGAGGTGGAGGAAAGCTGCTGTTGCTCTGCTGCAGCTGTGCGGAGAGGAGAGGAGGATGGTTGTTTCAGGGACGGAGCGACCGGCTCGCGGTGCCAGGGAAATCGCGGGCTCGCGAGCCGTGCGACCGGGGAGAGATCGTTTGGCCGGACCGACCGAGGGACCAATGCCGTAGACTGGGAGAGGATGGCGGTACCGATTGCTGCACTTAGTGGAAATCCACGATGCTTATTAAACTTTCTGATTTTCCAGTTATTTATTTTAAGTATGATATAGGAAGGAGCTGGTGATCTTCTGTCAGACCGTGTGAAATTTGAAAATGGTCAATTGCCACGAACAGAAACTTTTCTTATTAAATAATCAGTCGGATTAAAAAGGAATCTTTTCTCAATATTTGATGAAAGGGGAAATCAGAGCCGACTACAGATTTCTACGTTGAATTTTACATTATTCTAATCTAATGTTTCATGTACCTAAGTTAATAACTTTAGTTGTCTGGTGCTCACAATCTGCTAAAGAACACCGGATCACTCGGATAATTGAAAAAAAAATAAACATTGAATGAGAATAATGAAACATACGAAATTGTTGGTAACTACGTAACTACGTATAAATTCCGATATCTTCTTAAGGGGACAAACAACTTTTGATACCTGTAAAAATGCATACATTATACACATTAATAATATTTATTTTTCATTAAGACAAAATTTAAAACTTTTCGTGTAAAAATATATTATATTTACCTGTAATTTAAGCCCTTGTAAATTTAATTTTATAAACAATAGCATCCCTACCCATGTACGTATTTATTTAGTTTTCGAAGAAAAATTCTTTCATTACAGGGTTCCACGATGAATCATTGAATTTTCCATGAACCAGGGCTTAAAATGTTGGTTCTTGATATGGTTATGGTCGGAATGGAACAAGATTTGAACCAAAGTACATCACTTTCTTTTTATAGACAAAAAGGTATAATAATAAGTTAAATAATTTATAAAAAATATATATAGTATGTAAAACATTACTTATTCAATATATGTATGAAAGAGTAGGACTGCTATTGTTGATAAAAATAAGTGTACCAGGGCTTGAATTATAGGTAAATATAACATATTTTGACACAAAAAGTTTCAAAGTTTATTAATTTTTACAGGTGTTAGAAATGGCTTGCTCCTGTGGTTTATTGAATCAAAATGATTTTTTTTAACTGTTAAAAAGTTTCGATTTGCAATGATTTTTCTCTCAGCAACTTGATCAATATTGTTTATTCATCTTGGTTTAAAACTTCTTTTAACACTGCATTTTAATTTGTGTGAAAAATCACTCAGTGAGAGTGAATTCTAGAATTTTTATGAAACTGTAAAAAATGATACAAGTTACTCTATCACAGTTAAGTACCGGTATGTATCGAGTAAAAGTGTATTTCAGTGCATTCCCCACTTTTATTGAGACCAAAATTACTCGAGTTTCTCGAGTGACAGAGAACTCTACACATTTGTATCTTAAAGTAAAAATTGTCTTAAACGCACTTAAATCTACAACTAGGTATGACTGTGTTGAATACCATTTAATTCTTTGAGGGAAAAACAAGTTAGAGTAAAGTTTTTACTCGGTGAAAAGGTATAATTCTGAGTATAAAGTTACATATTCATTTTTTATCCAAACACGAAGAAAAGTCACTAAAGCAGAAAAAAATTGTTCCTTTCAATGAGATCGCAGAGCACTCACTTCTCCACGAGCTCGTCTCGGAATGCAGAAAAATAAA
Source organism: Gastracanthus pulcherrimus (assembly GCA_949152435.1). Taxonomy (NCBI): domain Eukaryota; kingdom Metazoa; phylum Arthropoda; class Insecta; order Hymenoptera; family Pteromalidae; genus Gastracanthus; species Gastracanthus pulcherrimus. The sequence goes on along the minus strand of OX424576.1, from coordinate 2,853,586 downwards.
CTCATCCATAGAAGAGACAGTCGGCAGTTCGCGCCAGTAACGCGACAGAAATCGAAACCTGCGCGGCACCGCAAATGGGCACGCTTCCGGTCGCGCTTCTCTCGCGAGAGCTGCGCCGTCGAGATGTAACGAGCGTCCGCGTGGGATCCTGCAGCCGGGGAAAAAGTGTACAGAACGGCGCGAGGTGTCCGGGATCGTTGCGGCGACCGCTTCGCGGCGGAGAAATCGAGGCCAGTGACGTTCAGCAGCTCCTCCTCGTCGTCCTCGTCGTCGTCGGCGTCTACAACGCGCGGGAGCCGACGCCGAGGCGCGTACGTATACGCACGCACGGCGCAGTGAAAGCAGGATTGGCACAGCTGTGTACAGAAATTGCAAGATTCTTGGGTATAGGATAGCTGTAGGAATTTTGTTTATGAGGAAACATTTGTATGTGAAATTTTTATCTGATCTCGTGTAAAGGTGATATTTTTGGAAGTAATTTGGCCGAAGTTCGGCCAAGTTTGGGAAAGCTGGACATTGCGACACTGCCAAACTTTGAGAAAAAATTTGAGAAGATTCACGCGTATAAGGTTTACTAAATTTTAAACAGATGTGGTGTATCTTTACTCACGAAATTTGTTAAGCTTTATAAATTTTACGCGTAAGTTTTGCAGTACTCGAGCCAAACTTCGCAATGCGAATAAATGAAATTTGACACTCAGTTATACTTTGTTTTCTCGATGTTCGAGTTACACTTTTGTCGTATAATCAAACATCTATATACACTCTTAGATTAATGTTTTCAAAACATTAGACAAAGTTTTAATAAAGTCAGACCAAGTTTGGGTAAAGTTAGACAGAGTTTGGGTAAAGTCAGACAAAAATTAGGTAAAGTAAGACAAAGTTTAGGTAAAGGTAGATAAAGTTTGGGTAAAGTTAGACAAAGTTTAGGTTCAGTAAGACAAAGTTTGGTTTCGGTTTGACAAAGTTTGGGTAAAGTTAGACAAAGTTTGAGTAATGGTAGACAAAGTTTGAGTAAAGGTAGACAAAGTGTAGGTTCAGTCAGACAAAGTTTGGTTTAGGTTTGACAAAGATTGAGTAAAGTTAGACAAAGTTTGAATGAACTATTGCATACATTAAACGTAAGATCAATAAAGAAGGATGCCGGTATGGCCTCAGATAAAGCGTTAGTAGGAAACCTACATACCTGATGAGTATGAAGAATCCATAAAATTTAAGCATGTATTTAATCAACAATTTTTATCTGTGATTTTTCTTTAATTTTTACTACTGAATGTCTGATAAAATCATTATTTTTCACTTATTTTATCGAATTTAACCTTCTTATTTGAGTATCCCTTGACTATTCCTTCCTCACTACGCACCCTCGGCATATTTTTTTCATAAATGAGGCTACGGTATAGCTTGGTTTAATTTTTAAAACAACTTATGCTATTGTTTGACAGTACTTTCGCTAAACTTAAACAAACTCTGTTTCTCAATGTTTGTCTACGTTTCATTACCCAAGCTTGCCTAAGGCATGACCAACTTTACTTTCGCCAAACTGTTCCCGAACAATTCAGTTTTATTTAAACAGGTAAGTATAAAAATAACTTCCCTTATAGCTCAAAGGCTCTATTCAATGAAACGTCCGCAGTATATGAAAATAGAAAAATGTATACAAATTTGTTGACTTCAAAAATTTACGGCGCTTATAATACTGGACACGTATAATTTAATTTAAAGCAACAAAACAGTATTCCCAATAACCAACTAACAAAAACAGAAGCAGATTGACAGCAATTTTATGCAAAACTGCGTTCGGATTTGCCGTTTGCTATAAGTTTGCTGTAAATTTACTATGAATTTGTGTTATTTGGTTATTGGGATTAGGTAGAAGTAGTAGTAAAAGTACAGAGGGCGATATTTTGACTCCAATATTCGAAGAATATCACAGTTCTCAGCACATAGGCACTATTAAATTTCATTGTTGAGCACAGTAATTTAATATTTTCCTTGTTAACACTTTACGTTAATGAATTTTCAATATACTTCAAGCGCTAATGGCCTGTGCTGCTTACTTATATCAATAAATACTCGAACAATGAGCATGAGATATTATATTAGAAACTGCATGGATTCAGGCACATCTATTGTAGGTCGCGAAAGCGCGCCGGCGCCAGGGAATCTCGTAAATAAAGTAATAGCGCCGCTCATCGCGGGCGCAGGCGCCGCGGCCTGGCGCGCGCGCGCGCGTATATATCCTGTATCCGTAAAATATAGGCTGAAGGCTGCGCACACGGTGTGTATACAACGCGAGAGTTATGGGAGCCCTTAATTTCGATTTATGGGCTATAGCGCGGAGCTATGGGCGCAGCAGCTGTATATATAGACGACTCATCCCGTGGTCGGGACTCTGCTCGATGCGGACAGACGGCCATTATATTCGATGATCGTCGCGGCTCTGCGCGCAAACTCTAAGTGTGTATAGTTTTGCGAAGAGATGGCTGTAAAATGAATTTTACGATGGGCGTTTGAGATGAAAAAAAAGGGGATCGGAGGTCTTTCGGATGCAGTTCTTGGATGACGAGTCGTTTGTAGTGTAATTGTTGTAGCCTACAGTTGCAAGAATGCACTGCGCACAAAGGATTATCAGCAAGTTAGATTATTCAGAACAAATGCTGGCTTTATCGGAGTATCGATTTCGTTCACAGAGTAAAATTGAAACGTTGTATAAGTTTTTAAGACGTGATTACAATATATATAACTTTATATTTTGATCCTATGAGCATAATTCATACTCTAAGAGTAACTATTGAATCTCAAAATTTGTTTGCGTGAAGAGGTATAATAATGTGATGATAAAATTTAAGAAAAAGATTTAGCTTTATATGGAAAAAGATTTGTTCTTAGTCAGTTTTTCAAAAACATATACAATTTTAAGATAACTTTTGTACATAAGATGTGTACGGTTCAGTTTAGGTGCTTCAATTCACACACAGAGAAACTTCTCTGATAACAATTACCGTGGAAATCATACTAAACATTAACGTCATTCATCATGGTTTTAACTATAAAGTAGAATAAATTTTACTGTGAAAGAGAGTAAAATATACCGTGAATTACGGTAATTTTTACCGTTCACTAGACTAATCTTTTCCGTGAAGTCAAAATGTCCTTGTTCTACGTTGTACTTTTACTATGATGTTCACGGTAATTCTAATCACAAAATTATATCCGTTTTTAAAAAGATAATTGGAAACTACATTCGTGAACTTTTATACAAATTATAACATGAAATGAAGATCTACGAATAATTTAAAAACTAATTTACGTCAATATACCTTTTCAGCATTAGGATTAAATAAACTCTCTCTACTTTAATAAATAATTTGCAATTGTAGTAATTTACAGTTTCATATGATCGTTGTAATATATGAACTATATTTATATTTAAATGAACAAAGTTAAATACCGATCAATCTCCCACAAGTCTGCTGAAAACCTCGATTTTTTAATTCAATTATTTCGTATATATACATGGTGAACCCAATCTAAAATTTAAAAGATTTATACTTTTAGATGTTATCGAAAATATATTTTATTTTTACGCGAGTCCCTTGATTTCTACTTTCGTTTAAGAACAACATTTAAGTCTTCGTAGTCATGTTTTGGGAGTAGAACTCCGCACAATAAGAACTATAATCAGGATACTTACATCAGATATAATACATTTTACGTGGACAATGAGTATTTTCGTTATATCTCGTCAGCTAAAAAAAAGTATCCTCATTAAAATAAAGTTCTTAACATACACGCAAAAGTTGGTAAAGCACAGCGTGTTATATACGGCACTGGCGCTCCGCGCTCTGGCCAATGAAGTGCCGGTAACGAGGATCCGGTTTTACAGACTACCTTTTACACACGCGATTCACGTATACTCTCACCAACACGCCTACACGGCTATGCACACCTATACTCCATACCTATCTATCGTGTATACACACCGTCGCCGTGTGTATACACGCCAGCGCTATTCGTCGCTCGCGCGATAACACAAACGAGAACAAGACAGACAGGCGACGGTAATAAACAGCAGCAGCAATAAAAAAGAAACCCATAAAAGACAACCAAACGAGCGCACGTGACTCTGTCACACCTGCCCCTATCAACTTCGAAAATTGTACACACACACACACACAGGTGTATCGCCTCTTACTTCTACACTTCCATGCGCGCGAGGACTCGACTTTTCACTGGTGTAAGTACGTGTACACAAGGCGCGCACTCACGCGCGAGCCTTTTCATTCATAAAAGGTACAGTGGTGCGGGGGCGCGCGGCTCTCGCCACGAGAGATAAATGCCCGCGCGCCTTCGCGGGGAGATGCTGCGCTTTATCTCGCCGTGTATAGTCTTCCTCTCTCGCCTCCTTTTCGCTGCACTTGATAAATACCGGAGTCAGGCGCGGTGTGTATAATGTACGTGTCTGTGTGTTTCTTAAGAGCCCCGGTACAGCGCTTACGTAAGAGCGGGCCAATTATAGGCACTCGAAAAACAAGTAGGCCGCGCGTATAAGCGGCTTATCTCTGGCCGACGGCTGTGTATATGCCTGGCGGATGTGCGCCGCGTGAAATGCAAAGATCACCTTGTACTGCGCGTTAGCCGGCGAGGGAATTCTTATCGTTTAATTTGTATTTATAATTCTGGAACGACGGAGCATTGTAAGGAATTGGCACTAAATTCGGATACATTCTTACAACAGGCAGTCTTTATTGGAGTATCTCCTCGTATCTACGTATCAAATCAAATTTACGCTGTTTCGGTATGTTTTGTAGGTCAGACAAACGATTGCAACAACTTTTCTGGTCAAATTTTGGTTAAAATTGTTTTTTTTTGTGTTTTTTCATCATAGTTATATTCTCTTCACATTTATGGCATTATTTGTAATCAAAACTAAGAATTCAGCTAGTAATTAAAATACGTTTAGTATATACAATACGTTACTCCATTAAACAAATACAACAAGATTACAGTTTTTCTTAATGTTTTCAGAGTTAAAAATAAATCGAATTATCCGGTTTTGTTTGCTTTATACTAATATTAACACGTTAGGTATGTAAATAGATAGGTGTACCTTACAGTAAACTATTCGAAATCGGGTGGCCCAAGTCACTTGAATAACTGGGGCTACTTTTTTATCCAGTTGTTCCTACATTGTAATACTGAACTACCCTGTATACATACTATTGTTTTTACCTTTCTCAAATCGATAGCTTTTTGATTACACAGAGCGACTCAACTACTCAAACAATTATCTCCGAACCTGCAGTACATATACACGCGAGAACTACAATTAGTTATGCACGTTTGCAACAACAATGCTACTTCCTGCTATTGCGGCTGCATTAGCATACGAGTACAGGCGCGCTATCCGCGACTCTCGCGACCACGCCTTGCCTCGCATTGCCTCCTGCACCTATGTAGAGCTTCACTCAAATTTTTTCTCCTCCGTCATAACTAATTCCATCGCGCCCATGCAAAACTATACGCGGGCTTTCTCCCGCGCCGAGTCGAAAAACGAGGGTACAAGGATACTCCTCTGCACGAGCGCAATACCCCGCACCGCGTCAACAAGTGCAGCGAGTCGGAAAGAAACCGGGTGCAAAAAAATACGACGAGCAAACCGCGGCGCTCAAGTTTTAACGACGGGACTGGCGCCGCTCTGGATTTATATCCCATACCTCGGCCGTTTTTGCCCATCTCGGGCCTTGCGCGAGAAACGCCGTTTCCAGAAAATATACTCCACCGATGCAGCGCCGCCGGGCTTTTTTGCCCCTCGTCTGCAGCGCGCCACCCGCGGGGCGCAATCGCAAATTCACGCGCATTGCGCACTTGTCGATCAAACTCGAGCTAGCCTCGAGTTTGTACACATCGACTGGCGCGCTGCGCGGTCTTTTTGCTTCTGGTCGCGTTGCGGCGCGCACGCAACTGCGGATCTCGTTTGAGTGCACCGCGCGGATGTGCTTATAGAGGTCGAGAGCTGGGCGAAGAACCGTTCGATCGTCACCGCGGAGCACCCGCGGGAGCGCGAATATATATATCGGAGCGCGCGCTTCCGGGTTCGTGCCCGAGAGCCGTTCTTTGGCTCGTGATTAATGTTTCCCCTCCTGCGCGCCGCGGCCCTCTTATGTACACTACGTTGTCATTATCGTATAACGAATTTCGTAAACTGCAGACGCGAGAGATGAGCGCGGCGCGGACTGTATCGTGGCTTATAAATCATCGGCCGAGCATCACGTCGTCTGGACGGAAATAACAGTTTCGAAGAATGTGTAAAAAACGGACGAACGAAGCGTCAATTAAGATCTCTCCTTGGATTTTATTGTGTATGCGAGCGAGTACAGTGATATATTATGTCAAGTTTTTAAGATTATACTGGCTTTTTGGCAACAAAAATAAGGTTGATCATTGTTGTGCACTGTAAAAAGTGACATTAGTTCTCAATCAGTCAAATATTTGCAAAGATTATGTAAATAGAAATATGTGTTTCGACGACGAAAAGTTATGTCATATATTGTAATGTTATTCTAATCTTCAGTAATTTAGAAAAAATGTAAATTTGCTACGTTCAACGTGGGTACAGGATGATAAACTACGTTGAACATAACAAATTGTTTATTCGCATTAGTAAAGCCTTCACGCTGAGTACAGTAAAGTGATAAGGAAAGTTAACTTCGTAGTTAACTCAGTAGCACATTGCAGCACTTGCTACTAAGAGTAGCACATTTGGAAATCTCCCACGAAGACTAGCACAATTCGCCGTTCCCCCATGAAGACCAGCACTTTTCATAATTTTCCCACGAAGACTAGCGCATTTGAAAAGTTTCCACGAAGACTAGAACATTTCGCAATTCTGCCACGAAGACTAGCACTTTTCGTATAGAATATGTAAATTAAAGTTGTACTTATAAGCTCTCGGTGAATCGTGTTGATTCTATTTTTTATTGGGTTCGGGTCGGGTACTAGACCCTTTTGGTATTCAACAGATTATCGGTCTACCTGAGAAAATCAGGCTACCCGAATAAATAAAAGTAGCCTGAAAAAATCAGGCGGCAGAAAATTACCAAATGTGCCAGTCTTCGTGTCAGAATTGCGAAATGTGCATAGTCTTCGTCGGAGATTTCCAAATGTGCAAAGCCTTTTCGCAAGATTCGAATTATTGATGGCAGAGATTTATAGAAGTCCGAAGGTATCGCATCAGTAAGGCTGAACGCTATTTTCTCAAAGAACTCATTTTTCTTTTACTCAATTTTGAAGAAAAGTCAGTTAAGTGATTGTTCATGCAAACTACAGAAATAAAAATAAATGGGACTCTTTTTTGCAATATGTTTCAATTCTTTTTGAAATCTCCTATATATGGGCGTATATCCGTAAAGTTAGCGTTCATTAAACATATAAAGAATGGCGTTAATTAAAACACTGCGAACTTCGGCCTCCAATGGAAAAGTAAGTGTATCGCTATTTCATACTATTATATTAATTTTGTTAGGTTGCGTTTTGGAGATTGCAACTCGTAGATTATAAACATTTTCTTAAATTTGATGAATAATTTTTTTAATCTGTTTTTGACATTATAAACTAGATATAGATTTTGTACAAATTTCATCTACGAAATAATTTTAATTTTCTTTTTAATTTTTCTGCATGCACAGAAGAAAAACTATAAAATTTCATGGAATAAAAAATACTAATAAATCATGAAAACATCACATTTTATAATATTTTCTGAGGGTTAAAATTTGTAAAAAGTAGGTCTACAATATTTGAACGTATCGTACTCGATTATTTGCAAAGACGTACACTTGTCCTTTATAAAAAGTCCTACCTATCTAATATCAATATGTATGATAACTATGAACTAAACTGCATGCGGGCTCTCTTTACTGATCTAAGGATCCATTTCTAATAAAAAAAAATGGTTGTGTTCAGTTTTGGTTAAAGACACATTTGTCTTTTAGAAGAATTCTACGAAATATAATATTTTGTGGTCGCGATAACAATCGCTTATTACAACTTTAAATAATAGTCGAAATTCTTTAATTTTATAACTTGCGGCGTAATTCTAATAGCACCCGCTTTATTACTACATTATAAGCCTTATAAACCTTATATGATAAAATAAATTTCAATAAACGTTTTCTAACTGATTTTTTTCAGAATTTTTAAGAGCAACGGGCAAAGTTTACAATCAATAGAAGTGTACAATCCGAACAGCACACTATTTGAGGATTGGCTCACATACACAAAAAATAATCAGATCATTTTACAGTATTACTTCAAATGCCATAAGTATAGTATTCAATTATATAGTCTTTATCAAAGAGATTTCGGAAAAGAAATTTTTAAAAAACAAGCAGTTACATGTAGTCACGTAGAGTACCCCCTCAAGTTACAAAATCATTTATAAAATAATCCATCCTACATCCTTAATTTCCCTGCATTGCGCACAAAAGCCGCAAATTCCAAAGCATCCGAGGTCTCCCTCATCTCGCATGAAAATCGCTCCGGCCCACTGTACACCGCACAATCATCCACTGATCCGCAGTACACGCGCAGCAGCCTGCACACGGCCCGCGCAGGTACACATCTCCATATACACACGAGATGCAGGAGAGGAAGTGTCCCGGTGCGCGGCTCGCGGAGAAAGGCGCCCACGGGGAATCTCTCTTGTATAGCGGCGCTACGCGGCAGCACTCACCGCGATAAGGAGAAAGATCCGAGTGCTCCGCGAGCGAGCGCGCGGTCGGGCCCTTCGTACTTATCCATACATGCGGACGCGCGCGCGCGGCGGAGAACGAAACCGAGGGGCGCAGCACGAAGCAGACCGGGCGGCGCGCGCCGAGTGAGTGATCAGTGATCCCGGATGCGCCTGCCTGCCTCTGCCCTCTCGCACATGTGTTGCGCCAGACACGGGCTGCCCACGCGCCACGGGCTATCTCTCTCGCTCTCCTGATGGTCTACACGTTGGGTATTATATACGCGCCTTGCTGTATAGGAGAACGCCACCGAGCGTTTCTCCTTTTTCAGAGAGGCTGCGCTCGCGCGGAGCTGGACGGCAGATTTGGTTTGCGAAATTTTAGGCGGAGGCGCTCGGGGATCGGCGAGCTTTTCAGAGGCTCGCGCGATCGTATAAGGTGCAGGACGTTACGTGGGATATCCTGCAGCCGGCTGCAGTCAGGATGAAGAAAGTGGTTAATCTGCGTTTTCGATCAATAGTGACTTTTTTATAGCGTTGGATTCGTAGTGAAGACAAAACTATACTTGTGTGGGTTAACATTGAAAATACATACTATTTTTCTTTGAAATAAGTGTACCTTAGTATCGCGTATCTATAGACTTTTAGAAATAATACTAACGCATAAGCATGAAATTCTGAAAATGGAATGCGTTTCTACACATATCCTTTTCTTCGTAAAAAATACAATGATTTTTACGCTCGATGTGTTGCAGATAAGAACCGTTATCTGCATGAGAAAGCTCTGTTATCCGGTTTAAAAGTAAATACGCTTTTTAGTACAAAATATTTCTGAAATTTAAACACTTTACAGCTGTATCTGCAGTATCCTATATAAGGACTACAAATTTGAGAATAATAAGTAGACTCTCTGAAAGAGCACATATAAATTCTGTGCTGAAAAGGCATAACGATTTAAATCCATTTTTTTAAATGTCGAGATATTAAGGTTTGCATTTTGAAATTGCAATTTAAACCTTATGTATAAGAAAATCATAAATTACAAAAAAGAAAAAGGAATAAATGAACTTATTTTGAAACTTTCAAATTTTTTATATGAAAATATACCATGGATTAATAGATACCAAAATCAATAAAAACTCAATTTTCAAAAAAGTTGACTTTAGTTTTTATGTCCAGAAGCCACAGAATTAATCTATAATGTCTTTAAAAAATACTAAACATTTTCTCGAGTTTAGTTTTAATGCAGATAAATACTATCTTCATCAAAACGGCAGATCCCGTGGAGGATACTTAGTAGTGCTGTAGCCCAAATTTATTTCTAAGAATTATATTTTATCTGTCAATCGCGGAATTAAATGTCAAGCGTAAATTCTAAATAAAGCTGTCGAAACTTCAATAACAAATAAAAAGGTTGTTGCTTTTTAATTAATACATCAAGGTTTGACTTAACCATAATCGATAAAAGCCCAATTAACTAAATTTATTTGACTCAATATCGCCTCCTCATAAATTATACCTGTGAGATATTAAGGTTCAAGTTATTTAAGAAATTAACATTTTTAATTTGACATAAATACTGCCGCAGTCCGACTAATATTATAGGTATGAAATAAATTCAAACTATTTTTAAAAATCATGTATCTTACAAATTATATCATCCTGTTTTTTCGACATAAGTATGAATAAAAAAGGCGGAGTAACATCCTGCTGAAAAAAACATTTTTTTCAAGGACATTAATTTAAATTTCGGCACCTGCTGGTGTACGATTATTTTCGAAATTTTTTTATTAAAGACGTTTGATGCAACGATATCCGTCATGATAAAAAATTTCATCTGCTCGTAAACACGATGTTAAATAACAGGCACTAATTCGCGTCGCAATTCACACACATGCTTTTATTAATTAAATATTCTGTATAATATATCATCTTATTTAATGAATCTGACAGAAATGTAAATAAAAATTGATAGAGTAAAAATGAAAAATAAACCTAAAATCAAAAGCCGCACGTCTGACTATTCCTAGTACCAGTTCTACTGGTACGTATTTTGATATGTACGATATATATAAATGATAACAATAGTAATATAAAAATATGTATTGTTTTTGCAAATATTGAGTCCTCATAGCTTATATGCATCTGAGACTTTCATAAATAAACACTGTATTAGAATCCATAATATTTACAACTATCGTGTTCGTAATCAGATGCCCCAGAATCAGCGTCTAAATATATTCAAAAAATAAAAGTCGCGACTAAAAAGGTTAATACTGCTCGTAAATCCTGTGTATTAATGTAAATAAGAGTTACGGTTATATTAGCATACGTATCGTTCACTCATACGCTATAGCTCGGTATCCGTAATAACTAGGACATTCACCTCGCCAAAGGTCAATACGACAAGAACGCCGTCTTATAAAACTCGCTTTCAATCTGCAAAAAAGAGCTCGTCAAGAATTTCGTCACAAAAGTACATATCTCGTTCTTCTCACGCAGCTGCTTTAGTCCTTTCTCAATACGATAGCCTCTTTCGAAGAAGCTACTCCGCGGTAGCTACCGTTTCTGGGGAAAAACACTCTACACCGGTGAAACACGAAACGTGCGGCTCGAGATTCACGATTTTGCGGATCCCCTCGTTTTCTTTCTTCCCATATACACACACACGTTCTCCGTACGTCTCGTTTCCTCGGCGCACGAATTCGCGATAATACACGTGTCTATACCGCGGCAGCTCTTAACAAGCCACAAGAGCTGCCTCGCGTGCGTTGAAAAGGAAGCCCACGAGCAGAAAGAGAGAGTCGGTATACATACGGGTGTTTCAAGCCGTGGGAAAGGCGCGGGTAATCGGGGATCATCCTTGATTTTGAATTTTGACCCAGAGCCCGGAGGCGGCAGATAGGCCGACTCGCCCCCTGCTCTATGCCGAGAGGCGAGAGCGTCGTACATCCGGTGAAAGACGTCCGCGCCCGTTTCGTTGATCGGTGATTTGGTTGTATTGCGAGTGCGGTGAGGGCACCGACACACTTATAACCAGGAAGCGAACGTTCGCGCAGGCTTGTTTGATTAGAAATCGCGGAGGGACTTTTGTGACGCGTGGTTTTGGGAGACTTGTAAAGACCATGTTTGTGATTGTAAAGTTAGTTTAGCATTGATTTCTCTGTGTGCGATATGGTGGATTGAAAATTGAGCAGTTCCGGAATGTGTTAGACATCTAATTATCTTGTTCTACTAGACACTCGTTAGTTTTTCCACCACTGATAATAAGCTTATAATAGTACCAATCTGTTACCTGTAATTATATACACGTAGTTCGGAAACGTTGTACTAAATAGAGGAGCATTATTTACAATTTTATTTTATTTTAACGCATTGCACGTATAAATGTATGTAATAATGGCAATAATGAATATAGTTGATTTTATTAAAATAATATTTTTATGGCAAATTTTATTAAAAAGCCTGACAACGCCAAATAAATTATGTTTGACAAGAATGTTGATTACCAAAATATCGCCAATCAGCGTTTTTTCGCAGTGACCCCATGCTTGTTTGATAATAATAGAGTTTCATATTGTTGGAATATCGCTATGCTTTAGCATACGTATGTGTGTAACTGTAGTTATACACTACTACATGCTTATACAAAAATGAATCGACTTACTAAGAAATGTTCCAAGGACATAAACTGAAATGCGAGATATATAAAAGAGTGAGGAACTATATGCGTCAGCCCCAATATTCTCTTATGCCCTTTTGTCAAGTGTTTTTAGTCATACTAAAGCATCTAGCTAGAGCAGTCGCACATTACTAACGTTATTCCTTCCTTGTGCGAGTTTGAATAAATGAAAGTTATTTTATTTGAAATATACATTGTGTATTATCATTTATTTAACACCCATTTCCAATACATATAATTAGAAAAAATAACGGATGTAACTTGTATGGGTATTCAAAGAAGCAATTTAAAGTAGATAAGTTCCGAGACGAGTAAGACGGCTTATCTAAACTTTTCACTTGCAGTGATACAGGATTCAGAGCTATTGGGTCAGTAGAAAGCACTCTTCATGCTCTGTATAATAGCTATGCTGCAAAGATTTGAAAGAACCGTCTTGATTTCAGTATAATGAATTTTCCTTTTCATTTTACTTCTTTTAACCTCGCATTTAACTTTCAAGAGTATTTATACTTAAAAATAAATACCTTTAATTAATTCATGCTCCATTCCAAATAATATCATTATCTATACATAAATAAAAAAGTAAGCATCCTTCGTCGATCTCAATACCTTCCCTGTGATCTGATCTCATTGGATTTCACGCTATAGTGTACTAGTCGATTCGAGTTCTCGCACAGACGGCCAATAAAAATGCAAATTTTCTCGATGAACCCATTAAGATTATGAAACATTGTATATACGCGACAACGTATGAATGAAATTTCAGCAGAAATGCGAGCCGCGGGAACAACCTGCAGAATGCGAGTCGTCGTCGACGTCGGCAAGGTAGCACTCGAACGTATACGTCCGTATGTACGTGAGCGCGCTCGCAACTTTCTACGAATTGCGTAAATTGCCATGGAATCTCGACTGAATATACGTATATAATATTATATGTAGGTATAGATGCCTTGAGCCAACTAAGGAGCCACGTCAAGTGCAGAGTGACGCTTATAATTATCGACGTACAAATTATTTATTGAACGGAACATAGGTAGGTGTAATAACAAGCAGATTTCATTTTTTTTAATCTATTTTTTTATTATGTAAATTAATTTTAAGACCAAAATTATCTTAAAAACGAAAAAAAAGTTTTTTAACATTTAGTTAGCCTCAAACCTAGATTCTAATATTCTAATAAAGAATAATTAAGCTCTAAATATCGTCTTTAGAGGTGGCCTTTAAAAACCACCCTAAGACCTCCTGCTCTTAAATAAATTAAATTTTAATAACTAACATCGTAGTTTGTTGGTTTGCCTGTTTCTTTTTATACAAGTATCCACCAATAGAGTCACAAAAAGGTTTTTCTTTTAATTTTTATGAAAAAATCGGCAGCGCCATACACTTTGCCTTTTTTCGATACGCATTGTTTTGTCCCTATGCGCATTGCTTTCTTATTGTGCCATCGCCACTGTGAGTTTTATGGCAGATATAATTAAATTCTTTTTTATTCTAATGGAAATAACAAATTGTTCTCCATCCAAACAAAGTATTCACATGTTTTAGATACCTTTTTTTATCGATAATAATTATTGGTGGAACCACACTATATAGGCCCCCATAACGGCCATTGGACCTTGGAGAATTGAATCGCCAAAACATTGGCAATTATTTTATAATAAATATTGCTGGATTATCAAAATTTTATTATTTCAACAATTTACTATAAAAAAATATTAATCCCTACATAATTTAAAATTTAATCTTAGTCTTTTTTCAATCCTTATACTGATGTGGACACACTTTTTTGCTATCATGGATTGTACACAAATTTTCAATCATTTAAATAATTGTTTTTTCATTTGAAAAACAAAACTGTTAATGTTGTAGATCAAAAATGACAATTTTTTGTTAAAAAGTATAACCAAACATTATCCTATTATTTCATTATACATACATTCTTTTGTATCGTAATTTTTTCTTTTTCTTTGATTCGTGATAACTTTTCAATTGAAAATGACAATATTTGGTCATTAAAGCAATTAACCTATCTAAGTTTTATTTTACAATTAAAATAAGAAGATGCTTATAAAAATAAATTGTTACATTAACTTTATGTGAAAATCGAAAAATAGAATCATCCGGTCCAAACGGAAGTTCGAGTGTAAGCCGATTCCCCATTTCACCTTCAAAAAATCGCCTCACCAGTCGCGCTGCGCGTGCATTACACATCGGGCATACTCTCGCGATCGGCGAGCGAACATACACGAGAAGATGCATGGAAAGGAGGCCGCGCGGTGCTGCAGCCCAGAATCCCGACTCCGCGCTCTGCAGCAACCCATACCGCGGCTTTATCAATGTCAAACCCGCACTGCTCGCACAGCACGCGCGCGTATGTATATATTACGGCTCTCGCTCCGTGCAAGGTGCGGCTCCTTGTACACGAGCTGCGCGCAGCAGGCCCAATAACCCGAATGTAACCGGACACACGCAAACGGTGGCGCGAACGCGCGCGTGAAGGAGACGGAGAGACTCTCGACGCCTCGACGTTAGAGGAAAAGTGAAGAAAAATGCAATGCGGCACGTGCTGCCTGCTATATGCTGTTGCTGCTGCTACTGTGATACATAATACGTACATAGGTATTCGGTTGATGGTACCGATTGTATAGGTGCTATGCGGATCGGGCGAAGCGATTGGCTTGTGTACGGATGAGCTACTTCGCGGATCAGGCACATCCGTTTTGGTTTGAGACTCTTTGCCGCTCATTTAACTGTAGGTTTATTTTCAACTGATTTCTTACAAATTTCAGTGATTTTTTACAGTAATTTTAATTTGTTAAACATTTATAATTCAACTTCTTTGAGGAATGATTAAATATTTATGAAATAATTGATTTTAAAGAACAGTGAAAGTACATACAAGAATTACTTTCATTTTAATGCAGTGTATTCAACTTAAGAATGGTTTTGTTTATAGATGTTCAATTCACCATTTGCAGTATAAATCTTTACTTAAAAATCATTATAAAAAAGTAGTTTTTATATGCATACGAAGCAACTATATTACATAATTTCATATTAAAACCAGACACTGTTGACCAATTTGGTCGGATGAATAAAAAAAAATCTCCGATTACATAAGTATGTACCTGCTGCGCGGCTTCGACTGAGATCACAGAACAAGAATACCGAAAATCTTTGCGATAAAATAAAAAAAAGAAGATCCTTTCTTCCTTTCACGTATAGCTAGGGAGGATCGCAAAGGAGAAAGAGAGATAAAGAAAACGTCGGCGAAAGGAGAAGAAGCGCGAGGTGCAGGATACAGCGTGGCACGGCTCGGACACGGCAATCGACGGTCTCACGAAGAAAACGACAGAGAGAGAGAGAGAGAGAGAGAGAGAGAGAGAGAGAGAGAGAGAGAGAAAGACAGAGAAAGAGAGACCACGAGAGCTGTCGCTCTCGGCCTGTCGTGCCAGATTCAAGTTTATTGACACGGATCTCTCGCTCTCCGTCCGGCTGCACACCACATATAACTATACCTACGGCCTGGAAAGGCAGGAGAGACATATACGTGTATAGTCACCTTCTCTCGCGGCGCAGCGTTTCTTCCTTCCACATCCGTCTGTATTTTCTAACGTCTGTATATGCGCTCTATTATGCTGCTGCTGCATATAGACGTTTACATTGTCAACGCGCGCGTCAATCATAGAAGCGATTTTTAATGCATGCGCAGCCTCGGAGCAATAATGAAATCGTAAAATACGACTGCTTACCGAGCCGTTAGGTTTCTTATCCTGCACTATAGCTGCTTCGGACGGAATTGAAAATTCTCTTTTTGCTTCTGAATTTCTATATCCAGTGTTCCAGCTCTCCTCAATGATTTACTTGTCTTTTTTTCGAATACATACACGTATTACTATGTACAGAGATTTATTTTGTATATACAGTTTCTTCTTTAAATGTATGCTGTACAAATATAATACACGTAGATTAGTTTCTCACGGCTGGAGAATTCTCTACAAAGCGCTCTGTTCGGTGTATAAATTTAAAAAAATAAAATCCTCGATCATTTATGCTTCGCGATTTTTTCACTTTCCTCTGCTGTGAATCGTAAGACCGTGGAAATTGCATTCAGCATGTGGCGCTTTCGCGCAGAATCATGGCTCGTTAAGTAATTGATAAAAACATTCTTTAGGTATTCAAGATTGGCACCTTCCCTAGACTTGGAAGCTTCCAGTCTGAAATAAATTGTAAATTATTTTCATATCTATTGAAACGGTAAATATTAAATAGTCCTCTTACGATGTGTACAGTGCATACCTTTTTATCTGAGTCTCCAATTTCTTAATATCCTCCTCATGCTTTTCTGCTATGCGGAAAGAATTTCTCTCGAGTTCACGAAGTGTAGTTTCCAATTGCACGTTTTGTTTTCGTAAGCCGGAAATTTGAACTTCTTTTCGAGCGAGTTCTTGCGTATAATAAAGCATTGGAGGATTATTTTCAATCGTTATAAGTCCAGACACTAAATCATTTGCTTCGCTTTTTACACTACCGTGTCTTGTTGGTAAATTAAATTTATGATTGCCAGAATCTAACATAATACTTTTTTTAGGTAATAGCGCATCAAAAGACGACTTGAGCATTTGTATCTCTTTATCCTTCTCTTGTATCACAGATAATGATCGTTCGCGTTGTTTCAAAAGTTGCTGTTCCAATGCTGCTATTTTATTTAAATGTTCGCTATCTTTTTGGGCTAACAACTGTTCAGTTTTTGAATACTGTTCTTGCATTAGTTGATGTTGTTTTTCTAACTTTTTTTGAAATTCTTTTTCTTTTTCTGACATTTCGGCAACTATCATGCGCAATTTTTCTTCTAAATTTTTATTATGAGACTTTGCTCTATGCAGCTGGGTTTCATTGTTAGAGGTAACACTTTCATTATTTTGATGACGTGTTTCATTAATAAAAGAATGTTTTTTCATTTCTTCTAATTCTTGCAAGACAGCTTCATACTTTTCTTTATAAACAAGATCCTGATTTTTATCACATAGCTTCAAGCTATTCAATAAATCTAAAAACATGATTATTTGTTAGTATTATTAAATGCATTAACCTTTAAAGTACCGGAGAGCCACTGTAATGGCTCAGAAAAAAGTTTTTCAGTTTTTTTTCTATAGTATTTAGGGGTTGTCAAGGTCACTGATTACGTACATTTTAAGTCGGATGTGACATTTCTTTCATAATGGGAAAATCTAACATTAGTATTACCCTTTCGAACCAAAAAGCCACTATAGTGACTCGACCCATGATCGAAACGTCACACATGGTCAATCCATGATATAAGATACCTATTTTATTAATTTTCTTACATGAATCACGTACCCCAAATGTCGGTACTCTAAAGGTTAAAAAAAACATTTTAATTTTTTTAAATAATTACCCTTAACATTGGTACAAGAGCTGCTTCTATCTAATTCTACTAACTGAAAATAAAGATTTTTAATTTTTTCAGCTAATTGTTGAGGATTATCATGATTATCAGGTTTCTTATTATTTTGTAAAGTGATCAATTGATCCTTTAACTTATGAATAGCTTTTTGATCTTGTTGACGAAGCCGATCATAGCCTCCAACGATATCAGATAATTCTGCAAGCCGAGCTTCCAAACCAGCAACTCTTGATTCATGGCTTGCAGCTGAAGCTTTTGCTTCCTGTTCTGCTGCTGCAGCTCTTCTTTGTTCCTATAATTAGTTAAGTATAATTTACACGTTTCTACAAATAAAATATGTTTTAAAAATATATTATGAAATTATATTACCTCAAGAATTGCATTTCTATGTTTCTTTCTCATCATTGACATTTCTGATTGAAGATTCAACAACATTACAGGTGTTTCAGTTGCAGCTGCTTCTGCTTGTTTCAATTTATTTTTTAAAACATCAAGTTCTGCTTCTAAAATTCTGTTTTGAGACTTGCTTGGAACAGTGCTTTTTAATTCTTTCAAGTGTAGCTCTAGCTGTTCTCTTGACTTCTGCTCATTATTAACTATCTTTTGCAATTCTCTGTAACAAATACCATATTCAATTGAATGCTATAGATTTAAATAGTCATTTACTGTAACTACAAACTTACTTAGTTGCTGTGGAATGATCCGTCTGTTCCTTCTCTCGTTCATGACGTTCCATAATTAATTTGTATTTAAGGTGTTCAACTTCGGACATAGCATGGCCTTGAATGCGTTTTAATCTGTCTTTCAAGTTTTTCACAATCTTATCATACTGAAAAAAGAGTTTTATTATTTTCAAATGAACTAAGGATGCTTCAGTTAAAAAGTAATATTTTTATATTGTAATATATACTTCTTCACGTTCACTCCTAATTTGCTTCTTTTCACTTTGGAAATTTGCTTCCATTCTTGATTTTTCAGCTGACAATACTGCTAAGGAATTCATTAAAGTTTCAAGCTGATTTTTCAATCCTTCTACTGTATCTGCTTTACTCTCCTGTTTTGCAACCATATTTGATGGTTGAGTCTATTGCAAATAATATTATTCTTTTAAATGTTCTTAGTAGAGTTATGTTTTTAAAAAATATAAATAATTTTACCTTTGACTCTTCTTTTTGTATACATGCTGATTGTTCACCTGTTTTTACATCTATAAATTCAATAATAAAATAATATTGTGTTTAAGTTCCCGCGGAATTAGCAGCATACGGCATACGTACCTTGAAGGTTATTTTGCAAGTCTGCTTGTATTTTTGACCGCTTTTC
Source organism: Gastracanthus pulcherrimus (assembly GCA_949152435.1). Taxonomy (NCBI): domain Eukaryota; kingdom Metazoa; phylum Arthropoda; class Insecta; order Hymenoptera; family Pteromalidae; genus Gastracanthus; species Gastracanthus pulcherrimus. Next base: position 2,834,419 of record OX424576.1, on the reverse strand, counting down.
TTTGTGCACTTTTGTACTTTTTTCCATTTTTAAAAATTTGTTTAATTTCTTTATTGACAAAGATGCGTCTTACTATAATTTTATAATCGCATTTTGAAAAATTAATAAAATGTTCTAGGAACACGTCATTGCACTCTGCACCCCAGTCCCCACAGACCGACATCATATTTGTTGATCATTCCCCCGCTACCCGCTACATAAACGTCACACATAGCAGACGAAATATTTTTAAAGGTATGTATAACATATTTTTTCTTTTAATAAATTACTTAATGAATTGATACTTTTTCTAAACAAATAATATTTATTACACAAAAAGAAATATTTATACAATTTTATAAATTATTATTACAAAAACGTTTTGTAAACAACTATATTTAAAGAAAATTTTATATTTTACATATAAGGATGTAATATATTTTCTCTTTTAATAAATTATTGGATTGACATTTTTTTCTAAGCAAATAATATTTATTACACAAAAAGAAATATTTATACAATTTTATAAATTATTATTATTATAAAAATGTTTTGTAAACAATTATATTTAAAGTAAATTTTATATTTTACATATAAGGATATAAAGGATTCGTAAGGTAAAAAAATTATGCTTTACACCAACAAATATAACGTGTTTTCCAGTCAAAACAAAATTATGTTTAAATCACCACATATACATGGTAAAATAGTAACAATTATATATAAACATATAAAATTTATAAACGTAAAAGACTTCTGAACCTTACCTATTAATTTTTTTTATCACTATTTATGGCATTGCTTTAATTCTTTTTGTCATGTACACCGAAAATAAAATTAAAAATATAATTTTAGTTTAAATTTGACATTAATAGCTTGATCAGATTTCAAATAACCCTTCTCTTTTAGGTCGATTGGAATAATTTTATTACATTTATATAGACATATGATACTAACTTATTGCATGTATAAAAAGTTAATTTGTTTACTTAAGTCATACGTAAGATACAAAATTTGAGGAATGAATAAAATTCTAACATTTTATGATGGTGGGAACCATCCTCCAAAGACACTTTCTAATTCTTTTGCAACTGCTATGCACAGGCGATCATTGTTTGGAGCTGCTACAACCTAAAAAATAAAGATTTTTAATTATTTCATCATACTTTAATATTAATTATAAGAAAATGTTTATTGTACCTGAATTCCAATTGGTAATCCATTTTCATCTAAACCCATAGGCACTTGACAAACTGGAACTTTTAGTACATTAAAAATAGCCCAATATCCAAAACTAAAAGGACTTAGAAATGATTCATAGTGATATCTTGCAGAGTTGAATGTAGGATACAATAATATACCATTATCTTCTAGTTTCTCCTACATTAAAAATATATAATCAATAATAAATATATATTTTCAACGATAGAGAATAAATTTTCAATAAATATAATATACCAAGAAATATTTCTTCATTTTATTAGTAATTGTTTTCGCCCATTCTGCATTTTCTTGTGGAAAAATATCATTATCAATTAACTTCAATAAAGCTGCTAATGTAACTTCACTATTGCCTTTTAATATTTTACAAATTTCGGCTCCAGCACTTGTACGTCCCTATTTCATAAATAATTGATAACTTATTTTTATTGTTCATGTAACTATTAATAAATAAAATTTTAATAGAATCATTCCTTACATTATTATTTGTTAAATCTGCCTTAAAATCTGCATCTTCTTGTGTCATCCAAAAACGCCACAAACGATAACTATATTCTGAACCTGGTAATTTTATCTTGAAAATGTTTGACATTAAGTTTATTTGTAATTTTCAACTTATTAATAATTAATGATTTATTATCTTTATTTTAATTAAAATATACCTTTGTTGTCGATCCAGTTATCTGTTCTAAATGCCGTACTGCTTTTATTAAAGCTTTAGAAGCTGAGAAACTGAGCTTACTAGCTCGAAGATCTCCAGAACTTTCTTGATAGAACACATTTATATCTTTTAGATTTATAGAAGTATCTAATGGAGCTTTTAAATATGGTCCTGTAATAATTTTAGTTAGTAGTTCTAAATCTTCAGCTCGTTTGCAAAGTGGACCAGCTTCTGCCATTGAATCTAAATATTCTTGTTTTCTTAAACCAATGCCCTTTAATGAAGTCATACCTAAAATTATAATTATAATTTAAAACCGTTAATATAATAAAAAAGTAACTGAATCAATTAATGGTTATATATTTCAAAAACATATACCTTCACTAGGTTTGAATCCATAAATTCCATTACATGCAGCTGGTATTCTAATAGAGCCACCAATATCACTGCCAATAGCAAATGGAACTCCACATGCTGTAACTATAGCTGAATCTCCTCCACTACTTCCACCCACAGTGCGAGTTGTATTATATGGATTGTTTGTTTGTCCATAAACTTTGTTTCTAGATTCAATCCATTGATTTAATTCGGGAATATTCGTTTTACCGATAAGTATTGCCCCAGCTTTCTTAACATATTCAATAACTGTTGCATCTTCATCTGAACGATGACCTTTACGACTTAATGTACCCATAGAATGAAGTAATCCTACAAATAATGCATTTTCTTTTAATATTTTTATACTTTACATAAACAACAAAATTTCAAGGTACTTAATTTCAAACTTGTACCTTTTGCTTCATTGCTTTCTTTTGTTGTAAATGGTACTCCAAGCAAAGGCATAGTTTTTTCCAAATTCTCAATACTTAATTTTTCGTCTTTTAACATTTGATCAACTTCTTTAGCCTGCTTAATGGCGTCTTCATATCGTTCTTCAACAATGGCATTTAGTAACCCATTTACTTCTTTACATCGTTCAATAAAAGTTGTAACTACCTCTTCTGAACTTATTTTCTTCTCCCTAATTAGAAAAAAAGAAAAAATATTAATTTAACTAATTAACCATAATTAAAATTATCCTATAAATATGTTAATATACATTTTAATCTGGTATAAAAATAAAACATGTTTACCTGATTTTTTGGGCTAATGCTAAAGTACTTTCAAGTACTAGTTTGTTTTTAATTGGTGGTACTTTCTGAACTTTGGTATCATAATATAAACCAAAGATAAACTCTACAATATAATCTATAAACCATCGTATTTGAATGAAAATGCATTTTGCAAGTTCAAATGCTAGTTTTTTAAAAGTATGAAGCATTGTGGTATTTGTGTGCTGAAAAAAATTTATTTTTTATTAAAAATCAGAAACTATATGTCAATTACCTACAACGTTCAACTCTAAAATGTTGGTTGGAAACAAAATTAAAATTTTTAAAACACTCTGAATTTTTTTGTATTATTTCAGATAGGTATCATCAAAATTATCACATGATAAGTATTTATCATAAGACTTATCTTACGTTACTAAATAAATATTATCTTTCTTATATAACTAACAAACACTTTTGACATATATAATATATCCGTGGCTTCAAAGCATAACAACTTGTAGACATTTTTTGAAAATTGAGTTCTTAGTTATTTTAGTATATGTACATGGTATTTGCACATAAAAAAGTTGCAAACATTCATTTATAACTTTACTTTTTTTTTTATAACTTTACTTTATACTTTTCTTATACATAGGTTTAAATGGCATTTTGAATAATTCAAACTTCAATATCTCATCATTTTCAAAAATAGACTTAAGTTGTTATGGTTTTTCACCACACATATGCTCTAAGTACACTGATTAAAAATATTATAAAAAAAAATTGTTCATAAAATTTTAAGAAACTTAATCTTTAAATACCTTTTCCTTTGCTGCAGTACACATACTGTGGCTGTAATTAAGCAAAAATAGAAATGATTGATAAATTTAGGTTGAATGAAAAAAGTGAGTATATATTTGATGAGTTTAAGTATAGGTAGTAAATACAACTGATGTTTTTTATGGTTTAGCTGGTTTAGCTGAAAGCCACTAATATTTATTTTAACTGCTAATAGGTTTAACTTTGATTGTTTAATTTAGAGACAAACTTACTATGCTTAGAAGTGTGATACGTTCGACATCTAACTTACGACTGCCGTGAGAATAATTTACAATAATTATCCATGCAAAATTGCAAATACTTACGTGAGTTTTTACTAATGCCGAATTACCGGGTGAATTGCGTGCGTCACGTGAAATTAAATCAAGTTGATCGATGGTATGTACATTAACGTATACATTATTTGATGTTTCCCTCTTTTAGAAACTTTTTCATTTATATCCTGAAATATAAAAGTATATCATATCATTACTGTACTCTGCTACTCATTGCATATATTAGCCGAAATTTCTCCAGATCAAGTCCAGTTGTCCAGTCAGGTCAGGGAGTCAGGACACCACTTGGAACTCACACAAGTCGCCATCTGATAGACCGAAATAGTACTAATCTATAATCAGCTGTGTTGCTCATTGCTGTTGTAGTCTCGTAGAGAAGTGGCAGATGATTACTGATGAGTCAATAGCAAAAAATCACCATAATTCTTTATTCTTATATCATTCATAAATTATGTAAATACTCTTTTTTGAGATATTATTTAAAAAAAAATTTTTGTGAATTTATCTTAACTTTCTAAATTATTATTACAGATTTATTTAAAAAATTCGTTCTTGATTGTGCTGAAGTAACCAATGCATTCTCGGGATCGTTACAAGAAAGAACCCCTGGACAATACTATATAATTGATAGTATTGAAACTGCAAATCGACGAAGTTGACAACAACTACGACGACGACGACGACGACGACGACGACGCAGACGCAAAGTCATTTTACTTTTGAGATTATTCTTGACAGCTAGCACAACGGGGGCCGAACAATCAGCCATGTCAGTCTCTCAGATGGAGAGTATCCTTTTTAAATTTTACAAAAAGTATAGGAAAACTGCCAAAGACATTTTACCTTGTTAAATTTGTGTATATTATCATATTTTGTAAAAGTATTTGTATTTTCCTTAATATTTTTACTGCACAGAAAATCTTTTCAACCTCAAATTTGCTGTTAAGGAGCTAGAACGCAACTCCAAAAAATGCGAAAAAGAAGAGAAACTAGAAAAAGCAAAGGTGAAGAAGGCAATTCAAAAGGGAAATATGGAAGGTGCAAAAATTCATGCAGAAAATGCAATCAGACAAAAGAACCAAGCTCTTAATTATTTGCGTATGAGTGCAAGAGTGGATGCAGTTGCAAGTAGAGTACAAACCGCATTGACAACTAGAAAAGTGACACAATCAATGGCTGGAGTTGTAAAGGCGATGGATGCAGCTATGAAGTCCATGAATTTGGAAAAAATTTCAGGTCTCATGGATAAGTTTGAAAGCCAGTTTGAAGATTTAGATGTACAGAGTTCATACATGGAAAATGCAATGTCTCAAACTACAACGACAAATGTTCCTCAAAACGAGGTCGATATGCTGATGCAACAAGTCGCAGATGAAGCTGGGTATGTAACAAGATTTTCTATTATAATGTTATTTAGCAATAACAATACTTAAATAATTAAAATTTTTCAGTTTGGAGTTGAACATGGAACTTCCATCTGGACAAGTGGGAAGTATTGGTACCTCAACTGCTGTGAGTCAAGAACAAGACGAACTAACACAACGATTGGCTAGACTCAGAGAATAAATGTGAAAAATAAAAATTTGTTGGTATTACATGTATTATAATTTAATGTATATTTTTCATATTTGAACATTTTAATGCTACCGAATATGCACTGAACGACACAAAAAAGCGCATTAGAGTTTATATATAATATTAAGTAAAAATCGTTCTAATCCAATAGTGGAATTTTAATAAAACTAATATAAAAAGTATTGAATTATTTTGGTGATTTCATCTACCAATATATCTAATTTATGAAATGTAATCTGTAAAAATCTTCTATTGGATTACAATCCTTGCTATAGCTTATTATTGTATCATTCATAAAATATAGCTTTTCTAAGATTTTTTCATCTATTTAGATACACAAATGCTATTTATAATTTATAAAAAATATGTAGATTTTACTGCCTTAAAGTATATTACCCATTAATAAAATGTGGATGAAATTATAAGTAAATAAAAAGAAATTGTTGTCAGAAAAGTTTCTTTTCATATAGTAAATGTTTTTGTTACCTCTTGGTTTATTATCTGTATAATAATAAAAACCAAAAGTATTATTTTCTACTATATATATATATATATATATATATATATATATATATATATATATATATATATATATATATATATGTTTATCTTATTAATGTAATTATCAAAGTCATCCGATCATTTTTATTTATTTATTTATTTTTAATTCTGTTGTATATTAGTCATTAACGAATGGAACAGTGGTATAGATTGTATAGAATCTAGAAACGTGGAATGGAAACTGTCATGCCTATCTGCCTATAGCTAGTGTGTATTCGGACATTGTGTATGTATGCGTGTATAATAGATATAAACACGCATACGTGTATGTTCACCTGTGATTCATTGTCAATTTCCTCCTGATTCGGTATTAGACTTGCAAGAACAACGACAAGTATCTTTTAATATTCCCTGTTTTATGCCAAAAAAGTGTTAATAGAACAAATTACGACTGATTTACACAACGTATTCTGATCTTCAAAATGTTTTCAAGTGGGCCAAATTACACAAAATTAAAAACCCATCTGAGGTTAGCCATTAACAGATTAAAGCTTTTAGAAAAAAAGAAGACTGAATTAGCACAAAAAGCAAGAAAAGAAATAGCTGATTATATTGCTGCTGGTAAAGTGGAAAGGGCCAGAATCAGGGTGGAGCATATCATAAGAGAAGATTACATGGTCGAAGCAATGGAACTTTTGGAAATGTATTGTGATCTTTTGCTCGCTCGTTTTGGGCTTATTCAACAAATGAAGTAAGTAAATTAAACAATTTTTTATTGTTAAGTTATAACTCGTTTACATCAATTTTTTTTTTGTTCAGTTTTATATGCTATATAATGATGACACTTTCAGAACACTCGACGATGGATTATCTGAAGCAATATCTACAATTATTTGGGCAGCACCACGTATACAGACTGATGTACAAGAGATGAAAGTTATCTCAGATATTTTAACTGCAAAATATGGAAGGCAATATACAGATGCTTGTAGAGAAGAAGCATTACAAACTATATCAGAAAAACTCAAACATAAAATGAGTGTGCAGTCTCCATCAAAATTATTAGTGGAAAAATATCTTATTGAAATAGCAAAAATTTACAATGTTGAGTATGAACCGGATCCTCAAATCATGGCAGAAGGTCAAGACGCACTGTTAATCGACATAGGAAATGGTGGACAGGTACCTAACAATTTAGATCAAGCTAGTGGTGGTTTGCCACAGCCAGTAGGATTTATAGGCTTTCCACAAGCTCCAGTTTTACCCAATCAAGGTCTAAATAATGCAATTGGAGGTCCAAATCCACCTATCGGTTTCACAGCACCAAGCACATCCTCAGTAGAGAAAGATGAAAACAATCATTTTAATCCTGCAGCATTTTCTTATAACATTCCTCTGGATAAAGCCAACACAAATAAGCCTGTATGTACAAATCCTAAGTATTTATGTAAAATATACACTTTATTATTTATTGTATATTAATTTATAATTATTTTCAGGAAGAGGATTTACCACCTGCATACGGATCATTTCCACCAGACCTGAATAAACAAGTAAGAACTTTATCTTTAAGAAAATTAATAATGCATAAAAATATGGTATATTATAAATTATTTTATTATTTACAGTCTGATCAAAAACCAAAACCTCAGCCCCGTTCAAAAATGCATATGAACGATTTTAATTTGCCAGATTTACCTGCTGTTCCTTCTGACACCGATGCCCCATCAAATGCAACAGGTGAAAATGATGATATTGATTTTGACGATTTGATGAAACGTTTTGAAAATTTGAAAAAACGGAAGTGATTTTCTTACACTGTGCGATCATATTTAAGTATTAATTTATGAAGTTCTTTGACAACTATTAAAATTCGCTACTTTATATAATTGTTAAACATACGCACTTCGATAAGGTAGGTAGTGCCTTTGTATAAAAACTGTAAAATAATGCTAAAAGCTCTGTATTTTTAATTCTTACATAGAATTTGTTATTCTGTACATAAACCTTATGATCAAATATACCTAGATTATAAAACACATGACATATCGTTTTCCCATCTCTGGATAGATTAAAATGTTTGTAACTTTGTCACACTGCTATTCATCATCCCAGTCCTCGCATCTCTAAAAATTTGAAAGTCTTTCTCAAGGCTTTTAATGGCGTATTTTTTATTAAGCGATTTAAATTTTGTTAAATAGACGTATTTTTGCTTACCTCGCTGCCTTTCTCAGCTAAGCACGACAGCAAATTTTGCGAAAATTGGCACTTCTCTTGACGTCCATTGTTATTCAAATAATGATAGCATTCAACCACAGATTCCTCCACGAAATCTCGTAATTCGGGATCCTGAATATTTTGAGTCATTATACCTATTACGGCCGATCTTTCCGGAAAACCTCTTTGATCGACCTACGCAATGCATTATTAATGAACCTTCATTGAGCCATGTCATGGGTAGCATCATTCAATGTATACTCACCAAATTGAGTTCATTGAAAAAACACTGGATGACACACTGCAACAAACATGTTTAGACTGAAAATTTAAAATAACAAGATATATTTTATGTGTATGCGATGTTTTTGAAAACACCTTTCAAACATACACAAATTAATAAACATCAACATTGCAAATGGTGTGACAAAGATTAGACAACGAGCCTTACGTTTGAACCCAGAAAACATTTTTAAAATTTGCTTATGGTCCAAATGCAGGCATCATTGACACTTTTATTTTATCAAAAAAATAATGTCTTACAGCCTGCTCTCGTTCTCCATCGTTATTGTTATTGTCGTCATTATTATTATTATTGTTGTTGTTATTGCTATTCATATTATTATTATTATTGCGATTCGTATTATATCTACTGTTGGAATAACTGTTATCGGCATAACCGTGGGAATCCGAGCCGCTGTTTCTCATGCTCCTCCGGTTGGAATTCGCCTGGCCGTTGTCGTAATACGATCTGTTGCCGTTCATGTTGTTCGAGGACCTGTTGCTCGAGTTGCGGCTCGAGGACTGGCGCGTCGAGTTCCTCGACAGGGGTGACGAACCCCCGTTCTCGTATCTGCCGCCGCTGCCCATCCTGTCGTTGTTCCGGTTGTAGCGACTGCCGGGGGACGACAGGAACTTGTTGTCGAACATGTCCTCGTTGGACTCCGAGTCCGAGGACTCCTGCGAGTCGGTGTCGCGCCCGTTGTAATCCCGGCCGCTTTCGCGATCGTAGCCGAGAAATCGTCGCCGGCAGACCTGCATGATCTTCTGGAACTGCTCGTCGCTCTGCTGATTGCCGGTGCGGCATTTCAAACTCTGCAAAGTGATCGCCGTTCGACGAGTCAATTTTTTTCTCTTGTTTTATGTAAGAGCGATTACAGTTCATAAGATCGTGGCGAAGGAGTGTACTGAAGAACTTTGTCTTGCGTAGCAAACCTTTTTACGTCATTAATATTTTGGTTATAATTTATATTATATCTAGCAGCAGAAAAATTGAAAAGATTCATTTCCCTAGTGTGAGAAATCTATTAAATCCTATTAACTCCTTTTTCCAAATATGAAAAGATCCTATTTGCGAATAGGATGTATATGCAATTTTTGTATTGGTGAATTGGATTTAATAGATTTCTCACACTAGGGTTTAAATTAGTACAAACAACAATGGGTTAACGAAATCAGTAGAAATTTCAGGGAGTAGTCAGGCAGTCGCTAGCTATGGACGCGTCATCGCTCCTTACGTAGATTATCACATTTAAAAGTCCTCAATAAATACTACATACTTAGTTGTTTTCAGGAACCTCGTAAAGTATGTCACATTTCCTGAGCTACTAAAAGTGTTAATATTTATTCGAGAATCTAAAACATATGCTAATATTTTACAAGAGGCCTCTGAAAAAAATGAATACTTTCCGAGAAATTTTAAATGTGTTAATTTTTTAAAAGAATGCCAATATAAACATACTGCATTTACAGTTTTTTTGTAATATTTACTTTGTTTTAAATTAAGTGAATCATACTAGAAATTAAAAATCTATTGATTTCGTATTGTTGTAGTCATATTTTTATTGAAAAAACGCTAAGAAATTATTGATTTTTTATCATTTTTAATTTCGAAGAAAATATATTGTTCAAAGGGACGTGTTTTGTGCACTTATAATATTTATATATTTAATTCAACATTTATAATTGTAGAATGATCATTCATAAAGCAGGAAAAATCGTTTCAGTTCATGTATATTTATTTAATTCCAAGGTGATAATAATTTTGCCAAAATTTACCATAACTCGATGCAGCGTCGAAAAAAGAAGATAACAAGAAATAAAAACCAAGACAAATTGCTTCATAATTAATAATAACTAATTAATCATACAACTTTAAAGAAATTATATTTTTTTAACTACTGGCATACGACTACACGCGTGAATATGTATTATGCATGGCATACGAATGCGTGCGTTTTATATGACTCGTTGAATGGCATTAGAGCTATCAATGTGTCGTGCTCCTGAAATCGACGTTTCCGCGAAGAACTTTTAAGCGGATTACGAGCCCGGCAGACAGCTCTAACAAAAGTCATTGTGAGCTGCTCTTTGTCGAGCTCAATGCTATTCTCATCAGGAAGTGTAAGAAGATTCCTTCCGCTTCCACAATCACATAATTAACAACTTTAACGATTCATGTATTTTTTTTTATATTTTTATTTAAATATTCAACTTATTATTTAATATTCAAAGGTCGGCCACAGTTTTTTCTTTTTGACCTGTATAATTCAATTTTTTATATATTTTTTTATATATCTTCCTTTGGTGCCCTACCATAATCCTCCGAAACAGAAAAATAAAAATTTTATCACTACAGGTCTGGTTTATTTATCTGGACATGATTACCTGAGCAATTTACTAATTGAATAAAATGTTAACCGAAACTTGTTTATACTGATTAAATTTGCTGTATGCAATGGACTCTCGATATATATGATCGGCTCGGTATGAGGGATTTTCCACATAAATTTGAAATTTTGTCATATATCGACGGCCCTTACGAAGACTAACATATTTCAGCACTTACCACGAAGAGTAGTACATTTGGAAATCCCCCACGCAAACTAGAACTTTTCACGAGTTTTCGACGAAGATTAGCACTTGTCATAAATTTCCCACGAATAATAGCGCTTTTTGCATAGAATATATAAATTAGTTCCGTACCGATAAACTCTCAAAAAATCGGATCGATTCCTTTTTTATCGGGTTCAGGTCGGGTACTAGATTCTTTTGGTACTCAAAAAATTATCAGAAACAATCAGGCGGCGGGAAATCGACAAATGTATTTCTCTTAGTGGGAGATGCAACAACCGTACTAGTCTTCGCAAGGGCCATCAATCTCGAGTCCAGTGTACATTCGAAGGATACTGTTTTGGAATTTTAAGTCGATTCATAAAAAATTGATCCGATAGTAATCGCGTGGTACCTAATTGAATGCTGCTAATAGCAAAAGATAATTATATCTACGGTCTACCACCTCTTAAAATTAGATCGAAATACCCTATTTGATGTGAGAAAAATTTTAGTTGCCTAGGTAAAGAAATGATAAGTTGCCATTTAAATACTATGTTTATTTTTAAAATTAAACGCAGGCTTCACACAATTAATTTACATATAGTAATTTCGGTCATGAGGTAAATTAAACTTTGCAGATAATTGGCTTGGGCTTATAGAATTAATATCTCAAAGGTTTTAAAAAGAGCATTATGCATTGAGCAAGTTTTGATTCAAAATAAACGGTAAATAGCATTAAAGTTGCTGAAATATTTCTTTTTTGACTACCGTACTCGGGTAATTATAAAAGATAGAGCGTTACAGTCGATTTTTTTGCATTTTTTATTAAAATGTTTGTTCTATTTTTCTTCTCGTTATTATTCTAAAAAGTTTATTAGGAAACAAGCTAGTGATCCCATGTCTCAAGAATTATTGCATGAAAGGATCTCCGTAGAGGGGAGAGAAAGAGCAGGTACAGAGGACTCGTTCAAGCATGCATATCAAAGAATGGGTAGCTCAGTTTTAACCGGGCCATTCAACCGAGAAGACGATGTGCTCAAGATTAATAGTAAGTAAGAGATTTACATTATACTGGAATTTTTCTACACTTCTCTTTACTTCGAGCGCTTATTCTTCACAAATCCATACGCACTTTTCTCAAAATCAATTATTGTAATTCATCCAATTAAAAGAACCTTTTCATGAACGAATGTACTATCAATTTCCATAGCACGTAAGAATGACTTTGAACTTGTGCACTATAAGATTTCCAAATTTCCTATCGACCTACTACAAATTTAGTTTTCCCAACTACAAGCCCACACCTATATACAAGGCTTTCACTTGACATTGCAAAAAACGTTAGAGTCCAACAGTTATGTAGGCTTTATTTGTCGCGCTCGACCGCTTGCCGATCCATCGTCCACGCGCTTCAATCAATGCAAGCCGCGGACAGCTCTCGGCTCGCGCGCAAAAAACCTCTCCCGCGCATACCTGTCCCACAAAAAAGAACTCCCCAGCCTCCTTCGTCGACTCGCACATGCGTCGGGCCCACCCTGCACCTCAAACTTTCACACCGAATAACCATTTCCGTCCCGTTCTTTCTCCCTCCCCAAGTTGCTGTTGCTGCAGTGCGTCTGCGGCTTTTTGCGGGCCGATTCCACCGAGGACCGGCTGTTCGCGCAAGTACCGGCCCAGTACCTGCTCACGCCCCGCGACCACCACAAGACAAACGAGCTCGGCCCGCCGGACGACACTCCCTACGTCCTTTACTACGCGCCGCTGGCGGTGAACGGTCGCGTCCTCCACGCGAGGCGCACCGGCTACAGCGACGGAGCCGCCGCCTCCGAGAGCAGACACAGGCCCGAGAAGACTCTGCTGATGCAGCTGGTGCCGCGGGCGAGGAAGCAAAGTGCCGAGTATCCGTCGCGGTATCTGGAGCCGCCGGCTCCCGAGGCCGTTTCGACCTACGGGAAGTACCGAAGTCGTCCCGCGCCGAGCGAGACGGACGGGCAAAAGGCGAGCGACTTCCCGCGGAATCATCGACCTGATGCAACAGCGAGCGACAAAAAGAACTTGAAGAAGGTTCAGGAACAGGGGCCCGCGTACGTGAGAGATCACGCTCCGATACAGAGGAATCAGTCGGAGGCAGAGGTATACGATTAGTTTTGTGTGCTTGGAATTTTCTTTTTTCTTTCGTCTTTTGCATTATTGACAATGTACTTTTTGAAACTTTATACCTGGTGACGTTCCCTTTGTGCGAATCATGCGTGGTCTCTTGCCGATTTCGACTATGTTTCTGCCGGTAGGTGCGTGTGTCGTAAAAGTGCAGTAGTTACGGCAGTGCTTCAGCAGAATTGCGGTATAAATTTACAGTAAAAGCTTGAATGCGGGAAAGTGCACATGTTTACACGAGTATCGCAATTCTGCTGCAATGTGCTGTCAATAAGTTTCTTCTGGCAATTCCAATGTCATTATGCCTACTGTAAATATCTTTCATAATTCTACTATGATTCTGCTGCACGGAAAAGTGCACATTAAATTCGTGTTATTTTTGTTTGCACTTTTCTACTGCAAGTCCGACTCAAGTTTGGTATAAAATGACTGATGGAGTCATCAACCGGCTAGCGACAGTCAAAATCGGAAATAAACCACGCATAATCTGCGTAATTGTACATATGTGCGATAGATTCCGTTACCAGAGATAGTTTCGTAAATTGTAACCAAACATATTATAAATAATTATATTTCAGGAAACTTTAGAAAGTAAACTTAACGTCAAGAAAAAATCTCATAAAAAGCCATCCGAAACTTTAGAACTATCAGCTGATGGCGACCGAATAGAATTTCAAATTCAAGGGCATGAAGGTCCAAAAACATATATATTTGGTTTTGATACTGGAAATGGGTAAGTCTTTTTTAACGAAGAATGTCAGGAATGTTTTATGTATAGTGCTTCATTATCATTAATTATATCTACAGAAAAAATCGGCAGTTCAGATTGGAAGAGAGACTAAAAGATGGGACAGTTAAAGGACATTATGGATATTATGATGCTAGAGGAAAATTAAGAACCATAAGATATTTAGCTCACCCATTTGAAGGATATAAAGAGAAACATCATGAATCAAATAACATGTCATCTGAGGAAGAATAAAAAATTAAAAACTAAATAAACTAGAAAAATTAAATTGAAGTTAACAGTTATTTACTGTAACAATAACAATTTTTATATGTCCGACAAAGTAGAAAGTCAACTAAAAAAATACAGTAAATTCTAAATTCACAAAAATTATTATACGTACAGTATCTTCTCTATGCTATGTAAAAAAACATCCACATTCTTATTTGATCGCACATAATGTAAATTAACACAATAACAGATGTCTTTTAAACAAATATTATTATAAATCTCACGATCACTTGCAGCAATCAAAAACAATCATCTTCACATTTGTAATTTGTTTTGCGCGCTGCTAAAGAGTGCATTTCTCTTATTTTCCTTTTTTTGTTTCTGCGGCTCCGTATGAAGAGCTCTTGCTGATTTCAGACATCCCAATAGTTTTATACATCAATAAGAAAACTGTAATAAAAATTTTATTAAAAAAAAATATAATTTATAGTTAAATATTCATCAAAATAAAAAAAATACTTACATAAAACTATGATTCCAACTCCTATAGAAAAGTACATCGTTGAGCCTGACAAAAGGAGCCTAACGAGATAATACAGCATAGGTACAAGAACAACAATCGCCCAAAACATAGTATTAACAAGAGACCAAATTCTTCTTTCTAATCTAAATGAATCTGTTTTAGGCACACCACTTGTTGCAAAAAAATCTCCAGTTTGAATGAAACTATCTGCCATTTTGTCCTATAAAGTATTTTTCTTTTATTGTAAAAGTTAAGTAAATTCATAAAAATATCACAAATTAATAGTTTACTTTTATTTGGTAAATATCATGTAGCCATTGTGCTGCAGCTTCATCTCCCTCTGGTACTGTATCAAGAGGTATTCTATTTATGTACATGTGCGCTTCAACTCCTTTTCCAAGTAGGAGATTTGTCATGGTAGGCTTAGTGGGCTCAGATGGCTTGAATGCTAATTGAATATCATATATTGCTCCAACTTTGCCTCTTAAATGTGGAATACTGGCTGTGAATCCTCTAGTTCGAGGTGTCAAATGGTGTTTTAATACGGGCAATCCTCTTTCCTTTGCAAATTTCTGACTAGCTTCAGCCTTTTCAGGCGTGAAACGTGTACCTTCTGCATACAGTAAGAGCTAAAAAAATGTTTAAATTTTTCACTCTTTGTTATGTCACAAAACTATGGTTATATAACCATGTACTCACCCACATGGTATCTGGATAATCAGCCAATTCTCTAATTTGAGCACCAATAGTTTCCTTATCTTTATCCCAACTTCGTTCTAAGAAAATGCTTTCAGCGAATTTCCATGCCCATCCAAGAGTGGGAATGTATTGAATAGACTTTTTAGCATAAGCTTTACAATTCTAAAATAATAATTAAAAATATGTTAATATTTTAAATGTTTGTAAAAGTGAATATCTAACATAATACGTACTCCAAGCATACGAATGCGCTCACAAAACATCCAACCTATTAACCAATCAATTTCATAACTATGGTTCATCAAGAGGTAACCATGCTCTTTCCCATAATATTTGTCAAAATCTTTCTTATCTATATATATAACGATATCTGTGCCTGACCACCATTCTGCCATAAAGACTAATTCTACAAAAATGAAAAGCTGATATTATAAGAAATTTTAATACACAATGTTTAATAATTAGCTTATTTACTTACGACTGTAGAATGAGTAACAAAGATAGTAATTAATTTTACGATATAAATATTTTGAAAAAGGCCTCAATCCAAAATATAAAATACATTGGAAGAAATTTATGATTAAGCCAGATGTGAAGAAAGTAATTGCAAACATAAGATGGGTTATACGAGAACGTTTTAAGGACGTTAAGAATCCCATTGTTAGGCTTTGAACTTATTTCTGTGCGTAATGGAAAAGATGTTTCTTTGGTGTTTTGACCTGAAACAATAATTCATTATTAATTTATAATATTGACAAAATTAGAACCAAAAATTAAAGATTGATATAGTTGACAAATTCACATACGAATAAAAATGATTTTCTTTTATTAAATAATTTTTTAAATTTCCATAATTCTTTATAGGTGTATTGAATATGTGATAAAAAAAAATTTATAAAGTTTAACGTACACAATAGAAAGAATATTTATAATTACTCCAATAAGTTTCTAAAAACTAAAAAACAGAAAGAATTTTCTTACTACAAAATAATATGCAACATGTGAATAGTAATCATGCATTTATTAACCCTTATAAGTATAAGAATAACTACATATTTATGACTGGTTCTGAATCATTTAACTTTGACTACATGAGTATAATTATAGGGTTCAAAGTTCATATGTACTCAAGACTCAAGTGGATAAAGCAGTCTGGTATCATAAACAAAAAGATTAATTTATTTTTGTATAATGAATGGTACATATATATTATTAGTTAAGTGTATTTAGATTTGAAACTTTGTTTAGTATAAATACCAATTTTTGAAAGAAAGAATCGACATTTTAACCAATCTAACCTGTTTAAAATATTAGTATAGCATGTTTTCAACAAGTCACACTAGTCAAATAAAATTGTACAAAAATCATATAAAATAGATAAAACTTAAAATCAATTTGATGTATGACGATCACTATCTCCGATGATGTAATGCTGCCTTAGAACATTAAAAAAAAGATTTCTATGGGCCACTATTCTACAGTTCTCATAGCTTGATATACTAGTGTAATTCTTTAATAATTATGCACTAGTAATTATACAATTATTCAAAATGGAGATTAATTATCATACTAGAAATAAAAATGAAACTTTGCTAAACTTAAATTAGTAGTAACAAATAAAATAATAGATGCTAATCAAAAACAAACCAAATTTGAAGAGTCACGATTCTTTCATATTTTTCAAAAACCAGTCTATAAATGCATAACAGACAATAAAGAAAAAGATAAACCGAATGAAGATAACAATTAAAGAAAATAAAATTAAAAACAGAATTAATACCTGTTAAAGCATCGTCGATTGAGAGCGCGTGTTCCAAACAATCTCCGTATTCTCTCCTCGAATCAACGCATTATAGACACGAAATAGCGTGTCAGGACCCTGAACTGCGAATGAACATAAAAAGGATGATAACGTCACGGCTGAAGAGCGGAACTCGACGCGGTCGAAACGCCAAATTAAAATAAGAAAAACACGGGAGGAAAGTAACTTGAGGAGCCAAGGTTCGACTGTTGTCGCATAATATATATAAGGCGCGAGTACAAATCTGATCTGAATGCTTAGCTACAGCGCTATAGCTTCTCTTTTTTTTATCAACTGATGATGATGATTGCGGATAACACCACGCGTGTGCGTACCGCGCGGTATCCACTGTATCAGGCAGTCAGGCGCATGCGTGGCTCAAATTCCTCACAGATGGCCTTACGCGTTGCGGCGGCCGCGGGAAAATTCAATTGCTCCGGACAGCAGTTCTGAAAAATGATAATTATCGGCGTTGATGTAATACTTGACAAATGCCGGGCCTATTTTTCAGAAAAACACATGCTCAAAAAATGCATCGAAGACTCTTGACGGCCAAATGCTCGCATCTAATAAACAAATGAAAGAAAGTATACGCGGAATACTAGGCAATCTCGAGTGAAAAACTAAAATGAAGAGAATGAGCGAAACGGCGTGTATCTGGCTATAAATGAATTTCTCGCCATGAAAGTATCGAAAGTATATTTTCGTTCCGACGAAAATACCTCGCGCAGGCTCTCTCTCGGTCTGTCTGTCTTTGTCGAGTGCATATGTGGCGCACGGGCACATTCAAAGCTGGAGCTCGCACGGACGTGGCGCGTTGGCACAGCCACAGTCGAGTGTGGTATGCGGGGCCGCGAGGAAGGGGGACAGAGAGCAGAGCCGAGCCGAGCCGCCGCCACGACTGGAGAGAAGGCACAACGCATCTACTGGCCTCAGCCCGCCGCAGCTCTCGCGCTCTCTCCTGCCTGCCTAGATGGCCAATCGCCGTTTGCTCCGACACACCCTTTAAATGTTCGTTTCTTGCCTCCGAGGAGTCGCCACACGAATGGACCAAGTACACAAGCTCGTCGGGCCTAGCGTTAAGTGATCCCGGCCGCAGCAGCGCATCCTCGTTTTTAACGCCGCTCCGTTTGGATTCACGACACACACTCACTCTCTCTCTCTCTCTCTCTCTCTCTCTCTCTCTCTCTCTCTCTCTCTCTCGTCGCTCCGTGGAAGTCGTCGCTTGACGACGTCGAACGGTGTCATGGTAAGCCACTTCTCCTTTTTAGATAAAAGAAAAAAAAAAGAGCGACCGAGACACTGTCTGTACGCCGCGATCGTCCGAAAAGAGGGACAACTCGAGAGTGATTTTAGCAGTGTCACTTTCATTGCCGTGCGTCTTTGGGCTTTGGCGATCGGGAACAGTTTGCTCGGTTTTGCGGTTTTTCCGAGGAAAGAAAAACAAAAATGTACTTAACCTATTTGCGTCAACCTGTCAAAATGGCGCTCATGCAGGATGACAAATCTTGGAGTACAGTGGTATTGTTGTTGGATTCACTTTGATTGTTCTATTTGCAGACGGAGCAACAAATGGACTGTGCTTTGGACCTAATGCGTAGGCTGCCACCTCAGCAGATAGAGAAGAATCTTAGTGATCTCATCGACTTAGTTCCCTCGCTGTGCGAAGACTTACTTTCATCTGTTGATCAGCCCTTGAAAATAGCAAAGGATAAGGAGTCTGGAAAGGATTACCTTCTATGTGATTATAATCGAGATGGAGATTCCTACAGGTAAGCAGAAAATTGCTTTTATTTATTCGCTCGTCAATGGCTTCAAAGTAACAAGATAATCAATGCACGTATTGTAGGTCTCCGTGGAGTAATACTTATGATCCTCCGTTAGAAGATGGCTCAATGCCTTCCGAAAGGTTAAGAAAATTGGAAATTGATGCCAACAATGCATTTGACCAGTATCGAGAATTGTATTTTGAAGGTGGTGTGTCTTCTGTGTATTTGTGGGACTTGGATCATGGTTTTGCCGGTGTTATATTAATTAAGAAAGCTGGAGATGGATCGAAAAAAATTAAAGGATGTTGGGATTCTATACACGTTGTTGAAGTACAGCACAAATCCTCTAGCAGATATGCACACTATAAACTTACTTCCACTGCGATGCTCTGGTTACAGACTAATAAACATGGTTCAGGCACAATGAACCTTGGTGGTAGCCTTACAAGACAGGTTTGTATTTATCTTTATAAGCAATGCTCGTTTCTTTTTCTAGACGCAATTGTCTAATAATTGTGTTCTTTAGGTTGAACAAGATGCCCATGTAAGTGAAACGTCTCCTCACATTGCAAATATAGGTCGTTTGGTGGAAGATATGGAAAATAAAATACGAAATACTTTAAACGAAATTTACTTTGGCAAAACCAAGGACATTGTCAATGGTTTGAGGTCAGTTCAACCATTAGCTGATCAAAGGCAGCAAGCTGCTTTACGACAAGACTTAGCCGCGGCATTACAAAGGCGAAACGCAAACAATTGATCTCAAGAAGAGCAAGAGAACTTTGATTACGATTGTGATTAGGAAAAAGAAAAGAAAAAAGATACAAATCAAGTACGACTTGCGTCTTGCACATTAAATCGCTAAACTTTGTTATTACGTCTAGAGGTAAAGAAGACATGGAGTTTATTATTGAGCTACTGAAGGTGCTCAAACATCGGTCATTTCTTGAAAAATACAAGTGCAAGTACTGGGTTCGACTATGCAGTCGAAAAGTAGTTAGCCGATGTATTTCTACTAATAAAACGCATTTTGTTACAAAATTCCACAGAGGAGTTTTGGTCTGTTTTTGCAAATAATGAACATGTTGAATCATGTTTTTAAGCGAGTGAACAAATAATGCTTCTTTCCATAAAATCCCTTGCTTTATTTTAATTTTTTTATTAATATTGAATTACAAAAATTTTCAAAGTATGATCTTGTCATAAGACCAAATAACGATACTTTGAAAGTTTTACACATTTACAAGTATATTTTTATTTTGATTTATTAAAAAATTAAGAAGTACATATGTAAAAAAAAGCTTTTAGATATATTTATGCGAAAATAATATCTGTTGGTTTTTGAAATTTGTAATATTTTAAACAATATTTGATAAATACCTAATATAACTGTATTAAAAAACATACGACCTAGGAAAAAGACGAAATATAATTATATGTGTATTATATATAATTATCTTTCCTAGGATGTAAATTGGTAATAATGTTTACTGAACTATAAATTCATTTTTAGATAAAATTTTTTAAAACCTATCAACATGAGTTTCATTTGAGTTGAAAATAGCAGTCATAAAACTGAATGAATCATTCGGACGTGATTGCTAGAAAATTATCATCAATGGTTAATTTTAAGTATGATGCAAAGCAAACCTTTTTCTTAAAATTTAATGATTCTCTCATTTTTTCATGATTCATTTCTGTGCCTTATCAAAGAGAATCTACAATATCTCGTGCTAACAAAAATATGTTATTTGTTGCAGTATCCATTGTAATGGAATTAATTATAAATAAAGTTTGATTAATTATATTTGGATTATAGCTTATCTTATCAATTTGCTTCCAATAAGTGATTTGCTTTGACTGATTATTGATTTAAAATAAGAATTTAAAACATTGTTTTTTGCAATTGTATTTGTTACTTATTCAATTCAACTTTATATCTTTCTTATTTATTACAAATATTAAAATTTCGATCTAAATTTTTTTTTGCTAGCAATTATGTAATAATAGGTCTTCTTCAATATTTCGATGAAAAACTACATGCGCGTTCGTTTTATTTAATTTCAATTGTCGTTTATTAAATATTATTTGAACATTCAAATGCATCCTACATTATGCTTTATGTAGGTTCGATCGCTGGTGCCACCTACTTCTCAGTGAAGTAATCGTTGCTTATTTTTTTTTGACATTTAATTTTGAAGAACATAGAATTGAGCTGAGTTATAGAGATTAATTCGATTACTATAACTGTTACCCTGGAACTATCACAATTGACATTGATTCTTGTTCTTCATTACGACGTTAATTTATTATTATTCTGCCTGAATTTTTAATTTTTTTTCACTTAATAATAAATTGTAACAATTCCTTATTGAAGCATACACAATCAATTCAATAGGTTTATTGACAAATGTAAATATATTGCAGCAAAAGAATACCTTTCTGATAAAAAAAAAGTATTATAAATGCATAATTAATTCGTTATATATTCGTTAAATATACAGGGTGTTCAAAAAGTTCTGGGACGGCTGAATATCTGAAGTTATTCAGCCGTCTCGGAACTTTTTGGACACTGTATAAATGATTTTAACTAGTACATTTTTTTATGTAAGGACCATTTGCGACGTTATTCTCATATTTTCTTTCCAATATACAGGTGGTACAAAGCCTTTTATTGAAACGTATTCCATCATTATAGTACTCTATTGATATAATTGAGGTATCAGAACTATACATTTGACAAGCGAGGTAGCACCACAATCACTTTTCTTTTGTAAAGCGTCCCACATTTTAGTCATTACAAAAAGGAAAAAAAAGTAAGGGTTGCTATATATTAGCAACATGACTTAAAAGTTTGAGCATTGTCATTGTTTTTTATTTTCGATTGTTTGAGGGATTTATGCCACCGCAACAAAGCGTTCGCACGAAGTTCTTGTGCAATACCGTTGGTATCTCTCACACAATTTTAATTTTTCGTTATATATAGTCACAAACCAAGTAATAGCACGTAAGACGTATACGAGATTGGTTCGATATAGCACGTGCGTAGTACAGACGCCGTTATTTTCATATTCATATTCGTTAGTTTTACGTTACATACTCAGTTTATAGTTTGAGACACCAGTTATATTGTATAGGTATCGAAAATTCCAATAAAGGCTTTTCGGAGCAAAAAAAATTTTTTAAATTCAACTAAAAAATGAATGAACTATATACATTTTTGCCTATTTAACGGAAAGTAAGGAGCCTTTTATACATTGTAATTTGATATTATGAGCTTGAATTACACATACTACTGTAAAAATAAAGGTATTTTCCTCCCGTAAACCGTCAGGTTTGTATTCAGATTATTCAAATTATTTAGAAGAAATTTGTTTTTAATATGAAAGACCATACCTTTCGGAACAATTTTTTTTTCACAAACTTAAAAACAATGACAAAACTATAAAAAGAATATTTGTACGTTAATTTTAAAAACGCATACTTGTTTTTAAAGTGTTTTTAATTTTTATTTGATTAAATTTAAATATTTCGTAGGAGGCACCTTAATTTTCAAGATTTTTTAAAAATTAAATACCATTATACTGAAGTGAAAATATATGCTATTAATATTTGAATGATTCTTTTTTTTTCTTTTTTAAATAATAGTAGTAAGATAAATAATTTATATTGTTAGGTCTCAATATCATTTCTCCACTCCAATACTTAAAATACTCTCATGGCATAGGCAATTTGCTAGATGTATTCACAGTCTACATTTTTGCATTATGCAATGTTAAAGTTTAAGTAAAAAAAACACTCCAGATAGGATTGAAAAGTCTGAGAAAAGGCATGTTCTGTTGCAGGTAAGCATTTACAATTTTTTTTTCTACCACCTTTTTTTTTTACAAATATACGCGTTTCATTCGAATAAACCTGCATTCATCGAAACTTTTACTTTGCAATGACTTGTTGGATTACATGTCACAAAACATAGGCCAAAGGATCAGATAGAAGGACACACTTAGACAATTTGTTTTTATTCTTCTGAAAGTTTAAAAAAAACGATCAGAATCATTTTCTTACAACGATGCTATGTATAATTAAGTCCTCTGGCATTTTTGTCTTATGATTTATAACACAGGTGCGTAATGCATCACCCTCAGTATTGGTGGGTAATTTTAACGCATAATATTGATCATTGTCCTAACATAAATCACTAAGACAATTAATTTGTTATTTATAGCATTGAGTCATTTTATTAGAAAGTTCATTAAAAAAATTCTTGTTACTCATTACAGGTGCTAATGATTCGAGGGCAAGACTTTGCTGTTTCATTGCAAACTTACTTTGATCACCGCAAAAGTAATTTACAGAACAAAACAATCCACCGCCTCGATGAAAAACATGTATTTTCATAGATTTGCAAAAAAATTGTTCCGCTCGGCAGTCGACACAATTATTCTTGGTCTCAAATAGTCATAAGCATCTGTATCCTTAATATGTGTAATAATAAATTATAAATTTGTCACTGTAAAGCCAACAATACTTTGTTTTTTTAATTTATTAACATTATGAAATTAACAAAAAGAAAAAAAGATGAATGTGTAAAGGCTTTCTCCAATTTTTATTTTCATTCAACCCTTCGATGAAAAGTCGTCGCCATATCTCATGTATAACAAACAACATGTGTGTGTGTGTGTGTGTGTGTGTTTTTAGTGTGTGTGTAGTTTCTAAAACTGGGATGCACACTTTTTCGTAAACCCAGCCTCCACTTACAATGCTTAGAAACTTTAACGTTATCGGTTTTTGTTTTTTCTTTCAGATAATAGTAAGAAAGTAAGTAGGTATTACTTTGATAAAAAGATGCTTTTACTCCGCTGTCGAGTTACCGCTGGTTGAAACTGTTGACTCTTTTTTCCTTTTTTTACCAATGATAAGGTGTCGATTGGCTAAGCAGGTATTGAGGTTGGTGTACTGTTCAAACTGAACACAATTATTTGTCGAGGGCAGTGTTGGTTTTGATAGCAATTACTACTTCCTCGTTGCAGGCCTTTAGCACCGTGCACTACAATAAATAAAATGTTTCAATTTAATAAAGGCAATGTTCTTAAGAAACCGAGAAATCACTTTTTATCAAACAAACTTACAAGTAGTTCCTTTCCAGCATCGTAGTCAGCGCGAAGTTGAGTACCCAACTCGCCATCAGGTATTTTGAGATCCTCACGTAAGTCTCCATTATCAGCCATCAAACATAGGTATCCATCGTCAGATATGTCTGTCAGCTGTATACGAAAATCAAGCGTTGCCTTAGATCAAGCCATAAGAAAAGCACAAAGTTAACGAAGCAAATTAACGTACCTGATAATCCTCTCGCTTGACAAAAGGTACATCCATATTGTGTGTGGAAGGGCAAATATCTTCGTACTTCTTGGAAGAGAAAATGTCAATACCCACAAGATGAACCTTGGCGTGACCGTGCTTTCCAGTTTTGGATGTAGACATTTCTACAATCTTGCAAGGTCGTGCCTTCAACATGACGAAACCGTTCTTGCGCAGTGCTGAGCATTGCATGGGGTATGTGACCGAAGCACCGGAGTCTCCAGTCTCAAAATGAGTATCTTCGATGTCTGCCATGTTTGATTTCGGGAACTCTGTTGGAGAAAAAGAAGAAATCCATTAGCTAGCGGTATAAGAAAGTAAGCAGTGGTCACCGTATCGGAGCATATGAATCTTTCAAGTTCAGATGGTTCTTTGCACACTACACGTATCGCACTCTTTGCAACAACAGCAGAGAAAGTCCCCAAAGCTGCAATACTCCCAGCTATCCTCAATAAGGCACAAATCAAAATTCCCAACCAAAAGTGGGCAAAAGTCGCAAAAAAGGTGAGAAAAAGTGGGAATAGGCGCGCATCCGCGTTGCAAAGCGTGCGATCCAGCAGTCGGGTCGCGAAACCGCCGACGTGACAATGAAAATGCGAATTCCACGACGGGACACAAGTGACCATGTGGCACACGCGAGAAACACGCCAGTGTCCCAACTTGCAACTTTTGCAAGCTCCGGCCTCCTCGCTCGTAAAATCCAGACCGGAGCGCCGCGAACTTCCCCTGCGAAAAGAAGGGCGCCTCTTTCCCCACAAAATTACCGAAAAGCGAAGTGCCGGAGTCGGGAGCTGCGAGGCGCACGGCGAGGGAGCACGGGGGCAAAAAAGGCAGCGGAACGCGCTCTCTGCACGGTCTAACCAACAATTCTCGAGGCGCACGGCACACACACGGCGCGCGGCGTGTTCTCGGCTGTGGCGCGCAGTCGGGGGGCGGGAGGGGAGGGGGCGGCTCGGTGTATGCGCGAGTGCGCGCGGCGTGGTGCGATGCACTCGTGTACGGGAAGCCGCGAGACGCACAAACCTCGGGGAAGTCGTGGCACTGGGAGTCCGGCGAGCACTGCACACTGAGAGAGAGAGAGAGAGACAGAGAGAGACGGAGACTGGAAAGCAGAGAGATAGCGGGATAGGATAGGCCGTTATTGTCAGCGAGAGAGAGAGAGACAGACGGATGCAGAGCGAGCGGCGCGCGCGCGCGCGGTCGGTCGAGAGAGGCTCTCTCTGCGCCGAAGCACTCGGGGGGAGGGAGGGGAGGGGGGGCGGCCCGTGTCGTGTCCCGTGCGGCACGAGGATATACCAACCCCAGCCGGTGGACCGCGCCGCAAAGTACGAAAAATCCTGTCCTCGGCTGCTGCCCTCGGCACTAGCTTTATCCGGCGGCCGCCGCGATTTCGCTAACGACACCTCGGCGATACTCACGTGTGATCAAAATGGATACTCTAACCAGAAGGGGGCCCCTCTCTGCGCTCTCTGCTGCTGCTGTGCTGCTCTCTCGGGAGTCGGCGCCAGCGCATGCGCCTCGACGCCGCGACGTTATAAGGAGAGAAGAGAGAAAGCAAAAGAGCGACGTCCGTATGTACCGGTGGTGCCGGGGTGTGCGCGCGCGCGCGCACGCTCTCGCGCCCGAGAGAGTGGACACGGGCGCAGAGGGCCGCAGGCGCGGGACAGGCAGCGCCGCGGCGACATTCTGCAGAGAGCGCGACACGGGTTCGCCAGCGCTCGAAACACGGAATTCCAAGTCGGAGATGTTGTACCCACTGCGGCCCTCTAGGAGAGAGGACGCCCCTGTCTCGTAATTTCGCGAAGCCGGAACGGAGAGGGTCTATACTCCGCGCGAGTCGGGGTTCCGGGAGCGAGCAAGCCGGTAGGCTGTATTCCTTGGGCTATGTAGCATTTTTCCCGCTAGCGCCTAATCTCGCCTGTCCTATGGCGAACTTTTACTACTGAATCCTAGCGTTCCTAGCTCTGAAGAAGAATTTCAGGCTCTAGGATGACTTTCATTCCGAGGATGCTTGCGGAAGAAGCAAAGTAACGTTATTCAGCCACGTCAGTCGCGCGCGGCAATCGAATTGCCGTGTCATCGCACGTGTTTGTCCATCGGTGATCCGATATTCCGATCGCCCCCGCGGGATATTCCTCATTCGGTAAAGCAGCACAGCACAGTGTCAACAAGTTCGTATGAATTTTCGCGCGGTCATCGTTTTGTTTTAACGTCTGCTTATTGTTGACATTTTGCTTCGGTTTTTTTACAGGTAGACTCGGGAGCTCGCCGGTGTCAACAATGGGAACAGTCGAAGATCCGGAGCTGCTGCCGTGCGGCTTTCAGTTTCACAATTTCCAAGACCAAGTTGGCGAGGTTAGAATGCAGTGTCAAATCATAAAAATGGATAAAAGTCTGTATCTCTGGGTTGGGGAATACAGTGAACAAAATATGAGCGACTTGGCACTGGCTTTCGTGATGGAAAATGAAGCTAAAAAACCCATTGTGTCAACCAAATTAATGGGATCCATAGCTGATGAGACATCTGCTAATCTTGCCGGTAGATTAGCCAAGAAAGCTGGCATACCAATTTATGTTAGTTTTAATGTAACCGTTGACAATATTACTCTACCGAATATTGAAAGAAGAATTCACGAAGAACTCAAGAAGCATCCTGAACTTTTGGCCTTATAATACTTATTATTATTTATTATTAATAATTATTCATTCATCTTAAAGTATATTAGAGGTAAGAATTTTATTTCCAAATTGTAAAAATTTTTATATTTTCTTATTTTTTTTACACGATACAAAAATAAAACAATAGCATACATTATTAATTTTTTGTATTTTTATCTGTAGTTTTTAAGTTCTTCCATGCTTGGAATTTTTTGTATTTAAGCAGTACAACTTCAACAACATTTGAAATCAACACACATACGTAATAAGTACAATTCATGCATCATATTCATAACAAAAATATCATTTGATTTTTATAATAATGTAGAACCTTATGATGAAGATTCATTCCTCGTATTTCTCGCAACTAGAAAAGTATAAGTCTATTTTAATGTAAAATCATTCATAACACAATTTCACAAGTCTTTGCTTCTTGTCTTGCTCAGTACTCAAGACTTGCATCAACCATTAATTAGGAAGATAATTATTCCATTCGATTCTTGGAATCGGAACGTTCATTTTCTGCATTACTGATGAGGAATTGATTACTCTCTTTCGAAGTAGTTGTCACTTAAATGACCAGTACCTTTGGCATCGCCTAACCAAGGATATTTGTTTGGGCATTCTGTACATGTCTCCATATACCTATCGCAACAAAAATTTAAAAATCACATTAATAGAATTAAATATCCAGAAGGATTTTTATTACTTAAAATTATTAAGCTTACCTTGTACTTGTGAAATTAGCATCAAAAGGTTTAAAATCAAGAGCACACTTATTGGCATTGTTGCAGGGTGGACCAGGAAGATTTTCCTTCTTCTTGCATGACCAGCCTTCGAAATTGTGCAATGCACTAATGGGTTTTGGATCTGTTATCCAAGTTAAAGCTTGTGTTGCAGTGACAACGTAGACATCAGGACTGTAAAGTACATTAAACGAAAATGAATAAAAAAAAACCTCGCTACTCTCGGGCAGCTTTCGATGTCAGGAGAAACAGTAAACTCACAGTGTACTTGTCCAGTCCAAGAATTTAGCCAGACCTCGTTCGAGCTCTTTGATTTGGAACCAATTTGTGTGGAAGGGCATCATGTAGGGCGCGCGATTCTGGTCGTAAGATCTGCTGAAATCTTCCTGCAGCCACTCGAAAACTTCGTCGGCGTCGTGACTATGGAGAACGCACTGGTCTAAGTAGGGACAATGTCCACCTTCGTAACTTTCCACGTAGTGAGCGTTCAGAGGAATTTCCCAGACACCTAAATAAATAAATAAATAAATGAACGAGAATAGAATACATGCATTCTCAATTGCGTGATTCATGCGACGATTCGCTCAGGCGGCGTATAATATAATAAGCACCTGGGAAGGATTTTGTAGGGCAAGTGCCGGCTTTGCACTCGTGAGGTATTTTATAGTCGAGCGTATATGGCCAAATGGGAGTTTTGCCCGGTGAAACGCCGACACTGCTGTCGTATATGTAGCCGAAGTCTTCCATAACTTTGTACTGAGTATTGCGGCCTGGTTTTAAATATGGCGCGCGCATACCAACTACCTCGCTGCTCGATATGTTGCTGAACTGCTTGAGGATCTCGCGCATGCCGATCATTTCGCTCGCCCATTCCTCGTAACTTTTGTCCTCCAAACCCTTTTGCAGCCTGAAATCGTAACATTCCTCTGTTCAAGCCAACTAATTTTCAATCCCTCAATACAGAAATACGCTGAGAGTACTTATAACATGTTCGATCAATTCAGCCGTAACCACTTGTATGATTTAAGTAGTAATGGCGTATAAGTAGAAACGCCGTGATTGTTCAGACGTCCAATTTGGTATTTTTTATAGGTACAAAAGTTATTATGTCAGCTTTACTTACGAGATGGTTTCGGTGGCAATTTCGTGGCCGTCGTGAGCGAGGCTCTGCACCATGTTGTAGTTGCAGTACTCGTGCGAAATGAAGAAGGTTCCCTTCAACGGGCACTCGTTAGGGTTCAGTCTATCCGAGTTGAAGATCTTTTGATAATGATCGAAGTTGTTGTGATTCACCGCTCCGTCGAACGTCAGTAAAATCATTTGCGGTGTCTAGGAAATAAAGAAAATTGCTTATCCTTTTGTTCGACAAACTAAATTAGTACTTTCGCTTTTTTTCTTAAACTCACCTCTTGAGGCTTTAGACCGCCGGGAATTATCGTTCCGTCGCGAGAGCAGAAGCAATAGGGCAGTTGGCATTTTGACGTGTCGCAGCGTTCCGCGAGATCGGTCGGTGCTTCTGTCGACGGCGCTGGTGCTGTAAGTTTAAGAAAAATAATGGATTATGAAAGTGTTTTTGCACATTTATTATACACTAAGAAAAATAGTTTCATGAACCAAAAAGAAAAATCGTAAATAAATTGCTAGTGTTACTCGTGGGTTAGGACACAAATGAGTTTAATCTCTTTTATTTACACCGAACAGTTGAAAAAACTTGTTCTAAGACAGCTTGAAGCCTCGTATAAACATATCGGTTCATGAAATATTAAACAAAAATAAGAAATTTTCATTTTTGAATATTTTTTTTTTGATATTTCACGAATAGTTATATTTATCTAGCACTTCGAGTCACCTTACGGCAAATTCTTTTTACACTTTTTTATGTAAACGGAAGAAATTGAACCTAGTTTGAACCAAATCCGTATAAGTGACACTAGTGCTTGTTTCCTTATAAGGGGAAAATAGTTTTAATTCATAATTATTCTCTTCTTAGCAACTTATTCAACATTATTTAATTGCAAATAAAAGTAAATATATTATACGCACTTGTTGCGATTGGGCCGCATCGAGCTTCATTCTTGAATGTACAGAACTTGCTGATGTCGTCGAAGTGTAATCCCGACGGGCATCGGTTTAAGTATGGATAACCATCGACACACTATAAATTAAATTAAATTTGGTATCATACTTGTCACATAAAGCACTTGTTACTTTTCACAATTATGATTAATTTTTTAATTTTATTACCGAAGAATATAATGGAAGTAGATTTATTGCAAACAAAAAAGTTTCACAAATTAAAAATTTCACCTCTGCAGTGAAATTAAAGTAGGTAAAGTTCTCGGGGATTATGCCAAACGCATCGTACACCGCGCGTCATATAATATACATACCTGATAAAATCTCCTGCACGTCGCGGGATCCGCGAAATTTCCGTTCCCTTGGCCCTCGGGGCACTTGAACTCCTCCTCCTTCTTATGCTCCGACTGATTCCTGTTGCCCTGACCGCCGACTGAAATATTTCAAAAACAAAACGCCCAAGCTTATTTCACTCGTCTCCGCATTCTTATTCATTGTATCGAGCATTGGGAAAGAAGCGAGCTCGCGCGCGAGTTATAAGCGCATTTAGAAAATTAGCCAAACGATGATGACTGGCGGCTGTCGCCGAGAGAAATTCCCAGACTATTGCGAGAAAGCGCGAGAGAGATGGGACCCTCGCGCGAGAGATACACGCGCATGCACAACAACATTTTAAATGACGGACGCTCTTTCAGCGCGAAATTAAGCATAATCGCTTGTTCGAAAATCTGCACAGATAGCTTGTACTGTTGTCTAAATGAAAAAGCTTATAATATAGGAAATACGTAGGCATTCAACTGTAGTAAAATATGAGTTGAGACGTTACATGATTTTTTAGTTAATCTGAATAATGCTTACATCAATCATTGTATAATACGTATACGTTGTATTTTCAACGCGGACGATTGTTGGTGGTTACTATAGGCGCTCGCAAGACGATTCGGCAAAAAGGGTAAAAGTGGACGAATCCCTCTCCCGACCTTGTAACATATATCTTACATTTCCAAGGTCAGGCATGGTTTTTCGCTCTCGCGTGTAATCTCATTAGGAAGGTGCGGCTATTTTTACATAATTTTTACTCGCGCGAACATTCACCGCGCGATTATTATTGTGGTGTGTAATGTGGCGTGTTTTTGCGTTCGTTGTGCACGCGTTGACGGGCGGAATCTCTATCAGCAAACCGGTATGAGAAATTTGATCGATCAAAAAAATGGATTTTTAAGGAAACCAGCTCTGATGAAATTTGCATTATACACACGCAATAGATTAATTATAATTGATGTCGAAAATATGCCTTCAAGGCTTTTGTATATGTTGTAAATCTGTTTATAAGGCTTAACATTTATATTACAGCCAAAAATAGGCTTTTGATAGAATCAATTTTGAAACACAAACATCGTTCAGTTATCTTCAAACTTTTTAAAATCGTAAAATTAGCGGTATACTAATACTTTTGGATTTGCTAAGAGCAAACGTTTGCCAATAAATAAGTGAAAGTAATAAGTTTCTTCTTTGAGTGAACTCGAGAAAAAGAAATACTTAAAATGCTTATTTTTCGGTTAATTAAACTTATGTAAAATGTAATCTGCATATCAAATGAAAGCAATAAAAGAGTCGCATTATGATGATTATATATGTATCAATAACAATAAAAGAAAGTTTCGCAGGCAGTTAGCTTAAATTCAATGTTAATTTGACTACTTATATGAACATCAACTTTCATCAATTGTTTTTCTCTCATGCTTTCAACCGTTTCGCCTGGAAAGAATATTTATTACCCAAAGTAACACTGACTGCATCAAAACAAGAAAATATATAATAGAATCGTCCAAAACACCGAAGAACGTCGATTTTCTTTCGCTCTCGATTGCCGTGCGTCACCCCAAAAACCCAAAATAAGAGAATAAAGCTGCATCTCTATTCAACCTCACAGCTAGAAAAGGATATTGAAAAGCACTCAACGGACAGCACCTCGAAAGATAAACAGGCCAAATTAGCGTATCATCGCAGGTCTAAAAGGTGGCACTTTGTAAGAGGCGCGGTAAATCAAATTGTAACAGTAAAGTGGAAAGTGAAGGTGCATTGGGCGCGTGCGGCATTAGCTAGTATAGACACACGCACGGCTCACGCATATATATAAACGCCACGGCGCAAAGTAGTCCATGCGTGTCGCGCTTATGGGCGAATCTCCGGCACCTGTCTGCGAACGAGGAAATTGCGCAGGCGGTAATTCCTACTTAAAAGGAAGAAAAACGAAAAGGTCCTTTGCGTACACGCGTAATTACGCAGCCGATGCCGATTCATACTCATTACGTCCCGTGTAAACGCGGAGGTGCGCGACGCGTTGTTCGCTCCTCTTCGCCGCGGAGCGCAAAAGTTAACGGCAGGCGCCGCACTTTCACGCTGAGCCAAACTGCTGTAGGTAGGTATCCTGCACGCGATGTGCATTCCGAGAGAAAAGTTCCCGTAGTATAGAGCGCGGCTGTGTGCACAATACGCCCGTCTATCTCGCGCATTCCTTCGGATCTCTTCCTCTTCCCTCGCTCCCTCGCTCTCGCCTTCGAGCAGCAGCGTTACAAGATACAAAAAGAAGTAGAAGTGGAAGAAGAAGCTGAACTCACCGGAGATGATCGTGAGGGCGGTAGCCAGCAGGAGGGCCCCGAAGACTTTGACGGACATCCTCCCCCAGGTGAAAAATCCCGTCGAGTCGTCGAAAGTAACGTGCAGCGATCTCCGCACGAGAGTCGTGAAATCGGCTGAATCGCCGAGCTGCGTGTGATGGTGCACAGCCGCGGATGCGTCGGGGTAGAGACCGTCTCGGGCTGCTGCCAATACTGCAGGGGCTACGCTCGCGGGTGACGTCGAGAAGAGAGTGAGAAGCTGCTCTCCCCGTGCAACGCTCTTACGACTCTTCCTATGCGGAGAGCTATAGAGGTACCACCACAGCGCAGCGGTATAGTAGCACCACCTCTCCTTCGCGTTTCGCCTTACCTTGCGACAGGCACGAAACAACCGTTGAGCAGCCCATTGGCTGACCACTTTCTATATACACTCGCTGTGTGCTGCCACCGCAGTATAATACCACTTGGCTCCCGTGGCTCGGGCCATTATATATACACACTGGGCCCCAGCGCCGGCGGTCTTGCAGCTCGCGAGCGGGCCCAGCGACGCTCTTGTTCTTCCCTTCGGGCGATGCGACGCACGCACGCACGCACGGCCTCCGTGCCTTTAATCTGGACATTGTCATGGAAATGGATTCTTGGGATTCTCGTG
Source organism: Gastracanthus pulcherrimus (assembly GCA_949152435.1). Taxonomy (NCBI): domain Eukaryota; kingdom Metazoa; phylum Arthropoda; class Insecta; order Hymenoptera; family Pteromalidae; genus Gastracanthus; species Gastracanthus pulcherrimus. The sequence continues at coordinate 2,801,203 of OX424576.1, read as the reverse complement.
GCGCAGTTGCGCTTCTCGATGATAATGATCGATATCGGAAAAAGTGTATGCAATGTGAACCTTGAAATGGTCGAGGTTTTCGTTTTGTTTGGAAACAGGAATTATTCTGGGCTTTATTTTATATTTAGACCTGGTTTTGTTGCTTCGTTTTCAAACTGGTTAGTTTGGAACTGGTTTCGATGTATAGATTTGATGGGTATTTAATGGGTACCTATTCAGTAAGATATACCATTTTTATGAATAATAAAGAAATAGAATTTTCATACTTTATTCGCAGCTTATACAAAATTTTCAAGTATAAATTTATAAACTTAAAGTAAACATGAAGGCACGAGGGAATGGCATATTTTTACATTTAGATATTTATAATTCGATTTTAGTCATCGTCGGTCCTCGTTTTCGCTTTTCTTTTTTAGATGCATCTTTCTTCGGATTTTTCAATGGACTTGATGGTTTGACAATCCGATTTGGATTGAAGTAATTCGGATGTCTGTTTGTAATGTTCAGTTCTTGTAAGGCTAATTCTATCATCTCTAGAGTTGATTTATCAAGCAGGTCCTTAGTCCTGTTTAAAAAGTCGAAAGACCAGAGCATTGTGGAATTCCACTTTGGTTGAGTCTTCAAAATCCTTTGAGTTATGTCTGGTAAATTTAGAACCACGTCGCCGAACAATGCGACATTCTCCAAGACGCTTGATATTGCTATATGAAAACATATATTAAATAATTTATTTACAAAATTAATAGATTTTAATTAAAGGTAATTGTTATTACCATCTTTGATGTCGTTTTTAGCATCGGTCGCCGTTCCAAAAGGAAGACTTTTCAGTTCCGATTCCGTAAAGTTTTCTAAAAGTGCTTTCTTAGATTCTATCACGTCGAACATCTTTTCTGCTAGTACATTAATCATTTTATACTGGCGCTCGTAGTTATCCATTTTTTGCAGATTTTTCACAGCATCTAAGTGCTCTTTTCTTCGCTTTATAAAAAGTCTTTTAACTGGGCGAACATTGTAGTTAAGGAATTTACAGCTTTTAGCGCATTAATCATTATTAATAAGGAATGACATGGGTGCGTAGATGAATTAAATTTATATTTCTATTTTTAACATTTAGAGGACAATGGCTTTTCGCGAGGATTTATACTCAAACAATTATCCAACATTTTTTGCGTTTTATATAATATTCTTCTGTTTAAAGATTTGGATTTTCCAAATTTATTAGAAATTTAAGTACCTACGAGTACTCTGATACTTGCACATACTGATATCATTTCGGAGTACACTCACAGTTCCAACGTCAAAATCAGTTTTGGAAAGCCTTCGTACTACTTTTTGCACAAAATTATAAAATTTTAAACACTATGAGTTTTCGGGACCAGTAGAGGAAAGAGGAGCCAACTACTGTGTGGCTGTGCCATTTACTCTGTATTTTTCAGTTTTTTTGCCATGCAAAAAAATGTTTATAACCATACACAAAAGAATGTTGTATTGGTTTTTGATCAAATTAATTGATTACCTAAGCCCTACACTGATTGGCTCTGTTGTTTTCTTAAAGAGTAAAATAATTATTGTCTTATCCTCCCTAGTACTATTTATTAAATTTATATTATTCTTATTATTCTGTAAAAATTTGCTTCTAAAATCATATTAAAAATGTAAAACAAAATCACAATGTTACCCCAAGGTAGATTGTGGGTATAGCGTAGGGGGATTAGGAAATTTACGTTTTATTAGCTTAACAAATTATAAAAATTTATCTAAAAACAGGTGCAGAAGCAACCAAAAATTCTAGAAAACGAATAGCACCAAAGCCAAGAGTCATAGATAATGTAAAAAAAATAAAAGAACAGAACAAAAAAAGGAAACATTAGAAAAAAATACAAAAATGAGTAAAAATGTAAAGGGAACAAAAAAGGAAACGCAAAGTGAAAAGGAACTATTAGCCACATACGCTAAATCGAAGATTAACAAAGAAATCACAAAAAAGAAGGAAACGATGGCGAAAATTAAGCCTAAAGTTAACGAAGAAACAAAAGAAAAAAAGAAATCGCCTAGGGCAACTAAACCTAAAGTTAGGAATGACATTAAAGAAATAAGAATACAACAGCACCTAAACCTAAAGACGATGAAAAATTAAAGAGAAGAAGGAGACTAGTGAGAAAAGTCAATCAAAAAGCGAGTTGAAACAGAAGGAAATAATGATAATAAAAAAGAGAGTGTAAATAATAAATAGACAAGTCGCATATATAAGTGTACATATATATTAAAGTCATTATAATTAAACTTCGTAGCACAATCTTAACTATATATGATTTAAAACATATAGACTTTTTTGTAAGCCACATAATAAATAAGAAGCTATAACTCTAAAATACTAATAAGTAAAATTAAACACAAAGTGTGGTAAAGGTGAACCTGCACCAGTTTTTAAAAAATCTCTCCCTTTCGACCAAAAAACTAGAACTTTTGTAACATTTTTCAAATGATTAGGAAAAGTTGTATACCAACTTTGAACTTATTTTATCGCCGACAGTCCAAGTTATGGAAGAAAATGCATAGTTTTAAGATAAAAGTAAGGGTCTTTAAAAAAGTTCCTTGTGCAAATCCCTTTGACCAAACATATTTAAAGAATTCAGAGATATTTATTAACTCAAATTAAATAAAGCATGTGGTTTCTAAGTTACGTATACTCAATCTTAGGTCTGATAAAATTAAAATACCTTTTAACACTAAAAATATGAAAAAATTGCATATTTCAACACCAATAATTGATAAATAAAATATTTTTCTCAACACGTGAATGAAAAATGCCCTTTTCCATGCTTGCAAAGCAATTGGAAAATTGGGCATTCCGAGCGTTTTTGACCGAGCGGGAGGTAATGTTGATTACTGAATTTCTTAATGGACGACTCGTAATGCCCATTTCCCCATTCCCTCTGCATGCATGAAAAACGTCCTATTCACAAACTTATTAAAACAATACGATGTGTAACACGGGTGGAAAAGCTTTTTCAGATTCGGATGATGATTTCGGCGTCCAAGACTCCCCCTTGTGCTCAATCATTATCTTCGCTTAGAAAAAGACAATTCGCCGCCCACCTCTCTAGTTGCACAATAATATTGGTGTACATTGGGCCTTGATTTTGTGAATTCGGTCCCGAGGACTTCAGAGAATAGAGATTCCACTGTACTTTAAATCAAAATTCCAAGTTCTTTTCAAAATACTTAAGACAATATTAGCTAAAACTTTCAAAAAAATTCACCAAAATAAAACGCACAGGAACTTTTTAAAAATAGAAAATTGAGTTTCAAGAAGTCAATATTAGTTATAAATTTCAAAAAAATTCACCAAGATGAAATTAACAAGGAACTTTTTGAAAATAGACAATTGAGTTTCAAGAACGTGTTGAAGTATTAATTTTGTATGCTATTCGATGTTAATTGTTTTACTTGATTGGCTATAACTTTGATGAATCATCGAATTTTTACATTCAGCAGGTTCCAAAATGTTCCTCAAAAGGTAAGTATTACAGAAATGTGATAAAAAAATTTCGATTGATTTCGACTATAATGGGGTTGGCTACGTATAAAACTTATTTTGTACATATTTGTATTTTCTTCTTGTATTTTTTTCTAAGCGGGAGGTAATAGTAATTATCTCCCGCTCCTGAATTTTGTAGGTCTATAGTGGACGACTCGTAATATCGATTTCCCCATTCCCATCGCATGCATGAAAAGGGCCCTATTCTCACACTTATTAAAAAAAAAAAAGATATGTAACACCAAAAGATATGTGAACCAATAGGGGTAAGAAGTAAGGATTTGAAATTTTTTTACATATTTTGGGTATGAAATATATCATTTTTTTGGATTTTCAGAGTATTAAAATTTTTAACTTGCTCACTTGTCGTGGAATTACCCATATATATTCTAAACTTTTTAATTCTTATAATTTTTTATTATCTTTTCTTCAATAGGTTGTTACCACGAGTTTTGACTATAGCTAAGAAAAATATGTTAAACCTGTACACTCGACGTGAAAAATAGCTGATTCGAACAATTTGAATCTCTTGAAATACTGCAATTTCATTGGGTCGAATGCTCGCTTTAGCTAACCTCATTGGAGGATTACAAGTAAATTCAAATAGTTCGAATAAGATATTTTCCACGTCGAGTGTACCTATTTTTGCAAGTATTATTGTACTACCCAACCTTGGAGCAAATTAGTAAATTACATATATTTAAATTTAAATGGGGAAACTGAAATGCATCATATCATCTCTTACTCAATTACTATTTCCAATTCTTCGGCAACTTTAATAATCAATATTTATAATTCCCTGAAGGGGTCAAGACGGAGATAAATCCTGAAAATAAACATAAGCGTTTAAGACCTCACTTAATTATTTTTTTTTTTCAAGCAATAGGCATTTAATAGTATATTGTGTACCAAGGGCGAGAAGTGGGCCCAGAAAGGCCCTCTCACACACGGTGCACACTATATTTTTTGTAACGCATGTATTGATTTTTGTCAGTTTTATTCGCATTTCAATTGCTTCTAAGAGAGCAAGTGTAAAATACAACGAGCAGCGGGCGTAAAGTGTTCACTTTAGGCTCGACGATCGGAAACCGGTCATTTTAGGTCAGGTTTTGAGGGCAAAAAAGAACGCAAAAACAGTGCTAGCATTACAAAAAATTTTTTTTTGGCAAAATATATTTTGTCATAATGTAAGCAGTAAGTTAGGGTGGTTATCGTATTAAGATGGCTTTCTAGTGAAATAAAATTTTTCTAGTTTTGATTTTTATGAATTGATACTTACATATCTCATTTACACTGATATTATAATGTTATATAAAAGTTTTCAGCCATTTACCTCTCTTAGATTTAGAGTTATCCTAGGAAGTGTGTTAAATTTGAATAAAAATAGGGTTAAGATGAAAGTCATCCTGGCGCACACCTAATTTTTGAACCAGAATGAAATTTTTAGGATATGTTCTTTGAAGTATATACAAAAAAATGTGCATTTTGTTTTATTCTAAAATTTATTCTTAATTTAAAAAAAACGTTATTAATGTATGATTTTGCTTAAAAGAACACTAGTTGTACAATAAGTTTACGTGTAATAGCTTTTAATAATAAAGTTGTTAAAAAAAAATTAAAAAACAAAATGCATTCTTTCATTTTAAATCTTTTGAAGAATGGTCTTTTAAAATTTTAGCCGGATTCATTAATTTGGTGTGCGCCAGGATAAAATTAAAGTTTAATAAACAAATTAATAAGAAAACAGTGTTTTTATCAAAACAGTGGCTTGATTGAATAAACTTACCATAGTTTTATAAAACTGTTCATTATAAATATATTTTACATATCAATAACTCTTAGAACACACCTGACTAGTATGATATAGTATTTATAAATAGTTATAACCTTCATAACTTGAAACAAAAAATTATTCTTGATGTTCAGAAAAACAATAAAATATATTTTTAAAAGTGAAAGTATGACGTTATATGACAAAAATATATTTGCTTAAAGTTTTTGTTTTTCATTGGTAAATAATTAATCACAAAAGAAAATTTCGTATTTTTGGTCGTATATCACTAGAGAGCCACCTTAAGGAAGCTCAAAATAAGTTTTTTTAGAGTTAATTTTTTATGATTTAATATGAATCTTTTAGAGAATGTTTATTATATATCGACGGCCCTTACGAAGACTACCATGACTGTTGCGTTTCAAACGAAGAGAAATACATTTGGATTTTTACACAAGTTTTTCCCTATTCATAATTTTCCGACGAAGACTAGCACATTTGGCGATTTTTCGCCACCTGATTTATTCGGGCTGCTTTTATTGATTCGTGTTGCCTGATTTTCTCTGGTAAACCGTTAATTTTTTGAGTACCAAAAGAATCTAGTACACGAACCCGATAAAAAAAATCGATCCGAGTTTATCGGTACGGCAATAATTTATATATTCTATGCGAAAAGTGCTAGTCTTAGTAAATTGTACCTGAAAGGTGCTAGTTTTCGTGAGGAATTTCCATATGTGCTACTCTTCGTGGGAGTTTCAAATGTGCTAGTCTTCGAAAGGGTCGTCGATATATAGATAGATCGATAACAATTAAAAAATATTTCAAAATATTAAGTCTAAGCCTAGATATTGGACAATTAATACTTGTTTTATGCATGAAATTTCCTTTTTATGTATTTTGATAGCTGTTATTTAAACCTAAGATTAATATTTATGTTAATTTACAGGATTTAACTAACAAGAAAAGTATTTCACCTCCGAGATACGGATTTCGGAGAGGCTTTGGAAGGTAGTTTCTGGTAACCAAAAAAAAGACGAAGACCAGTACCCATATTTTGTTCCAATGGGTCCTTGTTCTTAAGGGGAGGTCGGAACTATCCTGATTGGTGTAGATTTTACCTAACCTAAAAAATTAATATCATAAAAATAATAACGTGTGGTCATTTATGGTACAAAAATGCGGTTGTCCGGTGTTCTTGTCATAATAATAAATGTTTAATGAAAAATACGGCGCGAGGTGAAGCTATCAGTAAGGCTAAGAAACGGTAAGATGACCATCACTTTTACCGTTTTCCATTCGTCAATTGTAACAATATTTCATAATAAAAAACTTTTGAGGCTACTAATAAACAAAACTGCTGTTGTCCGGTGTTCTTTACATAATAACAAACTATTATCAACCTCGACTTTGATGTTACTATGTGAATTTTAGACGTATAATGAAAAATACGGCGCGAGCTGGAGGTCACAATGGTAAAGTTCGCTCCGATCTCCCCTTAAGACATGAGCTATTTTACTCCGAATATGCGTAATTTTAATGATAAAGGTACCTAAGCGTCTGACCATAATTTTGTAAGTTTTTGCAATAGCGTGACACGTAGCTAGGATGGGAAGTGACAGAACAGCACTTAGAATACTTATAGAGAAACCGACAGAGCAAAAGGCCCTCACGTAGACCGAGTCGAAGGTGGGAGGACAACATTAAAATTGTGTGAACAAGGCTATGGACTACACAGCTCTGGAGAGCTAGTCCCAACAATTAGTTATGTTATATATATATGGCTGCAAGCTCTGTTTCTGCTAACCACTTGGCTAATATAATAATAATAATAATAATAATAATAATAATATCGGGACTACAATCCCGCAGGGGAAACAATTTTTTCCTCCGGTTATACTAAAAAAGAGTCTATGGTATATGCAGATACATCCACATTTTTTATCAAAAAAAGAAATTCGTAAAAGAGAAATGGTACCTTTTTTCATTAAAACCACTCTCCTTGTTTTGACCCATAAGAGGTGGAAACAGTAATATTTTAAATAAAAAATGAGTGTATCATAATATAAATAAAACGCTGCTAAATACCTTAGCAGAATGCTTTCTCCAAGAGAGAACCTGATTAATATATTTATAGAATTTATTATACTGGAAATTCGCTTTAATAAATTAATCTCGAGTTGCTAAGATAGGTATTTTAAAAAAAATGGATACACTCTTTAAATTCACGTGTTTTCCCCTTAAAAATACCTTTAGGGGGATCCCCACCATTTTTCTTAAAATCGACCCTTCAATGTGCATTATCATCAAAATTGAATACAAGTAAACATAATTAAAAATGAGATCATTTTATTTAAATACAAAAAACAGTGTTTCTCGTAATTTATAGCTTTTTTTATAAATAAGCACATTTACCTTAATGAATAATCGCACTTTAAAATGTCATTATCAAACTGAAAATTTGATGAAAATCAATACTGCGACGCGTTTCTGTGTTAAGAAAGGTTTAAAGAATCAAAAACCAAAATAAAAAATAAAATCAATTTCTTGGTCAAAAAATGGTATCTTCCCCTTAAGGGGAGGTCAGAGCGAACTTTACCATTGTGACCTCCACCTCGCGCCGTATTTTTCGTTATACGTCTAAAATTTACACAGTAACATCAACATCGAGGGTAATAATGATTTGTTATTGTGTAAAGAACAGTGAACAATCGCGTTTTTGTTTATTAATAGCTTCAAAAGTTTTTTATTATGAACTATTATTATAATTGACCAATAGAAAACGGTACAAATGACGGCCATCTTACCGTTTCTTAACCTCATCATCGGCTTTACCTCGCATCGTATTTTTCGTTATACGTCGAGATTTCATAAAAGATCGTACATAGCGACCTTGATAATCATTTATTATTATGTAAAAAATAGTGGTCAACGTCATACATTTTTGTACAACAAATGTCTAAAAATTTTTATTTTTATGACACAAGTTTTGGAGGTTAGGTATAATTTCTACCAATCAGAATAGTTCCGACATTCCCTTAAAGATAGTTTTAAAGACATAAACTTAAAGGAAATCATACACGCTTTTAGAATTTATGTCTATCTTTTATATATCTTCAATCGTCTGAAAAAAATTATATTTAATTTGATAAAATAGCTACTTTTTGAAATTTCTTTAAATTCACGTTTATCTCATATATAGCTTAAGAATAGTTTTAAAATACATCAATTGAAAGGAAATTACGCGCACTTTAAGAATTTAGGTCTAGCTTTTATATATCTATAATACAAACTGCAAAAAATAAGAATTGTTTTTAACATTTTTTTCAAAAATTATTATTTTATCAAAAAACGTCCTAAATATTATCCATTCAGCTCGAAATCTGATTAGTTCTAAGTTTAAAAGTAACTAATATGTCTGCAAAATCCTTGCAAGAGTTATGGTGGACACAAATTTTGGTTTCACACATACATACATACGTATGTACACTCGACGTGGGAAATTTCTGGTCGAATGCGTTTGAAATCCTCCAATGAGTTTAGCGAAATCGTGTGTTCAATCCAATGAGTCCCAATAAAATTTCAGTATTTCAAAAAAATTCAAACGCATTCGACCAGAAATTTCCCACATCGAGTGTACATAAATACACAGATACATACATACGTACAGACAGACAGACATTTCTTGAAAACATATTTTTCTGACTCTAGGAACCTAAAAAATATCGAGATTTATCAAAATCTCTGATTCGAAAATTTTCATTGGTACAAAGATTTCTCTTTGAGAAAGCAATAGTTATAGAGCACTTTTTGTAAAGGTAACGCCATCCTTAAAAAAATAACTTATAAGATGCTTCAAGACTTATAGTCTTGTTCGATCACGTTCAGTCATCAGATTAAAAAGATAAAAAAGACTGGAGGGTCCTAATTTCCTCTCATGGTCCTCTAATGGGATAGTCGAAGTAACTTATCAAAAATGTATTCATTTTAGTTTTAAAGCATTGAACCGTACCTATTACGTGAAGACTTCAGATGAGTCTACAGTCAAAACCTACAATAAAACGTTTTTATCAAAAAAATCATATTGTCTGAAATTCAAAAAAGTGAAAGCTTTAAGTTTCTTGTTTTTGTTTTAGAAACATGAAAAAGAAAATGTTTCAGACGTCTACAAAAAACTATATGCGCATGGAATTTAGTGAATAAATTAAAATTTTGATAAAGCGTATAAAGCAATACGCGCATAGTTTTTTTCTAGACTTCTAAAACATTTTTTTCTAATATTTCTAACACAAAAACAAGAAACTGGTAGGTTTCACTTTTTTAAATTTCAGTGAATATGATTTTTAATATCAAAATAACTTTTTTTTGTAGGTTTCGACTGTAGATCCACCTTAAAAGAATACAATGACAAATCCAAATAACTTTTTAGAATTCTACTACTGTTAATAAATCTCTCATGAAGTTCCAAGGAATGAAATATCAAGTAGAGTATTTCACTCCGAAAGCAAGGAAATTCGCGCCGGCGCTCTTACCACATCGCTAAACGTTACTTCACCCAAGTTGCGCAATCTCAAATCCACGAAAACAAAAGTCCAATACGAGAGAAAAAGGATACACAGCTCTCTATCAACGTTATTCAAATCCACGGGATCTTCCCTCCTCCGTGTCTCCTCTTCCCCGATTGGCCGCTTCTGCTCGTCCGCGTGCGCATGCGCCAGCGGCGAATCCTCGAGCAGCTGCGCACCGCGGACGACGTTCGGCGGCAGCAAGAGTGCCACGACGATAACGAGGATCGCAGCGAGGCCGAGACTCCAAGATGCTCCTGCGCTGTTGCTCCGCGAAGCCGCTCTCATGATCCGAGTTCTGTCCGAGTTCCGATCCACTCAAGCGCGACGTCACTCGCGGAAAGAACGATAATTGCTCCAGGACGCGGTGTCAAGCGCTGCCCGGCTTATCGGCACGGCCATTTTTCGATCTCTGTGCCATCTGGAATTTTTGGAAAACTGATATACAGTCGACACGACTGTGTAGCCACTACTGGATGCTGACTGGACTCGACTCCGTGTGTGTCTGTGCGCGTAATAACATTGCTCGTGCGTAGCACACTTGTACCTACTGACTCCACACCCACACATGCTCACACCCCTGGGGACGTCATTAACAATTGAGAGCGTACCGCGCGGCTTATCGGAGCCTTGAAGGGTTTGACAGGTGGAGTGCAGGTTAAAGGGAGCAGGTGTATTTTTCCGCCGTGGTTCTACGCATTCTGCGAGCTCCGAAATGACGAGGAGCTGCGAAAGGACTTAGCGAGGAAGTGATATCATGTGGATTAGAGCGAAGAAAAAAGTTCTTAGACATGACGATTAGTTGAGACACGTAGTTTTTGTTGAATTGTATGCTGCCTGCTTGATTGGCAAGGACATTTTTGCACTGCGAGCCATCTCCGATTGACTTTGAATATAGTTAATTGAACCTTTGCAGTTGAGGAGGCTTTTCAATTTAAGAGATATAACTATGGCGATGAACGAAGCAAGACTTGATGTAAGCTTAAGACATTATTGCTTTACTTGTTTTTTGGACTCTTGTTTACCGTAATACTAATGTGCTTTTAGATGTACGATGACGAGATATCCGGGGTGGATCCCCAACATGTACAGGGGGAAATGACAGTAGGCCCGAATCTAAGAAATCAAGCTAATCTTGGAGAGCCCGACTTCAATACGCTTGACGAGCCTATAAAAGTCACTATTGTAAGACTCTTCTATATGTTTATATTGATATTCCACCAGTTTCTTGTTTGTAACAAACGTTTACTTATAGTTGAGAGATGTTCGAGCAGTTGGAAAGAAATTCTTTCATGTTTTATACCCCAAAGAGAAAAAAAGTTTACTTAAAGAATGTATGTAAAATTTAATTTATAATCATAGTTTATGCGGTAAGTGGATTTCTTTATTATAATTTTTTTTCAGGGGACTTGTGGGGACCATTGGTACTTTGCACATTTATGGCAATGTAAGTCTTTAATATCACTATTAATCTAACTTATAAATTCTTACTTAACTGGATACTAAAATATTGCAGGATTCTGCAAGGGTCTTCCGATACAGCAGATGATTCCAATGATGGTGGTCCTGAATTTGCAGAAGTTTTCGTGATAGTATGGATTGGTTCTATGGTAGTCACACTAAACAGTAAACTTCTTGGTGGTAACATGTTAGTATTATCTCTTTTATGTATTATGAAAATCTGTGGTTCTATTAACTAATATTTTATACTATTTTTAGATCTTTCTTCCAAAGTGTCTGTGTTCTTGGATACTGCTTGTTACCAACAGCTATTGCTTTAATCATTTGTAGGATTATATTGCTGGCCAATCAAACAGTTTTCCTATTTTCACTCCGATTTATAATTACAGTGATTGGCTTTGTATGGGCCACTTATGGTAAATTTAATTTAATTAGAATTATAAGAAACATTAGCTATTAAATTTGGTGAATTCAATTAAAAATTGTATTTTCAGCATCCATGGCATTCCTTGGGGACAGTCAGCCACCAGGAAGAAAAGCTTTAGCTGTTTACCCAATATTTTTGTTTTATTTTATAATTTCATGGCTCGTTATATCCCATAACACGTAAAATTGAATGGAAAGAAAGCAATGATAGACTGTACAACGATTTAGCACAAAATTGTAAAAATAATGTGGATGAACATAAAGGTCAGTACAATAAGACTTTACAATCGTTGTGAAATCAATGGCAAAAATTGATTATAATGGATTTTACTAAAACCATTCTATTGTATAAAAAAGTGATACATTCATCTATTTGTCGAACTATATTATGTATGACTGGTTTGTATTATGAGAGAGTTTGCAGAAGAGTGTGATAACAGATTTTTTATTGTATTTTTACGCGCCAAATGATGTATCACAGTATTTATTTTTCTTTGAAAGACAGAAACAAGCGACTATACAGTGATTTTTCCGAGATAAGAGCACATTCGTACATATTTCAATTACATGTGTAAAGATGCACTTGCCTTTCATGATCTGTACATTGTACATATTAATTCATAAGGATGGCGATAAATGAATAATAACAAGAATAAATGTCTGTAGAAAAATTTTATTTACATAATTTATTTTTATTTTTCACATATATGTAAAATACTGTTGTAACTTTTTAAAAAGTTCTTGACTATCACGATGCCCAGGGTAGGCATTTAAGGCTTTTTGTATTGATATGTAACTAGTCTGTAAGTCTCCATTCTAGAATATAAAATAATTAATATTAAAATATTTGAATTCACTTAACCATACACGAAGATAGAAAAAAGTAGCAAATTTTACATTATATGCTAAATAGGAACTATTAAAATGCGGCTCATAGGTGTAGTTGGCAATACTAGCTGCAGCATGAAAGTATATACGAGCCGCTACAACATTTCCATTTTTCATCTCTAATACACCCAGATTATTGTAGGATGGAGCATGTCTGTTGTCTGTATCAATAGCTAGTTTTAAGCATTCCATTGCCATAATCAGATCTCCTAGGCACTAAATAATTTAAATTTTAATTTTTAATTATTTATACAAATGATAAAATTGTTAAAGTTTACTTACTATAGCTATGTGAGAAATGTTGTACCAAACGTCTGCAATACTTTCATCAGTTGCCAGACTCAAAGCTCTTTCAAAACATGAAATCGAAAAATCGTACTGTTGGGCATAAAAGCAGCACAATCCCAAATTATTGAATAATTCAGCATTGTAAACGCCCATTTGTAGCAGTCTGCTAGTTTAATATTTTATTTATTAATAAAATTGACTGTGAATTATGACAGATTCAGGGTTGCGCAAAAATTGACAAGTTTTTTAAATAATATTTTATAAAATATTACAGTAAAAAATAAAAAATATCAGTCAAACATTTCTTCATTTATCTATTATCCATTAGTTAGATATTCCATGAAAAAAATAATGTCACGGTTCCAAATTGTCAATCGTTCATATAACACTAGCAAGGAGAACTTTAACCATGTGGAACTTAGATTTTGATCAAACCTCAGGAGCTGCCAACCCCCCTTATTTGATATAAAGGACCATTGTTATACAGATATCAGCTGTTCTAATTAAGATATGCATTATTTCATTGAAAAATTGTACCATTACTTCTAATCATAACTCTTCAAGTCTTTACAGTAGAAAACTAACCAAAGAAAATCAAAGTAGAATGTTTGTAAGAGTTTCAATATAAGCTATTTTATTTTTAATTTTTTGCATAGAAACATATTCAATTATTCCAAAGTGATGAACAATTTAGGATAATCACAAAAACACATTAAAATTTGAGAATTCTTTCTCTTAAATTTAGTTCATTTTCATGCAATTTTTGTCAGCATCTTCAATTGCTAATAAATATGGAATAAAATATTATTTCTGTGCGAAAAAAGTTTAACAAAACTTAAAGGGTCTAGACTAAGTTAAATTCTAAAAATGAACATAAATGTTAACATTATTGTTAGAAACTTGAGTTACTGGAATTTTTATTTTTAAGCTAGGCATTTGAAAATATTTTTAAGGCAACATATAATACTTTGTGATTATGTATAAATTTAATTAGGTTGAATAAATAAATGGAAATAAATGGAATAAAATATTATTTCTGTGCGAAAAAAGTTTAACAAAACTTAAAGGGTCTAGACTAAGTTAAATTCTAAAAATGAACATAAATGTTAACATTATTGTTAGAAACTTGAGTTACTGGAATTTTTATTTTTAAGCTAGGCATTTGAAAATATTTTTAAGGCAACATATAATACTTTGTGATTATGTATAAATTTAATTAGGTTGAATATCTTATGAAGGAAGTTCATATTACTCTGAATTATAAAAATAAAAGTTTTAACATCATCGTTGACATACTATGATTTTTTGTTTATTACATGAGTCTGAGATCATTAAGAATAATTCAAAATATTAATCATAGGTTTAAATTACAGACGAAAAAGTTCAAGTAAATTATACTTTATGCATAAAATTGGTATTAATCCTGTAATATTAGGTTTAATATAAATATCATATATACTATAAATATTAGATTTAAGCCTAAACTAATATTTAGGCTTGAACCTAATATTTTTAATTATTTAAAAATGTTTTTCAATCAGTTAAACGTTCTTTAAAAGATTCAGATGGATTCATTAAAAATTGATCTAAAAAAGTATGGTTAATGAACGTCGATGATAATACTATGATTTTTCTATTTCAGAGAATTGTGAGCTCGCTTAATGTGATAATCACCCTAATTAAATTTTTATTATATACAAAGTATATATTTTGTCTAAAAAATCTTTTGTTATATACCTAGATTGAAAAGAAAATCCAATGAAACCTTACACATTTATGTTCATTTCTAAAATATTTTTTAAGTATGACCAAGTCGTTTATTTTATAAAGTTATAAGGAACTTTTATTAAAGCCGATTGATTATATGCTTTTCCTTCTATTGTATACGCAAAATAATAACTCCAAATACAATGCACGCACACATGGCTCATGAATAACTATACGTATGTTACAGTCATTATTTCTCATTGAAAAAATGATTTCGTATTGTTTAAATGTACAAATGTTCAAGTGTACTGTTAAAAGTTTTTAAAATATTTTTTTTCTTTTTTTTTTACTTGTTTCTTCTTTCTAGATCATTTTTCTAACGTAAAAACTTGCAGAGTTATGATCACTAGTAAAGATACAATTTTTCATTAAAATTATCCATATTTGGAATTAAACAATTAAAAAAATTAAATTAAATTAAAAAATGCATATTCAGAACAACTGATGTCTTAAAAACAAGGATTAGATCAAACTATGGATGCTGTGCTTCATTTTTAGGTACCAGTAAACACCTCTTATAGTAAAGCTAAAATCTATATTCTGCAGGTTTGATGTTCTCTTTGTAAGTTTAAATTCATTTTCATTCATTCATGAAATACCTGTAATATCTCAGCGCGATCTCAGGTTGGTCATTGTAAAAATGATGCAGTCCAATACTGGCAATAGCTTCTGTATGAGAAGCGTCTTCATGAGCTATCACCTTGTAATACTTAACGGACATGGGTACGTTGTTCATTCCTTCGAAAATTCGCGCCATTTCAGTCAATATTGACACCTATTAAGTAATGTGAAAATAATAGTTGTATAAAAGTGTACTAAACTATAATATATAATTTTTGTTTCTTACGTCACAATATATTCTGGATTATATTATTATAAATATGAAAGCGTGAAATGCGCATACAAAATTGTGTAAGTAGGAGTGTTACCTTTTTATTAACTTTTTTCTTGAGGTAAAACTGTGATAAATAATTATGTTAAGCAGTTGATTCATTTTGAATTCTCGCGATCTATGCAGAAATGTATATAATCTCAATATTATAAGGTTTAAAAAGTAGAAATCAAAGTAAAATTACGGGAGTTTTACTTTCTTTTATGATTGCAGATAAAGGCATGATATAGTGGGTTTTTAAAGATTTTAATAGCAACAACAAAAATTCGTCAATTTTGCTTTGATTTCTGATTTTTAAAGGATTTTTTGATATGGTAACCAAGAAATTCGATCCATATCGAAAAACATAAAGACCTAAAAAGTTATACTTAGACCCCCAGCGTCAGGACTAATCATATTGTGCCCAAAAAGAATTTCAGTTCTTTTTTAAAATGGATCTTCTTTAAAAGGAGTGCTTCTTCATTTCAGAAGATGGACTGCAGTAGACAAAAGACTATGTAATGTAAATTAATATACCAAGGTAGAAACTTTTGATGAGCGTTTGACTCTTACATATTTAAATGTTTAAAATACTGCAACATCAAAAACCAAAATTATTTATTCCTTTTTATTTTTTAACACTTAATATATATTCTAGAGACTATTTATATATATATATATATATTTATTTATTAATAGTCTCTAGAATATTTATTTTATTTAGTTCTTTATAGTTTAGTAAATAATTTAGAAATTTACTGGGGGAAGAAAGATGATGAGACCAGCAAGTATAGAATATTACACAATGCCAAAAAAAATAATTTTTGTTTTGAATATCGCAGTATTTTCAGGATTATATCACTAAAAATAAAAGTTGGCAGATTTCTGAACTATTGGTCTCGAAAAATGCATTAGCTTATATATCAGATTATCAAAAGATATATCTTTTTTAAATCAGTAGCTACTTAAAACGTTGGATTTTTGTAAAAAACGCGGGGCGCCAAGTTCTACACATAGCGAATAACTCAAACATTCCATCCACATCATTCAGAAAGTAGACGAAAAGTGGAAAATTACTTATTGCGTGCAAATAATGAATTCAAAACACGTACATCGTTCGAAAAGTACTCCAATCCTTTTTTGCAGAGTTCCAGTGCCGCCAACGGCTGATCGAGCTTTATGTAGACCCTGACGAGCCTCAGTACCGTCTCGATGGTCTTGCATTCGCGCAGAGCCGAACGGAACTGCTGCTCGGCGTCCCTGACCAAACCCAGAGTGTAGTAACACTTGCCCAGTTGCACCTTCCACCACCAGTCCTTGTACTGGCAAGCTTGCGTTGCTTGGACTGCCAAATCGAGTGCCTAAAATTGCAGTAGTAGTAAAACTTCATTTATTTTGCTCTACTTAATTGGGGCTAACTTGTGCACTGCAAATATCTTGATATGAGCCAAATTGCTTATTCAGATTTATTAAAGAGAACACTTATAAGGGGAGATCATGGCTTCCGGGGCTTAGATTTCGATGAAACTTTGGGGATCGACTTTTGGAAAATGAAGCACAGTACCCGTAGTTTTATTCAATGAGTCTTTAAATCTAAGATAGTGCCAAAAAACGTTAACATCGCTCATATGGTCAATGCTAAAAATCAAATATATATATATATATACTATCAACGTTAATTAAATACGCCGTATCTACCGTACAAATGCCCATTGGATAGAACCATGAGTATTGGGCTTCACTTTTAGGTATCAGGAAACGATCCCTAAAGTTTCATCGAAATCGGTGACCCGGATTCCGTGGTCCCTCCTTGTTAGTTAAACTTTTAACAAAATTTTAAGTGATAGGACCAACTATAATGTTTTTAAAGGAAATTGTATATTTTTTTTTTTATTTTACACTGAGTTCTAAAAAATATAATCAGGTTATGAAATCGAACTATTTAATAGGTATAGAGACACTTTGATTTTTCTATATATGTGGATATTTATTTTTAAATTCGTCAATGCTACTTGACAAACATTAATAAGTGCAAAATTATATTTATTATGACTGTTTTAAAATAAGCTAATACGCGGAGCTAATAGCTTTTCATTTAAGTATAATTATTTACAATTGACCGGGAATAGTAATACAAATCTCAGAGGCAGATACTATTTTGAATGGATCAGCATATTGTTCTGGATTGACCTACTTGACTAATTATCAGTAAGGCAGTGTAGCACTATCCTGCCTTAGACGCTTTTGATAATGTTTGTAGATTATGCTAATTATATGTATCTATAACCAATATGTCGACGGTCACATTTTAATTTCCGAGATCAAACGTAGCTTAATCCTTCCCTAAATGCGAGGATAATGTCAATAGGACGCGGTCATTCACAATGAAAGGAATCAAAGGCCCATTGCTTCCCGGTCTCTATGCTGACACTCTCAGGATTACCATCTCGTACTACACGGGGAGAAATGGTTTAGCATAAACTGATAAATAGTATAGGGCCGTTATTAGATTGTCTATCAAATATAGAATAGAATTGCAGTTATCAAATTTTACTACTTTAGTATAGTAATTTTATTTATAACGTTAAAAAAAATGTCTTTAGTTACGTATAAATTGAACACTTAATTTTTGAGAAACACAGTTTTAGAATTTAATATTAAATAAATATATGTAACTGAATAAAAAAACGGATTTCAACGAAAAAATGAAGCCTAGCACTCATAGTTTCGTCGACTGGGTCCTTGTTGTCAAGACATATTTAAGCCACTGTATCCCAAATGCGCATCATTTCAGTAAAGAATGTTACCTCTAATTGTGACATTAACTATGCAAGGTTTTATGCTAGAAAAACTGTGCAAAAGAAATGGGCACATTTGGGGTACAGTATCTTATATCTAGACAACAAGGGCCCGTAAGACGAAATTACGGGTGCTGGGCTTCATATGAATATTTTTAGGTAGGACCAGAAAACACTCCCAAAGTTTCATTGACTCTCCATGCTAGAGTCGTTCTAATAAGTGGCATGTGATTCTACTTTCACATTAGTATTGCTCTTATTAATAATATATTTGATTGCTAAAGTATACCCTGACAGTAAAAAACAATGATATAATTAATAAGTCATTGCATCTCATGAAATTGCCAAATATGATATTACTACCCTGGTAGAAAATTATCTAGTTTTATCGAGGCCCTCGATTATTCCCATGGCAAACAAGATAAATCTACATAGTTCTAGATTAATTTTCTACCAAGGTACTGTCTAGTACATTTTATGAAAATATCTAGTTAAAAATGCTATCCCTATTATGGAAATAAAAAATGTACAAAAATGTACATAAATATACATAAATACATAGAAATGTATACAGAAATGTATATAAAAATGTATATACGTGCATATTTTTATTACAATTGGAACACAAAATTGGGATTGTATCGGAATACTGTGCTACACTTTTGTACGTATGTTTACACTTTCTTACGTTTATGTGAATTCGGAACAATAATCTCATTTCATAAAGCCCACCGTCTAGCCAATTTTATTGAAGGATTTAAAATACGTGCAATTCAGATCAGGTTTCATCAATTGAATGCACAAGTTAGCCTTGAATTGGGATTACAATTATTAATACCCTGGTAGAAAATTATCTAGTTTTATCGAGGCCCTCGATTATTTCCTTGGCAAACTAGATAGATCTACATAGTTCTAGATTAATTTTCTACCAGGGTAGTTAAAAAAATAATATTTATTGAATAAATGAAATTGAAATTTAATTAAAAAGGTTCTAGAGCAATTTATAACAATAACTTGATGCCTGTGCGTTGAAAATTTATTGCTCTTAATTTTACAGTGATGGTAAACCCCATTTATTACCGGTATATACGGAGAAACACTTTCTTTATTTAATTCTCAATTTGGAAAAAAAATCTCTGGAAGGTTGTTGTAGATTTTGATTCAGATAATAACATTTCAAAGAGATATTTACTCAGAATTAAAAATAAAATGAAAAAAGTGGTTCCTCGTAATCCGCGGTGACGGGTAGTTTTAGCATCACCTTAAATAGTGAAACTTCACTGCGAAATCGTGAATACTCACTATACTTTCCAGTTATAAGTAAGTCACTGATGGTTAAACCAGCAACTGCTGTCTTATCACTCTGAAATAGTAAATATTCACTACTTCACAGTGAGCTTTACTATTTCAAATTGAGCAAATAAATGTCAATAAAACTATAGAATTCATGCAAAAATGATACGAAGGTAACTCCGTTCCGTTCCTTCTCCCCAAGTCTCTTACGTATCGCGGATCGTGCTCGTGGTAGTAGATGTACTCGAAGAGTGGTTTGGCAATGCCGGGCTGCGAGGCGTACTTGGAGATGTTCAGCCGTGAAAGCTGAATGAACGGTCCGCCGGGTTCCGTCAGCATCGACGCCGTGCCCAATCTAAAGAAAAATGCATCTCACGTTGAATGAAGAGCAGCGGAAAACGAGAAGAAATAACTTGGCAGCTCGATGATTTTACCTGACGCTTCTGCCGGTGCTGGCGGTGATCGGTCGCGCGGTCGATGCAGTCCTCGGGGTGCGCAGGGTCTGCTCCATGCCCTGAGACGAGTCGAGTGCCGACTGCGTAGCCGGCCGCACCACGCCCGTCACCGGTCTGCCTATGTGATTAACGATTTTTTTCACAAGTTAGACCTTTCAGTCGTGACTTTTTCATTCGGGGATTCGAGTATTTGGGAAAATGTTCCAGCATCGCCACCTAAGCTTTTGCGTATGTTGGCATTTTGTTTTTTAAGCGAAAATAAGCAAACCCATTTTTTTAGCTAGGTTCAAAGGCTTCATTTATTTCACTAACCGCAGTAAGTATCATAAAATTTAGAAAAAATACTAATATTTTGATGGGTTTAAAAATGTGTGTCTAATATCGGACAGGTGTTTTCTATATTTAATTGCTTGGGTGTCGGCTATGAGCAAACATCAACGATGAGTTATGAGTTTTAATGAGAAAACGTCTTATTTTCATTTATAGTAGTCCTTAAAAATACCTAAAACGCGTGTATATGCATCTTTCTTAACAAAGTTTTGAATATTTATGCGCTAGTCCTGCACAAATATAGGAAAATTTTCCCCTACTGGTGCTTATATGATAGTCCTTATTAAATATGTACGAATTCTGGAAGCTTAAAGAAATGATTTTGGCTGTTTTCGGCAAGTGGAACATTTTTTTACCTACACACAGGTAGTAGAAATGTCCCGTAAAAAGACAGATGATGTCTGTACGGGTTGGTAGATGAAAAAAAAAAAAAAAGTAATTAAAACTAAGGGACATCTTTTAATGTATACTTTTAAAATAGAATAACTAGACCTCAAAACAGTCTGAATTTTTGCAATTCGTCAATGTATTTGTCGGAACAAGAACAATTTAGGCGGATTTTATGCCGTGAAACAATACCTTAAAAAACAATTATTTGATTCGGAAGTCAACTGGGCAATTTGATGAAAAGGCTTATACGAATTGATCAGTTGCTCCAGTCGATTTTCTACCAGGGACTATTCGCAATATATGAGCAAATCCTCAGAATTGGCGTTCCTCAAACATAAAAAATTTTGTTAATATTTGAACCTATACTCGATTACATGTCAAGGCATACACTTGTCCTTTACAGGAGGTCTATTCTATACCAGTATCTAACAGTATCCACAAAAAGTTTGAGCTAAACTGGATCCACGCACTTTCTGCAGATGTAAAGTGACGGTCCTGACATTATTATTAAAAGATCATTCTTTTTGATTTCTTATCATCATTCAAATATATCGTACTCAACTACCATAAATTAAATATTTGTCCTTTGGAGGAGTTCTATTTCGATAATCTAGTTCGATAAATCGTTCCCCAAATAATAAAACTGAATGTCCACGACCATCATTTGAAATTATAACAAGTGCGCACAACCAGATTGGCTATAATTTTCTATCGTTATTGTGTGATCTTGATATAGTATAGAACTCTTCCAAAGGACAAACATGTGCCATTTAAGGTAGTTGAGTAGGATAGATTTGAATATTGGTAAGAAATAAAAAACAATGATTTTTTAGTAATAACGCCGTGACCGTCACTTTACATCTGTAAAAAGTGCGCGCATCCAGTTTGGCTCATACTTTTTGTGGATAATGTTAGATACTGGTAAAGAATAGACCTACTGTAAAGGACAAGTGTGTACCTTAACAAGCAATCTAGTATGATAGGTTCAAACATTATCGAAATTGTGTATGTTTAAGGAATGCCAATTCTGAGGATTTGCTCATATACTTTTTTTAATAATATAGACTAATAACATTTTCAAAACGAGAAAAAGTTTAGTTTTTTTACATGGCATTGAACAAATAGGCGACAAATTAAATAGAAGTATTTATAGATTTTGTGAGTGAAGATTTAATATCACAAGTTGATTGAAAGAATTAAAGCAATTGTCCGAATCGTTTCTTTAAAATACAATGCAGTGCTTATGTTTAACTTGTACCTACTGCTTGGTAGATTATAGTACATTATGCAACAAGGGGATAAAGTCGAGGAGTATTTCCGTGGGCTTCACAAATATCCATAAGAGGGAATAGTCGGTTTTATACCCGTCTTGCATATAGAACTTTATTTCCGACTTAACTGTGGCCACGTTATTGATGTGAAGAGTGGGATCCATGGGAAGAACTAGAATTTATTTATAATTTATTTAAATATTGACAGAAATATCTCAAAATCTAAATAAAAGAGAGAAAGCCAAAGGATCTAAAAAGTTATTTTATTCCCGCAACTGCGGGAATAAAAGAAATTTGCGAGCAATAAAGTATAAGAGAGAATTATGAGCCACTTTCGTCTCGGTTTTCAGGTCAATAAAGTGGGCTTTACGGTTAAGTCGGGAATAAATTAGTTTATTTAAGGCTGAAGTACACTTGAAAGGGTCAATATATCAACTTTTATTTCTTCAAAATAGTGTTCCTTGAAGCTCACTTTGTACGTTACAAAGTTCCAACTTGCATTTTAAAGTATCCCAAAAACTTTTGAATATTTTTATAGTGTTTAATTACATTGACTTATATGCAATTTGCTATCTTTAATGTCGTTTTTCTCAGAACTTCATTTTTGGCCTTAAAAATGCTCTTTGCGCAAATACGCGAGGAGAAATAATTTGAAACTTCACAGGATTCTTGATTTTTATATTATAAACACATTATCAGAGCGATTTTCCACATTACCCCCCGTATACAAATTTTACTCACATAAATAAAAAAGTAATACGTAGTTATATTTCATAAGTTCATGCGGAAAATGTGTATACGGTAGTCCTGGGGCCAGACTTGGATTTCGTGTACAACTGAGGTGTCCAACTAGAAGCACTATATCTTTGTGTATTTTAGCTGTTGCAATACGATGTTGCAAAACGCCCGACATTCGACGTCTAAAACACATTCATATCGTCAACAGGATTACAAATACTTATTACAAACTAGTAATATATGGTTCAAGGAGTAATTTATCCCCTGAATGTGCAAAAATATTTAATTGCTTTGCTGCAATAAACAATTGAAAATTGCAATATTCTCGTTTTACGAAACTTCAATGATTTTTTACTCGAAATCCATGGGCCCTAGAGAAAAACTTGTAAGAATCTTTTCTTCTTAAAATAACCTAAAGAGTCCAATAAAAGATTCCGAAATGAATAAAAATATTTGGCAATTGTTTATAAAAATTGTTAATTACTAATTAACTGGACCCCCTGGACCCACTCTACCCTCGTTTTTTCGGATTCAGAAGGCCAAAATATACAATGAAATAGTGCTTCTAGTTCGAGACCTCACTTGGCCACGAATTCCAGGTCTGACCCCAGGACTACGGGGGTAGTGTGAAAAATCACTCTGACAATACGACTTTAAGGTGATGTTAAACCCCATGTTATTGATAAATATGGGGAACCACTTTTTTGATTAATTTTTCAATTTAAAAAAAATATCTCTATGAAAAGTTGTTCTTTTTGGTTGGAACAACAACTTTCCATAGAGATATTTACTCAAAATTGAAAATGAAATGAGAAAAGTGAATCCTCGTATTTGTCGGTCACAGGCGGCTTTAGCATCACCTTAAACATGGCAAACTGCATATAAGCCAGTGTAATTAAATACTATAAAAATATTCAAAAAACTTATAGGATGCTTTAAAATATAATGTGTAGCTTTCTAACGTATAATGTGCGCTTCAAGGAATAGTTTTTGGAAGAAAAGAAAAAATGTATTTTTTGACCCCTTGAGTATACGCTAGCCTTAATAAAGTAAAAGAGGGAATAATACGTCACTGTCGTCCCCCTTTTCAGGTGAATAAAGTATGTAGCCATTACAGTTAAGCCGGGAATAAAATAATTACTTCTAAATTGCCTTCCCAAAAGGATTTAACCTCAAGCTTTGGCAATATTTTACAAACGCGCTGTTTCCGTAATGAAGATCCATACCCGACTGCGTCCTAGGCCGGAAGCCTTGACCGGCGAGGGCGGTCCCGGGATTCCTGAGGGAAGTGCCCGGCCGCGGCATCGACGCTATCGTGTCGTTGTCGAGCAGGGTCTCGGCGAGGCCCTCCTCCTCGCCCTCGATGTCGTCCACGTAAACTTGCAGCGTGAGCGCCCTCATCTTCAACACCCACACGGCCTGCGGGACAGAGACGAATGTACGCGTTGCAGTTTACTACTCCGACGCACAAGGTATAAATTAACCGCGAGCTGCCGGGAACTTTGCTGCCGTTTGCGAGTTATAATTACTGGAAATTCACTCGATGCTCGCGTCGTCACCGCTAGATCGCTCAAAAGTGATTGAGATACGAGTTCAAAAATTGTTTTCTCCAGCCTTGTAAGTTAGATTATTTGACTTTTCATGTGAAAACTGTTGCGTTCGACGTAGAAAAATTAAATCTAATGTATATAGAAATATTATCGTTGGCCTCCGAACGGCAATTCATCGAGCTATAAACAGCAGTTTGGTGAAAATTCCATTAGTATCCACATAAATAACAATCGAAGCACACGCAGTCTACAGTACAACGGAATCGATATTAACACTGTCTATGCATTATCATTAATATCCTCGTTTGGATCGTATACACGGCATTCTACCAATACTCCCCTACAATCCTCTACTTTCGCCTCACATTGTGTATAACAATAAAAGAAACAGCAGAGTTTATTCGCAAGTTGATACCTGGTCCAGGGGACTCTTGCGCAGGAGGTCGGTGCAGGCGGCCGCGCACTCCTCGTACTTCCTGCGCCTGAAGAGACTGAGCGCCAGGTAGAGCTCCATGTTGTTGCGCGGCCGATTGTACGTCGAGTGCCGCGGCTGACCGGCCGAGACACTCGCCCGCATTATTCACTCGTGCACACCTACGCGCCCGTGTACGTATATACGCGTGTACGTGGGTGTGTAAACCGAGCGCGCAGTCCGGCGGCGACCTGTAATGCGGGACCTTCCTATGTAGCAGCGCACCTGTCGCGGTGCGAGAGAGAGAGAGCGAGCCCCCTCGTGTATATTGAATTTATCGATTACTCGCCGCCCGCGCGGAAAGAAGTCGTCGTGCGAGGGAGGCCGCGTGCTTGGTATACTTCGGTTCTTTCGGACGTGCATAGAAGTACGTGTATGTACAATGCGTGCTGGTGGATTAGGATCGATGCTCGAGTGGAATTGTCATTCGCCGGATGAGTAAATACTTGTTCGTGAGTAGTAATCTTTTCTATGCTTGTTTTACATGGATGTACTTTTGCTCGCGCCACAAAAGAGCGCACAAAAATGTACTTTGAGATCGCGTGGGATAACTAGATGTATATTTTTATACATTTGGTTAAATAAGTAGGGATCTACGGACACGTGGGCGAAATCATTCACGAGACTTAAGGAAATAGAGCTCGAATCGATCGGACTTTTTTGCTCTGAGTTTACACTTGGTGTGGAATTCTTATGACTTTTTTTGAAATCGCGCCCATAATATTAGGAAAAATTTACTTTCTATCTAATAAAGTTGTAGTTATTTAAAAAAAGCTCAAATGCATTCGATTCTAAGATTGCCACGTCGAGTGTAATAACTGGAATTCTATTCTTATTTTATAAATTTTAACGTTTTTTTTAAATAATAACGTATTATTGTATTTTTTTAGATTGATTTATCTTTGATAACGTGTACAAAATTTAGTTACAAAGCGCAATGTTGCATAATATCAAATTGCATAATAATGTTCAGAATTAATTACACATTTGACGCGTAACAACTTAAAACATTCATTAGCAAAAAAACACATAATAGGTATACGCGATAAGCAAAATTTTCCAACATATTGTATAAAATTCGCTTCGCTTTTCATCAAAAGTATCATCGCTTCTTTGACACGTCAAGGCAATCTCCAACGCTAGAGAATCCACGAAACAAGCAGGAAAAGCAATTAAACCCCCAAGGAATATTTTCAGCCGACCAAAAGTTTCAGCAATCCTCGTTCAATCTCGTCTAAGTATAATCCTCGCACGATCGGCACTTGAATCTCGCGCTAATGGACGCTCTAGACTAACCCGCCAGTCGAACTTTCCTTCAATTAACGCTCGCGCCGCGCATCTCGGTCTCGGCTGCGGCCTCTCTCTCTCCTGCATCTCCGGATGCCGCTGGCCGACACGTGTATGTCCGGAGAGAAGCGGGTCGCGCCTGGCCCGCTTATTTATCCGAGTTCGTTAATTCGCGTCGAATTAACGTATAATCGCATTGGAATCGAGCCTCCAGCGTATCCAGACGCGCGCGCACACTTGCACACGCACACTTGCGCGCGGTCCAGCTCGGGAACCATCAGCATAATCAGTGTCATCATGCTCTATTTATACGGTAACGCTGCTCGGCACAGAGCGAGCTGATTACACGGAGGCAGGGGGGGAGCATCGCCGTGCACGAGAGAAGTCAAGAGAGGAGAGCAGAGGAGAGGAGCACACATGCAGCAGTGGCAGCAGTGCCGCTCGCGCGCGATAGTAGTAGTCGTGGACCGTCCTCTATGCGGACAGCCCCGAGGTCCCGACCACCGCAGTTCCCTTTTTACAATAGCTTCTTAGCTCGGATCGTGCTGCGTAAGCGGGACTTTGGCTTCTCCCCCGCGACTGCACGGAGGACCAGCGGAGACGGAGAGCATGAGTGCGACACTGTGACCAAGCGCATCAACCGCAGCGCGAATTTGAAATAACGCGGGCCGATTTGCCCGGAGGGACAGAGAGCACAGAGAGAGAGAGAGAGAGAAAGAGAGTCGACCTCAGCAGGTACGTTTATTACGAGCGCGGCCAAGGACGCGATCGTCGTTTCGCGCTTTATGAGGGCCGGAGTATCGGAATTTCCTGAATATCGGAGGACGCGCTTGATTTATCCTCTTCTGCCTGCTCGCAGCTGCAAAGGAATTATGATTTCTTTTGTATTCCATCTAAATCGATTGTTATTGTATCGCGCTCTCTTTTATTTATCTATACGAGGGTCTATAACGCGCGGCGTGCATAATACAGAGTCACGTGCAGGACGTGGGAGTGGCGGGAAGCGAGAGAAAGAATGAATTTTCATTTTGAGCCGCGCGCGCTTACACCGCTAATTGAGGAATTGTGCACGGCCCGTAATGGGGCCCCATTTTCTCGACCGTAACAAAAGCGTTTTTCTCCGCCACTATAAAAGCGCAAATTAAAATGTGGTGCAAGGTCAATAAATTACGGACCTTTGCCGCGCGTCGTCGTGCATCGCGCTTATGTCCCGCATTCACTGGAGCATTAGGGAGAGCTTGCGCGCGCATGCAAGCTCTCAGTGAATTGCTTTCAAAAATGAAATTAAATGAAACGAAATGAAAAAATAAGAAAAATCAAATGCTTTTAATAATGCAAGTTTCGAAAATGTAGGGAGCATTTGGTGTATGAATTTTGTAGGCTTTGGTGTTTCGTTCAATTCAATGCGGCCTTTTCGGTAGCAAGTGCGATTTTTGCGTTTACTACGAATGGTCGTGCGTTTGGATATTCATTACGAAGGCTAGGAAATTTCACGCATGACTTTTTCTTGATCATTTTTCGAGTCACAAGAAAATTGAATACTCGATCTGAGCCTGAAAAGAAAACACGTTTCTACCCGACCAGAATTTATCGACACAAGCTTCATTTATACATTCTATACGAATAATACAGATCTACGTGAAAAAAATTATGGAAAGTATTAGTCGTCGTGAGAAATCCGCAAATCTTAATATTCTTCATACGAAACCATAAAAATTATAAGTTTTCGGGAGAGAATCGCGAATCGTGCTAGTTTTAGTAGGAAACCATGAAGAATGTTAGTTTTTGTAGTAAGCCTTGGAAGTAGTTACTGTCTTCGTGGTATTTTGAATCGTGCTATTCTTTGTAAAGGACATCGAATTGATACACCTGCTCATATAAATTAATAGGACTTTACTACAGTTTTTCTACTGCTTTTATGCAACTTAATATACGGTTTGCAGCAATTAAAAACTTAATCTTAGTGCATCATAACATTCCATCAACTTTTCATTTATGTGGAAATTTAAGTCACCAAACCACGCATGGCTTTTTTTACCTTATGTTTTTATTGTTTGAAGTATGCAATAATTAATTGTGGGATAAATTGTCGTATAGTTCCGCGTTACGTCCAACGTCATTGTGATGCCGCAAATACTAATGGCACCCCGCAAATTCGGGGCAGGAAACTTGTAGATGGCAGTCACTATAATATACGGATCACTTACGTCGAGTTAAGCGATGCTCTTAGCATAGCCTACTTCGGTATCATCCAAATATAGACACGTGTAAAAATTCGGCGTGCAAACGACGCCACTTGATCATTACAAGCCGCATTAACCGCTTAGACGCAAAACAACAAGAAAATTGCAGTCGGTCCGCAATCATTGACCTCACTTTCTTATTTCAATACGTCTCTACACATTCATCAGCGAATTGTAGTTCTTTCCGACGCACGAACCGATTTAGCATCGTAAATATAATAGAACAGTTATGTTTTGTAAACAAAATCGCTTTAAAATAAAGTCTTCTTAACTTATTTTTCACTCTTAAACTCTATAATTATTAAAAGGAATTTTCTTTTAATTGGCAATTATAAATCATTAAAAAGGCATTTATACTTTTCTCGCACTTTTCCTTGAGCAAATATAGTTTTATTATCCAATTAATGAAAGGTTACTTAAAAGTACCAGCTAATATTTAAATAGCGTCACCCTATCACGGTCACTTTAGCTTTCATTCAGACGTGCCCTATTTTTTATTGCACCTATTATGCTAGACACTGCACACGTAAAATCATTCAACTTTACTAATTTCATTGAAATAAACCGTGTAACATACTTTTAATATGTAATTTTGACCTGTAGGATTATTGTTCCTATTTATTATTATTATCTTTATTTTCATGTATTGACTTTTACAATCTTTTTACATTTTCTCTCCTCTTACAAGATTATTGTTCCTATTATAGTTGCTAGAACTAGAACCTTTAAAAACTGAAACGACTTTTTTAATCCTCCTTTATTCAGAATTAGATATAAGTATAATAAAAGAAAGTGGCGGGACGCCAGTGATCAATAACACTTTGTTGACTCCTATTGCATATTTCTGAGATTCAGTCAATACAGTTATGTCGAATCGTACTTTCAGAACAAGACTGTGATAACACAGCATTCTTCCAACTTGATTTTTGATCACAAAATAGCTTATACGTAAATAAAAATACTCAATAGACTTCGGAAATTTTTTATTTCATGAAAAATAAACGTTGCACGCTTGGTTTTTTTAAAACATAGAATTTGGAGTTGTCGTAACCTCGTATCAGGGTGCGAATAAATGTACTTCATTAAAGTCGTAGGAAGCCTGAAAACGAAAATTTGTACTGTAAAAATTACAATCTGACCCGTTGACCGCGAAAACTGAGCCATACAAATTTGTATAAACACTTAAAATTACAACCTTTACTTAATATTATTGATTTTAATTTTTCAGTGCACCGCCAGTACCGGAAGCAGCAGTTAAAAAATGTCAAAGCAGGAGACGAGAAGCGACGTGACGAGGGTGGCCGCGGTCGAGTACGTCTTCACGGACGTCGGCCCGGCCGCCCGCAACCTGCACCACAGCGGCAAGGAGGAGCAGCCGTCGTCGCAGGACGGGGACGCGAATTCCGGGACGCCGGAGCGCGGCTCCTGGGCGAGCAAGACCGAATTCCTGCTGTCGTGCGCCGGCTATGCGATCGGCATCGGCAACGTCTGGCGATTTCCGTATCTCTGCTACAGGAACGGAGGGGGTGAGTTCTTTCACATGCATTTTTGCTCTCTCGAGTGTCGTTGATTTTGGAATTTTCGCTACAGTCCAAAGAAATTGTTCGGCTAGGCTTTTGTAGAATGTTAATGTTGGGAAGCAGTCGTGCGTTTACGCTTTTAATTTTATTTTTCGACGCGCCCAATACGCCCGATGACGTATGCGACGCTTCTTTTGTGCTCTTCCTTTCTTCTCTTTCGGGTCGACCTTCTCTTTATTTGTTATGTATTATTTATATATTTCAAATATATATAGTTCACGTAGGTGTAATGCTTTTAATGTTTTACCTGTTCTATAAGTCTCCGGACCTTCGTGCTTCTCGGTCTATGATCCATTCATTGTTTTCGTAACAATTTCTCTAAAACTTTTTAAATTAAAAATTTTTGGAATAATTAATTCTAATGTATTGGAATCTTGTATTAAATTTTCATGAAAAATCTTTGTTAATTTCAAAATTGAGTTAATTGTTATTTACATACCGTGAACAGTGAACTTATAAAATAAATATATCTGAACTTTAGCCCACAATGTCCTGTATGTTTATTCCATTAACTACTAGAAAACTGCTAGTAAACTAGCAAACTGAACATTTTTTATAAATAGCTGAAAAACTTTTAAGTATTTGCGTTCATTTTTTGTATTTCTTTGACCCATATTACTGGTATTTCATCAGAACCAGGGTGATATTAAGATTCAAAATTTTTTTGTATCTCTGCTTTCTCTCTTTTTGTCGACCTTTTCCCTTCTGGCATGTTTGTGTGTGTTTTATAAATAATAATATTACGAACGAGTATCAACAAGCGACTACTTATAACTAGTATATATATATATGGGTCATTCCATGCCAAGTTCGCCAATAAAAAAATTAATCACTGAACTAAATGAAATGAAATTAAATTAAATTGTCGAGAATGGTTATCAAAGCATTGAAAAAATGTTTATACCCTAAGCTTAAAAACTTTTATGTATTTTTAATATAAAATCCTTGCACTATAGAAGAAAGTGTAAATGCATTTTTTCATGCAATGTAACTGTAGAATATGCTTGAATATTTTCAAATCTCGATTTCCACAATTAAGGCAGATCAGCACAACTAGGACCTGTTTGAGCGAATTTAAATAAGTTAGTTCACTATGTATTCAATTTTTTGTAGTATCAAATTCTTTCGTTAAGTATATATTTTCAAATTATTCTTCATAACTGATGGGATAGAGTCTAGCAAAAAAATTGAGATACTCTCATAAATATAAAACAATATATATTATTCTTGAAGCGAGGCATGACATTACGTATTAAACGTTTGCAATGATTATAATATCTACAAATACAGTATACGAACTCCACAGCATTGCAGTATTGCTTGGAAAACAATTCTAAAATTAACTATAGCAGAATATTTATAATAAATTAGGTACCGCGAATAACGCTTATCAATTTTAACAATCACTCAATTTGGTATTAGCAAAACCACCTAATTTATTCAATAATAATATGCGTGATGCATTGTCATGCAAGTAGGCAACATTATGTAAAATATATATATATATTCTAACAAAGTTAATTTGTCACCAAACATTATCATTTAAAATGGTATTCATTTCAAATTGGATGAAGCCAATGTTGTCATCAATAATCATTGCTCTTGCATCTAAACATGTACTGGTAATTTGTAAGAGAAAAAGACTGGATGCCCATGGATGTTTGTGGGGTTCCAGGTAAAATGTTATAGACCTATAAAATTAATATGAGCTTGAAGAATACATAAAATCTTAAACACTTAGACAACAGTTTCTTGTGTATAAAGTGAAAAACAATAAGAGATTTTTTAAATTTATACTACTGCATGTCTGATAGAATCTTGATTTTTTCACTAACTTTATCGTATTTGACCCTCATTTTTTAAATTCCTTTAACTTCCCCGGATCATTATTTTATTTGAATATTTTATCAAGCTCGAAATAACACAGTTAGTTTTATATATTCCCCTGCATCATTTGCTTATAGTACGCATCCGTGGCCATCCTCCTATCTTACGTCTTTTACTCCAAAGATCACAGACGTTAAATTAAATTATAATTATGCAAAAGATTAAAAATACTATTGTTAAGTGTCTACGTAATTTTCTACCCTGTTAAAATTGGGATTTAAAATATTATTTGTTTGTTTTGATAACCATGAGTTGGCAAGAGGTTTCAGTAATTAATATATTTTATCTTTGCATCTTTATAATAAATTAGACAATGAGTTTTTCAAACACCCATACAAGAAGTAGCTGTAATTATAAGAAACATGGAAAAATATTATGAAGAATAAATATTACAAATTTTGCAAATGGATCTGTTATATATTTTTAGAATGCTATAAATAAAAATTAGTTAAAATCTATCTTCTTAAAATTTTTAATATTCTTTGTCAAAACTTTTTGACATGTTTCTTAGATGATCTAACAAAAATCTTCTCTTATGGATCTAACAATATCTGTTGTAGATTCAAAGATTAATCCTTAAAGAGCAATTTTCTATAAAATCCGGCGATACTTAGCCTGCGATCACCGGTATAACAGCAACGACAATCCTTTTATTTATCTGTCTACAACTACACGACTTCCAAAAAGCAATTATACAAAAAAGCCGATCGATTCGGCAATCGGAATGTCTCGCTCACAGCTCGACGCTCCTCTTCCTCTCCTTTCTACACGATCGAGCTTCCCGCGCACACGCGTCATCATAAGGAAGTCGCATTTCCGCGTCGCGCGGTGGCCCGCCCGCGCGAACGTAACGTAGAAGAAAAACCGATGGATCGTCCGCTCTTATTGGCCATCTTACTCTCGTTCTATCATCGAGGATCAACGGCTCGCAGTCACCGCCCGGCGCAATAAACACAGATGCCTCGTGCCTGTTATTTCGGTGTCTCTGCAGCGAGAACTCCGTACACAAATACTCGCTGTACCGCGGTTTCCTGCCTTGGGTTCCGCGCGTAACGTTCGGAGCTTTTCTCCAGCGCACCTCATATGTCTCTATCTACCGAGACACGAGTGCGAGCCTGCAACAATTGACGCTGAGGCCTTTGATTGGATGATTTCATCTTCTCTGTGTGTGTGTGTGTGTGTGTGTGTGTGTGTGTGTGTGTGTGTGTGTGTGCCTCTGCTCTCGGGCGCCCGCCGCAAGTGTACCGCAGCTATGTTTATACATGTATACACGTACTGCACTCCAGGCGCAAATTGCTTTCTGCCCTTGGAAATCTCTTCCTCTGACTTGTCGCTGCACGCTGCCGCACTGCTATACGCCGCTTTCGTGGTCTACGTCTATGTGGGATATACACGCGTCGCGCTCTCCGCGAGCGGGACAATGGGTTCTCGTGCGGCGCGCTCTGTCTCCGTCCATCCGTCGGAGAGACTCGAGAGCCGCAGTTGCGCTCGCGGGATTCCCTCTTCCCATATATGCTGCCGTATATACCTATACGACCTATAGCTACCTATACGACTGCGCTGCGAGAGTGCTTGCTCGTGCCTAGGCCTTTTCAGATTGAATTAGACCGACGACTCGGCGGATAGAGCTATCCTACTTCGTGTAACCACCAATTCTTTGTATGTGTGTAATTCATTGAAAAAATGAAAATGCTTATCATTTCATTGCATCCACTTTTGTTTTAATGAAAATCAATGTCAGATAATGTATGGGTACACAATATTATTAAAATATATCAAACAATCTGCGTATGTACTGTTATTTTTTTTTAATTTATTTATTAAATTTAATTATTTATTTATTTTGTGATATTTAATGAACGAGGTAAACTTTTGAATAATTATAGAATTTTTGATCCCATAACGCAGAATAGTAATAAAAAAGTATTTTAATCCTTCAAATATGTATATTGATAATAAAAGAGGATGCCCATAGATGGCCTGTGGGTGTGGCCAGCCCCAGCTAAAATATTGATAGGGGCCCTAAAAACCAGATATGAGCATGAAAGATTTATAAAATTGTAAACATTGAAAAAAACATTTTCTTCTGTATAATGTGAAAAAAATACAAGAATTAATTCTCTTAATTTTTACTACTTAATTTCTGATAAAATCTTGATTTTTTCACATATTTTATCGTGATTTGACCCTCTCCTTTAAAAGTTTCCCTTAACTTCCGCGGATTAATTTTTTTATGTTCACCCGTGGGCATCTTCCTTTAATTTATTTAAATAATAAAGTCTTGTGGTTATTTGTTAAATAACAAAACCCATCAAGTATTGATCGATAATTAAAATCAACTCTATATACAGACGTATAATATTTTATGGCATTTGATCTTAAGAAAGCAAGTCATTGTTAAACACTAGAAAAATTCACAATTAAATAATCACTAATTAACTTTAAAGATAATACTTAAAACAATTTAATCTTTTATTTGCTATTGCAAAGACTCATATTTGGCAAAAATTTGTTAATCAAGCGTTTTGTAGCGCGGTACATTTAAAAAAAATTAAAATTTCTCATTTTTCATACACCATCTTACTTCAAAAAGATTTAATTTTTTTTTATGAAATATGAGGGTCCAGATTCCAGAATTACGTTTTTTTCTATATTCGCTGTCTGTCTCGTTCATATGAAGAAAAAGCGTATTTCCGATACTCTTACTAATAGATTTTCACTTATGTAGTACTGATGAGAGTCACATTTTGTTTTGGGAAGCAAAGTTTACTTTTAGCATAAGAACCATTTATTTAAGGTATGCTGATCGAAATTGGGTCAGTACTCAAATTTGGGTTGATAGTATGTTTGAGAAGGTACATGAAATCGCAAGCCAGTAGTAATTAATTTTTATAATGATGCCCTTAAACAAGGTAACACAACTAAGAATATAACATTTTTTTGGATAAATTAACTATGAAAATTCATAATGTGTGTATTTTTAAACAAAATATCGATATATTGTACAAGTGGTTGGAAAGTATATAAATTAGTACAAATTTTGGATTGGAACCACAAGATTAACGAAAGGAATATGTATATTTTATACATATTTCTGCGTAATATATGAAACTTGAGCCAATTATTAAATTATTGTTTTTGTTTTTAAATGAACGCTACGTCACGAAATCACGTGTAGTAATAAAATAATAGGACCTCACATAAAACAAAGGCAAAATCGGGTACAGTGAAATACGATTAAATAAAGTATGACGTAGTTCGTAAAATCTTCTAAAGGTATAAGAATAGTCAGTTTTCGAATTCATGAAGACTTTCATCGACATTTCCTGATCTTCACGTAACTTGATTTCCGCATTTCACTGTATCCTCGTTTACCTTTGTTGTATGCGGGGTCCTTTATACTTATTTATTAAAGTGGGCAATAAAGAATTGAGTGAACCGATTGAATTTCGCAGGAGCGTTCTTAGTGCCGTACCTGCTGATGCTGTTTCTGTGCGGCATTCCCCTCTTCTTCATGGAATCTTCCATGGGCCAATTTGGCAGCACCGGCTGCATAACGATGTTCCGGATGAGCCCGTTGTTCAAAGGTAACATCATCGTCCGAGCGACAATCCTATCGACAATTTAATTCGCGCGAACTCAACGCACGAGTATCTACGTGGGCATGCAGGCGCAGACGTACATATTTCCCCTTTGTATGCCGCTGTGTAGGTGCCGGTTTTGCGATCGTCATAGTGAACGTCATCTGCACGATGTACTACAACGTCATAATAGCCTATCCACTTATGTTCCTGGTTATGTCGCTCAGAAGTACCCTGCCTTGGGAGGACTGCGACAATCCCTGGAACACGTACGGCTGCCTCAAGGTATTTCTGCTAAATCGACAGTCCATTGTCATTTATTTCCATTGTCTGCGCGATTTCAATTATTTTTATTCGACAGAGAGGATAAACAGAAGGAAATATTTTAAGAATCTAGTAAGCAATATAACGATTGATATTCTACTTTATTTGTATTTATTAGTTAGGCGGCGAAGTATTTACCGAGAAAAATGTATCGGATCAGATTCAACTGATAGAAAAGACAAAAACGCCAGCAGATGAATTTTTTCAGTGAGTTTTTTTCGTTATATAAGTATCTTCACGGAGAGAATTTACTGATGAAAATTAACTTAAAAATCATACTGAACGTGGGATATTCTGACATCACGAAAAAATTGCTTTGATTCTCGGTAAAATTTACATTACTGAACGATAAAAACTAGACCGATTAATGTTAATTTTTACCGTTCATCAGGGTAATTTTTTCCCAGAAGTCAGAATGGCCTCGATTAACACTTTCACTGATGACAATGTATAAGCATTTTATTTCTCACAGTGCTACGACATTTTTACCATAATTTTTTATTGTAACTTTAATTAATGCTTATTACAATTGCAATGGATCCAATTACAATATAAATCAGTACCTTTGTTTTCTAATTCCATAAAATAAGAAAACCGTAGCTCAAACTCATAAATACATATTTTTATGCTATAAGTACCATGAAAATGATAAATTTTGTAAAATACGCATGGGCCGTATATGTGTCATGTAGCCCCAGGGGAAAAAAATCATGAGCTATTTTTGGTACGTGTAGCAGTGAAAGTGTTAATCATGATTAACTAATTAATCAGAAAAATTAATTTAA
The DNA here is from genome assembly GCA_949152435.1 of Gastracanthus pulcherrimus. Taxonomy (NCBI): domain Eukaryota; kingdom Metazoa; phylum Arthropoda; class Insecta; order Hymenoptera; family Pteromalidae; genus Gastracanthus; species Gastracanthus pulcherrimus. Next base: position 2,764,644 of record OX424576.1, on the reverse strand, counting down.
AGTAATTTTTATCAGAAAATTTTCTCTGTGTTATTAAAATAAAAAAAAATTAAACGAGCAAAAATTCCTAATCAGGAAAATATTTCGATTTCAGCAATCACATTCTAAAGATATCCGACAGCATAGACGACATCGGCGGCATCGTCTGGCCGCTATTCATTTGCAATTTAATTTCGTGGATCATAGTCTTTCTCTGCATCTGCAATGGAGTTAAGACCGTCGGCAAGGTATAATATGAAGGAAGAAAATCCTCAAACTTTATTCCCAGTCACTCGATAGGAAAGATAATTGCGATTTAATGATGTAGGTCGTTTACTTTACCGCGACCTTTCCATTCATCATCCTCTTCATTCTCTTCGTAAGGGGTGTCACGCTTCCCGGCGCCATGGATGGAATTCTTTTCTACATCATGCCCAAGTGGGACGAGCTGCTAAATTTAAAAGTACATCCTTTAACTTATATTGATTGATCTTATTCTATTTTCGATACTAATACATTTTTGCTTTAAAAAAGTTTATTATCAATGATTAAACCTTTTTTAAACAGAAATAAACCAATATTTATCTATCTATCTTTAACGTCAACATTGCAAAAAATCGTTTCCGAAGTGTTTAGGGCATGAAACACAATCAAAACGGAATACTTTGTTTATTAAAGAAATCTCATGATCTTCTCGGGCATTTTTGAGGATGCTCGAATACATTCTAGCCTTTAAATTATTTAAAAATGTCAATTGACAATAATTTTTTTAATTTTGGAAATATTATATATAAAAGATGTAATGTATAAAAGTATTTTTGGGCTTAAAAGTTGCAACGTACACATACAATACTTATACTCAAAAGATACTCACAAGAATCTTTTTATTATCATCGCTATTAGTTTGAATTGGAGGCCTAGATGTTCCAATTATTTTAAAGCATAGAGTTTTGAAAGTTCGTATCTAAAAGTTTTTTTGCATGTTCTTAATGTGTTTTAATCATTTACACACATATTTTGTTTAATCAAAACACTTGCCAGGAATTCTGAAATGGTATTAATATGCGGTGAGTACAAGGACCAAGTTAAATTCCAAGTAAATATTTAAAATAAATTAAGATATATCTATACGTCGACTTACATACAATATTGAAGATAATATTTTTTCACCACACTGCGCGTAAAGTGCTGACTGTACGCCCTCTCAGCAGGCCGTACAGTACCGCATGGACTGCCTAGGGAATAAAGTGACTTGCGCATGCGCGATGCGCCTTTTTCCGCTCTCGACTGCGTCTCGAGCGGTAAAACAGCGCGTCGCGCGTACACAAGTCACTTTACTTCTAGGCAGAGCATGGGGTACTGTACGGCCTGCTGAGATGCGTACAGTCATTTCTTTACGGGGGTGTGGTGAAAAGTAGTATACGCACCTCTGGAGTACAGTAGGCAAGCATGCACTGTGTGAAATGCCGACCTCGCTTCGCTCGGTCGGCAACGTCACACAGTGCGTACATTGCCCACTTTACTCCCTTGATGCATAATGTACTATTAAGGATCTGCAATGTAAGTATATTTGTGAGTGTGTGCTTCTGAATGTATGTATGAGTATTATCAAGTCTGATACACTTCAAACTCACAGAACAATTTTTTGCTATGTTGACATTAAACGATTAATAAAAATAAAATAAAATCATTTAATTAGGATTGTTACGATGCATAATTATTTATAAGGTGTGGGCGGATGCTGCCATACAAATATTTTTCTCTCTCGGTCCTGGCTGGGGCGGCATTGTAAACATGGCCAGTTACAATCCATTCCGCAACAATAATCGATTGTGAGTATACCATTTACACAAATAACTAGAATCATACTGAACGAAGGAGTAATTTCCATTCGTGACTGTTCAGCACATAAAAATCTCTTGCTGTTTTAGTTGTATCCGAGAAACACGTCTTCCTTACGACTCTTTTCATCTGTGCGTGCAAGAGCTAACAGCAAGAGATTATTGCGTGCTGTTCTGAGCGAGCATGAATACTCAGCGTATTTTTCACATGAGTCTGCCTTTGACGCAGGGACTCGATACTGGTGCCAATTCTGAACTGCGGGACCAGTATATTCGCTGGTTTCGTGGTCTTCTCAGTGCTCGGCTTCATGGCTTATAAAACTGGACTTCCCGTGTCGACCGTCGCTACTGGAGGTAAATATTACATATCTCATCTTTAGCCATAAATCTTCATACGCATGCGGATTAGTTATAAAAGTTTGTTTTTTTCAGGACCAGGTTTAGCTTTTGTAACATATCCGGAAGCAATAACGATGCTTCCCTTTCCTCAAGTCTGGGCAGTCTTATTTTTCTTTATGCTTTATCTATTAGGAATGGATAGTTGTGTGAGTATCACGAATATACTTTTAGCACTGTCGATGAATTTTTAATTTATGGATATTCAACAGTTTGTACAAATTGAAGCTATCATATCGAGTGTGACGGATGCGTACCCGCACTTGAGAAAAAAGAAACAATTGGTCACTCTAGTGTCTTTGATTCTTCTGTTTCTCGGATCGATTGTTTTCGTCACTAACGTAAGTTAATGGTTTTATATAGTAATAAATGAAAACTAATCAATTAACGAAATTAAAATATATAAATTCAGGGCGGAATGTACATTCTTCAAATGTTTGACTGGTACGCGGCATCGATCTCTGTTATTTCCATCTGCCTCGTAGAAGTCATTGTCGTAGGATGGACGTATGGTTGCGAGAATTTTGTTCGTGATATTGAATTCATGATCGGCGAGAAGCTACATTGGTGGTGGCCGCTCTGTTGGAAATACATCACGCCCATCATATTATCAGTAAGTTTATTATACTTTCACGATAATTCTAGTGTGCGATCAGTGAAGATGTGCGAGGAAAAAATAATTTTTCGTTCCAGTTCATCTTCGTAACGACAATCCTTTTCAACACACGATTGACTTACAACGGAATCGCTTATCCGGAGTGGGCCGTCGCGCTCGGCTGGTGCTCGTGCCTCGTCAGTATGCTGTGCATCCCTGGTTATGCAATAGGCTACTTGATCTTTTCAAAGGTAATTTTCAATACAAGAAATATTTATAACGTACTATTATATTATTGAGAATATCATGAAACGTGTATTTGCATATTCAGGGCACACTGAAAGAAAAACTCGAATACGGTTTGAATCCAACGCATGAATGGGGCCCTCAAAAGAAGGAGGACCGCGACGCCTGGGAGAGATTTGTAAAAAATACGCCAAGACTTTCTGATCATTCGTTTATCAATGGTGTCAAGGTCACGAAATGTTAATATAATATACATACAGAATAAGATTACTCCTAAGCTCTGATAAACGGTACAAAAAGACAGAATTCATGGCCTAATGTTCATTAATGACATTTAACAAATATTTTCTATTGATTTGTGTTACTGTTAACAAAATGAAATAAAATATACATGAATTTTTGTACAGAAAAATATATGCGTACTACATATTATTATAAATTTGAATTTATTTATTTTTTCGTTAATTAATCAATATCCTTGGCTATGAAGCATAACAACTTGAGTTCACTTTTTTTAAACTAAGTTTGTAGTGATTTTTATATCTATGCGTAGTATATCTTCATATAAAAAAGATAAAAGATGCAAATAATCATTTATTACTTTTCTTTTTTCATAATTTATGCTTTTCTTACACATAGACAATTTAAAAACTCAAACTTTAATATCTCGACATTTAAAGAAATTGACTTTATACGTATACGTCAATTTTCAATTGTTTATTTTTAGAAAAATTTAAAGTGAATCTGCTGTTTACTAAATTTGAAGTTACCTTAATAATATGAATTATCAGTAAAAGTAAAAACAATAACATCTTCTACTCTCTTCTAAATTTCAATAACTACAAAAATCGTAAAAATGCACGATTCAAAGTCCAAAAAAGCAACAACGCCGGAATGCTGCGCAGAGAAAAAGCTAACCTCACGAAAAGCAAATAACCCGGCGAAAAGGCGCAAAAGCAAATCCGCCGATAATAATAGCCCGGTTAAAAGCAAAGACTCGAGCAGAAATCGCGCGAAATCCCACAAGAAAAGCCACAAAGATAGCAAATTGACCTCGGAGACTGCAAACAAAGTCGGGATCACGTCGATACCGAAAACCAACTCGCAAAAGCTCCGCGAAATCGCGCGCAAATCCAAGCGAGCCCAGGACAATCTGAAGATGATGTTCGCGTCGTCGATCGATCCTTACGAAAAGCCGCTCAGGTGGTGGGAACAGCCGCACGTAAAATATGCGTAAGTACCCGACCCCACGAATCTCACGATAAAATACAGCGTCGTGTTCTCACACACGCGCTCGATTGACATCCCATCCCCTCGCGACGCGACACGCACGAGACGCTAAAGTCCGCCCTTAAAACCGAGACTCCTCGGCTTTCCCCGTATTTCCCGCATCAACACACACGTACGGATCCACATGGCAAAGTTCGACTTTCCGGGAGCACTCGCGCCGAGACGTCAGACAGCAGTCCGAACGTTATCGCGTGCCCGCGGGAATGTAATGTGTCATGTGCCCGTCGGGCGCGAGAAGTTTTAACGGTCTCGTAGCTACGCGTTTTCGGCGCTTGGCCGCGATCGCGTTATAGATCTCCCCCTCCCCCCGCGCGCGTTGTCTGTCTGTCTGTCTCGCGGGGCGCCGGAGCAGCCGCGCCTCGATGGCGTATAGTTATATGTGTAATGCCGCTGCCGCTGCCGCTGGTGCCTAGTTGCTTCACTCTTGTTCGGCACTTCGCCCTCCGCTATCGCTAGTCCTATTACAGCTTCGATTATTCGTTTCTTCGCGGCTCGTGAGACTACGCTGAGAGTTATGGAGTTGCTACGCTCGGATTCGAGCCGAGGGAGTTGAGGAATTAGGAGTGTAGCCCTGTTGTTACATTGTTTCGGAAGAGTTTCATTCAAAGTGGATCTTTTGCTTTCGGTGTTGTGTAGTTTATGCGCGGGTGAAGATGGTTTTTAAACGATATAGGAGCGAAAATTCAAACTGCTTTAAAATAATAGCGAATACTTTATGATTCAAATTAAGGCTCATATGCGAGCAATTCACCGAAATAAACTGAATAATTCAAAAATATTCGTGTGCAATTCAAACGAGCCTCTTGAAATTAACTTTTTACGCGTAATAAATCCTCTTTCCATATACCGTACATCATGGAATATATATAACTTCATAAAATTGTAATGACATGGACCGAGCATCTTTCATATTCAATATTTCTTCCCCAGCGCGAAATGCATACATTTTCGAATACAGAAATTCCCTTCTGAAAAACTTCATTCCTATAAACGCTGAATAGAAGAAAAGTGCGGCGGCATAATCGAGTTTGGAAAAGAGTTTGATAATCAAAAGCGCGCTCGCGCGTCAGTCGGGTCGACGCTTACGCAAAGCACCGTGTGCATTATTGATACGCGGCTGAGCGAAATGAGCTTCGCGGGTGGATTCTGGGCGACGGTCGAGCTGCTGGTGGCTCTGGACGCAACGACGCACTCGCACTCGCCCTTCGAGGACGACGTCGAGGACTGGCTGGAGAATGTCTCGAGCAAGATGCAGATGCAGCTGAAAAGTGACGAGGACTCGGCCGAGGCGGACAAAGACGAGGAGAGCGCCCGCGAGGAGAGCGTGGATTATGGAAATCTCGTTGATTGCAGGTGCGCAAGAGAGATTCCAGGCACCGTCCGAGGCTTTTATGTTTTAAGTTTTGTTTCGACGTCTTTAGAAGAGGTTTTCTGTAAGTTTGGTTGCTTGATAGTGTGCAGAAAGTACATTTTTTAATTGGTCCACCGTTTAGTATTGTAGATTTGGATGCTTGGTCAAACCCAAAAAATTGCATGGATTTGAGCGATGTTTTAGTAGTTCACAATAAAATTAATTAAAAATCTAGTTTATTACTAGTATTATATCAGTCTTCAACTTTACAAATAAAGGATGATGTTAATTATGCACATGGATATTCATACGGGCACCAGATACAATAGTAATAAAGAACCTGTAAAACTGATATTAGTATGAAGAGTCCATAAAATCTTAAGCACTTAACCAAAACTTTTCTTCTGTTTACAGTGAAAAACGTAAAAAAGTGAATTTTCGGAACTTTTACTACTGAATGTCTGATAAAATGTTGATTTTTTCACTTATTTTATCGAATTCAACCCTTCTTTTTAAGTTCCCCTTCGCTTCCCCGCCATACATTGTTTTTCTATTTTCATATTGACAAACTCTAAACAAATTGAGTTAGTTTTGTACGTTTGTTTGCATTTTCCTATTTACTACGCATTCATAAGCATCTTCCATTTTTAATAACTTTAAAATACAAAATGGCGTTCCACGTAACAGTAGGCATACCGTTCATAGTTGCACATATATATTTTAAAAATACCGTTCTACAGTATACAAGTAGTCTGCATTTTAAAATGGAACAAAATGCAACATTTGATGATTATTTGAAAAACACGTATCTCGTAAAAAAAAGGTGGAAAAGACGTAATCCGGATGATACTACATGTTTAGGGGGTGTGGCAGCAAACATTTTAGGGCCGGTTTTACATAATTTTGGCCTAGTTTAAGTTTGTACTACTGATTTTTATCAAGCGGCGAGATACGTCTTATCACAAATGTACTCAAAAAAAGTGTTTTCTAACCATTTCTGCCAGATACGTTTTTTCCAACTTTTTCCACGAGATACGTATTTTCCAACTTTTTCCGCGTGATACGTCTTTTCCAACTCTTTCCGCGAGATACGCCTTTTCCAACTTTTATCGCGAGATACGTCTTCGTCTAATGGAGCCGTCCAATTGTCGATTTAGATAAAACATTTCGTATAAAATAATCTGAAAAAACTATTTTTTTATTTATAATCCCTACGTACAGACTTAGATAATTTAGTTTTAAACATTCCATTCAAATTTCAAGTAAAACGGTTAAAAATTATTCGGGAAAAGTTGCATTCTAACTCCAAAAATGTCGTTAGAGATAAACGCGTTAAAACTTTTGTGAAACATTTTTTCATTTTTAACTGATTTACCTTTAATTACCTAATTTAATTATATACATTTTTACTATACTCTGCAATGCCTGCATTTTTTTGAGAATTTGGAGGCCCTACAAGTGTCGTTCATCTCACCGACGCGTTCCATGCAGTGCTTTATTCGTTGTATATACTACTTACAAAATATTGCGACGAAGCACTACTTTTGTGGCAGATTCGCAAACTTTGGGAAAAATCAAATACATATAGTCTTATGGACATTGAATGAAAATAATGTTTTATAAATTGTTGATGAATCTGTATAAACACTCAAGTGGTCTTTTCAAGGCAAAATACTTATTTGATACCTTATTGATTTTCTTTCAACGTCTATAAGAGTACCCTACTAACAATTTTATATAAGATCTTATACAAGATCTTACATAGGATTTTACAAGATCTTACATAAGATCTTACATAACAGCATAAGTGAGATCTTACATAAGATCTTACATAACAGCTTACGTAAGATCTTACATAAGACCTTACATAACAGCTTACGTAAGATCTTACATAAGATCTTATATAAGATCTCATGTGATTAATATGAAATAATAACAGGAATATAACATAAAGTATACTGCAGTTTGTAAAAATTACAATAATAAATTGATTGCACTGCGTATCACTACTAAACAGAAGAAGCATACACACATTAAACACTTTTTAAACATAATAATGTAATAGTTATATAATAAAATCAATGAATAGTAAGACTTGTATAAAAACACATAATGTGCTCTTTTTTTATTGTGTAAAAATTAAGTAAAACTGCTATCTTTTTCTATTAATTTTAATGAAATATCGTATTTTTTATGTTTTTTAATACTTAATTTTGTATTTGGAAGTCAAATAACACCATAATGATAACACCATAATAATATATTACTAAGTAAAAACATAAAGTCTATGTTCAGTATACGGGTAAAAGTCAAAAGTCGACCAAGTCATGTCCCCGTTATTTTACACAAAATTAAAACGATATATCGACTTAAAATTAGATATATTAAATATAACATGTAGAACATTATTGCTAAGTTTCAATATTATTGATTGATCTAATTTCGAATTAATAATCAAAAAAATAACCAAAAAAAACATCATGAAATGTCATGTGTGTGCCATGTCCCCAACCAACTTTCTCTGATAATGTTTTTAAATTTTATCACGAGATGATGTCTCAAGAGAAAAGTAGATAGCAAATTGCTTAAACTTATTTTCAGCTATCAAATAGATTAAGTATAATATTTTAATTTTCATGCTATGAATATTTAAAAATTACTTAAAATATGTCCCTCGATTTTGGCGTTCGGTGTGTCCCGTCCTTTAAAATTAATTTTAAATATATACAGACGTGTAAATTGATTTTCAACGCAGGTTATATTTGTTAATTTAACCATAATTGATGTTCTGTGTGTCCAGTATTATAACTAAACAGATATCAAGAAATTTTATAAATTAACTTCGAAAAAAGTTTATCGTGTGAAACAATATAAGAATTACTTCTTCAGAAATTTCATTTAAGTTAAATTACGAGTAAGAAAGAATTTATTATGAAAATTGTATCGCCCGCTCATCATGTGTGTCCCGTCGTTTGATCAACGTACTATAGTGTACGCTCGCACCGCCACAGTAGTCTTGTCGACGAATTGTCGCTGCGCATAGAGGAGCAGTAAACAAACATAATGTTAACCTCTTAAACAGTCGTGCTTTTGAGTTACAAATAGTGCGTAAAGATCAAGCTAGATTATTCTCATTTCTATCAAAATGTGCACAGAAAGAGATTTGATACAAGAAAAAATACAAAAAGAACGAGAAAATGATTTATTAATAATGATCAGTGAGTAATTTGAGCGCAATGAATGTGACTTATTCTAATACTTATTCTAATTCTAATACTTGGCCAAGTAGATTTTTCACATCTATATGACCAATACTATTATATAATAATGCATGGTTTCAAACATGAGGAATATAAGCAACCACCTTTCACCATTTGTAAAATGTTTTACTTTCATTTGGTAGTTCCAAACGGTTTGCTAAAATCGGATCTTTTTTGTTTCTTTTCTAAAACAAGTTATATCAGCTATTTTACAGAACTGTAATACCTTAGTTTAGGTTATATCACAACAGTATTTCTTAACAATTTCGCTCACAATAGGAAAAACTTTCTTTTCAAGAACTTTTTCAAGGACAACACTTTACTAAATGTACTAGTTGATGCATACTCGTATATTCTACGTCACTGCAGATTTGGAAAAATATTTTTCTGTTTGATAAACGAACGTATGCAACAATTCGCCTGCTCTCTGTAATTCCGCATCAGCTATATCTGTTTTCAAAAGTATATAAATAAAGCCCAATATCTAACTAATTTTTTTCTGATTATCCTAGATAGATTTGGTAAACTATAATATAGGACCCAGTTCTCATGCTTTCCAATACTTTCGGTCAGAGAAGAGTCTAGAGTCTAGATAAATCAAACAAATACCAATTTTTTAACTTTTTCACATACCTCTTACAATAACTTACTTGTTTTTCATCCTAAAAATAAGTCCAATATATTTTTTGTTCGTTATTAAATTCTCTACAAAATGCGACCGTTAAAATATCTAAAATTATGTTGAAAAGTTGCAAAATGGCTGCAAAGCAAAAAATAACATGGTGTTTTTTAACATAATAAATAAATATATTAGAAATGGATAAAATGTCTGAAAATCTGAGAAAAAAAGGTCCATCCTAATATTAAGAAGTATACCATACTTAATCCCTTAAAGGGAGTGCTTTGTTGATATTTATTATATTGAATAAATCGGTTGTCCAAAATATATATTAAGTATGTGTAGAAGTATACTTAGCTCTTAAACTAGTGACGACAAATGTTGGGTCCAGTAGATTCGTCCTCCTCCGAGTAGATCGTAATGCCGACTGTTTCGTTTCGTTCAAGTCGGTCATATTAGTTGTCCTTATACATACTTGTACGGCCATAGTTCCTATCACTTCGACATTCCAGTCGTAATTGACTGAGAATCTGTCGGGCTACTTATTATATGTTTCCGTTGAAACCGATACAATCGTGTGCACCACGGGCGGACGGCGATTATCGTTCGTGTTGGTTGCAGCCTTTGCCTCAGCAGGCCTCGACATCCCTCGGCTCGCCTCGGGCTGCTCGGATTGCCTCAGCTAGGCCTGCAACGCCTCATGGTAATCGTCTATTTCTCGCCCTTTATACACAATACACTATTCCATTTAGCTATGCACTCTTCTTTTTAATATGCTTTACTATTTATACTGTAAAGTTATTAGTTATTACAAGCTTTTATATATTTTTTTTCTGCTGGTAAATTATAAATGATGCAATCTCTATGAAGCAATAAAAGGGTTTTTTATACGTGAACAATGTAAATGTCTTGAGTTGTACTTTAAGGTGAAAGTGGTGCCATAAACTGTCGTTTGAAAAGTATTTTTTCTTTACTTTTTAATAAAATTTGTTATGTAACCCATTAATTGACAAGGCCACTTGTCGAGATCAAGTTCTTGTTTTCATTGTCTGCATGCTTATATATTATATTTATATTTCAGTGAAAGACATTGTAATTGTATATTTTTTAAATAATTGTTGTACTTACTTTCCATTGTCAAAAGAGGCACTAGTGCTGCATACCACGTCGAGTCATGTAATTATGTTGTGTCGATGAAAAATCTACAATATTTTAGGATTGACTTATTCTATTCTCAACACGAATTTTATTTTTTCTGTAATTTTATCTCACAAAAACATCAGTTTATACGAAGTTTGTTCATTTTTCAATAATTGTCGGAGTAATTTTTATCTTACTCTGATACCTAACCAGGACCTAAGTGATCGTACACAAATTTTGAAATGTTTCTCGCTCTACTGCTTCGATCGCATTAACTTTTGGAGTTATGTTTTTTAAAAACGAACGGGGTCAAAGTGGTCCTGGTTAGGTACCAGATAGTAAATAACTATTGACATATACTGTATTACTAAATGAATATTTTTAATACGAAGTAATATGAAAAAACGATCCTTTGAGATCAGTTTTATTTGTTCATTTTATAAATTTAAAATTAACCTGGGCATGGACTAAAGTAAAAATTTATAGTGAAATTTTACTCATGCAAGATTAAAAAAGTTAATGAAAAAGATAAAGATGTTTATTTTATGTACAACAGGCTCTTAAATTTTCTACATTTTAGAAAAGAATTATCTTTAACATGTTTCAAACTTGTGAAAAAATATCCTAAAATGGTCATATAAATTGTTATTGTCAATTGTTGGTAAAATATGCTGATAAATAATCGTTAGTAACATTTAACTGGACCGTTTTGTATCCTAAACATAAAATTCGTATTTGGAGGGGCAAAACACGCAAGAGAAGTTTATTTGTCACCTAGACTATTATCCCATGCAAAATGTTTCTGACGCACGTACGCAAGCAACGTTAGAGAAAAACGAGTCTGCGCAGCCGCGCTGCAGCACGAGAAAACCATTACACGATACCGCCGAAGCACACCCTGGTGTGAAAATAAAATAGAAGCTCGTAGTATACCTTCTCTTTTCCTGGAAGAAAATACTCTCGACGCCTTTTGTACTAACCACTAAACCTGGCTAGGTCCATAATGTTTGATATCTCGCGGAGTATTTTCCGGTGCAGCGAAATTAAAATCTACGTACCTACGCAGCTCAAATCTTCGGAAGGAGACGAAAAATACCGAGAAAGAGAGATCGGTAAATGAGATTAGGTGCGCGCCCCTTGGCTCTTATTAATCCATTGCTTCTCACCGCGACGGACGGTTCTCTCTCTCGACCACGCGTACCTACACATGCGCTATATAGCCACCTCGCCGTTGCTCTCGCTCTCGTCGACCCTTCGCGACCGTGAGTAAATCTATAAGCGCCCTGTGGACACTGTAAACAGTTCAACAGCGAGCCTCGAAGCGACAGTCGCTTATCTTTCTTTTTCACCCTCTCGGTGCAGAGCGTACAAATCCGACGATATAGATGTGCCCTACCGAGCGCAGCCAGCACCCTTTCCTCTTGCTTTCTCACCCAATTTCCTGACCCTCGGCCCTTTCATTAGTCATATATATTTCCCTTCCCGTCTCTTCTCCTCCTCCTTCCTCCCTCGCTCGCGCTCCTTCACAGTCTCCGGGCGTAAGTGGCTCTCGGATGTGGACAGGAAGGAAGGGAACAATAGCGCGCGGGAGGGTGGCTGCGGCGAGCGGGAATTATTTTTGCTCTGAATTAGGTTCGTGTCTTACGTGAGCTTGTCTTTCTCATCCGAGCCGAATTAATTGCGTAATGGGAGTCGGAGCTTCTCCGCCGCAGCTGTTGCCGTTGCTGTTGCCGAGAGTAGAGCCATAAACAACGGACGATGATCTTTTCCCTGCGAATGAAATTCATCAGTCGCGCCTTGTGCACGGGTACAAACGAAGGCGGCTATTTCTCGCTTGGCCCTTCTTTCTTATCGAAAGTTCGCCGTGAGTTACGACGAGTCGGAAGGTAAAAATGGCTAATGAATCGAGCGCGCGCTGTGACTCGTCCGAGGAAGTTTCGGCTCGAGAAATGGGTTCTGCACGGGTCTAGCTGCGAGAGGAGCAGGAAAAAGAGGAGGAAGTTTGCGAGCGACCGCGTCGAAAACAAAAGAGCGGCAGATGAAGCGTGCGTGGGACGCGGCGACGGCGGCGGCGGCGCATAGTATTCACGTCACGATTTGTCTATAGTCAATTTTCCAGCTCGATTGCCGACGACTGAGCATTAACTCGTTTTTTTTCGGGCTTTCGCTGTCTAACGAGATTGTTTTACTAATTTTTGTTGTTAAAGTCGTTGATATCCAGACTGCTTGATTGATGAATCTGTCCTGCTTTTATCTTTGGAATCAGATACATATATAAAATACGTTTGCTCAACGTTTGCAAAATATAAATTTTAAAATTAGTAATCATATATTTTTAACACCAATTTATATTACGAAATACACATCGCGGGGTTTCTCATGTAATGAATCTTTCTCGCTTAATTTTACCTTCGAAATTAAATAGAACATCGAAATACGTTTATTCCGCATTTTCTAAATAATTTGAAAAATAAAATAAGAGAGAATAAGATTCCCAAACAAGAAGCTCATTTAACATTTAAAACTATATTTTTAATACTAGACCAATTTTCACAATAAAATGCACATCGCGGGGTTCTTGATATAATGAATCTGTCTCGCTTTTACCTTCAAAATCAAATAAAACAGCGAAGTACGTTTATCCCCCGTTTAAAAAATAATTTGAAAAATAATTTGAAAAATAAAATTAAGTGAAACCAAGATGCTCAATGAAAAAGGTCATTTGTTATTTATTTATGCATATAACCTCCCCTGCGCGCCAACATGTTTCACGCCTCGTGCACCCAAGTACTGTGCGCGACGGGTCTAACTATGGCCTCGTATACACCGTAATAAGCTCAACATATCATGCGATTCGAAACCCCCGGCGCTTTATACCCGACTCGTTAGCTCGCGCTGCAGCCTGCGACCACAACCCCGCGCGCGCGCGCGCGCACGGAAAATCGCACGGCCGACGATGCGAGACACGCGCGTCTGACCAAACTCGTCCATCATCCACTTGGCGACGTTGTATCGCGTCGGATTGCTTTGTCTCCCGGTGCAGAAGCAGCTCGGCCTCGCGGGGCTCATCGCGTTCCGTCCCAAAAACTTTCGGTAATTTTTGCCCGATGGAAGAGTCGCGCGTTCGGCCCGCAGGGGACCGAGAACCTGATCTGCACTTCCAATTATATTGCGCTCACGCGCGTCAATTGTACGTGCGCACGGGAAGCGAGCCGCGGCCAATTATACGCGTGCTCGCAATCTCGAATGGATGCGTTAAACTCGCGCTCGGGTATGAATGTCGTTTGATGGCCTCGATAATTCACATGACGCGATTCCGAATAAATGAAGCGCTGTGTATATGCACGCGCGGGATTCTTCCCCGCGTTGACGCACTGCGCGGTGGGACGCGACTGCCGGCATTCGGCCTTCCGCATAACGGAAATCGCGAGGAAAATGAAGAATGTATCGCCGATGGTGTATGCGCCTTGGGATGGCTGGAGCGACTCGCCCTTTGACCCTCTGACTTTGGCACTTGCGCCCGTGTTGCTGTGTGGGTGCTGCCCGGCCATCTAAATGGGGGATCGGGGAGAAAGTCGAAAAACTCGCGTGCGCCGGCTCCGCTTCTAAGCCTATCGCATCTGTATAGGTATATTCGGCTTATGAGAGGAGCCCGCGATCGATGCGATAATTCGCTGCGATCCTTTGTTTTGTTTTCCTTCGATCTAGTGCCGTGCTGGGGCGCGGGAGCCACGGGGGCGACCTTTTCTCTCCCTTTTCTAAATATAGTGGATGGAAGGGAGGTGATAAATATTTTCCTTTTCAATCTTTGGGAATTTTTTTATTTTTACTTGCCGTTTAGCTTATGATGGTTACACTTTATTGAAAATTTATACATTTTTTCTGTAAGCCGTCTTTGTCGATGCGTTTACGTTACGTTACTTTACGTTAATTTGCTTCAATCATATTTCGAGAATGTTTTCACGGATCCAGCTAAAATTACGACATGTAAGCTTATATTCGGGTCCTTTGTGACAAATAGATTGGTTTTAACTTAATCTTTTCGCATCGTCAAATTTTATTAAAACGAAAATCTATTATTTTAATATATTCATTTAGACGGCTATTTCTTAATAAATAATTTATTTAAATATTATTTTTAATACTAATTACTGTACATGCATGTTAGGAAAATGCACCCACACAAAAGTACATAAACTTGTATGCATATAGACCTATTATTCGTAAAAAAAGTGTATATTATGTAAAAAGGGTGAAAAGTAGATCTTTTTTAAAGCCCGCGTGTGCGTATCGCGAACCGGAGACGAGTACAGCAAACACACGAGGTCAAAAAAGTCCACTAAGGAACTTTCGATTCCCAGTAGATATATATCGTGTTTTGGGGCTTCAGAAACTATTAAGACATGTTATTTGAACCTTTAACTCTAATACCTCATGGGTTTTGTTACAAAAAGAATTACTTTCTGAATTTTAATTAAAAAGTTCTAAGTAGTTAAAAATTGGCTACTTTACCAACAAAAAAAATAACAAAACCTAAGTAAAGATAAGAAAATGTATGAAAACGTAATAAAACATAAATATGTCCGAAATCTAACACTTTTTTACGCTTTGTTACGTTTTCTTACGATATCTCATACTTTTTTACGTTTGCTTACGTTTCTTTACGTTTTATTACATTTTATAATTTCCACAGGGGATGTCCAGGCTCAATTTAATTTAAATGTGGATAATATAGTACACTCGGTGGCGAATTCTTCTAATCTAATGCGCTTGAATTATTGAGTAAGTATTCTTCTAATAGAGTGAGTTACACGCCACGTTAAACATATCTGGTCGAATATGTTTCAATATTTTTGAAATGCTAAAAATTCATTGGATAGAACACTCGTTTTCAGTAACCTCATTGGAAGATTTAAAAAAATTCAAACGCATTTTATTACAAGAATTTGCCACGGAGAGTACAATTTTTATAATTTAAAAAATGTGTGTCAAATATCGGATACTTTCACTTTATTATAACTGTAAACTCTCTAAAAAGGTTTCTAATGCTATTATAATTTTTATCTAAAAGCATAACATTATTACAATAGTTTCATAAGGGATAAAGACTAAAAACTTTTACTAAATATAGTATTTAATGACTGTAATGATTATAAATTTTTTGTAAAGTGTCTATTATCAGATTCCGAGACATAATTTAAAAAAAGAGAGCTCCAAATTGGTATTTGAAATTGTTTGTTGCTTTGACGTTTATACGGGAGAAATTCAGATTACCCAAATTTTCTAGAATCAATACCAATAAATTACTACCTCTTTTTCACACAGATTTGAATTAACGGTCAAAACATTCCGATCGAATTTGTCGACAGTGTAAAGAGCTTGTTAACTTCAATTGAACGTAAAAGCCATACATGATTACCGAAATTATCGATAACCAATTTCGTTCCTCTTCTTTCTTTTTTTTCGTTTATGGTGCGCTTGAAAATTTGATTTCATGTTCATGAAAAACAATTAAGTGGCTACAAAATGAATTATTCCATGAAAATGGCACGAACATTGCATCTCTTCTTGTTTGGATTATTATAATATTTGCAAAAAGTTGATAATATCACTTATCTGAATAACTTTTTCAGTTTAAAAAGTTTTCATATTTTATTATATAATCCGTCGTCCCATTTTTCTCCTACGATTTGTAGCAGCGTTCGACGGTACAGTAGTGTCTCCTCTAAAATACCTATTCGGATCAATAGCCAATAGGCTTTCGTTTCTCTTAGCACACGAAAGTGGTGACGTTTTCTTTCTTCCACCTATAGTCGTGCACCTATAACCCAAATCGGAGAATAATACAGCACAAGACTGCTGCAATGTATGTACTGTTGTCCTTCGGTTGATCGCGATGCTCGTATTGCTGCTGCTGCTGCTACTGCAGAAGTCTGCAGAGTCTTAAATCACGACATCGAAACGACGGAAATTCTTCAGTCGATCGTCTTTTAAGTCGCCGGCAACATCATGGTCGAGCTTCACGATTTTCTGCTCCTCACTTTCTGGTAAGTTCGATGTTTGGTGTGCCTTAAAGTTGTCGGAACTCGCGAATTAAATACATTCTTTGCGGGACGAATGCTCGAATTCGTAGTGAATTCACGCGAGCAGTCGGTCCACGTCTGATGTCGTGAAGTAAATTGTTCAAGTTGCAGAGAGCGCCTTGGATCGGATTTTTGTACTAACGCTGGCATCTTCTTCATTGTTTAATTAACAGAGATCAAGATTCCGAGTCTGTTCTAACAAGAAAATTTCATCAAGTCTTTATATAAGTATATACAGGAGATTTACACAGTACTGGACATTTAAGTATTTTTAGACGTAAAACCTTTGTTTTATTATGAAACTCAGTTTTACAAATTGATTTGAGTGTCATCTATTGACACACCATACCAAAATACACGGTTTAATTATAATATTCAAAGTATTTACAAATAAATGTGGAAAATAAGCATACATTTTAGACTATTTTAAAATAGTAACCCATCTTAAGTTTTTTAACATAAAAGTTTTATTGCTTCCTGTTATATTGTATTGATCTGTTTTTGTATTACAATGATTTGTCTATTTTACGATATTTTACGATATTCTGAAATCGATAAGGTAATTTATTTTTGTATTTTCGTATTTTATATACTTGTTTGTTGTATTGTGCAATGTCGATTGAGCGAAACCCATTACCTGCTTACTAGCGTCTCAGACACTTTTGGGGAGGCTATATGGGTGCATACGTCCTGCATCAAAGCACAATACGTAGTCGGAGAGCTTTTCCAGACAAAAACTGGAAGAAAAATTTTTCGAGAATTTTCACCGGGAATCGAACTTACGACTGCTCGATCGTCTTGTATAGGTAGGCAAGTGTCTTATCCACTGAGCCAAAGGGGGCTCTATGAGCACTTCATTTTATATTTGAAAAGGTATAAAATTACTTATAAGCGGTGATATTTCTGTTTCTTTATAATTTTTCCACTGATATTTTGAAATATTGATTGAAAATGTATTTAAAGATTAATGAAATAATCTATATCAGTATTTTTTATGTTTTATTTCTTATAAATCTTGGTAAAAATGATACATATGAATGATTTAATTATGTGATTTTAGATGTTGTTGAATTCAAATTCAAGGTGAAATGTATAAAATTAAAATTATTAATTTAAAAAAATAATGGTACCGAAAACGGTTTAAATCAGATTTAATTTATATATAGATCTAAATTAAAATTGTAAATGAATAATAAAAATAAGATTATGGCTACAGCTAGTTGAATTAACTGTTGTGAATTAAACCATTAATGATAAATCAACACACATTTTTTTAGATCCTAATTAAAAAGAGATATAGCAAATTAAAAATTAATTTATTAGAACAAAATTTTTTATATTAGAACAATAAATTTTATAATAGAACAATTAATTTAGATTGAGGAAGCTAAGTGCCAGTAAATTGGCAGCGGTTTTTTAATACAATTTTATTTTTCAAATTATTTTAGTACGATTTACAACTACACAACACTATACTAAATTCGGTTTTATTGAATTATTTCATGAGTGACAGTTGAATTTATACAAAATTTTTAGATTCGTTACCATTAAAAAATGTGGATTTTGCACTGAAATGAGGTGTTTTTCTTTCATTTTCGTTTTAACGTTGTATATAAAATAATACAATAAGATACTCTTTTACAATAATTTAATAAAATTCAGGTATAAATTATACCGAAAATTTAAAGACTAAAGAATAATAAGGATCACAAGCAGGGGCTGGGGTTGATTATTAAACTGTCTACTAAGAGTAATAGAAAGCGATTCATTACTTAATATTAAGGTATTTTTAGTAAAGTTAATTTTATTTAAATTGTATATTAGATAACATTCATTGGTTGTACATCTAGGACTCAGTAACGAACTACTGGTCTTGAATCCTACATAGTCGGGGAATAAATATCTAAAGTTCTTATTTATCGAATTAATAGAATTTACTAGATAGTCTAATAAAAGTTATAATTTTTTTAGCAACGAACTTTTTGAACCTCTTACATCGATATAATTTCTTATTGAGATATATTCTAAACTGTTACTGTCAAATATTGGTCAAATTATAGGCTAATATTCTCTAGTAAAATTAACAAAACCATTTGTATATATAATCGAATGTCATATTTCTATGTTACTTTGCACGAGAATCAGAAAGACTTTCAGAGTGTGTGCTAGATACTTGCAGCTATAGAAGTTTTTCATACGTAAGCTTTAGAAAAATTTGTTTATCTTCTCATAGACATATTTATATTATTTTTAAGTGTTTAAAACACACACAATAATCTTGTATTACTCACTGTATTTTTCCATGTTTAACTTTCTTTAAGCATAAAATATTTTGATGATGCTTGTAATAGGCTAATATTAAATTTCATATATTAATATTTAGATAATTAAAAATGCATGATATATTTTTTAAAATTAATCAAAATTTTCTTAACCTTGACTTTGTAGCATCATTTATCTTATCTCGCATAATTTACCCTTTTTGTTATTCTGATACGTATACAGCAAGGTCAAAGAAATGTAATCATAATGAAAGATTGCGCGCGCGCGGCGGCGAACTCTGCGCGGGAACACTCGTCAAACACAAGCCTCCCTTATTGCCGCTATACATCCAAGTTGCCGGTATTAAAGTCGCGCTGCGTACTCGACATCGTAAATTCTCATACGACACCGGTATACAGACGTAGACGCACGGAATTCTAAGTAGAATTATTGAAAGTTCCGTAAAATTCACTTGTATACGTTTCTTTAAAAAGCCTGTTATATTCCACCTGTTAAAGTTGGAAAGCACTATAGTATTTTATTATTTCAAGAACTTTATTTTATTCACGTAAAGTGTAAATAGTTGAAGTTTTATTATTGAAAGTAAAATTAACCAGTAAACTTATATCAACTCCAATAAAGCTTCCACTGCATAAATTACTTCAAATTTCATATTTTATAAATGAAGTATGATAATACTTTTCAATATTAACATGTGAAACCCAGCAGGAATTCCAAGGAAACTGTTATACCTTAGAACGTTTCCCCGTGCGGGTAAGAGGCATCGCTTAGATACAACCGTCTCGTGCTGTAAAGTCTACTCGCAGCTTCTCCAAGGCATATAAATCATCGCACGGCGACGCGCAATCGATAAACGTGGATACCACCGACGACAGAAATAAAACAATACCCATCCCATAAACATATCCGCCATCATCCGCAATATCGTAATCGTCGGTGGCACACGGGGTTTTCGATGCGGGAAAAGTAAGAAAAAAATAATAGAAGCGCGAAAAAGTAACGAGGCACGAGTGCGCGAAACAAGCGCGCAATTAGAAACAAACGGGTTAAGGTTGAGCGTCGCTGCAGCAGCGGAGGAGCTGCGGTAGCGGTAGCGCGACATGCGTCGATTAATTAACGCCCACTGCCAATTAGATTGAAATCACAATCTCATTCTATCCAGCACGTGCTTTCCGCGCGTGCACGCCGCGCTTTGCCGGTGATTCGCCACCTCCTCGAAGCGCTCGATCATGCTCTCTCGTTTTCTATGCGTTTTCTTTTTTCGAGTATTGTTGGATAGTCGCTGATACTGCGTGTGCGGTGCTTTGCGGCTGATTGTCGCTTCTGTCTGACAATTTGATAGACCATCATAGTAAGCGGACTTTTTAATTGTTGAAGTGACGGGGATATTCATTGCTGACCAAGCGCATGTTCGCTTCTATAGGACAATAGGTTAAACATCAATGTTATCCTAGATCGTTGAAAACAACTTTGAGATTAAAAGATTTTTTTAATTTTTAATATTTATTACAACTTGCATATTTACTTTTCACATTTACTTATTTATTTTAATACAACATACATTTTTATTGCAACGTTCATTTAAAAATATGTTTTCATTAGAAAAGTTTTACGTTTGACACCCTCATACAATATGGTATAGTTTTCTCTGCAATATAGGCAACTGCGTTGAATCAATAAAGAAGGATGCCCATGGCTGCCCATGCTAGCCCTAGGTTACACTTTAATAGGAAATGTACAAAACTGTAATGAACATGAAGGATCCATAAAATCAAAAGCATTTAAACAAAAATTTCCTTCTGTATAAAATGGAAAAAATAAAAAAGTGATATTTCAGATTTTTACTATTAAATGTCTGATAAAATCTTGATTTTTTCACTTAAATTATCGAATGTGACGCTCTTTTTTAATCTGTCCCTTCACTTCCCCGAATTAATTTATTTAATTTTTATATTCTTACAAACTCTAAATAATATAGTTAATTTTGTACGTTTGCCTGCGTTTCTCTACTTCCTACGCATCCATGGGCACCCTCCTATTTATGCGATTCTATATTTACGTTTTACTGTTTGTTATTTCATGCAAATTGATATTTATTTTTTGAGAAATGTAAACAGTACAACATGAATATTTTAATATTTTTATTCCTTTTTTCAATTCAGCAAAATAAAATTTTCAAAATATTAATTATTTCATCAAAGTTAATCCAATAAAGTCTTGTAAAAAATTGTTTACATATTACAAATATAAACATACAAATGAAAATCTATTTAAAATTCTATTTCGAAGTGACTTTCCGCCGCGAAACCGCAGCATGCAAGTCAAAAGTCAAAGGCTCGCGGAAAGCGAAGAAGCCTTCAGCCGTAAGCCAGAAAAGTCCCTCTGCGTAATCGCTTTAAAAGTTATTAATGACTTTTAATGCACCGGAGCGCCACCAGAGCAAACTCTCTCGCGCCGCGCGGCTCTCCATTGTTGCGCGTCGCGCCTTTCTCCGCAAGAAATTGCCTTTCATTATATTGCGCATCGCAATTCAAGCCACCTTATATCCTTTGACCGAACTGCTATATACACCGAGTAAACTACTCTCTCTCTCTCTCTCTATATATATATATACCGTGGGTGCGCGGGGGGAGTCTCGCTCCTGCACCAGTCACGAACGTCTCTCGCGCGACTCCGGCTCCGCGTGCACGTGTATAAGGTACACCTTGGCAGCCGCGTCTTCGCAGTTCGACCTCGCGTCGTATCGGGGCTCAGGTGCATCAGGAGCGCCGATGCGCGGACCGACGCGAATACATTCCATTGCCCGGCGCCCCGATTGATCCGATGCATGATATACTTACGTGAATGTGAAGCCGCGGAGAGTGGGAGGCCGCGTTTTATGTATAATGCACGCCGCGATACCTTGGGCGCGTGTGTTTTTACGAGCCGAGCCGAGTAGCTATGCGCTTCCGAGTGTAGGGTACGGATACGCTGCGGACACTTTTGGAAAGTGCGTTTGAGGAGAGGGTTTCGAAGGTATGCCGAATATCATCGAATATAGTGCACATATATTACACTTTATTTGTTATACATTACTTCTTGGCGGTTATTCGGATGTATTGATGCACTTTATTTTAAAATGTATATAGGAGAGAGTTTTGAAATGTGGACACCCGTAGGTACACTCGATGTGACGGACAATGGTTGAACTTGTTTGAATTTTTTGAAATCCTCAATTAGAATAGCGAAAGGTTGCAGTATTTCAAATAAAATCGATAAAATTCGATCAGATGTTTATTTTGCCCAGTGTGCAATTGGTTTACATACATCAAAGTTTAAAAATAAGATTGCTTCTAAACGTTTACAATATACTCGAATTAAGCACTAGCATGTTTTTATTCTTTCAAAAATTGAATGCGCAGTATATGAATAGTATACGAAACACTACCACCACGCGCACGAGACATTTAATATTCTTCAATGCACTTAAAATTCACGCTAGCTGATTCGTGCAATTCGCTTGCATTATGTTCTCCCACGCATGGCCAAGCAGGCGCGCGTCAACTTTACACGTTGATAAAATTCCGATATAATGAAAAGAAAATTTTCAAATATTCATGCCACGTAGACAGCCGGCGATGTTTTATTTTCTCAAATAATGTTATATGCCACATTCGCAGTAAAACGTGCGAGCTCGCGGGCGCGATAAAAAGACATTTATTTTTTTTATAGCTTCTCCTACCCCCCGGTGAGGTCGAGGCTGGAGATGCTGATGGGCAGTAGTGTCGTCCGGCTGACCGACCGGAAATACATGCTCAAGCTCATGTCGAGGATTCGACAGGACCACGAGAGCCAGCAGGAAGCCCGCATCCAAGACAAAAAGGTCAGAATCGACTTCGATGGGGAGAGAAAGGGATGAGCGCGCGATGGAGAAAACAAAGATAAGCTTGGAGCGTTGGTCGCGTGGGCGCGCGCGCGCGCAGTCTGGTCGTGAGCTGGATGCGAAATCCACCTCGCTCTGGAGTACTCGCTCTTGAAAAGTTCGGATGGAATTTCGACTGCCTGTCTAAAAATAGTAATCGATTCCCGACGTTTTGACCACCTTGGAATGACTCTTTTTCGTACGTTATCAGAGAAAATAATTCACTTTGTGAAGAAAGTCTATTGCGAAACTAATCCCCGAGCAATTGTCGCAGTCGGAAAATGTAACGAGTATCGAGGGAAATATCATTTGAAGATTCGGGTGTATTAGACGTGGGTTTAATGGCGCTTCGTCGGTAACGGCATAGTAAGTAGGTCGAGACTCCTTGTTCGCTAACGTGTATATATATATATGCGCGCACGCCGCACACCCACACTCGTTCGTATATTAGAAACGCAAAGGGCGACCCTCGAAATACTCGAGATACACTATTAAAAAGCGTCGTGGCGCGCGGCTGCAAATAACGGAGCAGCCTTTAACCCGCGCTGCCGCACTCAGCAAATGAGAAGTAGAAAAAGTCTGGCACTGGTCGGACCAGTGGCCGCTGCCGGTTTCTTTTTGTATTTGGTAGAGCTTTCATCATTCGCGACGTCCTCGGCACGGCTCTGTACTCTATGTCTATCGGTTTATGATGCGAGCGAAATAAACTCAGCGTTATTTTCGTCGAATATTTGCAGATTTTGGATTCAAATTTCAAATTGTTATTTAGCAGCAATTTTAATAGTTAACTGCTTTGAAATTCTATACTACTTACGTTGTGCTTAATGTCAACAATTGAATCGTATATTGTTGAAACAACTTAATGCCGCATTTTGCTTCCTCGTAGAAGAAACATTTTTGCTTTCCCAGTAAGAAAGCTTTGTAACGATGATTTTTCCGAAAACCAAGATTTTAATGAATTTCGATGTTTTTGAGGTCGCTGAATCAGAATACGTAAGTCTTTCAAAATGTCTGTATGTGTGTATGTGTGTGCATGTATTTAGGTATATAGTAAAAATGTGTGGTCACCATAACTTTTGAAGGCCACCGTATTTCGGGCTGAAATTTTGCAGGTATATCAGATATGACCTCATGTAAAACTGATTAGATTTTGGAGCTAAATGGACGAAGCTTGCTGCTATTAAAAAAAGTTAAATTTGGGAAGATTAAAAAAAAAATTGTTAGCAAAATCAGCTGCAGATTTACGCAATCATATTAAAAAATTATACAAGAATAATGGAAAGAAGCAGCATGCAGCTCGTAAGGCAAAGCCAAGAGCGGGGTACTACGCGTAATAGCGGCGAGCCGGCGCGTTATAGCGTCTGACCGCCGCGCAATACAACTCAAACTATTTGTCCAGATTAGAATATTTTGGACTTATAAATTTTTTGCAGGTTCCTGACAACATTCCGAACAATCAATCGCAATGATTTGTCTGGATGTTTTTTTGGATTTAAAATTAAAAATTAAAATGCAAAAGAAAAATGTCTCCCGTCCGGAAAGCGCCAACTTCCCGGCCACTGCGCGAAACGAAGTTGTCGCTTTCCGGCGCCGTCGAGTAGAAAAATAGTATACACACCTTGGCCAGTAAAAAAGAAAGCCTCAGATCACATGTTTGTCAACCTCGGCTTTGCCTCGGCCGACAATTACACGTGATCTGAGACATTTCTTATTTTACTGGCCTAGGTATGTAATATACTATTAAATTTTGAATATGCATCGATGCATTTTATATGATAACGTTTTGTGGTCACCATAACTTTTGAACGCATTTGTAATTTTCAATGAAATTTTGTAGCTTTATCAGAAATAACTGCGTATAGAACTTATTAATTTTTTGAACCAACAATGCATCACTTTAACCTAGCTTAACAGGGTAGTCTATAAAATCGTCTATAAGATTGTCGATTATTCCTAAAATCACTTTTATCAATGTATATATTCAATAAATGATTGTGCATTAAATCTCTTTGAGAAAGCATTGTGCTAAAAGCAATTAGCAGCGATTTTTATTTTACGTTATTGATTAATCATTCCTAAATTCGGTACAATAATACTAAAAATCGATGAGATAAAAAGCACACCTTTTATTTTGAGCTATTAATTAGATTGATTGATTGATTGATTTATTTGAGACTAAGGACGCCAGGTCCTATATAGTTTTAGCATAATTACATTTACAATATGTAATAAATTAAAGCATTTAATCGCAAGCGGGAGTATCGCCAAAGCTCGCAACGCGACATGTATCATACTTAAAAATTAATTAAACAAATAAATAATTAATACGCCGTGAAGGCTTAAATAACTAATAAAAAAAATGTACAATAAAAATAATGATAAAAAATCAACGGTTGACGCAGAAAGAAAAACAAAAATATAATAAAATGCTTCTAAAATATGTTACAAAAATTTACAATAAAAGTTTAGAAAGGGATATAGTAATTCAAAATTAATTTATTAGAATTATTATATATTATTTTAATTACGTTGAACTTTTATTAAAGAAATATGCTGTACCGTCCTTATTTATGAAAACACGCACGCTATTTTAACAATATACGATTCAATTTGGTTCTAAAATAAGTAATAAAAGCTTGGACTTAAGCTATCAAGCTCAAGCTATAGTGAATATTTATATACCTACCCTAGGTATAAAATTTAGAAAGCATACGTTTCAGCAAAGTATGAAAAATACGATGGCCAAAGTCACCTCGCTCAGAGGAACGATTGAGTATGAGCCACTTTTTTATTTCTATACATCTTGTAGCTAAACATTATTTTTGAAGCACCTGCAATTGAATTACAAATTTATTTTATACAATGCAATCATAACTTGGTATGAGAATTAATGTAACCAGTCAAAAAATATGCAACTAATAATAGTGGATTTAATAGATTCTACACATGCTAGCAGAAAAACATTTTTTAGGTCGAAACTTTCGTTAAATTTTTGTTTTAAAATGAAAAATTAAAAAAATAACTTTAAATATTATTAATAGTGTGTTATTAGCTTGTACGCTAATTTACGCTTTGTTCTGCTAGAAAATTAAATTCGTAGATTCTAATTTTTAAATTCTATCCAATAAAAGTGATAATTTGAATTTTAGAATTTGGTGTTCTAGCAGTTCAAGTATAAGCGAGTGTAACAATACGCCATTATGCATTTCAAAACGTACCGTTATCGCGGTGTTAGGTATGCTCGATTTTGATTCAGCAATCCTACTATCCTAAAATAACCCCGTTCTACTTGAAGAAATTGAATTCGTACATATAATTATATGATTATTTATATGAATATACTAACCTAAAAGAAGTATCAATACCACACGAGTTCTGCATGTAATTGCTTTCTGCATAAATAAGACTGTATATACATGCAATGTTCCCAAGACCTCCTCAACGGATATAAGATAAAACCGTTGCATTACTGCTGCTCATGTTAACTCGCAAACGTAGAGCCGTTTCTCAAATTTCTCGATGTCGCACATGCGACCAGCAAAAGAGCATTAGAATTAGGCGCAGCAAAGTTTAAGCGAAAGTTCGCATGCGCTCGGCTCGTTTGTTCCTCAAAGGCGTACGGCAGTGGTAGCGAGCTGCGCGCTCGCGCACCCTGCAATTACGTAGGCGAATCCTGCCTTTAAGTGAATGGATACTATAACTAGCTTTTATAGTACGCGACCGTGCGAGGCTCCTCAACTGCATTCTTCTTTTGAACACTGATCGTGCGCTGTTCGTAGGAGATATCTGGGTAAAGTGAACACGCGGGTAATAAGTCTAGAAAAGCAAATCATACTTATTAATTCTGCACACCAAATAAAGCCTTTTTACCCATGGTACACATTATACTTTTTTCCGCACATGTCTTGATTTCGCGAAAAATACAAAAATATCAGTTTTATTAGCCTTCCGGTCGGCAGACAGCCGCTTTCGGCCCGCCTTCGGTTTTTAGATTTTATTTAGATTTAAATATTTATTTCTACCCTGAGAGTAAATAATCCCATAGGACATTATGATCAATACAAACATAATACAAAGTATAAATTAATATAAAATTATGTAATAATATGAAGTAACAATGCACCTGGAATGTGTTGAATAATGAAAAACAAAAAACTGCAGAACCAGCAGTTTTTGTTAAACAAAGTATACATTTACCTTAATGTATAATCGTACTTTAAAATGTCGTTTTCAAACTGGTACCGTCACGGACCCAGTTCCTGATCAGTACTCAGTTCCTGATCATATGGTTACATTTATTACTATTTTAAGTTTAATGTATACAAAATTTGTTTTGAAAACATAATTAGTAATAGTAAACTATTTCGTAGTTATATAAAAGAACATTAAAAGTTACTAGTAAAATACATTTTTAAGATAAAAATGTTAATGTTGGACGTTGTTGGCAACGTCATGATTGACACCATAGTGATGATTTAGTAATGAAGTTTTTAAAGAGAGTACAAGAAGTGTGAATAAATTGTAAACGGGTGGAAGAACAATTTTGTAAAACCAAGTCAAGGTCGAAAAGTGCATTTTTCCATTTTTTCAGATTTTGCCAACTGTCTTTGATTTTTAACTAAAAAACTAGCCAATTTTGAGAAAAAAGTGTTACAACATTTTTTGTTGTAAATGAGGTATGGAATCTAGAAAAAATTTGTAGACCCCATTATGACATTTTGTTAAATCATGCATTGTGATGTATTGTGACATTCGGATTCCAACTAATTGCCATACATTTCTTCAAAGAACAAAATTTTAAAATTTAGCTTTCCATATTATCATTCATTCTAAACTTGGTGCGAAGTGGTCTCAAGCTGAATTTTATTCACAAATGAATAATAAGGAATTTAATGCAAAATATAGTGTATGTAAATCAAAATTCTGATAAATCTACTTCCGCATCGCAGATTATAATTTTTTGTTTAAATATACTTTTGAATTACTGCTAATCACATTAAAATGTACATTCCAAGACAATGATTCCATCTATAAAATATTCACATTTCAAATAATAGGACTATAAACGTGTGATGATAGTCATATAATAGAAATACCAACGAAAAGTGCACTATTTAGAAATTTTGCAGAAATTAAATTCAGTTTGAGACCACTTCACATCAAGTCTAGAACAAAAGGTAATATAGAAAGTTAAATTTTAAGATTCTTGTCTTTGAAAAAATGTATGACAATTAGCTGGAATCCGAATGTCACAATACATCATAATGCAAGATTTAACAAAATGTCACAATTGGGTGTACAAATTTTTCTTTTTAGATTTCTTACCTGATTTATAACAAAAAATGTATTTACATTTTTCTCAAAGGTGGCTAATTTTGAGTTAAAAATCAAAGAAAGTTGGCAAAATCTCAATAAATTGAAAAAAATGCAATTTTCAACCATAAATTGCCCTTGAAATATGACACATTGAGCTCTGAAATTTCTTTTACATATTCTGGGTATGAGTACCAACATTTTCTCAGAGTTTTGAACTTTTTGATTTTTGGACATGCTCACTTAACATGGAACTACCCATATATGTGATTTTCTCATGGTGATGATTTAAAAAAATCAGAATTTTTCTTATAACTTTTCTTTATTCCTTAGAGTCTCAAAAGTATACAAGAAAGGGTTTCAAAAGAAATTTAAAACATTCTTAGATCTATGAATAGTTTTGTGTATATACGTAAGCGCTAGTAACTTTTTTCAAACTAGTTTTTTCAAACGGTCTTTATAAATTAAATAAATTGTTATTCAATGTCTAAAAAGTCTTAGACAGAAATTCGATAAATTCATTTACTATATACACGTTTTAATGTAGATACTTTTTGCGTATGTAATAGCTTTTTTCCCTAAATCTTTTGTCTTGTAATAATATTATTTATTTATTCTTTAAAATTTATTTATTTTTTATTTTAAAATTTCTTTTTATAATTTTTAAATTTAGTTATTTTAAATTTATTTATTAATTTTTTTAATTTCAATGTTTATTTATTAAAATTTATTTATTTATTAAAATTTATTTATTTATTAAAATTTATTTATTCATTTAAATTTATTTATTTATTTATTTAAACTATGTGTGGAAAACTTCTACGCTTAAATAACGCTTCTGTATTAGGTATATTTGCTTTAAGATGAGTACTCTATGGCGGATTAAAACAAAATTTGTAAGAAATTCAAATACATTAAAAAAATGTCTTGAAAATAGATGTTTTTTTGGCTATCATCTTGGTTTTCCCCCTCAATTTTTACTATATTCACTTTAATATGTAGGTTTCCTCTCCATAGCGGTTTCGCCCGACATCCGATGTTTTAATTCATTTGTATCTAATATTAATCCTAGTCTTAATTATTCATGATTCCCGTGATGACCACGACGGTTGATCAAGGAAATACCAGAGTAACTAATTTTCTAAATACAGCTAAATTTTATTACCAAAGCCTAATTGATAAAGCATAATCGACAAAGCTTATTTACAAGATTAGTATGCATTTTCATACCAATACTTTAAGCAAAAATTTTATTTGTTAGGATGAAGAGATCAAAAGTTTATTTTATTATTAATAAATCAAATATCAAAGTTGAAATATCTTTTAAAAAAATCAGTTGTATTTTGAATTCTATTAATAACTCAATATAAAACACATTGTAGAGGAAATTGAAAAATCATAGTCCATAATGCAACAAGGAGCAAAAGTAGCAGATTTTTCCCGCGGGTGGGTTTACTACGACAGCAATCACCCGAGAGAAAAATCTACTTTCATACCGTGTTGCATATAAGTATTTTATTCAACTCTCGATCGTGGTCACTTTTTGACCCTGAAAAGCGGGGCCGACGTGTTTTTTTATATTTTGTGCGAGTGGTGGCGCTACTAGGCGTCATTCCAAGAGACTAGTGCATGCATCTAGGTAGAATATACATTCTACAGATTATGTATAACAAATGGAAAATATGTAAATAAATATTTTGTTTGTTTTGTAATTACAATTTCTTTATATTTTGTAAAAACCCACTAGATGTATATCAATTTATTATAAAACGAATAGTATTGTAAAAAAAATTGTAAAAGAAAGAAAATGTCAATTTCACTTTCGCCCCGCAAATGGATTTTGCGGGATATATATGCTACTTTTACCCCGATTTTTAGGGGCAAAATGTGGCCATTTCGGTCGCGTAGAAAAAATATGTTTTCTAAATTTATTGTAAATAAAACCTTTTTTACGAAAATACACTTTGTTACCATGTGAAAACGCGCACTACGTCCAGCGAACAAACTGATCCCTTCTTAACATACCTTGTACACATTATTGGACAAACAGCGGACTTGTTTTTCTTATGCAAATGCGCGCTGCTAACTTATCTACATAGCTTTCACCTCCTACACTCTCTCACTCCCTCTCTCTTCGCTCGCTCATCCCGCTTACGCTTTTGCAGACGCGTGAATTGATGCGGACGAAGAAGATGATACTAAACCGATTTATTTCCGTGCAAGAAGCTCCCGCTGAAATCCGCCAGTATCCTCTCTTCCAGCTGTACCTCTACTGCGATGCCATAATCGAGCAGCGTCGCAAAAAGGTAAGCCACCCCCACCCCGCGGCTATTGAATTTAGCGGGAAAATCGCCTTTGGTCGAGTTTTCGTGAGTTATGCATGAATTCGCCGCAACTTTTGGATTCACGATTCTTTCGATTCCTTCTCTGGCAGTGCGTGGCGAAGAAAGTCAAAATCTCTAAGTCCTTGTATCGTCTGCTTTATCCGGAGAAGCCGGCGAATGAAGAAGGGGAAACAACAGCTGCGGCGATCGCGGCGGAGGAGGAGGTACCCATGAAGGAAGTCATTATCGACGGCGTCCCGGAAATGGTAAGAGACAATACCTGTGGCTTTCCCGGAAAAAACGAGAAATTTTCAAAATTCAGTTTTACACATCAGATTTTACATGTCACGATGATCCTCTTTCATAAAAAAGTCACAGGATTATCCGAAATTCACGTATTACTGATGACGATTAAGAGCTAACAAAAAGTACGAGGGTTGCAAAGTCTGAAATCTGATGAAATATTAAGGGTCAATTACTGAAATTAATCCCAATGATTATAAAAAGAAAAAAAATCAATTTCAAAGTTTCTTCCTATTGTATTTGATTAAACCCTTTAAGTCCCAAGCCGTTTGGAGCACCATAAAAAATTACTATTTGATCAGAAAATGATCTGTACCCCATAATCACTATCGGGGCAGCAAATCGAAGATGTCAGTATATTTTAAAGTTCGAGATAGAGCATTTGTTTGAAAAGATAATGAAAATACCGATACTGTAACAAAAAATCAATGTTTATGGCGGAAAGCAATGCAAATGGCGCTATAGATTTTTCTATAATTTGGAGTACATTTTTTTCTAATTCGTTTGATAGATTCTTGTACATGAAAGACTCAAACTAAGACTCAACTAATTACCATATTAACTGTTAAAATTTAATTATTTAATATATAAGAGCATGAACTGCAGATAGTAGTTTCTTTAGATTCACCTCTAAAAATCATACTTAGAGCATTCTTTCCTTTAATAAACTATTCGTATACTATGCTTGGGTCATTTTCGAGATAATAAACCATTTCATATATTTTTTGATAATCGAATAAGGGTTAATAAATGAGCAGGCATTCAGGTTAGTTCAGTGGCTATTCCTGGATACCGAAGATATAATAATAGATTATATTTATTAAATAATAATTTAAAAGCTTTTTCTATCCTATCCTATATACCTATATTAAGATTTGAAATGTCCTCTCGTCCGTCTATTTGCATTTTATATATTTTGAACAATTTAAATGTTCTTATGTCGATGGCTGAGTTGGTGAGTGGATGTATGTGCGAGTGGATAGGTGCATATGAATGAATCAGTATGGGTGCATGTTGATCGATTAGGGTCTGGGTGCATAGGTGGGTGGTAAGTAGATGTGCTGGGGGATAAGTTTGTAAGTGGGTGGAATGGTATGAAAGGATGGACGGATATGTGGATGGAGAGGCAGTTATGTGAATTTATTGGTATATGGGTAGATAGGTCAATATGTGGGTAGCTGGGTATGTAATTAGGTTGATAGGTGTATGTGAGTGGTTAGGTGTGAAGGCATGTGTATAGATATGTAGGTAGATGTACTGTGTTGACTGATGAATGGGGGTTACATAGATATGTATTTATTTGTTTGTAAAAACAAAATATATGGGTATATGGTTGGATGGATGGATTGGACAATGGGTTGGGTAAATTAGTGTATGGGGGTGCATAGGCGTGTGGGTGGATTGTATGGATAGGTGTATGAGTATATGCGTGTTCGGATGGATAGATGCATGCGTGAAGCTCGTTTTTGGCTCGAGTAAAACATAAGTGGGCGTAAAACAACGAATTAGTCATTTGTTTTACAGTAGTGACTCTTAATTTGTATAACGTAAGATAATTTTTTAGTGCTATAGGAATATTATGATCAAAACTTAAAATCCTAAATAGTTAAGAAAATATTTTATTTCAAAAAGTAGTTGATATAAAAATAAAAAGAATACGAAAGCAAAAATCAGAATGTACACGAACCATGGATTTAAAAAGCGTGGAAAAAGTAATGCATTTATGGACATATTCTCGTGTAAACAAGAAAAAATAAGTTTTATTGGGAATTTCGAATGCGAACGATATATAAAATGTGGAGTAATATGCTTTTGGGCATGACCTTTGGAATTTCTTTTTTCAAGGCCATAAAACTACATTTCATTGTTTTCTTGCATGTACATATAGCTTTGAATAAATTGCAATGTATGCGAAGTTAAAAGAAAAAAGATCTGAATGGTTGATAGTCCGTAGATAGGCATTTTATCCAAGATGAAGAAACTAAAGTTTTTACTTAAAATATATGTAGATGGCTCCGTTTATATTTGGTCCACGTTTGAATAAATTTCACCTTTAAAAATATTTTTCTTTTTGTTACAAAACCAAAATAAAAACCCTGCGTTGCCGCACAGAACATACAAAGAATTTTTTAATAGTAACTAATTCAAGATTACTTGAACAAAAAAGCAATAAGAATAACGTATTTATACATGCGCTGTTAGAATAGAGAGTTCTTATTATTTTATTCTTAAACTTATAAAAAAACTCTAGATACCACTAACACGAGAAGAACTGGAAGGAGCAGCAAACGAAAAGGAACTTATCGACGATATGGAAAATGGGTATATGTTTTCACGAGAAGAATACGAGAATCTACATTACGAAGCAGATGCTGTCAAAAAGCTGAAAGAAACTCGAGTAAGAAATTATCTTTCGTTAATTTTTTAATATTTTTATTTTTCAAAAATTAAAAGTACATTAATGTTAACTACTACAACTCCTAAGAGATTTCCGATACTCAGATAATTTTCAAAGTTTTCGATTGCATAAGGTATTTGCACTAGGTATTGATTGTTGATATAATTTCTGCTGTTAATGGTTTTTACGCAACAGAAGTAAAACTCAATACTACTTAATTATAAATGCATTTTTTGATATATCTGAATCAGATTTGGGCAAAAGGAAAAATAAAAAATAGTATATTATGTATAACCAAGAAGTAGGTCTTTTTCGCTCGCGTGTGAGGTTTGCAGTACGCGTTTTAGACGAACAAGCAAGCACGCGTCTGTTCGGATTGATACAACATGCTTAGTGGGGATACAACGTGTATTTCATAATTTTTTGCCTCCCGAATTTTTTAGAAGCGAGCGTAATTTGACTACTATTTGTTGGTCGGAAATGGTCACTTTGGGCCTCCTTTATCTATTCAAAATAGTAGTTTATGTAACAAGGCAGTAAAGTGAACTCATTCATACACTCGGTCAAATAAGACTTTTTGTAACCATGCACGATTTATTTTTACCTTTCTTAATGGTACTAGGGACCGTCCATTACTTAAGCAAGATAATTTGTGTCTCCCTCCCCCTCTTCCCCCTCGTCCATAAGACTCTGTAAGATTTAAGTGACCCTACTCTCTCTTCTTACGTAAGATTTTATGCTAAATATAATAATAATAATAGACTAAGAGGAGACATTACTAAAAATAAAACATGAAGATTCTGTTTAAACGAAATGTAGAAAATATTACAAAGCAAAAAGCGTTCTACAACACTTATGGGTGAAGAATTTCAATACGCGCGTGAAATAGTTCACAAAAATCACAGCATTAGAGTGTCAAACGAGACGATGCACGACTCGCCGGCGTGCGCGCCGCGCGTTCTGACACTCGGCAAAGAGGATCCGGCAGACTTCCACTGCCACGCGAGCCGCAATCATCCCGGAGAGCGCGCGCGCGAGCTTTTGATTGACGTTGATTGTATTTAGCCACGCGATTGGTTTAAATTTCAAAAAGGAAAGAATATGCACTTGCACGAGCGGAATAGCTGGCAAACTTCTCTCGACGTCTAATATTTTGATCGAGCCTGGTTATCCAAATGAACGAACGTATCACTGATTTCTCGCTCTCTTATAAAGAAATAGAAGTCGATCGACAAAACGTTCTTAAATGACAATTGCTAAAAATATGTCACAGACATGAAATGTCTACGTGACGTAATTACGTACATTGTCTGAATACGATTAGTTTACATGTATAGCAAATATTGAGAAAATATCAAACGTCACTTAATCTTGCCTCTAATTTTAGTAAAATATGTTTTTACTAAATATGAAATAGTATTACGAAGTAAGCACGATATCATTATGCAAAGTTATTATTAGGGTAATTCTATTTAATAATTTCAAAGTATATAAAGTACACTGAGAAAAAGGATTCTTTACATTAAATCCGAGTTCTTTGTATTAAAGACGTACGACTTAGGATATGGCCAAAGATTCCAGTTCTTAACAGTTAAAATAACATTTTTTTACGTTTAAGCATTCGTTCATTTGGAGTAACAAATGATTTATGTAAAATAATCTGGCGAAAAATTTTTGATTAACTATAAATACTGCAGTAGAAAAAATTAAAAATGCACTAATTCTTAACTTTAAAGAATCGTTTCCCTCGGTGTATATAAACGTATAAAATATGTTTTTTTTCTTATATTCTTCTTCTTTCTATTATTCTATCTTCTTTCATATACGAGTTAATAAAGTGGGCTGTTTGTTTTCCCAAGAACTACGACCAATTAATAAGTAACCTCGCCAATTTTGTCTAAGAAAAACCTTCCCTGTTTTATTTCTAGACGGTAGATGAGATGTATGCAAAGGCACACGAGATCGTGGGCATTTTGTTTAGCTTTGCCGCGAACGAGAAGCGCAAAAGATGTACAAGGGACGAGGAATTGACTGAGCTGTCAACGAGTTCCGAGACGAGGATCGACACTTTTGCTGCCGGCAAAACTCAACGGTAGAGGAGATAGAATTCCAGCTCGTTGCTTTTAACTGCGCTGCATGTCGAGCAAAGAAGCGAAACGGCGAAGAAATAAAGACAGAGAATAGCAACTGGAAGAAAAACAAAGTTTGTTTTAAAATAACTAGACAGCCTCTCGTTCCTTATGTCACCGGCAATTTTTTCGAATTGTATATACCTATAAGGTATTTTTTCAAACAATTTTGCTGACAAAGTTAATCACTTATAATATTTTAAGAAATGTAAAAAAATGAACGGTGCATCGAACGCATCCATCTTACGCAAACTGAACTGTATGTACATACATATTATTTTGTAATATAATTAAAACATATTTCTTCTTCTACCACTATTCGTTATTTAAGGACATTGATCTTTTCAATGAACTTAGTCAAGGCAGTATCATTCCAGTTGTCACCGGCCGGTCTAATAATAACTCCATATACCTACGTAACACTGTAGATGTTTGTTAAACACGTAGGCGCTTCCAAAATTTTCCAATCTCAAGTGCACACAATTCGAGCGCGATTACTCAGTTACACCCGCACTGCTCTGCCCTCCCATGTATTTAAGGATTAACCTTTCCTTGCCTATCCTCTCTCTCTCTCTTCCTCTCCCTCTTTCTCCTTCATTATACCCGTAGGAGAAAGAAGCAACGCGCCCACGCAACTTGATCTGCACGTTGCGAAAAAAGAGGACGAAAGAAGACAGCTATAATAGAAGTTTTTCCGCTGATATTTCATACGCGTACAGCGCGCGCTACAAGGACGCGCGCATATAACGACTCGATCGCTCGCTCAATTCTTCGAAAGCACTCGCCTGTGAAATATAACTCCGTCACCCCATTCCCCCCCTGCCTCCTCTTGTCCATGGGATTTACATTTTTCACCGTACTGCCGTCGCGTCGAGACTGAATTCGCAATTATGAAATTCTTGTGCGCAAAAATTCTGAGAAATTGTAATAATTGACGCTGTTCCGAATTGTGCAACGAGGCGAGGAGAAAAGTCGACTCGTCTCGATCCGGACGGCACCTGTGCTTTCTTCGTGCGCGGCAATCCGGAATGATCGTCGCGGCGCATTGTACTACACGCGGATCTTACTATCGTCAGCTGCAGCCAGATTCAATTATGAGTACCCACGCACACTGGAAAGACAGTCTATTTGCTGCGAATAAGCGATGGATGGAAATCTACGAGAGAAAGTTAATGGTACATACGAATATTGCCATTATTATTTATATCCTAATGTGAATATCAAGTAATTGTATAAAGGATTCAATATAGTCAATTAGTTATTTTATTTATACTGCAAATTCGATTATGAAATTCTAGTTTGAAACGACATTACTGCTAGACGATTTCCGGCAAGCAAGACACAACATTTTATTGCAATCAGTGAGCGACTAAAACTATATGAAAAATATTTGTTTGCTCGCGTGCAGTTGAGGGTCTCCTACACAGAGAACATTTTCTAATAAAAATGATAACAAAATTCACGGTAAAAATTACCGTAAATAACTAAAAAGCTCGGACATACCGACTTTCCGACACTTTGTACTGATATATTACTATAAATATTACCGCACTGAATAGTAAAATTTGCCTGATTTGAGAAACAGAAGACAGCCTATGAAGGATAACAACTGAGCGTGCACAAATTTTAGGTTTACTCTAATATAAATGGGTATAAATGTACTTAATTAAATATTAATGATACTTCTCTAGCAATGGAAGGTATTCCACTTTTCAAAGAAATAATACACACAAGTTTTACCATCCATTTCATTGTATAACTTTATGTGTTCCACAATTCTATTAGTTTTCTCTAAGATTCGTATAAGGACCTTTTACTCTACGGCAGATAAATTTTACCCTTCAGTGCGGTAAAATTAATCGTAAATATCAATAAAAACTGCCGGAAAGTTGGAGTGTCCCGGCTTTATAGTCATTCACGATAATTTTTACTGCGAATTTTGTCATCATTTTTATTAGAAAATTCTCTACGTGTAGCTTAAAATATTAAACTCGAAGAATAGTATATTACTATTTGATTTGCCTTTAGACGTATTTGCTTTGCCTGTAGAAACATTTTCATAGCATTACAGGTGCTTCATACTTTGCTGTACATTTTAGCATCGGACCAAACTATACTAGTTTCTCGTTTATTTTTAATATTAGTCCGGTGACGTGCAAAATCAACTCCTTCGTTATTTACTACAATTTCACTTCTGCGTTTGACCAATGAGAGACGCCTCCCTATTTACTTTTTTGCTCACAGCTGGTTCATATTCGTGCATCCGTACTCTAGTCAGAAGGCACAACGGGACAATGGGCACGTTTTTCGGACTTTCCCCGAAAACACCTACACGCATACGCACACACGCGCGCGCACCTGTTGGCGACGCGACGGGGTGATGTTGCTCGCCGTGTATACGGTAAGGTAATAAATTATCATAGCAGACGCAAATTTCGCCCACAGCTGTATTATTAAATCCGTACATCACCCGCGCATTAACACCGCATAAACCCGGGGAATCCACGCGCGCAAATCTCACGCTCATATTTCCCGCAGCCCGTTCTATCTTACTTCGCTGCGCTATAATGAGCAGGGTAAGCTTTGTAATCTCTTCGTTAAACGTTTAATTCACAAATTTGGCTCGCCTGGTAAATAATGAGGTCAAATTTAGAATATGAATTTTCTTGAATATACATATTCTAAAATTCTAAATGTATTCAATAAGGTGAGTACTGTCATTTATGACAAGGAATGTCCATGGTATTATAAGTATATGTATGTAAAATTAAGTTGTAGAGTAATCGCATTCGTATATAAAACTATAATACTTTAAATGAAATCAATAGGAAAAATACCGATTTTTAGTTAACAGTATATTTTTGTAGATCATGGTATAGTTTCTTTGTAATCTTTTTGGATTTTTATGATATATTCAAAGTTGAAGAAGATATAAGGTAAGAGTGCCTAATATGGCCCACCGAAGCTTTGAGTAATTACCACAGTTCGAATAATAATGAAAAATATTTTTTTAATTGATTGGATATCAAAATATAGTATAAAAACGAACAAAAACCATTTTTTAATTTAAAATATGCATGTAGGCTGTTTCTACAGACATTAGAAAAATAGCAACAAATGGGTTATATTAGATACCCGCATATCTAATATGGTCGGCCATTATTTTTCATTCTTTAAACACTAATAAAAAACAAATGTATGTATCTTATGGGTTAGAAATAATGAAATAATATAGGTAAATATTAAAAAGAGTATATTTAATTAATATAAAAAAGGTTTAGGCATTCTGGACAGATAGAATTATCTTTGCCAGTAGTAGTAAGATTTACGCGATTTTTCGAGGATGAAAATAACGTATAAGAAGCATAAGATATTAAAACACGTATTATTTATATCGTTTTTAATAATTAATCAACAGTGTAACTATCTTTTGTAATAAATATATATTTCTTATTCTTAAAAAGCTTTAAAAAATTCTAAGAGTGGTTACTAGATACAAATTTTGTATGCTTTTTACGAGGGTAGTTCAATAAGTCTTTAGAATGACCAACAGATGGCGCGCGAATCGCTCCAAATCATCTGTTTTCAGTCAGCACCACTCCCGACTAGATATATGGTGCAGTTGTGCGGGCTAAGCCGCGGGTTGCCAGGGCGCATAGGGAATCGCCCCAGCAGGTGCAGCGCTGCTTGCGCCGAGGACAGGAGCGATGCGGACGATGGCAGGAGAGAGAAAAGGGGTTTTTCACACACCTTGATTTTTGTAGCACTATATTAAACTATGTACAATATTTACAAATATACAGAAATGCTAAGTTAGCCGTAAAAAGATATTTAAATTTGAAGGCGATGCGCCAGAGCTGTGGCGTTGTAGCGAGCTGTTGCGTGCAGTTTTGTGCGTGCAACTCTCGGGGCTCTGTAGCCGAGTGTAGAGAGAGACAGCGATAGGAGGCCGAGGCTAGAAGAACGCTCTCGGCTCCAGTCGCTGCTTGCGCCGATTGTGCTGCCGCTCGCCTGTCGGCAGGAGCGTGCGCACTTGTCGTGGCGGCAACTCCGAGGGTGCCACACAGTCACAGTCCACATCTTCTGAGTTTACGTGTTTTTATAACCAATTGAAAAAAAAAAAATTGCTTGTTAAGAAAAATGGAAAAAAAACGAGTTCAGAGCGGTAATTAAACATTTTCATTTAAAGGGTTTAACTCCATATGAGATAAAAAATTAATTGGACTCAGTTCATGGCACATCTGCCCCTGCCTTAGCAACGGTTTATAACTGGGTAAATGAATTTAAGCGTGGTCGTACATCAATAAGTAACGAACCACGTTCAGGAAGGCCCGTAGAAGCAACTACTCCCGAAATCATCAATAAAATCCACGATATGGTGTTGAAGGATAGAAGATTAAAAGTGCGTGAGTTAGCTGAGGCCACAAGGATATCTATAGGTGCAGTTGTTTCAATTCTACATGAAAAATTAGGCATGAAAAAGCTATCGGCAAGATGGGTGCCGCGTTTGCTCTCAGCTGAGAATAAACGCAATAGAGTGGTCGCCTCTGAGGCTCTTTTGGCGCGCATAAGTCGGAATCCTGAGGAATTTTTTCGTCGATTTGTGACTGTGGATGAAACATGGATACACCACTACACTCCTGAGACAAAGGAACAATCCAAACAGTGGATTTCCACAGGCGAACCAGCTCCAAAGAAGGCAAAGACCGTAAAGTCAGCTGGTAAGGTTATGGCTACAGTTTTTTGGGATGCACGTGGAATTACACTTATTGACTACTTGGAAAAGGGTAAAACAATTACTGGTGAGTATTATGCATCATTATTAGAGCAGCTGAAAGAAGAAATTAAAAAAAAACGACCACATTTGGCGAGAAAAAAATTTTCTTTCATCACGACAACGCCCGAGTTCACACATGCTTCGTTTCAATGGCTAAAATTGAAGAACTAAAATTCGAATTGGTCGAACACCCACCGTATTCACCAGATTTAGCCCCCAGTGACTTTTTCTTATTTCCAAACTTGAAAAAATGGCTCGGTGGACAGAGATTTACGGACAACGAAGACGTCATTGCCTCTGTAAGTGCTTATTTTGAGGAACTTCCGAAAACGCACTTTTCTGAAGGATTAAAAAAACTTAAAAAGCGATTGACCAAGTGTATAGAGCTCCAAGGAGATTATGTTGAAAAATAAAAAAAAATTTACCCAAAAAAAATTGTTTTTATACTTTATTCTAAAGACTTATTGAACTACCCTCGTATTACGTGGGCCGTATTGGGTAAAATGACGCGTAAACATGTTTCCTCTCATACTAAATAGATACATGACCGGACGATAACATAAACTATGCTATTGAAAAGCTGATGCTATGCACTAACATCGAGGGCAGTGTCGACTTGGACCAACTTTTTTATTTAATACCAATATAATGACTTGATCAAAATTATAGTGATGCATTCACTAAGTCGTTGCAAGATAAAATACACTACCGGTTGGTACCCCCTTTTGCTTCTGTAAGAAAATTTTCCGATGAAATAGCTTCTTTAGATGCCATATACATAATCCATTAACTATTTACCGACTAAATCGCGGAATAGGTAGGATAACCATGGTGGCCCATATAAGGTACAGGGGCTATATTAGGTACACACACCTTAGGTAAAATTATAAAAACTTTTATCTTTTAAAGGTATGACGTCACTCAAATGAACTTTAATATGCTATAACTTTCGCAAATTGAGCTACTTTTTTATTCAAAATCAATACACGTCAGCTAAGATTATTGACCATTTGCACAAGTGCCGATCAAAAAATAAATTTTGTACTCTTCCCTATTAATTCCTATACACACCCCATTAAATTTATGTCAATATATCTATATATCTATCCATCATTAAAAGTATAAACATCATATATTTTTTAAAAAAGAAATTGTTCTCCTTAGTAGAACGCATATAGGTAAAATATATGAATTTAAAATATATGTCTTACTAGACTCGATTAGACATTTATGTAATCTTAGTT
Source organism: Gastracanthus pulcherrimus (assembly GCA_949152435.1). NCBI lineage: Eukaryota > Metazoa > Arthropoda > Insecta > Hymenoptera > Pteromalidae > Gastracanthus > Gastracanthus pulcherrimus. The sequence continues at coordinate 2,723,172 of OX424576.1, read as the reverse complement.
TTATTACTGATTTATGTCGTATCAAATAATAAATCGTAAATATTTGAATATTGTACATCAATAAAGCTTTATATACGTGCGTGCGTGCGTGCGTGTCTGAAAATTGAAAAATCGAGATCGAAAAAAATCAAGCTTCATTACATATGAATTATCATTGACGAGTGATAGAGTCTATATACATATATAGAAAGGCTTTTGTAGTCTTTAAATGTGGCAGGGAGGGGATATAACGAGAATCAAGATTGAAGGAGATCCCCTTCCTGTGTGTAGCGAATTCGCAGTCTCCCGATGGTCTAATGGTAATGCCCGGAAAGCAACAAATTGTGAGTTCGACCCTCATTCGGAACAGGTTGATTTTTGTCGATCTTAATTTTTCATTTTTAATGAATTATATCGTTTTCTGCCTTTCAAAACATTTCTCAGCGTGAAAATTTGACAAAAAGTGGCACAGAAAATATTGGCTCGTGTAGACCGATAGCTTCATTACATATGAAGCGTTAGGAATAAAATTTAATAACGTTAAAATTTGGGTTCACGGTTAAAATGAGTTTGAATAAACTATTTTGAATAATTAACTCAAATAATTACACTTAATTAACAATTTTAAGATTTTCTTAGTTACATATTATTATCTTAGCTTAAATTTATTTCTGAAAATGGTATATATTATATATATTAAAAAATATTTTAAACAACAATACTTTTTCATATTTTATGCTATATTTTTGCATAAGTTTAAATTACTAAATTACTAAATATATATACATATTAAAACGCAATAGATTTGTCATTTTTATTTTTCACCTCATTATTAAATAGAATAAAAAATGTCTTATTGGAACATTTTCTAAAGTTTGAGGAAAGTAAGTGCCAATGAATTGGCTGCGGTTTTTTTTTAATGTATCTTTAAAGTAGAAAAAGAGAGCTTGAATTTAAACCTAGACTCGTTAAAAATGACCCCTCCGTTGTAAAGTTACAAGCTTTTGAAAACAACGAAATCTCTTTCTCTTACGAAATTTAGCGATGATCGCTATACTCGAAAGTCGAGAAACTTTTTACCTGAGTATTCAATTTAAACGAATCTTATGCTAAATTGAAGCCCTATTCTTATACTTAATTTTCATCATATGCGACAAATTTTTACGCCTTTGAAACCTATATAATATTCAAACAAAGCATAATATGTTTTTTGATACATTTTCTCCGTTTTTAGTTCATACACACATACTAAGAATGGCTAAAAAAGCAGTGGGCCGAGATCGATTTCATGGGAACACTATTTTTCTCGTATTCTGCTTGTCCCTTAGAACAAGAAAAAGGTGGACCCAGAGATGTAGCCCTTAATTTTTTAAAAGTTTTTTAACGTTGTAACTGAATGATTTTTGTAAATTTCTTCATATATTGATCTATAACAAAAAGTTCGTGATTTCTTAGTAACAATGATTTAGATTGCAAATATTCCTTGTGTACACACAATCTTTTTTTCCAGTCTAGAAAAATTCTTGCTTACTTGTATGCATATAACAACGTTCCCAACCCTGATTCAGAAGTAGAGGCAGCATATTTTATTAAACTAACGCATAATTGAAATCAATTGGTTTATATCACGAGAATAAGGACGCATTGGAAAATACTAAGGGTGCTATGCTTCATTTTTAGTAAGGGAAAGTTGTCCACTTAAGGGGTACTTTGAAATTTTGTCTACAACATCTTTATTTAATGATCAAATTTAACTTTACAATTTCCTATAGATACCTTTTAGTAGTCTAGGAAATAGTATAACAAAGTTTGATACGGTTAAGGAATTACAGTAATTGCAATTCACCGTAGAAGACATGCTAAAGTGTGAACTACTTGATGCCTCAGTTCGAGACACTTTTGTTTAAACAAATTTTAATCACTCTATAAATGTTTTATTGTTAGTGTACTAAGATTCTTTTCAGAAAATTATTATCTTATTGTAACAATTATAATAATTTTGTTTGGATATAATTATATGTACTGGGAGAGGTGGATTTATTGCTTATAATGAATTGTTACGTGGATAATTCAAACTTAATGCCAAACAATGACTAACTTGAATTCAATAAATACAAAGTCGAATAATTTGCTGTGCTAACTAACCTACCTGTAAGTCTGAAATTTGGAAATAGGTTTCTTCTATGATGAAGTTCAAACCCGAACTTCAATCGCTGCACATACATATTTGGGAAGCATCGAAACCTGCAGTAGTGCACGAATGTAGCTGCTTTCTCAAAATGGGAAACTTTTCACTATTGATTAACAACAAATTCAAAGATAGTGCTTGAAAATGCATGAAAAGTCAAGAAATTAAAAAAAATTAATTCTTTGAATATACATGCACTTTTAGACGCCATCTTCATAACATACTAAAAATTATAATGAATAACGTTAATTTTTACCGATCATTAGGGTAATTGTTCCCCTGAAGTTAGGATTAATTTATCCTAGTTTTGTAATGATTTGTTCTGTCTATGTAAATAATTACATTTGTGGTTTATATATAACGACATATAATCGTATATCAATGACCCTTATAAAGACTAGTACGTATGTTACGTTTCCCATGAAGAGAAACACATTTGGATTTTCACCACGAAGACTAGCACTTTTCATGATTTTCCCATTAAGACTAGCACATTTGGCGATTTTTCGCTGCCTGACTTTTTCGGGCTACATTTATTCATTCGGGTAGCTTGATTTTCTCGGGTAAACCGATCATTTTTGGAGTAGCAAAACAGTCTAATAGCCGACCTGAATGAAATGAAATGAACCGAATGAAATGTGCTAGTCTTCGTGGGAGTTTCAAATGTGATAGTCATCATGAGGGCCGTCGATATAATTACAGTGATTTGTACCTACACTTATATTATTGTATCTATCCAAAGGCAACAGCTCATAGTTTCTTTTTCATTTACTCGAAGTTAGAAAAAAGTTGAATTATCCAATTTGTTCCACGTTGCTCCTTAATTTGTAATATTTATTATAAAATAAAGTAATATTAAAAATACAAAAAATTAATGGTATACTTTAAATCTAAATATTACACCCTCTTTCTGCCAAGAATATTGAACAAGGACAACTTTGATCCCCATAAATGAAAGCGTCGCTTGGACGATTCACCATCGAAAAGACTTGAATCGAGGCAGAAGAAATGCCGCTCTCGTTTGCATCCCCGCAATCGCTCTCGGAAAAAGACAAGAGCCACAGTTCCAAAGACTGTAGCCGCGCGAGGCCTTGCAGCAGGAAATTAATCCGCATTCTGCTGCTGCTGCTGCTGTTTTGCGCACGATTTTCCCTCGCCCTCGTCGGTCGCGCGCGTTGTTTTCCCACCACCTGCAGCCTCCCCCCGGCGTCGTCGGCGCGCGGCAGTCGGACGCACACGGCACGGCACGGCACGGCTTCGCCCCCCCCTATATAAAGCTTGGCCGCGCGCGTATGACACCAGAACACCGTAGCTTCTCTCTCTGCTGGCCTCAGCTCAGCAGACAGTCGGCGAGCGTATCACGAGTCGTGTGGCGCGCATCTCCTGCTCCTCTAATCACGTGAATGGGATCCTCGTCACCTTGAGGCGGGACGAATTTCGACGGGGCTCTCTTTTCACTTGAAAGTAGACGTGCATTGATTTCAAAGTGCTCCTACGTTTCTTTGAATTTGGATACAAGCAGTCGAGGAGTTGCGGAAGGTCGAGGGAGGATCGGGCGCACAAGTGAGAAGTGTTTTAATCGTGTGTCTTCGTAACGGTGCTTTGAAGCTTCGAGCCTCTTCACATCTGCTGCTCATCAAACTTCGCTAGAGTAAGTTGTATGCTTTCTATCGGAACTTTCGACTGAACTCCTGGCGTGAAAATTGCTCATCAAGGAAGAACTGTGCGAGAAGCAGCTAATAATTGATTTAGTTTTTTAATTAGTTTTGTTTTAGAGAATCGAAGATCTTTATATCAAACTTACAAGAGTGGGGTAAATTTAATTCAATAAAACTTAATTCATTACTTTGACATTTTAACAATAATAAGATATAAAATAATATGAAATAGTAAGATATAAATGTATAAAATAGTAGTTCGCGTCGATTATTGGTCAGACACAAGCAACAGGAGATACGCGCGCTAGGGGAGAGAGCAACAAGTTTCTCTGTGACGAAACCGAGATACATTGAATCCCGCAGTAACTGCTGAAATTCACTAAATGCAACCATCGTTCTGTTTCTTACGATAAGTTGTATCACCCAATTATTAAGCAGATTATTATATATCAGATTACCCGACAGTAGGCACATTTTTCTGTCATTATTTTACAAATTTTAAGCATTCATTAATAACTAAAAAATAATTTTTTCATAATTTTTGTTGCGTTTATTACGTTGAAAGACATTTCTGAAGAATACGTAAAGGTTTGAGAATAAACAAAATTTATTTTCACCTAGTAAAAGTCGATCGAATAACGTAGAGGCACCCACGCCTGCTCATTCATGAGTTAATTAGAACTTCGCACGGCGATTGCTGCAGTGCATTCATTTTTCATTACAATATTTTCTATTGCTCTGATAGAACTGTATTTCATATATAAATTATTGTTTTCATAAATTTTCCATATAAAAATTGCTTACGGTTGTAGTGGGATCAATAGCATCATCGTACATTTTTTAAACACATTAAATCATGATTTTCAGAAATGTCAGAATTCCACTGAAACTTTATAAGTACTTCCTTTACTACCCTAAATAGCGCCATACAGCACCATATTATTATATTATTATACCAATACTTGATCGCGCGATAAGCTACATCTACGATAAAAATTTACGTTCCGAATCCTCGATAAATGTACGGACTACATATAATGATTGCTACAAACGCACGTACAGAGCGAATAAATAATGCAATTGCGTAATACGAGATATACACGCTGCAAGCACAAAAGTAGAAACAACTTTACGCAAAGCGCACTAAAATCTCGCATGAAATGTATAAAAAAGTTATATCGCGTCAGCCTCGAGCATTGTAAGGTTGAGATCTATGTAAACGCTGTCGCGGAGGCGCTCACGTATAAGGACGAGCGCTGTACGCAGGAGAGAGCGAGCGAGGGCGGACATAATCGATATCGCCGAGCACTAGGTAAGCGGATGTAAAATTTGTTGAGCGCCGATTCCGCGAGCGCATAAACGCATAAACGCATCTCCCCGCGGATGCAGCACGCAGATTTCGTTCAAGGACTGCCGCGAGTCTCGTCGTCAAGTTTCGCGGGTCTCCGATCGCTCGAGAGAGATTCCCTCGAGCTTTTGTAAAGCTCGACGAGTCGCTAATGACTAATTGGTCGCGTTGCCCGGCTGTAATGGAGGAGGAAGCAGGCTTTAACCACGCCGCGGCTTTTCCTCGCTTAATGCAATTGCGAATATGCGAGCTGGCGCGTTTGCCTCGTGGAAATCTAATAGATCGATCCGCTTGTGGGTAGTAGCGTTGCTTGTTGGAAGCGATAGAGGAAAGGAATTTGCGTCTGTTGGTAGTAGCAAGGTTTTTCTGACTGGAGGATAATAAGAATGAGAAAATGTTAGGAAACTTTTAATTTACAGGGCAAATCGAAGGTTTTTTCTGTTGAAGAATAAAACACTTGTTGATTGTAGTTAGAACATTTGACTCAAGTGTTGTGGCATAAAATGTAAGAAAATGGACCTAAGGGGTTAATAGGAGATAATAAGAATATCTAAAAATCAGGAAAAAATTGGAGTTATGCTTTATTTCTTGTTCAATTTTTCACAATTTTGAGTATTTAATTTTTGCATAATGAGTAAAAGTCAAATAGTCGACCAATTCGTATGTACGGAGTTTTGCACAAAATATTTTTTAAAATATTTATTATGAGATAATGTTTCAAGAGATAAGTAGGTAGCAGATAGTTACTATTTATTTTCAACTATTAAATAGATCTAGTCTTAATTTACATTCAGTGAGTATTAGAACATGGTTATTCATAACAAAGGGTGTCTTCTTAGGACGGCCGATGCGGCAAATTAAAACTAAGACCAAAAGCCACTTTTTAAGCCCTTACTGAATCGGAGCTGTATTATTTGGTATCACTATTATAAAAACTAAAGTAGCTCCGTCGCGTAGTCCCGTATCTATGCGGGGCCGCGTGGGGGCACACAATTTTTTTAACTAATAACCAAGGTAATTTAACTAAAAATGATTCAATATCAATTATCAGATTTATTAAACTGAATATATGTTATAATATGTGAGAAATAATGACAATACGCATATATATCCATACAGAACTACCCTCGTTTTACTTATTTATTAAATATTTTTTATATTTGATTAGCATCCGGGTATTTTTGTTAAATAATCGGAATCTATAATCAAAAATATACAGTCTCCTGGTGGTTTTATAAAGAAATCATGGGTTTTCATGTAGTTACATGCATAAATGCATATTTCGCCATAAGAGCCCATATTAAAAGTTCTATTTTCAAACATTCTTTTCTCTTCAGTTTACCTGGCAACCCCACCTAACCAAAATTTTAATAGAATGTATAAAAGGCACACTTTCAGTGGGATTTTTAATTTTTGTCAATAACGGATTTTAAAAAAACGACGGAGCCACCTTAATAATTACGCTTAAATTCATCCTTTATCCGTCTCGCTCTTATCAGCCCCTTGTCACAGTTTTTGAAGGCATGCTGAGGGTAAGAAATGAAGATTAGACTAAATATTCAAGACGCAATAGATTTTAATTTGAAGCCACCCCTCTTTTTATTAAAATAAGGGTTAAACAGATTCAGAAAAACTCACCCCTAGGTTTCTCGTAGAAAAGGATGCCTGGTCAACGGTGGTTAATAACAGTGATAGTAAGGTGGGTAATAGGGTGGGTTTTCTAAATCCGTTTAACTCTTATTTTAATAAAAAAAAGGGGTGGCTTCCAATTAAAAACTATTCTGTCTTGTAGTATTTAGTGTAATTTTAATTTCTCACCCTTAGCGTGCTTTTAAAAACTGTGCCAATGGGCTGATACAAGCGAAAAGAATAAAGGATTAATTTAACCGTAATTATTAAGCTTAATAATAGTGATACGTATGATAGGTACTAAATGATGCGGCTCCCAATTCAGTAATGGCTTAAAATGTGGCTTTTGGTCTTAGCTTTCGATTGCCGCATCGGCCGTCTAAAAAAATTGCGCCCAGGCACCTTTTTGACGAAAAACCTAAAAACCTAGGGGGTGAATTTTTCTGAATCCGTTCAACCCTCATTTTAATCGGAAAAATGGATGGCCCATTTTAAATCTACTTCTATTCATAGTATATAGTGTAATCTTTAATTTGAACCCTCATTTAATTAAAATTAATTGGTTTTGAACTCGTATTTATGCTTTATTCTAAAAATTATGTGCTTAAGGGATGAAAAATTGATTCGATTTCCCCTGGCTTGGATGGAATCGATTTCCACTAGAGTGATTTTAAAATGTTTCATTCTATATTTTTGAAGGACCGAATTATAACATATTTTGTCCCGCGTATTTTAGTTGATGCCAGGTGTGTCCGGTACCAAAACTAAATAAATATAATTAATTTAAAAAAAATACATTTCTGAAACATCTGGTTAAACAATACTAAAATCACTTCTTTTAAAGTTTCATTGAATTCTAAATTACAAGTAAGACATAAATTAGTGTAAAAGGTTCATGATCTGCTTGTCATGTGTGTCCTGATGTTTGATCAAATATACAACTATAGGATACGCTCTCGGTGCCGCAACAGTCTCATCTATACATTGTCGCTCATGTACATAGTGAAATAGTAAACAAACATAACGTTAACCTCTTAATCAATCGAGCTTTTGAGTTACAAATGTTATAAAAAGATCCAGCTACTTTATTTTCATTTCATTCAGAATGTGCACAAAATGAAATTTGAAGAAATAAAATATACGAGAAGAACGCGAAAATCAGTTATTATAAATTATAGTGAATAATTTGAACACAATCAACGTGACTTATCGTAAGGCTTTAAAAATCTTTTAGTAAGGTAAGTGTTCCTAATATGGACCACCTAAGCTTCGAGCATTTACCTCAGTTGATGTACTGAAGGAATTTTATTCGGAACGGTTGGATGTCAAAATACAGCATAAAAACTAACAAAAGATTTTGTTTATTTGAAAATATGCATATAAGGCAATTCTACAGAGTTTTGAAAATAAACAGCTAGTGGGACATATTGTGTTTTTAACATGTATTTACAAAACTTTTTATTTTACCATCACAAAGCTTCCTCTACAAGGAAGCAAAAAAGTCCTATGGGTCGTCATTAAATACAAATCTTGTATACTTTCTATTCCGTGGGCCGTATTGGGTAGAACAAATCTGTAGACACATTTCCTCTTATACTGAAAAGGTACATAGCCGGTTAATTAAATAAACTATGCTACTGAAAAGCTGATGATATGTAGTTTCACCTAGGGAAGTGTCGACTTGGGCCAACTTCTTTATTTAATATCACTGTAAGTATAATGATTTGCTCAAAATTATAAAAAAGCATTTATACTTACATCATGTACATAATATATCAGCTGCTTACTGAGTAAAGAGCATAATAGCTATGATAGCCGTGGTGTGCCATATTAGGTACAGTCACGTTTTTTTTAAACTCCATGCATGAGATTAACCGACTTTTTGACTTTTACCCACTATGCTATATAATACGGATTGCGTAAAATTATGAAATATTTTATTCTTACTGATCTGAACTACAAACTAACATCAGAACACTATAATTTAAATTTGAATCATATTTGTTTTGGATTTGAATGCTCTGATAATCTAATATCACTCGGGAATAGTAGCACTTACAAGGAGAATGCATACCCTGTAAGAAACGGTTTTCAATGAGCCTTTGGTAGGTGGTATCTGGTACCCGAAAATGAAGTTAAGTATCTACCCGTAATTTTTTTCAATGTGCCCTTATTTTCGAGATATGATCTTCGAATATGCGTTATTTTAGTAAAAAGTAGTAATCCTACTTCTGACCATTAGTCTGCAAGTTTTTATACCAGAATAATGTTCTAAAAGAAAATAAAAGTGAGAGTGAAGAGCGTTAATTTAACACTCCAGAAGTCAGTTACTTGCCGTAATTATGAATAATCTTGAATGTGGCCACAAATTATATATGCTACTTGTAAGAAAAAAATCCGTTTTAAGGAAACTGCATTAGGTTTGCGATAAGTGGATTTCCTTTTGCAGGTAACAGAAATAATTTGTAACCAAATAAATTTAACTAAAAATTAAAAATTCTCCAGATACAAAATCAATTCAAAATGAATTCTTTTTGAATATCCAAATTTTTAAAGAATTCATTTGAATTTTCCGAAAGAATTGTAAAAAAATTCAAAAAGAATATCGAATGTCACATCGAAAAGAGTGCATAAATAGTTTATAAAGAATTGAGTTAGAAATAAATTTTAAAAATTGCATAAAAGCAGTTATTTACTAATTGATTAAGAATAAATAAAGAATATATAAAAAGATAAGATCTTTCTTATAATATAGGTATAGGCACAAATTTGAGTAACTGTTTTTGGGCTAATAAAGAGTTTTCTAGTTATCAAAATTAATTCATGTATAAATAATTCTTAAATAATTCATAAATAGTTTCCACAAAACTCTCAAAGTTTATATTAAAGTTTGATCAAAATTGACTCCCCCAGGGTATGCACTCTCTTTGTTAGTCAAACATTTTACAAACATTATACACAATAAGACATTCATTTAAACTCCTCAGTAGCTACAAAAACTGTATGAAAGTGTTTGAAACACACATATAAAATATCCAACTGAAAATAGAAAGAAAATTTCTAAAAAATAGGTTTTGAGAGAGAGTATACAAAAACGTAACAATGAGCAGCAAAATAAGCAATAATGTCTATATTTAAAAAAATAAGCGCCTCAAACATGACCAATACTTACACTTAGATTTTTTGAGATTTATTAACATTTATTTACACTTTCTCATATTAAATTACAATTATCTTCATACATAACTGACATTATTGCTTAGAATGATTTTTGAAAATAGCCATTCGATAATTAACCTAAGCAACGGTGGCACATGTGTAGACTTTTGATTACGCGGCATCAGTGTAGGCTAACAAAATTTTATGCATCAACTTAAACAATCGCATTTATCAAATGCAGCAGAGCGCTTCATCCCCATGTGCAAATACTCTTGTTGTTCCAGAAAATAACATATATGTAGGAGAATTAACATTCTAATCAAAGTATTCCGTAATGATAGCTTTTAAGCGTTATTACCCACCAATGACATATTGTGGTCAATTTTAATACTTTGGAATGCCGAATCATTATAACGTTTATAAAATTCTTGTATTTTATAATTTACAGTTATTGAAATTTATACGTTCCTAACAACCGAAACAATTTGTCATCTTTAATTTCTAAGAGATGGCTCCATGGTTAAAAAAGTAATTCTAGGTTTAAGGCTAACAAAATAATATTTACAAGCCATATGTATAATAATATTCTCACTTTACACATTCATTTCTTAACAATTTTTATCAAATATTATTGAAGTTATTGAGGATAATAGATTTATTTTAAGTTTTTACAGCAGAAAAAGAAAGAAAATAACCGCTGTCTATTTATTGGCACTTAGCTTCCCCAAATTTAATTAATTATTCCTATATGAAATTATTTGATATAATGTATTAATGTTAACGGCTATTGTTTATTAATAACCAAATTATTAAAAAAATGTATCATAGGGATGAAATTTAAAATACCATGATTAGTTTACAAAATATAATATGGCGCGCCTTAACATGATTCAACCCAAATAAAAGGTACTTGCACTGTAAATTTTCTTTCTGGAATCGATTGTGCATTGTTTCTAGATTAATTAGCAACCAAAATAAGAAAAAAACGGTGGAGCCGTTTTTGAGACATGGCACTTTTGTTCACCATATTGGAACCATCATTTCAAATTTGGAAAATCTGACAACGTATTCGTAATCGGCGACCCCAAAATCCCTTATATACAAATTTTCATGAATAACCGATGGTTAGAACAATTTGTGCTTGAAATTGCCATCTTTGACGCACAAATAAGTTTTACACTGTATTAAACTATAAATAAATAAATGAATAAATACATAAAATATTGAATTTTCTATGATTACAGATGCGCTGTATTCTATTATTTCTCGTTGCCCTCTTAAAAATTGGAACATTAAAGACAGAGACTGTCGACTTTACGCGAAAAAATGACCGAATGGACGTGATATTTCCGCTTGATCAGAGCAAAACGAATGACATGACGTTACATCCGTTGGACAAACATGTTCATAGCGGGAACGAGCAGCGCGAATGGATGAACGGTGATCTGAAATTTGAGCCGAGCGCTCCTGCCTTCCGAAAAATCGTCAACGTCGACGACAGTGAGGAGTACGAGACCGAAGACTCGGGTAAGTTGCACCAGAAAAATTATTTTCCTTATTCAGTTTTTCATTCTTTTGACATTGCATACATTTTTTAAATAGTTTGTTGTTCGAGAGCTCGGATTGAAAATTTTTAAGGAATATAAAATCTAGTATATCGTTATATGCTTCTAGTATATCGTTACGTCACGCTATACATATTGAACAAATATTATTAATAAAACCGACTTAAAAAGATAACACTCTAAACACTCTAAAATGTAAATATAACCCATTTTTATTTTTATTAATTAAATTAAGAATATTTATTAACTTTATTTATAAATGACAACATTGGAACTCGGTTCCAGAGACAACCATTCCGATTAAGGAAAAAGCACTTAGTTAAGTGTGATTTCGAATTGTCAATTAAAATCCCAGTACTAGCCTGATTTTTCTATATGAGATCACCACCGGATCACTCTCTTTTAAATAAAAAAAGCGATTTTCCAATTCGGCTCACGTATTCCTGAGTAATCGCTGTACATACATAAAACAAACAGCTGCCAATTTATTGGCACTTAGCTTCCTTAAACTAAATTAATTGCTCCAATATGAAATTCTTTGTTATTATAAATTAATTTTAATTTGCTATATAAAGTATATCTTTCCAAAATATAACCGATTCAACTAAAAATTACGTTTTTGTATATAAAAGAAGAAGAAAAGGAGCCTATCTAAAATTTGCAGTTATAAAAGATAGGTAATTTTATTCTTTTTTACGCCTAATTAATCATAATATTTCTAGCATGTCAAAAACCCAAAAATTTAAAAATCAAAAATCGAATAAAAGAAGAGATTTTATAAAACAAAAACAAGTCGATGGATCTAGAATCTTCATTTAAAAACGAAAAGAATTAGCCCTATTCGGTAAAAAATGACTAGGCTGTTCTCGAGATATAAGCGATCAAACAAAATTTCAAAAAACACATAAAAATTAAAAACCATCAAAAAACTAAAAAAAATATTTTTATGTCGCCTTCCTTTAAGAAATACAAAAGAATGAGAGAGAGATAGATAGATAGATATACGATTTATTTGTCATTGTTTGGCAAAAATTAGTCGTAAGTATATAATATAAGTATGATTGTTTCACAATATGTCATTAACTAATATCACAGTATATCGATAGATATATCACAGTTTTCATAACAATTTCTAGAGACTGACTCATTTTTGCTTACCCGTACATTCATCACGTCACAATTTAAAAACAATTTAAGCAGATACATACACACATCACCCACGCAGATAAATACTCACACTTACTTAATTGATATATACATTTTTACGACATATTTCACAACTGAGACATAAAACACGGGAAAACAGATAAATTAATAAATAAATGAATAAATAAATAAAGAGAGAGAGAGAGAGAGAGAGAGAGAGCGAGCGAGAGAGAGAGAGAGCGAGCGAGAGAGAGAGAGAGAGAGAGAGAGAGAGTGAAAGCGGGAGACATACACACACTCACACTTTTTCAGACTTTTTGTATGTTTCTATTGAATAAATGAGTTTTATTTATTATATCTTAAAAATGAAAAAAATTGGCTCAAAACCTATATTTTGTCTTCATTTTCACTCATAAATACATTGACGTAATGAATTTTAAAACATACAGAGAAATTGTATAGTAAATTTCACACTTAATTTCCGAATTTGTACCATAATGTATATTATTTTGGTCATACAGTGCCGAAACCCAAAAACATTACTATATTTTTTAAGAAGTTTAATTATGCATGTAGCAATAAATTTTACTGTACGCGTAAAAATTGTTACAGTAATCTTTACTAGATTTTTACTATAATTTTTATTTAATATTTAGTTTTGACATTCTGTGACCGAATCACTATAATTTCTGGTAAAAATTCGAAAACTATTTGTAAAATGTACAGTATTATAATTAATGAAAGAATAACACATAATAAATTTACGTACATTTGTTCTATTATATTATTACTGCATATTACATATTATTATTAAATAAATTTTAATTAATAATGTTGAGTGAAATATCGCAAGTACTATAACAGCTTAAGAGACTAAGCTGAAGAGAACAAACTTAGCGATTTTACGGGTGAGTGAGCGTGGAGCTCGAAACTAATGCCTTCGGTAAAGTTAGCAATGATCACTAATTACTGCCACCTGTCGCCTCCTTCTGTATAAGTGAAATACTTCCTGTCCTACATATAAACAAATTCTTTCTTATACTTTGCTCGAACTACGTAATTAAGAGCATGTACTACTACAAATTAATTCACGCGTTCGCGCTGAATATATTATATATAATATATTATACATGTACAATTTTCAAATATTCTTGATTTTTTTATTTAACTACTTACTTTTGGTATAAATTAGTAATACTTTAGTTTTAAATGATCTTGTATTGAAGTATAAGGAAACTCGCGTTTAATTAAATATCACCTAGTATTTGTATGTAGAATGGTATAAAAATCACATTCGTTGAGTATTTTTATGGAGTGAACCCTCGCTATATCGTCGGCGATATAAGAAAAGGTACTTATAATATTCAGTATAAATAAAGAATAAAAAATCGATTTTCTGTTAAAACACAGAATTGAGAGCTAGTAGATATAACTCGACTGAAAGTGGCTTGAAAATTAATATAAAGCTTGAATATGTTCTATATTATAGCTCAAATCTGGGATTCTTGGTTTTTAAACTATTAAACTTTGCAGAATTTCCCGAAGAGCAGTTTAAGTCAATCGAGCAATTGGATGAGGCACAATCGGTGCGCTTGTCTAACTACTTGATAAAACTCCTGCAACGGCCGGGAATGTGGGAAGCTCCGCTTATCCTGGTAAAAGATACTCCGGATAACGTAGAAGATCGACCATTTCCCACGGAACTCGATGGTCTGCAGAGTATTGCGAAGAGGACGCGCTATTACAGACGATACCCTTGGAAGCGACAAAACTCCAGGTACGACACAACTTTTTAAGTAGAATCAAACTATTACGCGCAATTCTCTTTTATTTTGTTCACTGCTTTAATACATCCACAGCAGACACTTTAAATTTACTTTAATAGTACCAAAAATATTTTTCCACTTCGCATATCATTGTAAAAACATACTTTATTCATTTATTTCACACTATTAAGAAAAGCAGACGTAAAATCTTTCGTTATTTTGCTTCTATTTTTACAGATCGTATAAAAACATGGATTACGATCCCTACAATCCTTGCAACCCCACGAAAGTTGAATTATTCCGATTGTTAGAGGCGTTGCACGACGCTCGACAAGGTAATAAATCGCGGTACGTGAATTTCTGCAATCGACGAAGACCCGCCAGCGCTGTATATACGAACATCCGCTTCCTCGGCCGTAGAAGAAAGTAAATATGACATGAGCAAGGCAGCGATTCTCCGAGGACAGGAATTCTTGCATTATAGAACATATCGAGTTATTAAAATTAACTGTTCAAAATGCCTGTACCTAGGCTTGATATAGGTTTCAAATACCTTATTTTCAAAGACGGTTTTTCGTTATACTTTTTTTTATTCAAACATTTTTATTTTTTAATACTACAATAGTTATGGATTTAATAGTAAAACTATTTTTTTATATACACATTAAAAGTTTTAAATATAAAAATATATAATTTTCTTTTCTGAAGCTTAGATTTTGTATTTCGATATAATCTAATTAGAATTTTATCTTTCAAATTGTATGCTTCATATAAATAAATGATGGGCATTTCTATTAATAATATGACTCTAAGAAAAGACTCAATCTTTGGACAATCTTAATTCTATTTCATATCACATACTAAAAAATCTTTAAGAATTGTGTCAAAAATATAGTATACAAAAATCGTACAAATACGGTATGAAAAGAAAAAAGCATATATTTAACATATACTTCTTTCTGTCTCTGACTACTGCAAAGGATGTAAAATAAATAAATGATTGTGATTCTCATTTATATAAGAATCAAGTTAACAAGTGTCGCATACATGTGGAATTAAGCGTCGATTCAAATTCCAGTATTATATATATAAACACATACTAGAGTTAGAAAATAAAAAAAATTATTGTTTGCAGATTGTTTTTTTTTATTTCTTACCTGAAATCTCATGTAATGCTAATATCAATGATTATTAAAAATATTTTTATTTAAGCATCGCATGGCAGCTGTGAACAGTCGATGTTGAAACCTTTTCCTGCCTCATGAGAGTCGGCGACAAAGTAAACTTCCACGGAATTCGTTCGGGTTAAGTCAAATATAGCTGCAAATATTACGAAAATAGTAAAACATTATCAGTAAAATTATACTGAAATTAAAATGAATTCTTTTAACTTTTCAGCTTATACATACTTCTAAAATCGCTTAAAGAACGTTCGCAATATTTTTTACTTTCCCAACTGAATGATAAATAATCTTTCAAACATCTTTGACTTGATTCTAATTCAAAGTCCCGTACTTAAACTTCCAGTTGGCAGAAATTTTGAGCTTTATCAAATCTAATAAAAAATACTAATAAACGTTAGCAGTCGAGAAATACGCGTCTCTGACAGCTACCGCCGAAAATCCTGTAGTGAGTCTTCCCTCCAACGACATTCGGAATTAATTGAACGTCTCTATTGGGAAATGGCACGCTAGGCTTAGGATAAGAGTAGCCTAGATTTAGACTCGTCAGCGAGGGGTAAACGATGGAATCATTGTTAGAGCGCGGGACATTTTGTCGTTGTTCCAGGGTGGAGTTCAATACATCTCGTCTTATCTGAGCGTAACCAGGATAAACTGGATTTGCTGGGTCATACGAATATGATGGATAAGACGGGTAAGAAGGATACGAAGGATAGTATCCGGAAATTCCGGAAGGTTCTTGAATGAGGTCGATCAGGAAGCCACCGAACTTACAAGGAGGGACCACGGAGTTCGGGTCACCAATTTTGATGAAACTTTAGGGATCGTTTTCTGATACCTAAAAATAAAGCCCAATACTCGTGGTTTTATCCAATGGGCCTTTGTATGGTAGATACGAAGTATTTAATTAACGTTCATATATATCTCTATTATATATATTTGATTTTTAGCATTGCCCATATGAGCAATGCTAATGTTTGTTGGTACTATCTCAGATTTAAAGACCCATTGGATCAAACTACGGGTACTGTGCTTCATTTTTAGTCCGAGAAGAGCACCTGGAGGCTTCGGCCCGTCTTGCATCCGTAGTAGCGCCTGCCGTAAATCTCCACGTGCTCGTAGCTGCAGACTGAACTTCGGCGCCGAAGTTGAAGAATCGGAAGTTCAGCCTGAGCCGGCAGACGTCCGGCGAAGACTTCGTGATCGTCTACCTGCAAGCGTAATAGTTGTTCGATGACGAGATACCGCCAGGAAATCTAGGACTGATGATTGAGAAACGTCTGCTCGATTGCACTCTGCAGCACTCACCGCTCTGACCGGCGAAACCGTTGCCCCAACTTGCCGTAATTCGGATAACCATTGCCACCGATCGACTTTACGTTTTTCTTAAAATAAATTGTTTTAAAAAGGTTTCCAAAATTTTAAAAGTATGTATCTTTAATTATTAGCATTTGAGCTTGCAACGTATAATGTATAATTAATGTTCACCCTAGACATAGTACCCTTTTGTCTGGATAGATCCCCATCTCTCACTTTATTTCTTATGTACTTTTTCTCTTTTCTTCCATTTGAAAATAAGCCTAAGAATTTGAAAAGGGTCCTAAGAACACATGTTTTAAGTACTTACCATCATGTAGGATTGTTTAAAAAATGTAAACAAAAGAAAAAATCTCCCGAATATCGGTATACTCTTCCCTTAAACAAGCGTCTTCATATAGTTCGCACGTATATATCATTACCTTCTCCAATCTACATGATTCACCTAAAAGTAAGAATGGATTTAATAATCAATGTTTTTATATGTCAAACGTGTTCAAAATATGTGCATTAAAAAGAAAGACGCAATTTCTTTCCAATTTATATATCTAGCTTTTAATATTAATTAAAAAAAATAAATAAATCGAAATTTTTAATTAACTTATGCTTTTGAAATTAGTGAACTTTTTAAAACGCTTGTGTTTAATTTCAATTAGAAAATTCTTAAAGTCGATTTATCAGAACCTCTCTTTGTTACCCGTTTAAAAAGTACAAAAAGATATTTTGGAACAGAAAGGCGAATTTTTAAATACATTTTGTAAAAATCGTGAATTGATTATTTCAATAGCAAGAGTAGTGTTACAAATTTTTGAATTACTAACTTTTATGTAAACTAAAATCTTTATTATATGTCGTAGAAATTGTTTGAAAGTTTTAAATTCCAACTAATCATCGTTGAAAAGTAACTGATTGTTAAAAAGTAGGCTCATCGCGCGGAGTAACGCTGACAGAAAAATTGCCAGTACTTTTTAACGATCATTAGTTAGTACAAATGAAAGTTCATAATTCGAAAATTTGTAACGCAACTTTTGCGATTGAAAGAATCAATTCACGATTTTGACTAAATCTATTTAAGTATTCGCCATATTCTTCCAAAATATCTTTTCGTACTTTTTTACGTGTTATATCTCATAGAACACCCTAAAGATTATTATGTAAAAGTGTCATTGATAAAAATAAATAGTTGAAAAAGATATGTCGAGTTGAAGTCAGAAATGTGAAATATATTTTTTATTTAAAAAAAATCCTATTACTAAAAAACTAAACTAGCTAAAAATTTAGTTTTAGTACAACAATTTGCGTATGAATATTCTGCTTATATATCAATTATAAAAATTTAATTTCAAACCATGTTCAAAATTGGCTAGTGGGACAATACTTATCCGGCGAAATCCTGCTATGTGCCCTTTTCCGTTCGGAGGCCTTATTTTTGAAGCCTTATTATCCACTCAAAGATCATTTTGACGGTTTTTAATGAAGATTTAAAATCAAGAAGAATATTAAAGCTTTATCCCTTCATATTTTTTATAATATTTTTTTCCACTTTGATATTCATTTTTTCTTTTTACAAAAAAATTTGAATAGCTTTTTTCTTTAGCTATTGTACGGCAATTGTTGACCATTCGAAGCTCTATTTTTTATGAATATTTATAAACGAGTTAAGATTCATCGATTTGTTTTTGCTTTACACCGTACTTTCATTTTGATGATATTTGTGTAATAAATTAATAAATCCGTTGTTCATAACTGCAACAAAATTATAAGAAAATTTTATTTGCAAAAGTAGTATGTATTTATTATATTCATAAATAAAATTCAATCAACAATTATAGTGTTGCAAAATTTATTATTGTCAATTGAAAAAAATGTAACTCGAAACTACACTTAATTAACATTTTTAAGATTTTCTCAGTTACATATTATGATCTTATCGTAAATTTATTTGTGAAAATGGTATGCATTATACACATATATATATATATATATATATATATATATATATATATATATATATATATATATATATATATATATTACAAAATATTTTAAACAACAATACTTTTTCATAATCTATACTATATTTGCATGAGTTAAAATTACTAAATTTAAATACATATGTACATGTAACATAAATTTTCCACGAAACAAAAATTCTTTTCTTCAATTTTATTATTCTATTTTTTTTTCATATTTAATGTTATAGACTTGAGCTTAAGCTCTAAGTAGTATGATTCATAAATTTTATGGTCTAAACGGATCATAATCTTTATTTTGTAGTCACGAATACTAAAAAAGAATTGACAAACAACGAGAACAAAAGGAAATAAGAGTATTAGGTGCAAAAAGCTACTGCTTTTATAAGTTATTTTTGTATAAAAATATTTTGAAATATATTTTCTCAATAGTTAATTGAAGCTTTTTAAATGCAAATGAAAATATAACTCTTAAAAAGTCTAAATCTGCTGGGACATTTCTGCCCGATTATTAGAACCATTTTTCTAAAAAAAGTAATAAAGATTTTAAGCTAAAATTTTGCACTCTTATTTATGGTATACAGTCCTTCATTTTCAATAAGTTTTGTTGCACTTACTCAAATTTTGATAAAGGTATTCAAAACTCAAAAATGGATGATTTTATGCGTTTTTTTTTTAGTTTGAGCAAAAACTAATTATGTAATCTTAACACAACACGTTTCATTTTGCTGATATTTTCAATATCTATAAGAAACATGAAATTTTTTTCTCTTCGACAAGTATTTTCCAAAATATAAGATAAAAACTAGATTTTTGAGTCCTTCTAATTTCTTTTGTAAAAAGCATAAGGACTTCGAGTTGGGAATTATTTTTATTTCTTTGAGAAACACCTATCCTATGCCATTAAATTTCTTTTGGCGCCCTAGGAATTATTCCGCTCGCCATGTCTAATTTGATTGGACTAATTCCTTTTGACTAACTAATGAATATTTAAGGGGAATCCTACCATTTTTCTTAAAATATTTCCTTAAATACCAATAATTTTCTTCATAGAAAGTTCTTTTGAAAATTTTCTGCCTTATTACCTCATATATGTTGATTTGTAACAGAAAGTTTGTGATTTTTTAGTAAAAATGATTTAGATTGCAAATATTCCTTATGTACACACAATCTTTTTTTCCAGTCCAGAAAAATTCTTACTTACTTTTATACATACAGTGACGTTTCCAACCCTGATTTAGAAGTAAAGTACCATATTTTACTCAAATAACGCAAGACTGAAATCAATGGGATTAAATCTCGAGAATACGGGCCCATTGGAAAATACTAAGAGTGCTACGATTCATTTTTAGGTGTCATAAAACACCTCGTAAAGTGTTAGAAACTGGTTTCCAAACCTTTGACACTCTCCTAGTAGAGGAGAGTCGTCCATTTAGGAGGTACTTTAAAATTTCGCCTATAAAATTTTTGATAATACAATTTAACTTTGCAATTTCCTATAAATATCTTTTGCTATTAGGAAATAGTGTAACAAAGTTTGATATGGTTAAGCAATTACAGTAATTGCAATTCACCGTAGAAGACATGTTTAACTGTTGCCAATTTGATCCGTCACTTTGGGACACTTTTGTTTAAACCTAGTTTAATCACCCTATAAATATTTTATTGTTAGTGTATTTAGATTCTTTTAAGAAAATTATTACCTTATCATAACAATAATAATAATTTTGTATGGATATAGCTGGGAGATTTGAAGTAGATCTAGAGTATTTATTACTTATAATGCTATGTTACGTGAATATTCCATACTTAATACCAAGCAATGACTAACTTGAATTTAATAAATAAGTTCAAACTGTAACCCCTACTGCTGCACATACATATTTTGGAAGTATCAAAACCAGTAGTATCTCAAATTAAGCGCTTTCTCAAAATGGGAAACTTTCCCCTATCGATTAACAACAAATACAAAAATTGTGCTTGAAAATGCATGAAATATCAACAAATTAAAAAATAATTCTTCGTATATACATGCACTTTTAAACACCATCTCCATAACATACTAAAATTATAATGAATTACGTTAATTTTTATCGTTCATCAGGCTCAGTTTCTTTAGGATTCGTTTATCGTACATTTATAATGATTTTCACGGTAATTTTTATCAGAAAATTCTCTCTATGTAAATAATTGGATTTGTGATTCGCATATAACGACATATAATCGTATATCGATGACCTTTATGAAGACTAGCACGTATATTACGTTTCCCGTGAAGAGAAACACATTTGGATTTTCACCACGAAGACTATAGCACTTTTCATGATTCTCCCATTAAGACTAGCACATTTGGCGATTTTTCACTGACTGACTTTTTCGATCTACTTTTATTTATTCGGGCAGCCTGATTGTCTTGGTTAAACCAATAATTTTTGAGTACCAAAAGAGTTTAGTAACCGACCTGAACCTGATAAAGGAGAGAATCGATCCCACTCTTCGAGAGTTTATCGGTACATCACTAATTTATATATTCTATGCGAAAGTCGTCATAAGGGTCATCGATATAATTACATCTATCTAATCAATTTTTACCCTATAAGTGATTTGTTCCCATATATAGTTAAAATATTTTATCTATCCAAAAGACAACAGCTCACAGTTTCTTTTTCATTTACACGAGTTAAAAAAATGTTTAATTATCCAATTAGTTCCAAGTTGCTCCTTATTCTTTAATATGTATTATAAAATAAAGCAATTTTAGAAACACAGAAAATGAATGGTATACTATAAAAATAAATATTACACCCTCTTTCTGCCAAGAATATTTAAATTCAACAAGGATAATTCTGATTTCCATCAATCAAAACGTCGCTTGGACGATTTACCATAAAAAAGACCTGAATCGATGTACAAGAAATGCCGCTCTTGTTTGCATCCCCGCAATCGCTCTATCTGCAACGCAGTCAGCCGCTCTCGGAAAATGACAAAAACCTGCACAGTTTCGAAGACTATAGCCGCGCTAGGCCTTGCAGCAGGAAATTAATTCACATTCTACTGCTGCTACTGCGGCTGCTTTGTGCACAATTTTCCCTCACCCTCGCCGCGCGCTCGTCGTTTCCTCTCCCCCCGACCCCTTCGTCGCAGGTACGCGACAGTCGTATATATATAAAGCTTAACCGCGCGCGTATGACACCATAACACCGTAGTTTCTCTCTCTGCTGGCCTCAGCTCAGCAGACAAGTCGATGAACGTATAACGAGTCGTGCGGCGCGCATCTTCTGCTCCTCTAATCACGTGAAAGGAATCGTCGTCAGCTTCAGGCGGGACGAATTTCGACGGGGCGCTTTTCATTTGGAAGTAAACGTACATCAAACTTCGTTAGAGTAAGTTGTATGCCTTCAATCAGAACTTTCGACTGAACTTCTGACGCTAAAATTACTTATCAAGGAAGTACTGTACGAGAAGCACCTAATAATTGATTTAGTTTTTGAATTAGTTTTGTTTTAGAGAATCGACGATCTTTCTATCAAACTTACAAGAGTGGGATAAATTTAATTCAATAAAAATTAATTAATTACTTTGACATTTGAACAATAATAAGATATAAAATAATATGAAATAGTAAGATATAAAATAATATAAAATAGTCAGATATAAAATAATATAAAATAGTAAGATATAAATATATAAAATAGTAGTTCGCGTCGATCATTGGTCAGGTACGAGCATCAGGAGATACGCTCGATAGGGGTGAGAGCAACAAGTTTCTCTGTTGCGAAACCGAGATATACATTGAATCCCGCAGTAATCCTGAAATTCACTAAATACAACCATCTTTCATTATTTTCTTACAATAAGCTGTACCACCCAATTTAAATCAGATTATTATATATCAGATTACCCGACCATAGGCACATTTTTCTGTAATTATTTTACACTTTTAAACATAATTGTTTTCAGTATTCATTAATAACTAAAAAATCATTGTTTCATAATTTGCTCTTTTTTTTTGCGTTTTTAAGTGTACCTTATATGGACCACATAAACTTCGAGAATTTATCACAGTTGATGCACTGAAGGAATTTTATTCGGACCGGTTAGATGTCAAAATATAGCATAAAAATTAACAAAAGTTTTTTTTTTGAAAATATGCATATAGGTAAATTCTATAGAGATTTGAAAATTAACAGCTAGTGGGACATATTGGATGCCACGTGTACCTAATATCTCCCGTGATTATTTTGTCTTCTTTAATCACTAATAACAAGTAAACGTATGTATTGATTCCATAAATTTAAATATAAAGGTTCAGGTATTCTGGATACATATAATAAATCAATTTTCTCTGGTTGTATTAAAATCTACGCATATTTTTAAGGATATAAATCACGTATAAAGCGTATAAATTATTAAAGCACATATTATTATATCTATTTCGTAGCCTTAAAAAGTTAAAAAGAATTCTAAGGGTGGTCAATAAATACAAATCTTGTATACTTTCTATTACATGGGCAGTATTGGGTAGAATAAGTCTGTAGACACATTTCCTCTTATACTGAAAAGTTACATAGCCGGTCTGTTACGGAGTAAAACAGCGTCTACTTTAGAATAATTCAATCTACATTTAGATACTTCAAACCGTCAACTGCAGAAGCGTGATATATCGAAATTATTGCTTGAATGAATTGTGAAAGTATTTAGTCTGAGATTAAGTTTTTCGTAAAGTATACATCGACGACACTTACGAAGACTAGCACATTTCAAACTGCCATGAAGAGTAGCACATTTCGCCCGTCTCCCACGAAGACTAGCACGATTCGCCGTTCTACCACGAAGAATAGCATATTTCGCAATTCTGCTACGAAGACTAGCACGATTCGTCATTCCCACACGAAGACTAACACATTTCGCTATTCTGCAACGAAGAAGAGAATTTTTTGTATAAAATATGTAAATTTAAGTTGTGCTGGTAAACTCTCGGTGAATCGGGTTGATTCTTTTTTGTCGAGTTCGGTACGGGTACTAGACCATTATGGTACTCAAAAAATTATCGGTTTACCCAAAGGAATCAGACTACCCGAATAAATAAAAGTAGCGTAAATAAATCAGGCGGCAGAAGATCGCCAAATGTGCCAGTCTTTGTGGCAAATTTTCAATGTGCTAGTCTTCGTGGCAAAAGCCTAAAAGGTGCTAGTCTTCGTGGGAAAATGGCGAAATGTGCTAGTCTTCGTGGGGGAATGTCGAAATGTGCTAGTCTTCGTGGGAGATTTTCAAACGGGCTACTCTTTGTGGCAAACGCCGCAAACGTGCTAGTCTTCGTAAGGACCATCGATATAAACAGCAGAGGACCAGCATTGCCGACTTTGCCGGCGACGAGAGCCTCGCAGTTTGTAATCAACTATCGAGATGTACACGTCGTACTTACAGATCGTCCTATTTTGAATACGTCAGAGGATATAACTCGCTTTATATTAAACAAAGTTGAGAATAAAAAGTGATTTAGGTTTTCGAGTAATATTATTTTCCTCCTTTGTGAAACCTGCATTGTGCAGTAACACGGTCGATTAAATAAACTATGCTACTAAAAAGCTGATAATAGGTCGTATCACCAAGGAAAGTGTTGACTTGGGCCAACTTCATTATTTAATATCACTGTAAGTATAATGATTTGTTCAAAATTATACTGACAAATTCATATAAGCGGTTGCAAGAAAAAGAAAACACTACAGGTTAATCTCCTTTTGCTTTGGTGGGTAAATTTTCGGATGAAAAAGCTTGTATACTAACATCATTTACATAATATCATCTGTTTACCGACTAAATAGCATAATAGCTAGGATAGCCGTGGTGATCCATATTTGGTACAGGGGGCATATTGGGTACAGTCACCTAGTTCAAAAGTAGTTATTGATCGTGGACATAAAAATTTTTCAAATCTATATAATTAATACTATTGTAGAAAAATGTATTTATGCCCATCTGAACGAAAATGGCCACTTTTATTCCGGAAAAGCGAGACCAAAATTACACTTTTTGGCCGCAAAAATGATAAGCGGGAATAACGTGACTTCACTAGAAACTAATCTAAATTCCTTTATTTTAACAGTCCATTAGTCCCGCTTTCCATGTCAAAACGTGGCCACAGTTGAGATCGGCATAAAGTACTGTATATAACTCGAGAATAAAGTCGATTTTTCCCGCGGGAAAAATATTCGACTTTTTGCCCTTGTTACATAATGTACTATTTTATTATTAATTTAGCATACTTTTTATTTCTGAAACTCGATGCATGAGAATAACCGACTTTTTGACTTTTATCCATTATGCTATATAATACGGATTTCGTAAAATTATGAAAATTTTAATTTTTACTGTTCTGAACTACAAACTATCAACATAACACTATAATTTGAATCTGTATCATATTTGTTTTGTATTTTAATGATCTGATAATCTAATATCACTCGGGAATACTTACAAGGAGAATGTATACCCTACAAGAAACGGATTTCGATGAGTCTTCGGAAGGTGATTTCTAAAATAATATAGTCCAGTGCTCGTAACTCTTTTCAATGTGCCCTTATTTTCGAGATATAAAGTTCGAAGATGGCTTAATTTATGTAAAAATAATAGTCCTACTTCTGACCAATTCTCTGCAAGTTTTTATAGGTACTAAAATAGTGATCTAAAAGAAAGCAAAAGTGAGAGTAAAGAGTTTTAATTTAACACTCCAAAAATCAGTTATTTGCCGTAATTATAAATAATCTTGATTATGATCACAAATTATTTGTGCTACTAGTAAGAAAAAAAAGCCGTTTTAAGGAAACTGTATTATGTTTGCGATACAATTCAAAATGATTTACGAAATAAGAGTAAAACAAAGGTGTATGAGCATGACGGGGTACCCGGAGGGACGTTGGGCGGGGGGAAGGAGCGGAGCGAGGGTTGGGGGCCGAAGCCCCCAAGCAAAAAAATATACTAATGAATTAATAAAAAAAAATTTCCAATTACTCAATTATTGAAAATTTTTTCAATCTTTTTACAATTTTTCAAAAATTTTACAATTGTCCCAAAATTTATCAATTCTCCCAAAATTTCTCAATTTTTCCGAAATATCTTCATTTTTCCAAAATTTTTCCAAACATTTCAATTTTTCCGAATAGTAAATCCGGTCAAAATGCTTTTTTTTATTTCGACTTATAGCTTCGATATCTTAAATTTTTATACTAAACCAATAAGAAATATTTTAAGTCAATGGTTTGAACTAACATAATAATTATTTAAAGTTAAAAAAAACAATTGGAAAGTGGAAATAACAAGCGCGTTTGCTTAGGCGACCGGCAATACCCCATCCTCCCCTATACACAGAAACGTCGTGTCTTGTTCAAACGGTGATATTTGGGAAATTCATCATAAAAAAATTTGAGGCCATTAGTAAAAAAAAAATAATTTTGTAAAAAAGAATCGATTTTTTGACGAAGGATAATTGAGTAAAACGTCATTATTCCTTCTAAAAATTTCCGCAAATGTAGCTTTTCACTATCGATTGAGACTGTTAGAAGCCTAAATTATAACGACATTTACATTATGTGTTATTTGAGGTTACGTTTTTTCAAATTTTTTAAATCTTTTATATCTCGAGAACGCGGTTATTTTTTACAAACCAGGGCTCATTATTTTCGTTTATTAATGAAGATTCTGAATTGAAAAGAAATATTGAGATTCATCGATCCGTTTTTGCTTTACAATGATTTCTTTATTTTACGATATTTTACGATATTATGAAATCGAAAAGGCAAATTACTTTTGTATTTTAAAAATAATATGATGGCTTAATTCTTCCTTTCTTTGTATTTAATGGCCGTGTGTCCCCTCTCTTTTGGGACCCCGATATGTCACAATGTATATGTGATTTTGTATTTTACATTTGTATTTTATATACTTGGTTGTTGTGTTATGTGATGTCGGGCGAACGAAACCAATCACCTGCATCGCTTTATTTTGATTTGAAAGAGTATAAAATTACTTATAAACGATGATATTTCTGTTTTTCTAATTTTTAGTTTTAATGTTAAAAATGTTATAGTTAAGAATCCAGGATACTACGATGAAAATAATACTAGTAACTTTTTTTCAGCCATTGTTTCCGGTACTTCCACTTCCACGCTTTGATCTATCAGGATGTTACAATATTTATTTGTCTTTCTTCTCACTCTTTTCCCATGCGATCAACGAGTTTGAGTATTAATATATTTAATTCTACTAGAGATATCATGATTAAATAAAATCTAACCTCACGGTCATTTCATTTACAAAACTAGACTAATTTTTTTCGTTTTTAAATGAAGATTCAAATTAAAAAGAAATTTTAAGATTTTTCAAATTGTTTATTTTATAACAATGTTTCGATTCTTGAATTTTAGTTTATTAAGTTTTTGGATATGATAGAAATATTATGATAAATTTAGTGTAAGTATATATTGGAACCGCCATTTGGAATTTTCAAAATCCAACAACGGATTCGTAATCAGCGACCCCAAAATCCCTTATTAAACCGATGGTTAGAACAATTTGTGCTTGAAATAGCCATCTTTGACGCACAAATAAGTTTAACACTGTATTAAACTATAAATAAATAAATAAATACATAAAATATTGAATTTTCTATGATTGTAGATGCGCTGTATTCTACTATTTCTCGTTGCCCTCTTAAAAATTGGAACTTTAAAGGCAGAGACTGATAGTGAGGATTACGAAACCGAAGACTCGGGTAAGTTGCATCAGAAAAAATATTTTATTCCCGACTCAACCGTAATGGCCACTATATTGACCTCAAAAGAGGTACAAAAGTAGCATACGATTACTGCAAATCTACTTTTTCCTGCAAATTTACTTTTTTCCTGAAAATGCATTTGCGGGAAAAAAGTGGCACATATTTCTTTTTAATTATTATAGTATATTGAAGCCGCCTTGGCTGAACAATTATATTTACTAATAAACAAATAATACACGCGAAAGATATAATATAAAATAATGTTTATTTACACAACTATAAAGGACAATATGAAGCTACAATTATGTATGCATGTGATGATCTTGACCGCTCGCTTTGAGGGTTCAAGTAGGTCTGAACGTTGCGAACTGACCGCTGTTACTCGCACGTAGGTATAAGCGCACGCCGCGCTCTCTTTCGTCGTTATCTTACAACATAGAATCTAGTGTATGGTATACTAAAATTATTTTTCTTTATATTAATATACATTTTCAATAAATCCTAGTTCTTACTGGAAGTCCCTCTTTTAAAATCAATACAGTGGCCATAGTTAAGTCGGGAATAAAGTTCTACATGCAACACGGGAATAAAGTCGAGTATTCCCGAGGGTGATTAGTAAATCCTCCCTCAGGATTAAATTTCGACTTTATAACTTTGTTACATAATGTACTATTCCTTGTTTAGTATTTCATTCTTTTGAAAATCCGTTATCGTACGTTTGGTGGTAATTTCGGAAGTCGCGAAATTATTTTTTAATTTTGGAAATAGTTTGTTGTTTGAGAGCTCGTATTGGAGATTTTTAAAGAATTCAAAATCTAGTATATTGTTATAGGCGTCTAGTATATCGTTACGTCACGCTATACATATTGAAAAATATAATAAATAATACCGACTTAGAAAGATCAGAATCTAAAATGTACATATAACTCAATTTTCATTTTTATTAATTAAAATAAGAATATTTATTAATTTTATTTATAATTACAACATTGAACTCGGCGCCAGAATCAACCATTCCGATTAAGGAAAAAACACTTGGTTGAGTGTGATTTCGAACTCTCAACTGAAATCCCAGTACTAGCCTGACTTTTTATGAGATCACCACAGGATCACTCTCTTTTAAATCAATAAAAAACTATTTTCCAACTCGGTTTACGTATTCCTGAGTAATTACTGTACATACATATAAAAAGACATAACATTTTATGGGTATGATTTTGTAATTACACAATATACAACAACGATAATAGATTCTTTTGGTCACGTATAATGGTTTTAAATCAATTTATAAATATGCTCTCCATGTAAATCTTTCATGAGAAACTGCCCCCGCGGCGGCCATGTTTTTTGCTGTTTTCTGATGGGGTACAGCCAGTGTTGTAAAATGACCGTCACGCACGCCCTATGACGGTCGTGTGACCGTCTCAAGACACTCACAAGACTGCTGAAAGAATTACGAAATTTGTCATAAATGATACAATGAATAATCGCATACTGCTTATTAATTATTCATTATTCATTGTTTGTTTAACACTTACACTCATTATATTGACAACTTATCATGCATAGCAAAATTTCTGAGTATCAAAAAATTTGCCACAAATACCTCTTTTGATAAAGCCCATGAAGTAGATGTCATAAAACACTTACGACAGTGTCGTAGTATAGTCGTATGCTGTTGACGGGGGTAACGCACAAGTTTTAACGCATGCCGTAAGCAAGGGTGCTTCTAATTCTTCTAAATCTGCAATTGTAAAATTCGATTACAAATATTTGCGACACTTTCGTAGTGGTGTACGACGTCTACATCAGATCTTGTAGTAGGGCTTTAAGCAACCAAATTAATGTTAAACATACTTAATATTAACTACAGAAAACTATTGTATTTTTATGATCAAAGCATGAGTGGCCGAAAACTGTTCCCGTATAATTGCGATTCAATTAGCTAAGATATGATCTAATCGTAATTAAATAATAGAGAAACGTACTAACGAGTTTAGTATTCAATATAGTATAGATAATAACATTTTTATACTAGCGTG
This sequence comes from Gastracanthus pulcherrimus, assembly GCA_949152435.1. Taxonomy (NCBI): domain Eukaryota; kingdom Metazoa; phylum Arthropoda; class Insecta; order Hymenoptera; family Pteromalidae; genus Gastracanthus; species Gastracanthus pulcherrimus. The sequence goes on along the minus strand of OX424576.1, from coordinate 2,693,448 downwards.
TTTGCCTGCAACAGTCAATTATATTCATTGTTTTTAGGTTAAATCGTAAGTATTTTTGCAGTTTCATAATTATACATTAGTTTTACTGATAATTTGTAACAATAACATTACTAAATGTAAATATATATATATATATATCATATGCAATTATTTTCTTGCATATTAAGGCAAGAAAATAATTGCATATAATATAAACCGCTGACAATTCATTGGCACTTAGCTTCCTCAAACTAAATTAATTGCTCCAATAAACGTTTTAAACTAAAAATTCCATTTTCGTATTATACCAAAAGGCGGGAAAGTGCCTATATAAAATTTGCGGTTGTAACAGATAGGTAATTTTATGCTTTTCTTAATGTGCACTTACACCAAATTAATCGTGATATCCCCTGACGCGTCAAAAAGAACCACTGAGCAGTAGGTAAAGTGAGACAGTACCAGTGCACATGCCAGCTGCTTCCTTAGTACCTCCGTGGTGTAAGAACGGAATAATTTCAGACTATACAGAGCTCTATTTACTTTCTTACTGACCGAATTTAATTGCGGCATCCATGTTAACCTTCCGTCTATCACCACGCCGAGGTTAATAACTGTATCGACAAAGGGCACGTGTACGCCAGTCTGTATCTCAATGCCTTGCAAGTCAAGGCTCTGAACCTGTTTGATGTTGTGATCAGATCCAAAGACGAAACCCCAAAAATTTACTATATATTTTTAAGAAGTTTAATTATGCATGTAGCAATAAATTTTACTGTACACGTAAAAACTTTTACAGTACTCTTTACTAGATTTTTACTAGAAAATTTATTTAACATTTAGTTTTGACATTCTGTGACCGAATCACTATAATTTCTGGTAAAAAATCGAAAACTATTTGTAAAATGTATAATATTATAATTAATGAAAGAATAACACATAATAAAATGTACGTCCATTTGTTCTATTATATTATTAATACATATATATTATTAAATACATTTTAATTAATAATGTTAAGTGAAATATCATGAATACTATACAATTTTTAAGAGACTAAGCTGGGGAGAACAAAATTAGCAATTTTACGAGTGAGTGAGCGTGGAGCTTGAAACTAAGGTTTTCAGTAAAGTTAGCAATGATCACTAATTACTGCCACCTGACGCCTCCTTCTGTATAGGTGAAACACTTGCCGTACTACATTTAATCAGATTCTTTCTTATACTTTGCTCGAACTACGTACTTAAGAGCAATTAAATATCACCTAGTATTTGTATATAGGATGATATAAAAGTCGCATTTGTTGAGTATTTTTATGCAGTGAACCCTAGTTGTATTGTCGGCGATATAAAAAGAAGCACTTGTAATATTCAGTATAAAAAAAGAATAAAAAATTATTTTTCTGTTAAAACATAGATTTGAGAGCTAGCAGATTATAACTCAAGTGAAAGTTGCTTGAATGTAGATATGTTTCATTAGGTACAACCCCGCAAATAAAAAGCTTAAATTAAATTAAATTAAATTAAATTAATCTAGAATTATTTAAAGCTTCAATATGTCCTATATTATAGTTCAAAACTGAAATTCTTGGTTTTTAAATTCTTAAACTTTGCAGAATTTCCCGACGAGCAGTTTAAGTCAATCGATGAATTGGATGAAGAACAATCGGCGCGCTTGTATGACTACTTGACAGAACTCCTGCAACGGCCGGGGACGTGGGAAGCTCCTATTATCATGGTAGAAGATACTCCGGAAGATCAACCATTACCCATGGAAATCGATGGCTCGCATCGTATTGAAAAGAGGACGCGCTTTTCCCGACGATCCCCAAAAGTGAAACAATTCGGGTACGAATCAACTTTTTAAGTGGAATAAAACTAATATGCGGAATTCTCTTTTATTTTAATCACTTGTTACAGTCCAAATAAACTGTAAGATATTTTTCACACACAAAGTCCAGGATGACATACAATTCATCAATAAAACACCAGTTTATTTATAAGAACAATATAAAAGGATTTATTTATTAAGTAAGAGTTTAAGATAATACGAAATGTTATAATAATTAAGGTTTCATACAGTCATACAGAAACGAATAAGCTCGATACACACGTCACGTTATCCTACGTAGATTTATTGGTCTTTTGTCTATTTTCAAGACCTATCGCTCTGAACCGATGTCCACACTCTATCACGTACAATACGACCCGATGGCCTTCAATCTTGACGATGTCTTCGCCTTCCTCGTGTATCCGCGTGCCTATGCTAACGTTCGTTCTCTCTCTTTCTCGTGCGTCCTCTAACTCGGACGTCTCGCACGATTCTGCCGTCCCACACCTTTACACTGACAGAATACATCGGTCAGACTTGCTGAACTGTTTGGTAGTTTTGACCGAAGTGAGTTCGGTAGATATGTATACGGCAAGAATAGCGGAACAAGTTCGGCAGCTGAGTCTCCGTGCGTCGCGCTACACGCCTAACCTCACTGTATCACAAATAATGAATATTTTAATGAATTTCTTATTTTTTTGTTACTGTAACCTTTTTATATATAATTGGTTAGTCTAAGTTACATTTTCGATGTTCTAATTTAACCTTACTTCTGTTTTACCTTATCACAAACGTGATAATGAGGCTACAATAAAGCGCAACACCACAGATCACTTTCAATACACATCCGCCAAAACAGCCGAACTGTTCCGCAGTATTTACCGAACTCCTCAATGCAAAACTTAGCAATGCGACATCGGCTCTTCTAACTTCACGTCGTAGCATACATATATTATATACAAGAATACTGTAACACACTGTTTTAATGCATCCATGGCAGATATTTTAAATTCACTTTAATAGTACCAAGAATATTTTTCAACTTCGGATATCATTTTAAAAACGTGCTATAAAAAACTTTATTATTTATTTCACACTATTAAAAAACGCAGACGTAACATTTTTCGTTTATTTTGCTTCCTTTATTACAGAGTGAATAGAAAGAAGAATTACCAACGCACCCATCCTTGCAGTCTCACGAAAGATGAAGTAACCCGGTTGATACAAGCGACGCGTGACGTTCTACAAGGTAAGGAATCGGTGTATGTGGATATCTGCAATCGACGAAGACCCGCCAGCGCTATATATACGGACATCCGCTTCCTCGGCCGTAGAAGAAAGTAAATATGACGTGAGCAAGGCAGCGATTCTCCGAGGACAGGAATTCTTGCATTGTCGAACATATCGAGTTATTAAAATTAACACTCAAAATGCCTGTACCTAGGCTTAATATATGTTTCAAATACCTTATTTTCAAAAATGGTTTTTAGTTATACTTTTATCTATTTAAACATTTAATTTTTTAATACTACAATAGTTATGGATTTAATAGTAAAATTATTTTTATATACACATCAAAAGTTGTAAATATAAAAATATATAATTTTCTTTTCTGAAACTTAGAATTTTGTATTTAGATATAATCTAATTGGAATTTTGTCTTTCAAGTTGTATGCTACATATAAATAAATAATAGGCATTTCTATTAATAAAATGACTCTGAGAGAAGACTCACTATGTGGTACAAAAAGAAAAAGTATACATTTAAGGTGGCTCCGTCGTGTAGTCCCGTATCTATATTTTAACTAATATCCAAGGCAATTTAAATAAAAATGATTCAATGTCAATTGTCAGACTTATTACACTAAATATATATGTTATAATGTATGAGAAATAATAACAATACGCATATATATACATACAAAAATACACTCGGTTTACTTATTTATTAAATATATTTTATATTTTAGTGGCAACCGAGTATTTTTGTTAAATAATCGGAATCTATAATTAAACAGATACAATCTCCTGGTAGTTTTATAAAGAAATCATGGGTTTTCATGTAGTTACAGGCATAAATGCATATTTCGCCATAAGAGCCCATATTAAAAGTTCTATTTTAAACCATTTTTTTCTCTTCAGTTTACCTGGCAACCCCACTCAATCAAAATATTAATAGAATGTAAAAACGCATACATTCAGTAGAATTTTTATTTGTTGTCAATAATGGATTTTGAAAAGATGACGGAGTCACCTTAACATATACTTATTTCTGTCTCTGATTCCTGCAAAGGACGTAAAAGAAGTGGATGATTGTGATTCTCATTTATATAACAATCAAGTTAAAACATATACTAAAAATTAAAAAAATGTATTGTTTTCAGATCGTTTTTTTGTCTCTTACCTGAAATCTCATATAATGCTAATATCAATGATTTTTAAAAATATTTTTATTTTCCAACAAACTGTACATATATAATAATAATATAAAAATATTAAATAATATGTTCTATGACTTAGACTTCATAAATAACATGTACAATGATTCTTTAAAAATTAGCCGAAGCATCGCATGGCAGCTGCGAAAAACCGATGTTGAAACCTCTTTCTGTCCCATGAGAGTCGGCGACAAAGTAAATTCATTCGAGTTAAGTCAAATATGGCTACAAATATTACGAAAATAGTAAAACCTTATCAGTAAAATTATACTGAAATAAGAATGAATTCTTTTATCTTTTAAGCTTATACATACTTCTAATATCGCTTAAAGAACGTCCGCAATATTTTGTATTTTCCCCATTGAATGATAAATAATCTTTCGAACATCCTTGACTTGATTCTAATTCAAAGTCCCGTACATATACTTCCAGTTTGCAGAAATTGGGAGCTTTAATAAATCTACCAAAAAATACAAAAATAAAAGTTAAAAAAATTAATTATACTTTTTAAAAATTAATGTTTTAAAATTAATCATAATAATTAACAAATTAAAGAAATGATTTCGTCATTGTATAAGATTAAGTATTGAAATTTTGTTATAATGATATATTAGTACTGAATTTGAGATTAAATTATCGTTATAAAAGACAGTAATTTAAAATAATTAGAGTTTTTTACGATTTAGAAAATCTTTGTCAAAAATTGAAGGATTTTAAAAATTGGAAGAGAAACATTCGTGACAATGGAAAATGCCCTCAAGCGTGCAGTAAAAGACGAGTGCTGACCAGAGAAAAAATAATACAATCTTCATAAAAAATCACAAATATAAAAGAAAAACTTGCTTATCTTAGGTTTCTTTAAATTTTATGTTTTACAATTAATAATGATACTTAATTAATGTTTGCAAATCATGCGTTAAAGTAAAATAAAGAATAATATATAAGCAAAGAATACAAAGTTAAATAAAAGACGAGAGGTAAACCGGTCGCGAAATCAATTGAGCACTTGTTCATGAAATCGATTTCATTGTATATGAAATCAGTGAATTCACATAAAAGCCCTCAAATATTTGATTGCGAAATCATACATGAAATCGGTGGGGTTTATAATAAAATTGATGAATTCGACGTAATCGTTTTTCAAAAATGTCTTTAGTAACTATTTTATCTATGATCTGAGCATCCGTTAAGTGGCGTCATTACGATTTTTCCTGAACCCTGGAACTCTTTACCTTGGTGGATGTGGCGGAAATTTTGTATCAGTAATTTCTGAAACCTCAACACCCAACGTATAAGATTTTAAGAAATAAATACTTTAAAATAAACGGCAAATTCTTTAACCGCAATACCCCATGTATAAGAGTTCTATACATAAATTATTTGAAATAAACCGCAAACTCTTTAACTTCAATACCCCAGGTATGAAAGTACAATAAATAAATTATTTTAAGTAAACTGTGAACTCTTAAAAGCTATAGATGCACCACGTATGAGAGTTTAATAAACAAACTGCTTTAAATAAACCGTGAACGCTTAACACTTAATACCCCACGTAGACGAGTATGTTTGCCTTGGTGTGTCATAATATTTCAGAGTTTGTTAGAGTTTGTCGATTTTAACAGCTTTGGCAAATTTGAATTATTATTGGCAAATTTTTACAAACTTTCGCAAACTTTGGCAAAGATTTGGGGTATTGAGCTTTAAGAGTATAAATCAATATTATTTATCATTAATGATTCTAATTTTTATACGTAATTAATTTCAGTAACATTTAAAATTAAGTGCAATCGCATGAAATCGCATGAAATCACTAGAAATTGGTAAATTTGATTGATTAAATCATTTTTATGAAATCAATATGAAATCGCAGTGAGTTCACTGAAATAGTGGAATCATTGTAGCACTTTTTCCTGACTGGTTAACCCCTCGTTTAATGAACTTACCGATAGCATTTCTTAACGTTATCAGGGTAATTGTTAGGATACAGTGGCGATTTTATGACCCCTTGGCTGACGCTGATTTCTTCGCACGCCGCTGAAACTTCGCTCGCAGCCACGTTATTGTCTGGTGTCAGGTAGCTTATACGTGCATTATAGCTTGGAATCCCAAATCCTTCGCATCTTACGTTCCGCAGGATCGCCTCCTTCAAGGCAATAGCCTAGTCGAGAAATACGCGAATCTGACAGCTACCGCCGAAAATCCTGTCGTGAGTCTTCCCTCCAACGACATTCGGAATTAATTGAACGTCTCTTTTGCCTCTGTTATGGTGATTTAGACTCGTCGGCGAGGGATAAACGACGGAATCATTGTGAGAGCGCGGGACATTTTGTCGTTCTATCAGGGTGGAGTTCAGTACATCTCGTCTCCTCTGAGCGTAACCAGGATAAACTGGATTGGCTGGATCCATTGGATGAAACTACGGGTGTTTGTATCTTTAATTATTAGCATTTGAGCTTGTAACGTATAATGTAAAAATTAATGTTAACCCTAGGCATAGCCCCCTATTGTCTGGATAGTTCCCCATCTCTCACTTTCTTTCTTATGTACTGTTCCGCAACATTACGCAACTATATATATTTACTAAAACTAATTTTTTAGTTATTTTAGTTTTTTAGTAATATGTAAAAAACGTCATTTATAAAATAAAAAAATATTTCACTTTTTTCACTTCCTCTCGACTACTACAACTATTTATTTTTATCAATGAAACTTTTACATAATAATCTTTACGGTGTTCTATGAGATATAACACGTTTAAAAAGTACAAAAAGATATTTTAGAAAAATGGCGAATTTTTAAATACATTTTGTCAAAATCGTGAATTGATTCTTTCAATCGCAAAGTTGTGTTACAAATTTTCGAATTATTAACTTTTAATTAAACTAAAATCTTTATTATAAGTCGTAGAAGTTTTTTGAAAATTCTTACATTCCAACTAATTATCGTTAAAATGTAACAGATTGTTAAGAAGTAGGCTGATTGCGCGGAGTAACGCTGACAGAAAATTAGCCAGTATTTTTTAACTATAATTAGTTAGAATTTAAAACTTTCCAAAAAACTTTCACGACTTATAATAAATATTTTAGTACAAATTAAAGTTCATAAATTGTTCACAAAATCTATTTAATAATTCGCCATATTCTTCCAAAATATCTTTTTGTACTTTTTTACGTGTTATATCTCATAGAACACCCTCAAGATTATTATGTAAAAGTTTCATTGATAAAAATAAATAGTTGAAAAAGTTATGTCGAGTTGAAGTGAGAAATGTAAAATATATTTATTATTTAAAAAATGTCGTTTATTCCTATTACTAAAAAACTAAAATAGCTAAAAATATAGTTTTAGTACAATAAATTGCATATTAATATTCTGCTTTTATCAATTATAAAAATTTAATTGCAAGTCATGTTCAAAATTGGCTAGTCGGGCAATACGTATCCGGCGAATTCGCGCGATGTGCCCTCTTCCGTTCGAAGGCCTTATTTTTGTCCACTCAAAGATCATTTTTACGTTTTAAGATTCATCGATTTGTTTTTGTTTTACACCGTTTTTTCATTTTTATGATATTTTTGTAATAAATTAATAAATCCGTTCATTTCATAAACTGAAACAAAATTTCAAGAAAGTTTTATTCGCAAAAATAGTATGTATTTGTTATATTTATTGATAAAATTCAATCAACAATTATAGTGTTGCAAAAGTTATTATTGTCAATTGAAAAAAATGTAACTCTAATTACTACACTTAATTAACATTTTTAAGATTTTCTTAGTTACATATTAATATCTTATCGTAACTTTATTTGTGAAAATGGTATGCATTATATATATATATATATATATATATATATATATATATATATATATATATATATATATATACATATAACATAAATTTTCCACGAAACAAAATTTAGTTTCTTCAATTTTATTATTCTATTTTTTTTCATATTTAATGTTATAGACTTAAGCTTAAGCTCTAAGACGTATGATTCATACATTTTATGATCTAATTGGCTCATAATCTTTATTTTGTAGTCACGAATACTAAAAAAGAATTGACAAACAACGAGAACAAAAGGAAATACGAGTATTAGGTGCACAAAGCTACTGGTTTTATAAGTTATTTTTGTATAAAAATATTTTGAAATGTATTTTCTTTTTAAATGCAAATGAAAATACAACTCTTAAAAAGTCTAAATCTGCTGGGACAATTCTGTCCGACTATTAGAACCATTTTTCTGACAAAAGTAACAAAGATTTTAAACTATAATATTGCACTCTTATTTACGGCATACAGTCCTCCCTTTTCAATAAGTTTTGTTGCAAATACTCAAATTTTAAACAAGTATTTAAAACTCGTAAAGCGATGAGTTCATGTGTTTCTTTGGAATTTGCGCAAAAACTAATTATCTAATCTTAACGCAATACATCTCATTTTGCAGATATTTTCAATATCTATAAAAAACATATGAAACTTTTTTCTCTTTGACAAGTATTTTCCAAAATATAAGACAAAAACTAGATTTTTGAGTTTTTCGAATTTCTTTTGTATAAAGCATGACTTCGAGTTGGAAATTATTTTTATTTCTTTGAGAAACATCTATTCTATGCCGTTAAATTTTTTTTGGCGACCTTGGAATTATTCCGCTTGCCATGTCTAGTTTGATTGGACTAATTCCTTTTGCCTAACTAATGGATATGTAAGGGAAATCTCTACCATTTTTCTTAAAATATTTCATTAAATACCAATAATTTTCTTCATAGAAAGTTCTTTTGAACATTTTCTGCCTTTTTACCTCATATATGTTGATTTGTAACAGAAAGTTTGTGATTTTTTAGTAAAAATGATTTAGATTGCAAATATTCCTTGTGTACATACAATCTTTTTTTCCAGTCCAGAAAAATTCCTACTTACTTGTATACATACAGTGACGTTCCCAACCCTGATTCAGAAGTAGAGGCACCATCTTTTACTAAAATAACGCAAGATTGAATTCAATGGGATTAAATCTCGAGAATACGGGTCCATTGGAAAATACTAAGAGTGCTACGATTCATTTTTAGGTGTCATAAAACACCTCGTAAAGTGTTAGAAACTATTGGTTTCCAAACCTCTGACTTCTAGTAAAGGAGAGTCCTCCATTTAGGAAGTACTTTAAAATTTCGGCTATAAAATCTTTGATGATACAATTTAACTTCGCAATTTCCTATAAATATCTTTTACTATTAGGAAATAGTGTAACAAAGTTTGATATGGTTAAGCAATTACAGTAATTGCAATTCACCGTATAAGACATGTTTACGTGTTGTCAACTTGATCCCTCTCTTTGGGACACTTTTGTTTAAACCTATTTTAATCACCCTATAAATATTTTATTGTTAGTGTATTTAGATTCTTTTAAGAAAATTATTACCTTATCATAACAATAGTAATAATTTTGTATGGATGTAGCTGGGAGATTTGGAGTAGATCTAGAGTATTTATTACTTATAATGCTATGTTACGTGAATATTCCATACTTAATACCAAGCAATGACTAACTTGAATTTAATAAATAAGTTCAAACTGTAACCCCTACTGCTGCAGATACATATTTGGAATGTATCAAAACCAGTAGTATCTCAAATTAAGCGCTTTCTCAAAATGGGAAACTTTCCCCTATCGATTAACAATAAATACAAAAATAGTGCTTAAAAATGCATGAAATATCAACAAATTTAAAAATAATTCTTCGTATATATATGTGCTTTTAGACACCATCTCCATAACATACTAACATTATAATGAATAACGTTAATTTTTACCGTTCATCAGGGTCAGTTTCTTTAGGATTCATTTATCCTACATTTATAATGATTTTGACGGTAATTTTTATCAGAAAATTCTCTCTATGTAAATAATTGCATTTGTGATTCGCATATAACGACATATAATCGCATATCGATGACCCTTATGAAGACTAGCACGTATGTTACGTTTCCCATGAAGAGAAACACATTTGGATTTTCACCATGAAGACTATAGCACTTTTCATGATTCTCCCAATAAGAATAGCACATTTGGCGATTTTTCACTGACTGACTTTTTCGAGCTACTTTTATTTATTCGGGCAGCCTGATTTTCTTGGTTAAAACAATAATTTTTGGGTACCAAAAGAGTCTAGTAACCGACCTGAACTTATTAAAGGAGATAATCAATCCGACTCTTCGAGAGTTTCTCGGTACATCATTATTTTACATATTCTATGCAAAAAGTGCTAGTCTTCGTGGGAAATTTATGAAAAGTGTTAGTATTCGTGGGAAACTAGTGAAAAGTACTAGTTCAAGGGTGATTTCCACATGAAGTACTCTTCGTGGTAAGTGCTGAAACGTGCTAGTCGATATAATTACATCTATCTAATCCATTTTACCCTATAAGTGATTTGTTCCAATATATAGTTAAAATATTTTATCTATCCTAAAGGCAACAGCTCACTGTTTCTTTTTCATTTACACGAGTGAAAAAAAAGTTTAATTATCCAATTAGTTCCATGTCACTTCTTATATTTTAATAGGTATTATAAAATAACGTAATTTTAGAAACACAAAAAATTAAGGGTATACTTTAAAACTAAATATTACACTCTCTTTCTGCCAAGAATATTTAAATTTAACAAGGACAGTTCTAATTCCCATCAATTAAAGCGTCACTTGGACAATTCACCACTGAAAAGACTTGAATTGATGCACAAGAAGTGCCGCTTTTGTTTGCATCCCCGCAATCGCTCAACCTACAACGCAGTCAGCCGCTCTCGGAAAATGACAAAAACCTGCACAGTTTCGAAGACTGTAGCCGCGCGAGGCCTTGCAGCAGGAAATTAATCCGCATTCTGCTGCTGCTGCTGCTGTTTTCCGCACAATTTTCCCTCACCCTCGCCGCGCGCTCTTCGTTTCCTCTCCCCCCGCCCCCTTCGTCACAGGTACGCGACAGTCGTATATATAATAAAGCTTGATCGCGCGCGAATGACACCAGAACACCGTAGATTCTCTTTCTGCTGACCTCAGCTCAGTAGACAGTCAGCGAACGTATAACGAGTCGTGCGGCACAGATCTTCTGCTCCTCTAATCACGTGAAAGGGATCGTCGTCACCTTGAAGCGGAACGAATTTCGACAGGGCTCTTTTCATTTGAACGTAAACGTACATCAAACTTCGTTAGAGTAAGTTGTATGCGTTCAATCAGAACTTTCGACTGAACTCTTAACGCGAAAATTGCTTATCAAGGAAGTACTGTGCGAGAAGCACCTAATAATTGATTTAGTTATTGAATTAGTTTTGTTTTAGAGAATCGACGGTCTTTCTATCAAACTTACGAGAGTGGGATAAATTTAATTCAATAAAAATTAATTAATTACTTTGACATTTGAACAATAATAAGATATAAAATAATATGAAATAGTAAGATATAAAATAATATAAAATAGTCAGATAAAAAATAATATAAAATAGTAAGATATAAATATATAAAATAGTAGTTCGCGTCGATCATTGGTCAGGTGCGAGCATCAGGTGTAATTAGTGAATAAACATTCATATTGCAGTACTTAAAACTATCGTATTATATGTAAATATTATTATTACAATAGAACATTTAAAACTACATTTAGAATCAAGCTATCGACTTTATTCTTTCGAACAAATTTTTTATTTGAATTATAAAACTTTATACGTTGGTTAAAAAAAATAAAAAGTTATTATTTTATACGCTACGCTATCCGTTTTCGAAATAATATTTTAGCCCGTGATTTTCCGCTCGGAAAATGTTGCGCTTAGAAGATACATTATAGCACACTAACCTCAAAATGCCAACTTTATTGTCGATTTTGAGGTTGTTGTGCTATAAAATATCGCATGAGACTGTTGTGGGAGGTGTTTTTCTACCTTGTTCGATTTTCTCACTCGCTTTGCTCGTGCGAAAACCCTCGAACAAGGTAGAAAACCATCTCCCACAACAGTGTCATAATATACTAATTTCGTGGTCGAAAAAGAGGGTCGATATGGATCCTAAACACGTGGGCATCCGGCTACACTTGACTCATGCGCCCTAGCTAATATACACGAGCACAGACCTAAAGCCTCATTCACGACAGTTAGAGAATACAAGTTTTAAAAACATGCGTGTCTTCCATTTATAAAATAATATTCAAATATAGTTATACACTTATTAAGTAGGATATAACACGTGATATATCGAAATTATTGCTTGAATGAATTGTGAATGTATTTAGTCATAGATTAAGTTCTTCGTAAAGAATATATCGACGACCCTTACGAAGACTAGCACATTTCAAACTGCCACGAAGAGTAGCACATTTCAGCACTTGCCACGAAGAGTAGCAAATTTGGAAATCTGCCATGACGACTAGCACATTTCGCCCGTCTCCCACGAAGACTAGCACGATTCGTCGTTCCCCCACGAAGACTAGCACATTTCGCAATTCTGCCACGAAGACTAGCATTTTTCGTATAGAATATATAAATTTAAGTTGTACTGGTAAAATCTCGGTGAATCGGGTTGGTTCTTTTTTTATCGGGTTATGGTCGGGTACTAGACCATTATGGTACTCAAAAAATTATCGGTTTACCCAAAAAAATCGGGCTACCCGAATAAATAAAAGTAGCCTAAATAAATTAGGCGGCAGAAAATCGCCAAATGTGCTAGTCTTTGTGGCAAATTTTTAATGTGCTAGTCTTCGTGACACATTTTTAAATGTGCTAGTCTTCGTGGCAAAAGCCTAAAAAGTGCTAGTCTTCGTGGAAAAATTGCGAAATGTGCTAGTCTTCGTGGGTGAATGTCGAAATGTGCTAGTCTTTGTGGGAGATTTTCAAACGTGCTACTCTTTGTGGCAAACGCCGCAAACGTGCTAGTCTTCGTAAGGACCATCGATATAAATAGCAGAGGACCAGCATTGCCGACTTTGCCGGCGACGAGAGCCTCGCAGTTTGTAATCAACTTTCGAGATGTACACGTCGTACTTACAGATCGTCCTATTTTGAATACGTCAGAGAATATAACTCGGTTTCTATTAAACAAAGTTGAGAATAAAAAGTGATTTAGGTTTTCGAGTAATATTATTTTCCTCCTTCGTGAAACCTGCGTTGTACAGTTACACGGTCAAATAAATAAACTATGCTATTAAAAAGCTGATGATAAGTCGTATCACCAAGGAAAGTGTCGACTTGGGCCAACTTCTTTATTTAATACCACTGCAAGTATAATGATTTGTTCAAAATTATACTGACAAATTCATATAAGCGGTTGCAAGAAAAAGAAAACACTACATGTTAATCTCCTTTTGCTTTGGTGAGTAAATTTTCGGATGAAAAAGCTTGTATACTAACATCATATACATAATATCATCTGTTTACCGACTTAATAGCATAATAGCTAGGATAGCCGTGGTGATTCATATTTGGTGCAGGGGCATATTTGGTACAGTCACCTAATTCAAAAGTCGTTATTGATCGTGGACATAAAGATTTTTCAAATTTATATAATTAATACTATTGTAGAAAAATGTATTTATGCTCATCTGAACGAAAATAACCACTTTTATTCCTGAAAAGCGAGACCGAAATTACACTTTTTTCCCGCAATAATGATTAGCGGGAAAAAAGTGACTTTACTAGAAACTAATCCAAATTCCTTCATTCCATCAAGTTCTACTAATAACCCTGATTTTCGATTGTTTTTTAACAATATTGTCTTTTAACAGTCCATTAGTCCCGCTTTCCATGTCAAAACGTGGCCACAGTTGAAATCGGCTATATATAACTCGAGAAAAAGTCGATTTTTCCCGTGGGAAAAATATTCGACTTCTTGCCCTTGTTACATAATGTACTATTTTATTATTAATTTAGCATACTTTTTATTTCTGAAACTCGATGCATGAGAATAACCGACTTTTTGACTTTTATCCATTATGCTATATAATACGGAATTCGTAAAATTATGAAATTTTTAATTCTTACTGTTCTGAACTACAAACTATCAACATAACACTATAATTTGAATCTGTATCATATTTGTTTTGTATTTTAATGATCTGATAATCTAATATCACTCGGGAATACTTACAAGGAGAATGTATACCCTACAAGAAACGGATTTCGATGAGTCTTCGGAAGGTGATTTCTAAAATAATATAGTCCAGTGCTCGTAACTCTTTTCAATGTGCCCTTATTTTCGAGATATAAAGTTCGAAGATGGCTTAATTTATGTAAAAATAATAGTCCTACTTCTGACCAATACTCTGCAAGTTTTTATAGGTACTAAAATAGTGATCTAAAAGAAAGCAAAAGTGAGAAGAAAGCAAGGAGAATGCATACCCTACAAGAACAAACATACGGACATTTTCTAAAAATAGTGTATTTTGATTTATTATGTCTGAAAACATTTTTCTAACATGTTTTTAGCAAAACTCTTTTTTCTATCACAAGCATCCTCTTTGAGGAAGCAAAAATTGCATCTACCGCAGTGTGCATATTATTTTAAAGTCGAACATAAAAATAGGGGAAAAAGGGTCGAATTCAGAGAAATGGAGAAAAAAGGGCTTTGTTTGGAAAAAGGGGAAAAGAGCCTTAAGCTGAGATGCCTGTATTGAAATTTATACATCCCTAACAAACGAAATAATTTGTCATCTTTAATTTGTTCAAGATGACTCCCTGGTAAAAAAAGAATTCTAGGTTTAAGGCTACAAAATAATATTTACATGCCACGTTTATAATAATATTATTACCGTACACATACATTTTTTAACAATTTGTACTAAATATTATTGAAATTATTCAGGATTATAGGTTTATTTTAAGTGAAATTGAGACTGAATGCTAATTATGTTATTGGTGCACATCATAATGACGTGTGCACATAAAAGACAGAAAATTTAATACTGCTTATTACAGAAGAAAAATAAAGAAAAGAACCACTGTCTATTTATTGGCACTTATAATTATTTCTGTATGAAATATTTTATCTAATATGTTAATGGTAACCGCTATTGTTTATTAATAACCAACAAGATTTTTAAAAAAATGTATCGTATGGATTAAATTTAAAACACCATGATTTGTTTTAACACGATTCATACCAAATAAAAGGTACTAGCACTATAAATTTTCTTTCTGGCATCGATTGTACATTGTTCAACCAAAATAAGAAAACAATCGGTGCTGCCATTCTTGAGAAATGGCGCTTTTGTTCGCCATATTGGAACCGCCATTTGGAATTTTGAAAATCGAACAACGGATTCGTAATCAGCGACTCCAAAATCCCTTATATACAAGTTTTCATGAATAACCGATGGTTAGAACAATTTGTGTTTGAAATAGCCATCTTTGACGCACAAATAAGTTTAACACTGTATTAAACTATAAATAAATAAATACATAAAATATTGAATTTTCTATGATTCTAGATGCGCTGTATTCTACTATTTCTCGTTGCCCTATTAAAAATTGGAACTTTAGAGGCTGTCGACGATAACGAGCAGCCCGATCTAGAGGCTCAGCCGAGTGATAGTGAGGATTACGAAACCGAAGACTCGGGTAAGTTGCATCAGAAAAATTATTTTATTCCCGACTCAACCGTAATGGTCACTTTATTCACCTCAAAAGCGATACAAAAGTAGCATATGATTACTGCAAATCTACTTTTTCTTGCAAATTTACTTTTTTCCTGCAAATGCATTTGCGGGAAAAAAGTGGCACATATTTCTTTTTAATTATCGTAGTATATTGAAGCCGCCTTGGCTGAACAATTATGTTTACTAATAAACAAATAATACACGCGTAAGATATATTATAAAATAATGTTTATTTACACAACTATAAAGGACAATATGAAGCTACAACTATGTATGCATGTGATGATCTTGACCGCTCGCCTTAAGGGTTCAAGTAGGTCTGAACGACCCGATATGTAAGATTTAATCCACAGGACCACACTCCTAGAGAAACCCATACTAATCAGTTTACGGAGCAGTTTTGTTGCTAAGATGGTATCAAAGGCCTAAAATCAAATAATAAAAGAATGGTTATTAGCTTCTTAATTTTTTTATTATCTTTAATGCCATCGATACCACCTCGTATGTCCTCAGTTAATTTAAGTAGAGCTGTCTGAGTGCTGTGGTTATGTCGAAAACCAGTCTGGAGAGGATCGAAGATTTTTTTTAGATATTAAATACTCAGTGACTTGAATGTGTACAATCTTCTCGAGGACCTTTGAAAGAAAACTCAAGAGGGCTATCGGACGAAAGTCCGTGACCGATGAAGGAACTGCTTTATCCTTTAGTGGCACCAAATGAGCCCTTTTCCATGTCCCCGGGAAGACGCCGCGCGAGAGGGATGCATTCAATACTTTGTCGAGGTGTATGCCTATGGCTGTAAGAGTCTGAGCTACTACTCTTTGCGGAATTCCGTTCTCTTCCACTGCTTGTGAGGAGAAATGAGAGACAGCAAGAGCAACGTCGACAGAGAAGACCTCTTTAAAACTAAAGCCCTCCTCGGAGGCTGAGGCTATCATGTCATCCATCTCCCCCTCACATTCATTTTGAGAAATCGAAACTCCAGCAAAATGGGAGTTGTGCTCCTCCGGAGTAAAGCCGTGAAGATCTTCTTTTTGAGCAGGCAGTAGCCCGAGGGCTCGCAACTCCTTCCAAATATCTTTTTTGTCATTTAGTGCTTCAAAAATTCGATTAGAGTTCTATTCTAGAGAGAGAGAGAGAGAGGAATAGATAGATATAGGTAGATATACTGTTTATTCATCAAAGACGAAAATTCTTACATATAGTTATAATAATTAAAATATCAGTCAGTATTATATATTTGTTATATTACATTTAACATTAACTTATTGCATTTCTTATGTATTAAATAACATTATTCGCTGTAACAGTTCGTCAGTTTATAAAATCTAAATATAATGAACTAGTCATAGTCAGATGGCACATTACAGAACACGCTTCGTCAAAATACATAAAATAAAATAAATAAAATAAAGATAACATAATACGATAAAAATAAAAAGAATACATACACACACTTTATTAAATTTTTACGTATAACTATCACGTCGAAAAATTAAAAACACACTCATTCATATGACACTCTTACAATTCACGCTAATAAATACATTCACACTTAACACTTAACATATTTAATAAATAAATAAATTAATAAATAACTAAGTCAAATAAATAAATAAGTTAGATAAATAATTAAATTATATAAATAAATAAATAAATTTAAATAAATAAATAAATAAATTTAAATAAATAAATAAATGAATTTAAATAAATAAATAAATAAATTTAAATAAATAAATAAATGAATTTAAATAAATAAATAAATAAATTTAAATAAATAAATAAATGAATTTAAATAAATAAATAAATAAATTTAAATAAATAAATAAATGAATTTAAATAAATAAATAAATAAATTTAAATAAATAAATAAATGAATTTAAATAAATAAATAAATAAATAAATTTAATTAAATAAATAAATTTAATTAAATAAATAAATTTAATTAAATAAATAAATTTAATTAAATAAATAAATTTAATTAAATAAATTTAAATAAATAAATAAATTAAATAAATAAATAAATTTAAATAAATAAATAAATTTAAATAAATAAATAAATTAAATAAATAAATAATTCAAATAAATAAATATCCCAAATAAATATCCGAATCAAATTGGGAATACACAGAGATGAACAAAATAATGTATAAACCGATTCTCGAAAAGTTCACCTCTGTGTATTCCCGTCACCATGTAATTGTTTAAGGTGCCTGCCAAACGCCGTTTTAAATTTACAAAAAGATGGCAGGCACCTCACACTGCTTGGGAACGAATTCCAGAGGTGCGCACCTTGAACTCTAAACGAGAATAGGCCCTTATCGGTGCGCGACCCCGGAACCGAGAGCTCTTTCGTGCCATCCCTACTTGAAGTCCTGGCCTGGTTTTATTCAAAGAGGGCAGTAAGATATGGTGGCTGCCGCATGACAACCGCTTTGTAAAGCAGCAGCCCCATAAAATACTCCCTCCTCACCTTCAGATCTAACCAGTCCAGTTTTTCCCTATAGGCGGTGATATGCTCATCACGCCTAACACCACATATGTATCTCACACATGAATTCTGTAAACGTTGTAGTCGTGTCTGAAGCTCCCCTGACACGTCAAGAAGAACCACTGAGCAATAGTCTAAGTGAGGTAGTACCAGTGCACATGCCAGCTGCTTCCTTAGTATCTCTGTGGTGCATGAACGGAATAATTTTAAGCTCTACAGAGCTCTATTTACTTCCCTACTGACCGCATTCAGTTGCGGCTTCCATGTTAACCTTCCGTCCATCACCACGCCGAGATTGGTGACTGTATCGACAAAGGGAACGTGTACGCCGGTCTGTATCTCAATGCCTTGCAAGTCAAGGTTCTGAACCTGTTTGATGTTATGATCAGATCCGAAAATAATCGCTTTTGTCTTGCCGACATTGAGGCGCAGGCCAGCTGACGATGCCCAGTTCGACACTGCTCGTGCTACAGCCGACATGCGACCGATACCATCACAAAGACCTTTCAGGGTCACTTGAGTGTAGGTTTGCAGGTCGTCAGCGTAAAGTATATGTTCTACACCATCTAAGTCTAGTGCGTCTTGTAAGTCGTTTATGTACAGGCTGAAAAGCAGGGGTCCCAAGACTGAGCCCTGTGGAACGCCAAGATTGGTAGTTAGCCAACCTGAATCCCCTTTTGTGTTTGTGACGACTTTCTGTCGTCTCCCCATTATAACACTCCTGGAGAATCCCATGCGCATCAGCTTACGCAGCAGTTTAGTGTGTGAGATGGTGTCGAATGCTTTGCTAAAATCAAACATCAACAAAATAGTCAATAGTTTTTTGTTGTTGTTAATGCCTAATCTTATGTCTTCCGTCAGTTTTAGGAGTGCTGTCTGTGTACTGTGATGCTGTCGAAAACCAGTCTGCATCGGGTTCAAAGTGTTGTTTTCTCGTAAAAAGTCAGTTATTTGGTCGTGTACTATTTTTTCCAGGACCTTAGAAAGGAAACTCAGTAGGGCAATTGGTCGGAAATCTGACACCGTAGATGGGACAGGCTTCTTCTTCAAAGGCACCAATTGAGCTCCCTTCCAAGTTCCCGGAAAAATGCCACTGGACAGAGAGGAGTTAAAGATCTTAACAATATGATCTCCCACAAACGGAAGAGTCTTAGCCACTATACTTTGGGGGATGCCGTCTTCTCCTCTGGCCTGTGATGAGAAATGAGCAACAGCCAGGACCACGTCCGAGAAGCTGACTTCTCGGTAAACAAAGCCGTCATCACTGGCAGTGGTCAAGACGTTGTCAAGTTCTTCATCACTTTCATTTTGGGAGATCGACACCCCTGCAAAGTGAGCATTGAGCTCTTCCGACGAGAAACCATGAAGCTCCTCTCTTGTCTTTGGCAGAAGGTCCAGAGCCTTGAGCTCTTTCCAGATATCTTTCTTATTATCAATTGCTTCAAAAATTCTATTTTGTAAAAATCTTTCCTTTGTTTCCTTCGTTCGTAATTCAGCTTCTGCTGCAAGGCTCTGATACTCCCGCCACAGTCTGTCCTCTTTGGTTCGCACATAGCGTCGTCGTACAGAGTCAAGTTTTTTGTATAGATGTATCAGTTCAGCATCAACCCTGGTGGATTCGTTTTCTTTTTCAGTGTAAACTCAGGGATAGAGATTTAGATTTATTTGTTTATTTCCACCCTTGGACTGAAATTGTCCCATAGGGCATAAAGAACAATATATACATTAGCAATATACAATATGTAGTAATATAATAATATAATATGTAACGTGATCGGTACGCTCGCAATAATAGTGTTTAACAAATAGTATGTACAGGTTCGAACAATATTCGATGTATAAAATAAAATAAGACATAAAGTAATCTGAACGGCTCTTTGGCCGCAAAATATGACGCAAAAGAGAGAGAGGGAGAGAGAGAGAGAGAGGGGGATAGAGAGAGAGAGAGAGAGAGAGAGATTTCCACCCTGGGACTAAATAATCCTATAGGGTATAAAGAACAATAAGATACACGATAAAATAAAAAATACAGAAAAATGATTAAATGATTCGCTGTGACAAACACGCTCGCAGTATTAATACATAATAATAACAATGTTGTAAATATAATAATATAAATATAATAAATATAATCGTGTATAAATTTAAAATGAATATTGATTAAATATTTGTATGTGTAAGGCGTATCCTGATCTATCACAATCTATCTTATCCTATCATATCATATCATATATGGCTCTTTGGCTATTTTGACGCATTAACAAATTAAATTAGCAATAATATTATCGAGTATAAAATAGAGATAACATTAAAGTAAAAATATTAATGTGAGCAATAACAATAGTATATATATTATAAAACAAGAACAAATAGATATAACGCTTCAGACTTAATTGGTAAGTTGTACGACGTTATTTTGCAGAGTTAGCCAGTATCAGGCTCAACATCACAACTGGTGAGGTACTTGAGTAACAGTGATTTTATGGTTTGGAGGGAGGTAGATTTGAGAGTCAGGGAAGTGATGTGATCCGGTAGTCTGTTCCATAAATATGAGGCTGCTATTACAAATGAATTAGCATTTAAGGAAGTTGTAAATTTACGTATGAGGAGGGGTTCAGTGCGAAACCGAGCTGATCTACTTGCATCGGTTTCAGCCGTAAGTATAAAGTTAGATTTTAGGTATTCTGGACAACCAGTTTTAAGTATTGAGAAAGTCAGTGCACCCATGAAATACTCTCTTCGGGCTTTCACCGAGAGACACCCTAGCCGTTTACGGTAGGGGGTAACACGAGCCATCCCGGGAGTAGTACCAAAAACGAAGCGTGTGCAAGCGTTCTGCGCCCGCTGAAACTTCAGGTTCTGTTCACCAGTTATATCGTGATATACAAGGCAGGCATAGTCGAAATGAGGGAGAATAAGTGAGAGGACGAGTGATTTACGGACACCGAATGAAAGGACACGTTTGTGTGGTCGGAGTCCTCTGAGGGTGCAAAAAACTTGCTGACAGATGTGAGATACTTGTCTTCCCCAGTTAAGATCAGGAGTCAGCCAGACACCTAGATTTTTTACTTCGTTGACAAAGGGAATAGGAATGCCATTGACCGTAACCTTAGGTAAGAGTTCTGTATTGATTAACGAGAGGTTCAATGTGCTACCAAAAAACGAGACAACCACACGCAAGATGAGGAGAGAGAGAGAAAGAGAGAGAGAGAGAGAAAGCGGGAGACACACACACTCACACTTTATTTAATATTTAGTTTTGACATTCTGTGACCGAATCACTATAATTTCTGGTAAAAGTTCGAAAACTATTTGTAAAATGAATAATATTATAATTAATGAAAGAATAACACATAATAAAATGTACGTCCATTTGTTCTATTATATTAGGGGAGGATTGGGTATTGACGGTCACCTAAGCAAAGGTACTTGTTATTTCCACTTTCAAATTGTTTCTTTTAACTTTAAATAATTATTATGTTAGTTCAAACCATTGACTATAAATATTTATTATTGGTTTAATATAAGATATCGAAGCTATAAGTCAAAATAAAAAAAAGTATTTTGACCGAATTTACTCCACATCAAAGGGTAATACCGGTCAGCCTTGGTACAATTCTGATCACTATTAGAAAGTTACTTTTATAGGTGAAAAATTTCTATAAATTAATTATATGTACTTTCATATGATCCGTCGCATTATTTTTCGCACTTACATAGTGAAACATATAATAACAACCACTGTTTAATCAAAAACACTTGAGCAAAGTTACCCTACCTGAGAACGCAGTGCAACGTTTGCTTAGCCTCACTTTCGGGAGCGTCATATAAATAACATTGTGACCGGGATTATCCCCATTCTTCTTAGTAATTTAAATTGAAATAGCAAAAAAGTAATAGGTTTATACTCTTTTTTCTTCACTATTTCGTATTCTTAGATTGTTAAAATTAATAAAGATGCAAAAAATAACTGCATAAAGCAACAAATAATATGCATAAAAGCTTATTTTATAGACCAGATTTCTTATAAGAAATGTAGGCCTACACTTTGATTGTGTATAATTCCTTAATAAAACTGAATAGAAGGTTGTTTGGACATTAATTGCATTTTATGTTGCGTTTTATATACTATTCGAATTATTACCTAAAAATGTTTAGATTATTGAAAATAAGGGTGGCCGAAATTAGCCAGTGACCGGCATTACCCCGTTCTCCCCTATTAATACATATATATTATTATTAAATACATTTCAATTAATAATGTTGAGTGAAATATCGCGAGTACTATACAAGTTTTAAGCCGAAGAGAACAAAATTAGCAATTTTACGAGTGAGTGAGTGTGGAGCTCGAAACTAATGCTTTCAGTAAAGTTAGTAATGATCACTAATTACTGCCACCTGACGCCTCCTTCTGTATAGGTGAAACACTTCCCGTACTACATTTAATTAGATTCTTTCTTATACTTTGCTCGAACTACGTACCTAAGAGCAATTAAATATTACCTAGTATTTGTATATAGGATGATATAAAAGTCGCATTTGTTGAGTATTTTTATGCAGTGAACCCTCGTTGTATCGTCGGCGATATTAAAAGCAGCACTTGTAATATTCAGTATAAATAAAGAATAAAAAGTTATTTTTCTGTTAAAACACAGATTTGAGAGCTAGCAGATTATAACTCAAGTGAAAGTTGTTTGAATGTAGATATTTTTCATTTGGTACAACCCCGCAAATTAAAAGCTTAAATTAAATTAAATTAAATTAAATTAAATTAATCTAGAATTATTTAAAGCTTGAATATGTCCTATATTATAGTTTAAAACTAGAATTCTTGGTGTTTAAATTCTTAAACTTTGCAGAATTTCCCGAAGAGCAGTTTAAGTCAATCGATGAATTGGATGAAGAACAATCGGCGCGCTTGTCTGACTACTTGACAGAACTCCTGCAACGGCCGGGGACGTGGGAAGCTCCTATTATCATGGTAAAAGATACTCCGGAAGATCAACCATTACCCATGGAAAACGATGGCTCGCATCGTATTGAAAAGAGGACACGCTTTTACCGACGATCCCCTATAATGAAAAAATTCAGGTACGACGCAACTTTTTAAGTGAAATAAAACTAATATGCGGAATTCTCTTTTATTTTGTTCACTGCTTTAATGCATCGATGGCAGATATTTTAAATTCACTTTAATAGTACCAAGAATATTTTTCAACTTTGCATATCATTTTAAAAACGTGCTATAAAAAACTATATTAATTTATTTCACACAATTAAAAAACGCAGACGTAACATTTTTCGTTTATTTTGCTTTTTTTTACAGATGGATTAAAAATAAAAATACCCAACACAACCATGATTGCAGTCTCACGAAAGATGACGTAATCCGGTTATTACAAGGGGTGGTCGACGTTCAAAAAGGTAAGAAATCGGTGTATGTGAATATCTGCAATCGACGAACACCCGCCAGCGCTGTATCTACGAATATCCGCTTCCTCGGCCGTAAAAGAAAGTAAATATGACATGAGCAAGGCAGCGATTTTCGAGGACAGGAATTCTTACATTATCGAATATATCGGGTTATTAAAATTAACACTCAAAATGCCTGTACCTAGGCTTAATATAGGTTTCAAATACCTTCAAATTTTATAAATGGTTTTTAGTTATACTTTTATCTATTTAAACATTTTTATTTTTTAATACTGCAATAGTTATGAATTTAATAGTAAAACTATTTTTTATATACACATCAAAAGTTTTAAATATAAAAATATATAATTTTCTTTTCTGAAGCTTAGAATTTTGTATTTAGATATAATCTAATTGGAATTTTGACTTTCAAGTTGTATGCTTCATATAAATAAATGATGGGAATTTCTATTAATACAATGACTCTTAGAGAAGACTCACTATGTGGTACAAAAAGAAAAAAGTATACATTTAAGGTGGCTCCGTCGTGTAGTCCCGTATCTATATTTTAACTAATATCCAAGGCAATTTAAATAAAAATGATTCAATGTCAATTGTCAGACTTATTACACTGAATATATGTTATAATGTATGAGAAATAATAACAATACTCATATATATCCATACAAAAATACACTAGGTTTACTTATTTATTAAATATATTTTATATTTTAGCGGCAACCGAGTATTTTTGTTAAATAATCGGAATCTAAAATTAAACAGATACAATCTCCTGGTAGTTTTATAAAGAAATCGTGGGTTTTCATGTAGTTACAGGCATAAATGCATATTTCGCCATAAGAGCCCATGTTAAAAGTTCTATTTTAAACCATTTTTTTCTCTTCAGTTTACCTGGCAACCCCACCCAATCAAAATATTAAGGTGATGCTAAAGCCATCAGTCACCGACAAATATGAGGAACCACTTTTCTTATTTTATTCTTAATTTTGAGTAAATATCTCTATGAAACGTTATTGTCCTACTCAAAAACAACAACTTTTCAGAGAGATATTTAGTCAAAATTAAATATTGAATGAAAAAAGTGGTTCTCCGTATTTTACGGTAACAAGAGGGTTTAGCATCACCTTAATAGAATGTAAAAACGCATACATTCAGTAGAATTTTTATTTGTTGTCAATAATGGATTTTGAAAAGATGACGGAGTCACCTTAACATATACTTATTTCTGTCTCTGATTCCTGCAAAGGACGTAAAAGAAGTGGATGATTGTGATTCTCATTTATATAACAATCAAGTTAAAATATATACTAAAAATTAAAAAAATGTATTGTTTTCAGATCGTTTTTTTGTCTCTTACCTGAAATCTCATATAATGCTAATATCAATGATTTTTAAAAATATTTTTATTTTCCAACAAACTGTACATATATAATAATAATATAAAAATATTAAATAATATGTTCTATGACTTAGACTTCATAAATAACATGTACAAAGATTCTTTAAAAATTAGCCGAAACATCGCATGGCAGCTGCGAAAAGCCGATGTTGAAACCTCTTCCTGTCCCATGAGAGTCGGAGACAAAGTAAACTTCCACGGAATTCATTCGAGTTAAGTCAAATATAGCTGCAAATATTACGAAAATAGTAAAACATTATCAGTAAAATTATACTGAAATAAGAATGAATTCTTTTAACTTTTCAGCTTATACATACTTCTAAAATCGCTTAAAGAACGTCCGCAATATTTTGTATTTTCCCCATTGAATGATAAATAATCTTTCGAACATCCTTGACTTGATTCTAATTCAAAGTCCCGCACATAGACTTCCAGTTTGCAGAAATTGGGAGCTTTATTAAATCTACCAAAAAATACAAAAATAGTTAAAAAAATTAATAATACTTTTTAAAAATTAATGTTTTAAAATTAATCATAATAATTAACAAATTAAAGAAATGATTTCTTAATTATATAAGGTTAAGTATTGAAATTTTGTAAAAATGATATATTAGTACTGAATTTGAGATTAATTTATCGTTATAAAATACAGTAATTTAAAATAATTAGAGTTTTTTACGATTTAGATAATCTTTGTCAAAAATTGAAGAATTTTAAAAATTGGAAGAGAAACATTCGTGACAATGGAAAATGTCCTTGACCGTGCAATAAAAGGCGAGTGCTGACCAGAGAAACAATAATACATCCTTCATAAAAAACCACAAATATAAACTTGCTTATCTTAGGTTTTTTTAAATTTTATGTTTTACAATGAATAATGATACTTAATTGATGTTTGCAAAGCATGCTTTAAAGTAAAATAAAGAATAATATATAAGCAAAGAATACAGAGTTTATAGTATATTATGACACTGTTGTGGGAGATGGTTTTCTACCTTGCTCGAGGGTTTTCGCACGAGCGAAGCGAGTGAGAAAATCGAGCAAGGTAGAAAAACACCTCCCACAACAGTCTCATACGATATTTTATAGCACAACAACCTCAAAATCGACAATAAAGTTGGCATTTTGAGGTTAGTGTGCTATAAATAAAATAAACACTTATATGCTTTAATGACGAGGGGTAAACCGGTCGCGAAATCAACTGAGCACTTGTTCATGAAATCGATTTCATTGAATAAGAAATCAGTGAATTCTCATAAAATCCCTGAAATATTTGATTTCGAAATTATACATGAAATCGGTGGAGTTTATAATGAAATTGATGAATTCGACGTAATCGTTTTTCAAAAATGTCTTTAGTAACTATTTTATCTATGATCTGAGCATCCGTTCAGTGGCGTCATTACGATTTTTCCTGAACCCTGGAACTCTTTACCTTGGTGGATGTGGGGGGGGGGGGGGGCGGAACATTTGTATCAGTAATTTCTGAATCCTCAATACCCAACGTATAAGATTTTAAGAAATAAATACTTTAAAATAAACGGCAAATTCTTTAACCGCAATACCCCATGTATAAGAGTTCTATACATAAATTATTTTAAATAAACCGCAAACTCTTTAACCTTAATACCCCAGGTATGAAAGTACAATAAATAAATTATTTTAAGTAAACTGTGAACTCTTAAAAGCTATAGATGCTCCACGTATGAGAGTTTAATAAACAAACTGCTTTAAATAAACCATAAACGCTTAACACTTAATACCCCACGTAGACGAGTACGTTTGCCTTGGTGTGTCATAATATTTCAGAGTTTCTTAGAGTTTGTCGATTTCAACAGCTTTGGCAAATTTGAATAAATATTGGCAAATTTTTACAAACTTTCGCAAACTTTGGCAAAGATTTGGGGTATTGAGCTTTAAGAGTATATTCAATATTATTTATCATTAATGATTCTAATTTTTATACGTAATTAATTTCAGTAACATTTAAAATTAAGTGCAATCGCATGTAATCACTAGAAATTGGTAAACTTGATTGATTAAATCATTTTTATGAAATCTATATGAAATCGCAGTGAATTCACTGAAATAGTGGAATCATTGTAGTACTTTTTCCTGACTGATTAACCCCTCGTTTAATGAACTTACCGATAGCATTTCTTAACGTTATCAGGGTAATTGTTAGGATACAGCGGCGATTTTATGACCCCTTGGCTGACGCTGATTTCTTCGCACGCCGCTGAAACTCCGCTCGCAGCCACGTTATTGTCCGGTGTCAGGTAGCTTATACGTGCATTATATCTTGGAATCCCAAATCCTTCGCATCTTACATTCCGCAGGATCGCCTCCTTCGAGGCAATAGCCCAGTCGAGAAATACGCGACTCTGACAGCTACCGCCGAAAATCCTGTCGTGAGTCTTCCCTCCAACGACATTCGGAATTAATTGAACGTCTCTGTTGGGAAACGGCACGCTAGGCTTAGGATAAGAGTAGCCCAAATCTCGTTTGCCTCTGTTATGGTGATTTAGACTCGTGGGCGAGGGATAAACGACGGAATCATTGTGAGAGGGCGGGACATTTTGTCGTTGTACTAGGGTGGAGTTCAGTACATCTCCTCTCCTCTGAGCGTAACCAGGATAAACTGGATTGGCTGGGTCACGCGGATATGATGGATAAGATGGATAAGAAGGATACGACGGATAAGATCCAGAAATTCCGCAAGGTTCTTGAATGACGTCGATGAGGAAGCCACCGAACTTAGTCCTCGGATAACCCGCGTACATCACGGAAATCGATTTGGCGATGTAGTCCGTGAAGAGCACCTGGATGCTTTGGCCCGTCTTGCATCCGCAGTAGCGCCTGCCGTTGATCTCCACGTGCCCGTAGCTGCAGTACTGGTCTTCAGCGCCGAAGTTGAAGAATCGGAAGTTCAGCCTGAGCCGGCAGACGTCCGGCGAAGACTTCGTGATCGTGTATCTACAGGCGTAATAGTTGTTCGATGACGATATACCGCCAGGAAATCCAGGACTGGCGATTGAGAACCTTCTGCTAGATTGCACTCTGCAGCACTCGCCGCTCTGACCGGCGAAACCGTTGCCCCAACCGTTGCCGTAATTCGGATAACCATTGCCACCGATCGACGGATTGTAGCCGGGATTATAGCCAGGATTATAGCCAGGATTGTTTCCTGGGATGTAACTGGGAGTAAATCCAGGATTGTAATTAGGATTGATTGAATTGTAGCCGGGATTGTAATTAGGAGTTATTGGACTGTAACCAGGATTGTAGTTAGGATTGATAGGATTGTAGCCAGGATTATAATTAGGATTGATCGGATTATATCCTGGATTGTAACCAGCATTTGAGTAATCCGGATAACTCGGATAGCCTCCACCTGACGGATTGTATCCTCCAATCGGATTGTAACCGCCACCAGTAGGGTATCCAACAGAAGGATTATAATTTCCATTCGGATAATCTATCGTCGGATTGTTGCCGTCACCTGGATAGCCAATCGCAGGATTGTAGCCACCGCCTCCTAGATAACCGATCGCAGGATTGTAGCCACTGCCTCCTGGGTAACCGATAGCAGGATTGTAGCCACCGCCTCCTGGATAACCGAGCGACGGGTTATACGAGCCACCTCCTGCTCCGGGATAGTAATTATTATTATTCGTACCGACGAAACCGTATCGCGGATCGTAAACGAGATTCGGCGAGGCGGCGCCAAGTCCAGCGCCGGCCAGCCCCGGGAATCCTTGGCTCTGCAGCGGATCGTAATTGATTCTCTCGGACGATCCCAGAACGTCACCTCCCGATTGCTGCGTGTTTCTGTCGCAGTCGCTAGCGAGTTGCACGTCGTAATCGACGACGCCTATGCCGGGCTCGCCGTAGTTACGCGCCGGCACCGCCGACAATCTCTGAGCCTGCCCCGACAGGGACGAACTTTTGTCCCGCGCCCCCGTCTCCTTCGGGAATTGGACTCTCGAGAAGACGGCCGCCGAGTTCTGGCTCGGCGGCAAAAATTCGCTCGCCGGCGTCGCGACTGTTGCATCGAAGGCCCTGTCCTTGTCCCTGATCGCCGTCGCGAGACTACGGTGAGCCGCGGTCAGGTTATTCTCGCCGGGTGGCAAAAACAAGTAAGAGGTTACTCGCGGGCTGTTATTTTGACGATTCGTGCTCGTCGTCCCCGAGGAATGCGATGGCGAGGGGGGCGCGATGTTTTCGGAATGATCTTGGAGCGTGAAATTAATTTGCGGGCGAAGAAGGATTGATGACCCCGCTGGCTGCTGGAAAGCCGAGGTGCTGCTTCTGCTGCTGCTACTGTTGTTGACGTCGTTCGTGCCGAGGGTGAGGCCACTAACCGAATTATCGTCGTCGCCTTTAATTCCACGCCGGTATGCCCTGGGGATAGCATTCGCGTCGCCAGTGGCGGATCCACCCTCTTCCGTGATTCCT
This sequence comes from Gastracanthus pulcherrimus, assembly GCA_949152435.1. Taxonomy (NCBI): domain Eukaryota; kingdom Metazoa; phylum Arthropoda; class Insecta; order Hymenoptera; family Pteromalidae; genus Gastracanthus; species Gastracanthus pulcherrimus. Next base: position 2,663,795 of record OX424576.1, on the reverse strand, counting down.
TTGTAGTAGCTGTGAAAGTTCAACGATATTTATCTGTATAGATATCTTCTATGATAAATATTTTATGTTAAACTAATTTTCAAGGGTTGCAATGTTTGCTTAAATGCTTATTTGTATGTAGGGGAGAACGGGGGAATCGCAGTCACTTTAGCGCCAACGCGTATATTTCTAATTCGGTAGTGATTGTTGGTTTTATAGAGTTGTACACTCGATGTCAAAAATATCTGATCAAATGTGTTTTAAATTTTTTTAAATCTTCTAATGAGGTTAGCGAAAACGTGCATTCGAACCAATAAAATCCATTGAAATTGCAGTAATTAAAAAAAATTCTAAAAAAAATGTCTGATCGAATTTATTTGATTTTTTTTAAATACTGCAACTTAATTTTGTATTGAATGCTTGTTCTCTCTAACCTCATTGGAAGATTTCAAAAAATTCAAACAAATTCGATCAGTTATTTTTAACGTCGAGTGTGTCTACTGATAATTCAATATGTTGACTAATAGTATTAATACCAAATTTTCTGTAAAATTCTTTGATATTAAAATTATAAACTTGTAAAAAATAATCTGATTGACAAGAATTTCTCAAAATGTGGAATAATAGCAGTCAGTCTTCTGAAATTATATATTTATTACTGAAAATGTGTTCATTTTAATGAATGTAACGTAAGTTTTAATAAATTTATATATATATATATATATATATATATATATATATATATATATATATATATATATATATATATATATATATCTTATTTTGTATTATAGCACTAAAAAATAAAGCTAGGATTAAGAATTAATTTTATAAAATATGGATAAAATGATCTGCTCTAACGTTCAACTCTGAATATGTGTGAAATTTAGTTATTTAAAATAAGGTATTTTAAACTTCAAATTACATTTATTTTATTTTTACTTCGTTTCAGTGGAAATACGGAAATAAAATGTCTAGATTTTATAAAAAAAAAAGGTGACTGGCATTACTCACTTTTTTATCGTTGGCTTTAAGATTACAAAGTTTATATAAACATAAATATAAATAAATAAATACATAAAAAATTTATTTCTGCACTTTCATATAAATTATCACATAATATGAAGTTTCTTGTACAATTAGTAAACTTTTACGGTTGTTGAAATTGTTCATAGTTGGATTTTCACGTCAGTTTTTGGCTGGACAAATAACTTCCTTGAATTTAACCTTGAATAATTTTCCTTTTTTAAAGAGATTAGATTTTCAATTTTTAGTTTCCCTTTTTCCTTGGATAAAACTATATGGTTATTATTTACAGTATAATAAAGTAAAATAGTAATTTTCCGTAAAACTGCCGAAAAACTCGATTTTTAAAGTTAAATATTTTGCATATTTAGTAAATTACCCAATCTGAAATTTGTTAGTACTCAGTATAATAAATATTGATATAATCAACAATATATATTTCAATTGTTGCATTTCCCTTGCTTTTCACTTTTTTGTTATGATGTTAAGTAGATACATGTTAGGCATATTCAGACAACGATCTTTACGTATCGATATATAATAATCTATTCTAACATACACATACGTATGGAACATTATATTCAAAAGTTATTCTGAATATTTTTATTTTTCTACGAAGAATAAAATAATATAACAGTCTTTTCTTGCCATCTTTTTTTTATCCATAACCAAAACAAGAACTTACTGATTTTTCAGAGGATTGAGCTTTAAAGTACAAGGCAGTGCTGTAACGAGTATCTTGAATCCCTTAGCAGCGCCCTTTCCATCAGTGTGAAAGGTAAGAGTCAAACTATTATTTCTCCCGGTGAATCTTCGCAATCCAACAGTGCTACCGCAGAAGATATTCCGCTCTCCGACTTGCAAATAATCGGCTCTACAATTTTCCGAGGCCTTGACGTTGAAATCCAAGAACTGCAGATGAAACTCCTGCTCGCATCCGGCCGACGCGTCGCCATGCAAGCTATAAACACAATCCAGCCGATCGAAATAGTCTCCCGGGTAGTTCGGACTGGTGATGGTGTACTGAAAGCCGCGATAAGTACCGCCGCAGATCTCGTTCGCGCAGAGCACCGCCGGCGCGAGACACGCGAGCAAAACTACGAACGCTCTCATACTCGGCTCTGTTACTCTCTTTATTACGATTTCGTCTCCGTGGCCGTGGTTCGAATCTCGCTGCGAACTATCGAAGAGCGTCGGGCCAAGTACATGACACTCAATTCCGCCTGTATTTTTACTTGCGCGGCTTCGGCACTGGGTATCCCGAGGACGGAGCCAAGGAAACTGACCGGCAGACCGCAAAGCGCGCCTCTCTTATGACATTCGTCTGTTTGGCCAGGTCAAATATTTCCAGTTTTCACCTGGCGGTGTGCATACGCGAGATTTGTTTGACGAGTGACGAGCAGCTGCGCTCGACTATTGGGAAGGAAATGGGGCGCGCCGGAGGATGTGTGCGGAGAAATCGATCGTCAACGAAAACGAGCCGCGTGCCGCGGGAATTCGTGACTCCGGGCCTATGGGATAGGTATATATATCCATCGCTAATCCCCGTGCGGTTTAGGCTCGCGTGTATAAATGTGTACCGCGTGGATCACGGCCAATGTAATGGTTTTCGTGCTAAAAACGATTGGAGTCGTCTTATCTTGTGTTTTCACTTTTTCTTTGCTCTTGCTTAAATAGATTATAGCGAAATACTTTCCGCCTAGTAGCGTAGAGGAGGTCGAGGCGGCTATGTCGTATATGGGGCAACTTTGGAAGATTTAAATGCCATTTTTGGTATGGTATACTGGAATTGTCATCATAATTGAACATTTTTACCGATCTAGACCTGACAATAGATCAACAAAGGAATAATCTTACACTTTTCTTAATACTTTTCTGTTACTTTTGCTAATGCATACAAGTTCTATCAGGTTATTCAAACAAATTTTTGATTTACGGAAGTTTTTATTAATATATAAAACTTAACAAAATAAAGATTTTAACGCTACAAGCGCCTTGATTAGTGAACGAATAGGTGAGTTATCTGTTATTAAAAAATTCTTGTAGATTGGGGACTATTTCGTAAAAACTTGTCTACTACCCATATATTTATACACTCTACATACAGCTTTTTAGCCGGTAAAATAGACAGTACCAGTATTCTAAAGGTGTTCGGAAAGAACTCGTTGATATAATACTTAAAGAATTCATACATTTTTTATTTTATACGAATTCATAAAGAGTCCAAAAGAATTATATAGACAAGTTTTATGAAGTCTTTTTGAATACTCAAAGAGTCTCAATGAACCCAAAAAGAATTATTTCAAATTTGTAATCTATAAATGCTTTTATAAAATTTTTTTTAATTTATTTCTAACTCAAAAAGAGTTCTGATGAACTCTTTATGTACTCTATTCGAAGTAACATTCGATATTTCTCTTCTATTGTTTCAGTGTAAAATAATCAATTTTATTTGCTATCTGGAAGATGATGTATTTCAGTTTCCCTATGTACTACCCTATATGTACATGTAATTTACATTTTAAAAAATTATTTAAATAATTCCAGTATTAATTGCAAACATTCAGAAATAAAATATTTTCTTTCAGCTTGTCAAAAGCCTAAACTTGATAATATTTACCTATCATAAAAATGATTTAAAAAAAGATTATAAGTTATTATTATAAGTTTGAAACAAAAAGTTTACGAAGTAAGGGATACTTCCCGGTTGTCTATACATATATACAAGAGTTTATAATTTAAGTATACACAGTAAGAAGGATTACTTGTAATAAGAAGAAAATTTTCTTAAAATAATATGCAACAAATTTAAGAACATTTCTTTTCTTCTTTTAATACGTGCTGAAAAGTTTCTTATTTTAAGAAACATTTTTTCTTAATTTAATAAATTTCGTCGCATTGTTTACATTCACAAAATTTGAGGTTAGGTTTTCGCTTTTATTGATGCCTTTCAGATTCTACAAAACTTCAAGTGCTAAAAACTGACCTACTATAGTTTGTATACCATTTATTTTCTTATTTAAAAAAAAATATCGTATGGTCTTGGTCTCGCGTAGCTCTACAAACCTCACCGAAGTCAAGAGCTTTGTGAATTTTGTGACGACCACGAGATGGCGTGAAATAAGTAAATTTTATTTCTTAATATAAGTAACTATGTTACTTACTTTCTTATTTTAGAAAAGTTTCTTATTTTAAGTAATTTATTTTTCTTAAAATAAGTAATGCATTCTTATTTTATGTACAAATTTCTTGAAATAAGTAAAATACGCAATTTCGTTACTTGCATTAAAAAAGAAAAAATTCGAAAAAATTTTAAGATACAACAAAAATAAGAAATCCTTTTTACTGTGTATATTTATTTTACAATATTATATAATGTAAAATAGTTAACAATAAACATGTAAACGAAATGTAACATGTATAACAATTCAATAAATATGGTGCATAGTTTATGTTTATGATAAAAACAAAATACTGTATTACGTCGAATTAAATGATTATGACTTAAAGCTATAAATAACACGATAAGGAAAATCAGAGCTTTGATTTAATATCTTTTCTATTCAGCTGCGCATAAATAATGCCGGATGGTTTGTCAACTGGCAAATAAACTTCTTTGTTCTCGCCCGGTACCAACTTGGAGAATTTGCTGAGATCGATATCAAAGTAGTGTTTATTCGGCATTTGCATTTCGATACTGAAAATCTGGAAAATAAAATTCATCAATTAATAGATTGAAAATATTTTTTAAAATAACTACTTGTCTGCAACGGTTGCACAATAATAAGTACCTGGTCGACCTTGCGAAGAACGCACTTCTCAGCCAAATAGAGAGTGTTCTGCACACTGGGCGAGTAAATACCGGTGTCCGCTGGGCCGGCGAAATTCTCGAGAATGCAATTCTTGACCGTTTTCCAGACGTTGTCAAAGTGCACACCCGAGGCCGTGGAGAAGTCCCAGGTGGCCGTGACGACGGTGCTGAAGATGCGATCGTTCGCGTCCGGCAGCGTGCGGTAATCGTCCTGAATGAAGTCCGTAAAAGAGCTCTGCGTGGTTTTCAGGATACGGAGGTTCTTCAGACCGCCACGAATTCTCGGTGATTCTGAGAAAACATGTAAATATACATTACATAAGTTCCTATATCCCAAAGAGGTTTAAGGTTGTTTGATTGGTCGCTTCGCGTAAGCGCGAGATTCAAATCGAGTATTAAAAGTATAAATGGAAAGAGACGTTGCACGATGTTGCAGCAAAGAAAATCGCATTCTTTCACAAATTGGATATACGCGAAATGAGAAAAAAGCGTCACAGTCTGATAAACGAGCAGGCGAGAGAGAAAGAATATAAATAAATCGCAGCTCGTCAATACGCTCGTAAAAAGTTATCAGCGATATTTTTACCGTTTCTGAGCTGCGTCACTTGGCAGTATCTCGTCGCGGTCGGCGTGAATACGAAGGCATGATTGTGCGGCACCCCGTTGACCTCGTGTCTGCACCAGGGGTACTCCTCGACCCTGACGTGCACTTCCTCCACGTGCTTGTACTGATAGAGAAAGTGCGAGCAGAGGAGAATGCCGAACTTCTCGGGGGACTTGACGCCGTGCTTCTTCGCCATCAGGTAGACCGTGTTCTTCTGGCTGTCGGTGGCGATGATGTCGCGATTGTCCCCGTCCAGGTAGTCCTTCTGGGTGTTCAGCCGCAGGTGCACGTCGATCTCGTACTCGCGTATCTCGTGGCGCAGCGCGTTCTCCCGGTGCACGTACAGCAGCTTCACGTTGTTCTTGCCGTAGCCGTACGAGCCCAGCTCGAATTTATCCCTGCTGACGGAAAAATAAATTGCATATCGCTGTTTGGATCAAGTTTTTTCGTTTGTCGTGCGTTTTCTTACCAGGAAGTTATTATAACACTTTGCTGCTCGATCGTAAACAATTTAAAAGAAACGTATTTTAATATAAATTATTTGTTCTTTAAGCGGCATTCGCGTTTATGGCGAAAAACCTAAGCCGGGGAGGGGTCTTTCTTTTTGTATTTTGAAAAAAAATTTAATTTGAAAAGTTATAGCTTATTAAATGTTCTTTGATTGACGTCATATCATTCAAAGATCAAAATATGCAGGCTGACATGAAGTCACATTCCCAGACAGAACCAGATAATAAAGCACTAGATATTAAGAATTCTAAATAAATTCTTTAAAAAATGTTTATGATTACTTATTAATGTTTTTTTTAGAGCCCTTGATATAGACACTTTAAGTACGTATTATGAATTATTTTTGGCAGGTATTCTTGAATCTTTTTAGAATACTAAAAACCTTTCTATGAAATCGAAAAGAATTATCTCAGTTAAATTTTCTATATATCGTAAGAAAATCGTTGACACTTGATACTCGTATATTCTTTACATATTCTTAATGAATCAATAATGAGGGCTTTTATTAACATTTTTAAAACTTGTTATTAACATTAAAAAAATTCTTTATGAACTCTTTATGAACTCTTCATGATGTGACATTACATACTTTTTTATAATTCTTTTATAATTCTTCCAGAATAATCAAACGAACTCTTTAAAAATTTCGATATTCAAAAGTAATTCATTTTGAATTTATTTTGCTGTCTGTGTCGTTGTCAAAGTATTCCATAGGGGAAGGTCGTACAGTATGCAGTAAGACCCATATCTATTTCGGCAGTAACTTGTGATTAGAGCAACGTGAATTGTTTATCCAAAAAATGAAGAAAAAAATTGGTTTCAAGTTCAAATGTAATCGGCGAAATTATTTTATATATATTAAAACACATAAATTAAAAGGCCGCCTGCAAATTATGTTTAATAAAACCCCAATATGCACTAAATTTACTTGGTGAGACGCCACCACCGAACGGTGGTAGCCCAAATCACGATAATGTTCATACTAAAAGCTTGTTCATACTGGATGACTCAACAATACAATAATACACTGTTAATAGATTATCAATATTTACTCATTCCTATTGATAAATAAATTATACTTAAAAATTATCTTTGCAACGTTATAATACCGATTTAAACATTTTTAAATGTTTGTGTCTTTATTAACACTTGAATGAACAGTAAACAAAGAGATACGTAATTATGATTGATACAGTAATCGTCTTTGCGAAAGATCTTTGTACCTCGTATTTCCGACGCAATCTTTACCTCAGTTGAAATATTATCGGCAGTGAAAAAATGAGGAAATAACATTTACCTTTCGGAGTCTCGTCCGGCGATAAGATTAGGTCGCATGCCCAATCCAGGAAAAGCTGGTGCAGTGAAAGTTTCTCTTCTGTCTTCCATGAGCCGCAATTCATCCTCCTTGTGCATGAAGGCAAGCTTCGATTGCTTGGTTTTTCCTGGCGACACACCGCTGCCGCGGTTGTTCAGCATCGATAACGAACTGTCGGCGAGCGAACCGAACTTGCTCATATTCTGGGAAATTCATATACGTACGTCATTAGATGTTATTTATTTATGCATGATAACAAGTAGTGAGGGATTATGCGATTATATCGGCTAATTACACTGTTTTTCAATGTTGCATTTTTGTTAGAAGAAATATTCATGGTGATCCGTACTAACGAAATAAAATGTTACCTCACGATTAATTTTAAGCGAAGAAAACTTTTATGTCAGACAACTGCAATTTCAATATAAAATTGATTTTAACATAATGATATGTACAGAAAAATATATATATTTTTTCTTCGCCAAAGAGGAAGCTTTCTGATAATAAAAAAAAAACTTTTGCTAAAAAAATGTTAGAAACATGCTTTGAGACTTAAGAAATCAAAATACACTATTTTTTAGAAAATGCCTGAATGGATGTGTGTGTGAGTGTTTATGGACATGGATCAGCGTTACTCTGCACATACACGGTGAAACTTAATGTTTAGAGCTCATTTTTATGTTTTTATAAAGGATAGGGGAACAAAAATAATTTGGTTTTTGTTTATTGATGCTTTACTGATTTTTTAGCGGTTTCTCGATTTTTGGGTTTTAGTTTTTCAGGTATTTTAATACACTAGAAATAATCTATCCAGCAAAAAAGCATTTGAGGGAGCACAAAATTAACTAACTTTTCCAGCCTGATAGTTTGGATAAGGTCATTCCCTTGTTTTATTATACACCAAAACATCAATTTTTGTTTAAATGAATATATCTCAGAAATGTATGACGGTAAACTTTTGAAAATAATTGAGACTATTAGGAATATGGAGAAAAGTATTCAGTAAAATTTTTTAGCCTTGATCTTTCTCTTTTGTCGAGAAATAAATAATATTGTAAATAAATCGATTCTCTTTCTCCGACAATAACTCAAGTAAATCGGTAGCTTTTTACTATCTCATGACCTGTATGTTTTTTCAGATCATGAGATATTTTATTTTCTGAGATATTGAGGTTTTGTTTTTTAAAAATATTTTTTGATTGCTTATGTCTTGAGATTGGCACGTTCAATTTTTATCAAACAGGGCTACATTTTTTCATTTTAAAATAAAGATTCAAATCTCAAAAGAAATTTCAAAATTCATCAACTTTTGGTATGTTAAAATTATTATGATCAATATATGGTAGATGCATTAAAAAGAGCATAAAAAACCCTATCTTTTACAACCGCAAATTTTGGATAGACTCTTTCCCTTTTTTTGTTATACGCCAAACATAGTTTTAATTTCAACAGTTATATTTCTGAAAAATATAGCAAATTAAAATTAACTTATAAGAACAAAGAATTTTATATTGGAACAATTAATTTAGTTTTAACATCGTTTTTGATGCGTAAAGTTGATTTTTACGCATATGTACTTAAAGTAAAAATGAAGAAAAAATGAAAATTGAAGTAAATAATTTTAAAAACGTATTATAAATATATATTAAAAATATATAAATTATATTAAATATATCTAAGTTATACATTTTTTTAGTTATAAACATTCAAGAAAAACACGTTTAAAATTTTACTTTTACATTTAAACAAATATAAATTCAAATTTTCTATCTACTGCTAATACTTGGTCCATTTTTAAATCTTAGTATATCACTGGTCTCAAAATATTAATTAAATTATGCTTATTAATAGAATATGTAATAAAATACGCAGTAAATAAATTACACTTATCATTGAATACGCAATAAAAAAACGAGTTTTTGGTTGACAATCGGCAGTGCTCTACCTTAACCTCCACATACAATATTAATAATTAAGTAAACAATACTTACTTGATTGATTAAAGAATCGATTAGACTCTAACTTTTCGATCTGACAAAAAAATCAGCTGCTATCGATACCGTCAAATTGAGGAGAAAACGACACTCCAGTTCCGCAGTCGAAAAGAGCCGAAGAGTGCGCGGATTCTACTGACCGTTTTTGAGGGTGCGAGCTTTTATATGAAAAGCGAAAGCTCGCTCAGCCACGTGATAACCGCTACGCACGGAGCGATAATAGCGACACGTTCCGCGTACTATGTTGCGTTAAAAATGTACTTCACCGACGCGTCGTCTACTTCAGATTTCCAGCAGCGATGAATATCAAATGTCGGAAGCTGTGGGGGCGCGCGCAATCGGTGCGTCGTCTACACCGCGGCCACTTGAGTCTTGACGTTTCGATCGAGAGTGTATTCCGATATTCTGGCGATCCTGGCGCCAACTACATGGAAACGGAGCGCGCCTGTACCACTTCCGAAACTTAATTACTGGCTTGCGGAAAGAATGCTATCGCAATGTTAGAAAAGTATTTTTGGATTGTTGGCGTTCATTGTAGGCATTCAGTGTAATCCATCTTTTCAATCAGTACAGCGGCGTACCGAACACTGCTCGCGCAAAACGTTGCAACTCGACCGCTATATCATTTATATGTGATCAGGGATTTTAGAAGTACCTTTATAATAACATTTTAATAGTTTATAAACATTTCGGAACGTTTCCTTACGCTAGAAGTAGCGCAAGTTGGCTTGCGACATTGTGAAACGGCGCGGACTCTGGCACCAGAATAACGGACTACACCCCGAAACGTCAAGAAGTTGCAAGCTTGATTTTGCACGCGTGGTGAATTTTTTGCGTTTGCGCTTCACACAATCAATAACCGCGCCGAATACGCTGTATTGTTAAGCCGACGCCGATTCTTCGCTGCTAATGTCTATTATGTATACAAAGATAGTACGTGCGCGCTCAACTTAATAGGGATTTCTTGCAATACAATATATTGTTATCAACTATTTTTTAAATTATTTTAATATATTACACAAATTTTCGATTTGAATTCTATTTAAATCACACTTTTAATTGATTTCGATAACGTACTATGTTGACTGTTCTATTATAAGAAGCCTTTTATGAATGGTCGATGGACGACGAGCCACGCGACAGTTTGCATAATTTCAAATGAGTGCATGAACTTCTTGATGCTCTTACGTTGTAACTGATTTTTCGCGTTAACACAATAACTGCATTCATGCAGTTCTTATTGCGAATGATAATTGATACGCCTCACTTAATGACGACTACTACGTTTTGTATATTGTGACTTTATCAATACAAGACAGGCTTTTTAAAGCCCTGAGATATGTCTTGAAATCATTTTTGCTCTTTGCAATTGCGAAGCGATACATTGCGATCCATTTTTGCTTTGTATACATAACGTATCATTGGGTGATTATTGTTACTTTGCAATATTAAAAAAGCAATACAATAAACAGGTAAGATTGTTTTATTAAATATGTTTATTTTCATCAAACACATTTAAACTATTAAATGGTAAAATAATTATTAGAAAAATAGAATGAATTCAAATATGAAGAAAACTCATAATATGCGTGTTAACACAAAATCATTGATCTCTTCGAGATAACTTCTTTATTTAAAAAGCTGACGCTTTGGACCTATTGTAAAATACGTCCCTTATCAAGAAAACACTTAATGTATCAGTGCATCAAAAATAACTATCTAATCTATCACTACTTAGTTACTTATAATTTAATATTAGGTATACTATCAATACGCAATGTCTGGTAATCTGAGACTTAATTTACTGTTACTGTGATAAGGGTTTTAAGACGTACGAAACGTCGAGTATTTTTATTAACATTTTTCCCCGTCGCTATCAATAATTTCATATTTATTTAAACAATCTGAAAATAATTAATCGAGACTTTACCTTTCATAAGAATTCTTATCAATTGACCAGAAATCTATTTATATATTAGCACGTGTTAAAACAATGAACAAAGTTGATCTGCAACACCTCTTATTCTTTATCTACGTACTTTTAAGAAAACTTTAAAACGTGTCAAACGTTGAAATTGTAAAAATAGACGAAATCCCAGCAATTAAAAAAATATTATTTACGTTTGATTGCATGCAAGATTGAAACTTGAAAGACGATTTCCTCGAAATACATTTACTTAGTTACAAACAGATTAACCTGATTAACACAAATTCACTTTTAATGGGCCTTGCTGAAACTTTCAGAATATATTCTTAAAAGTGTTCTGTAACGTATATTGTGTCCCATGACCGGCGAAAAGCGCACAGAGTGCTGACATAGCAGGTGCTTATCTCGCGCGAGTCTTCGCGCGTCTCTGGAAAGGCGCGCACGGAAGTCAGGCAGCATAGCCACGAGACGCGGTTGAGCAGTGGTCAGGAACAGACACCTCTCTCTCTCTCTCTCTCTCTCTCTCTCTCTCTCTCTCTCTCTCTCTCTCTCTCTCTCTCTCTCTCTCTCTCTCTCTCTCTCTCTCTCTCTCTCTCTCTCTCTCTCTCTCTCTCTCTCTCTCTCTCTCTCTACTAGTTTGACTGAATAAACAACCATTAGCCCTAACCTTATCTTTTTCTTGAGGGCATCTCAACCTCATCGATACTCGACACTTGTAAATTGTGCGAGTAAAACACGCGACGAACATCGCGCATCGCGTTATATCACTCCGTAACAGTTCTTAGACGAAATTTGAATTAGAATTGAATACCCTATAGATACTAGTTTTGCTCGTACGTAGTACTAGAAAATACACAGTTAAAAACAAATTCGTAAAATAGGTTATATTTTGTGTTTGGTAAAATTTGTTTCTTAATTTTAAAACTAGCATTGTTTTCTCACTTGCTCGCGCTCGCTCGAACATATGAATGAGAGATAAGGGGGAGATTATACTTTAATAAAAAAATTAACATTTAAATAAGTTTTGATACAGATACATATGGGTGATTAACCGGGTTGGGCGTGTAACATACGTCACGTTTCATACGAAAAATTGCGTATCATACGTATTTCATCTAGCTTATGAAAGTTAACGTATGCAACGTTTGTTTATATGTATACAAGCCATACAAGGTATATCAATACTCCAAATAGAAAAAATTGCATTAGACAAAAATTTGCATAAAAATCGTTATCCTTAAACACTAGACGTTAAATCCAACTACCCTAAGTGAAGCAATTTGCAATACTATAAGTTTACAGAATAAAGGAAAGCCCCTAATTTGCGTTAAATACAAAATTGTAGTATTGATATATATATATACATCCTCGATGTCAGAACTTATATATATCAATACTACAATTTTGTATTTTATTATTTAATTTGTAACAAATTGTTTCTTATTTCGGAGTAGTTGGGCTTCGGGGTGTACCAAAGTCGATTTGAGAATTCAAATTTCTCGGCTCGAATGTTACCGACCGAAAAATGAATAATTGGATATAATTCGATATATATATACTTAATTATCCAAAACGCAGAGTTGATTGTCCTTCGTAATACAATTATCTATCGCTGTGCAAAGTTTCAAATGAAAACTTCAAATTGAACCTTTCAAATATTATTAAATTGCAATTTTAAAGTGGTAGATAATTGTATTACGAAGGGCAATGGCCTCTTCTTTTTGGATAATTAAGTATACGTATCGAATTATATCAAATTACTTATTGTTCGGTAGGTAAAATTTACGGTGAGGAATTTTAATTCCAAAATCGACTTTAACACGAGCTTTAACACCCTCTTATTGATGATCTTTTTGTGCGTAATCTGTGAGCATATAATAAACATATATTATAAATGCTAAATAAACTCTTAAGGGAAGAAGATACAGGTTTTTGGACAAAAAAACGATTTTTTATATTTTTATATTAATTTTTAACCTTTTTTACTTCCTCAAAAAAGAAGCTTTGTGATTGTAAAAAGAAAGTTTTGCTAATAACATGTTAGAAACATGTTTTGAGACTTAAGAAATAAAAATACACTATTTTTAGAAAATTTCTGTATGGAAGTGTGTGTGTGTGTGTGTGTGTGTGTGTGTGTGTATGTGTGTGTGTGTGTTTTTAAAGGCGAAAAAAGACAATATTGCTTAGTTTTATTTAAATGAATATATAATTTCAAGATGATCAAAACCTGGTGCGCAAAACGATAATGAAAGTAATGTTTCTTATTACAGAAGAAAAAAATATATATATCTGTCAATGTTGAACCGATTTTATTTTCGTTTATAGCTTCTTCTCTTAAGTAGTAAAAATGTAATTTTTAACTTTTCAACTACAGTTACAGTTACTCCTTAACCCTGGAATTCCGTAAAAGAACATTAATTTTTTAATCAATGATTAACTGTATTAACGTCCTCGATGTCAGAACTTATCGTGACGCAGATTGCGATACCGGCCACTTTTTGGTGGTAGCCACGATCAGAGCTCGTATACTTACTAGTTAACCAAAATAAGAATAAAACGTGCCCAACAACTGAGTTTAACCTGCAAAAACTACAAAATTACGACACCTCCTCCAGATATAGGGAAGAGCTAAAAGACAGACTAGATAGTATAGAGAATAAGGAAGATAAGGATGACATCGAGACAACCTGGAACAATATTAAAAAAATCAATTAAACAAGCTGCTAAGATAGTATTAGGGAAACGAAAAAAGCACAAACATAAACCGTGGTTTGACGAAAAATGCGAAGAATGGAAAAACAAAAGGTATGGAGCGAGAGCACTTAATCTTAATTACAACACAGAACTAATGCTTAGGCAATAGCGTATATTAGCATAAGCGAACAAGCCAAACGGGTTTTCCGAAAGAAAAGGATAGAATGGGAAAATAAGAAAATTTCGAGTATTCAGGAAAACAATAACAAAAACAATATTCATGAAATGTACGCAGGGATAAATTTAATCAGGAAAGGAACACAGAATAATTCAGACTGTACCAGATGGCGTCCAGACCTTCTATACGAGTGTATGAATGAAAAAGAATGTTTTGCCGGCTCTAATGTGTGTATAATGTCGTCAACTTTCTTCGATAAATTGCAGGAATCGATTGGTTGATTGTTTTTTAGAATACATCAATAAAATAGAAGCAAAATGTCAGTTCCGTCCCGCGTCCAAAACATGATTTTCAATATGACACCTTATACCACGTGAAAAGACTAGCACAATTCTCCGTTCCCCCCGAAGACTAGCACTTTTGAAAATTTGCTACGAAGACTAGTACATTTCGCGATTCTGCCGCGAAGACTAGCACATTTGGCGATTTTCCGCCTACTAACTTTTTCAGGTTACTTTTATTTATTCGAGTAGCCTGATTTTCTCGGATAAACTGATTATTTTTGAGTACCAAAAGTACCCGACCCGAACTTCTAGTGTTCATTGAAATATTATGAAAAGTGCTAGTCTTCGTGGAGGAACGACGAATTGAGCTAGCCTTCGTGGGGGAATGGTGAAATGTGCTCGTCTTCGTGGAAAGTTTCCAAATATCCTAGTCTTCGTGGCAAGTGCTGAAATGTGCTACTCTTTGTGGCAGTTTGAAATATGCTAGTTTTAGAAAGGGCCGTCGATATATGGGTGACTCTGCCGTAACTGTCCTAGTTCACAAAAAGTAGCACATTTCAGCACTTACTACGAAGACTAGCATATTTGGAAACCTCCCACGAAGACAAGTACATTTCACCATTCCTCCACGAAGACTAGCACAATTAGTCGTTCCCCTATGAAGACTAGCACTTTTCATAATTGTTCAGTGAAGACTAGCACATTTGAAAATTTACCACGAAGACTAGCACATTTCGCGATTCTGCCTCGAAGACTAACACTTTTCGTATAGAATATGTAAATTAAAGTTGTACTGATAACTTCTCGGCGAATCGGGTTGAATCTTTTTTTATTGGGTGCGGGTGGGATACTTTTGATACTCAAAAATGATCAGTTTATCCGAGAAAATCAGGCTACTCAAATAAATAAAAGTAGCCTGAAAAAGTCAGTCGGCGGAAAATCGCTA
The DNA here is from genome assembly GCA_949152435.1 of Gastracanthus pulcherrimus. Lineage (NCBI taxonomy): Eukaryota > Metazoa > Arthropoda > Insecta > Hymenoptera > Pteromalidae > Gastracanthus > Gastracanthus pulcherrimus. The sequence continues at coordinate 2,648,527 of OX424576.1, read as the reverse complement.
AATGTGCTAGTTTTTCGTGGCAAATTTTCAAATGTGCTAGTGTCGTGGAGAAATCCTAAAAAGTGCTAGCCTATGTAGGAAAATTACAAAATGTGCTAGTCTTCGTGAAGGAATGGTGAAATGTACTAGTCTTCGTAAGGACCATGGATATAAGATAGAGAAAAATACCATATACTACAGGTTCATATATAAAGGTTTCATTAATTTACATATTTGCCCTTCCTTTCTTATTCAGCTCTAGTTTTGGCCAATTTGTCGTATGCGTCTGTATACGCACATATTCTCCTCTTCCTCTACTCTCTCAACTCAATCTTTTTTAATTAATTCCATTGCACATTTACATCTTAAAATATATTCCGTGTTCTCACAATATAATCGTAAAGCAAAATATTCAATATACGGCTTAAGGGAACCAACCTGGATTAAACACTAAAGAAACATTTTTTTAAAGCAATCATTCCAAAAAAATGTGTGTGTGCGCGCTATTCTAGGTGACCCGATGAACAAAAATTTTTTTCGATGGTCATTTGACTCCTTTTAATATGTACTATATATATATAATAACTTAGACGATTCACATTTTCGGTAACAATTTTTTTAACAATATTTTTCTGCAAACCAACCAATTTAAGAAAATTTATTAAAATATTATTAAAAATGGTTTGTTTTCTGAAAACTCATATTTATTTATTTATTTGTTTGTTTGTTTGTTTGTTTGTTTGTTTGTTTGTTTGTTTGTTTGTTTGTTTGTTTGTTTGTTTGTTTGTTTATTTATTTATTGATTTCACGGGGAAAAGCCCTTTACATGTGTTGAAAAAAAGGAAGGAAAAAGAAAAAGAAAATAGAAAAATATATAAAAGTACCAATATTAATGTAAAAATGACTGAAAAATTAGATAAAATAAAATATACGGATGTTTAAAACGCTTTAGAGAGTGATCTAGTTGTCGTCTTGAAGGTAGATAACGTAGGTTTACAGATTATACTTTGCGGTAATACATTCCACTGTCTTCTCAACCTATTTATGGAACTATAAAAACCAAAATTAGACGTGGAAACATTTTCATGAAGACCGCGAAAGTGACGTAAAGAATAAGAGAGTTGCCTCTCAATGAATAAGTTACGCAAGTCTTCACAAGCAATGAAACCATGCACAATTTTGTATGTCAAAACACAATCTTGAAGATAGTGAATGGACTCCACTGTTTGAATATCACAATCCTCGGCAATAACACCATAGTCATGGCTAAAACGATGAATTGGCCTATCTAGCTTATAAGCCAGATACCTTAGAAAAGAATGTTGAACTGATTCAAGCTTATCAATATAATACCTAATATAAGGCCTCCATATCTGTGGGCAATACAGCAAATTAGAGAGGACTAGAGATTTATAAAGATGAATTATAGCCGAAGGATTGTGAAACTCAGTAGTGGCACGCTTAATAAACCCAAGCATTCTAAAGGACTTGGATGCAACATCTTCAATGTGTAGCGAAAAAGAGAGATTAGGCTCAAACGTGACTCCTAAGTCTTTAACGGCAAAAACTCTAGTGAGCTGAGAATCCAGAATGGAATAGTTGAAAAAAAGAGGAGCTTTACTTCTCGTAAAAGACATAACACTACACTTGCTAACATTCAAAGGAAGCCCATTCTCATTTGCCCATTGAGATATTGCATCCAAATCCTCCTGTAGTGCTGAAGCATCGTATGAAGATTGAACATTCGCAAATATTTTTACATCATCCGCATACATCAAAATACGAGCAAAAGATATGCGCGAAACTAGATCGTTAATATAAATACAGAAGAGTAACGGTCCCAGGTGAGAACCCTGCGAAACCCCAGATGTGACTGTAACTGAGGACGACACTGCATTATTCCATCGGACCGCTTATGTTCTGTCTGTAAGATACGAAGAGAGCAGAGCTAGCATGTTTCCACGTACTCCAAAGTTCCATAATTTGGATAGAAGACGCTTATGGTCAACTCGATCAAACGCTTTTGACAAATCAGTAAATATCACATCAGATTGGGCAGATTTTTCAAACGATTCTGACAGGAAATCGTTGAAAAGCAAAAGATTGGTTAGAGTGGAACGCCCCTTAATAAAACCATGCTGCTGCTGAGCCAGCCTCGAGAAAAGTAAAGATGATAATTCATTTGCCAAATAAGCATCTAAAATCTTAGGTAAACAACTTAAAATAGAAATAGGCCGATAATTGGTTACGTCATGTTTACTACCTTTCTTAAAAATAGGTACAATGTAGGAGAATTTCCATAATTTAGGGAAGCAACCAGAACGAACCAGGTTATCGAATAACTTAAAAATAGGCTTTTCTAAGGCTGGCCAGCATCTCTTTATAAAATACGCAGGAATGTTATCCGGGACAGAATTTACATTATCATCTAAACTTAACACTATCTTACGTAAAGATTCTACCGAAATTTCTATGTTTGGTAGTATCACATCATTAACGTTGTCCATTCGTTGAATATTACAAACAGCTTGTTTACAGTAAACCGAACCAAAATAATGCGAAAATAAATTCGAGATTTCACAATCATTATCCGCTTTTAAACCTCCTAAAAACATATTAGAAGGAGTATACAAATCTTTCTTTAAACGTTTAATATAAGACCAGAACGAACGCATATTTCTTTTTAGACCCGACTCAATCGAGGTTATATAACGACGATATTTGGCCCTAGACAATTTTAAGCATAAGGCTCGTTGCCTTTTAAACTCGATAAAATCCGACAGATTGTTTGTGAATTTCCATCGACTATGTGCACGCTTTTTATCAAAAATAGAGCGAATCAATTCGCCATCATACCACTTTGGAAAAGAATTGGAAGAATATGAGGATTTTTTGTGTATAGGTACATGTGACTGTATTGCACTATATAAAACATTATAAAATTTGTCTAATGCTGAATCTGGTTGCAAGGTCAGATCAGCTAAAGTATCATTCCAATTCACTTCCGAGAGATGGCTAGATAAAATATTATAATCAGCACGATAAAAGTTACGTAAATTACATTTAGGTTGACTATCACATTGTACAGAAGGAACAGTGATCTTGAAGAACACAGATACATGATGCTTGTCCGTAGGTAATAACTGTTCTTGAAAATCCATAACTGATACAGCATTCATCGGAGCGAAGAGAAGGTCTAATGAATAACCCTTGGAAGAATGATGAGGATAATGCTGAGCTAAATCCAGAGATGATCCCAATGAACACAAACAATCATATTAAAAAAAATTAACGAAAAAGGAAACCGTTAAAGTTTTAATATACCGTTAAACCACAGGATGACTTTGAGCCATTTTTGTAATTTGTTTCTACAAATTATGTAATTGAAAATTTTAATTTTGTAATCTCTGCCGTCTAATACTTCACTATATAGTATTTTCATTTTAAATAATCAAAATAAAAATCGAACTTAAATAAATGGTTACATGTAATTTTAAAAAGTGGTTAAAAATCACCCCGGTTTACGGTACGTTAAAAAAAGTCGAATGATTGCTTTTATAAAGAAAAAATCTTTATTAATCCATAAAAATTTCTTATTTTGAGTTTAACACAGGTTGGCTTCTTCAATACATACTCAATTTTGTTTTGCTTTTTAAAACACCATAAGTCGATCCTTTTTCTCAACTTACGGCTTTTTTACAAGGTGCCAGCAACGTGCATCTTACCGTAAGTCATATTATCTTCCTTAAATTCGAGTGTTCGCCGTTGACACTTAAATAATAGCTTTCTTATTTGGAGTTATTATGATAGGTATAACTAAACCAAATAAGAATTTTTATCTTAAAAATAAATATTATTAATAATAAATACCATTTTTGTTAATAGCTAGATTTATTTTAATTTTAATATTATTTAATATTTTATATCTAATTAAATTAAAAATGATTTTTAAATATATAGTTGTAATTCTGAAATTAAAAACAATCCATTAATTCCAAATGAAGTGCATTTCTTCATCTTCTTCCTGCTAAGTTTTATCACGATATTATTATCAATTACTGATAGTAATATACGAAACATACTTATAACAGAATTTAACCTACAACCTTGCGTAGTCAACTATTTATTTGATCTAGCTGTTTACCCCCCGCGGAAAATCCTCACGTGTGATGTGAGTTAGAAAGTGATAACTCATGTTGCTTACGCATTCAAGATTCAACGTAATGGATCTAAAGAATCATAAAAACTCTGAACTCACAGCAAATATCGTACAAATAAGTAAGATAATATTACGGTTTATATGTTATAGGGCCAAAGAATTTAGGGAAAATAATTTATGCACCTATATAATGATGTGGCTTTGAGGCATAACAACTTGAGTCCACTATTTTAAAATTAAAATTTTTATATGCATGGCATGGGTGTATCCCGTATCATACGCGGTTACGTCGTACAAAACCGATTACAATCGCTTATTTAATATGTACTAACAAGATAAAAAAAATACGAACCCTAATCATTGTATGTGCCTCGTCATTAAGAACAGTCACTATTATAACTTTCGATTTACTCATTTACAGACTGATAATAATTGAGAGCACTCTAGTGAATTTACCTTAGAAGTTACAATTAATAATCAATTAATACACTATATATATAGGGGAGAGTCTCCCCAGTATGACCCCCCACTCAATATAACCACCCATGGATATAATTGAGCTCATACCGCTATAGATGGCAGTACTTTATATGCTGGATTAGATGCATGTTATAGTTCTATTAAATATATTATCGGAAGTTCTTTTTTTAAATCAAAACTTCGAAGATTCTCGAGAGAATAACGAAAAAGCTGTTTATTTTCACGTCAAAAGTTATTTCCCGAATGTTAAGTACATGCTCAGTATATAAGCTAATTAAATACTAATTATTTCATATATGATATATGATTTAAATTAAAATAGATATAAACAACATACTATTCTATAACTTTTACTATTTTATATTACTTGTATATTTTTTAACTTTTATAGCATTTAGAGCAAAAATACTCTGCTATAAAAGTTAGGTGGTCATACTGGAAGACACTTTTTCACAAACTTAAAACCTTCATTTTTCGTTATTAATTAATACTTAACTCAGATTATTAACTTTGGCCAAATTTTCACCTTGATACACAAAAGTTACAGCTAAAATAGCTATACTGGGGTACTCTCCCCTATATTATTTTTAATAACATTTGCTAAGGACAAAACGGGGTACCAAAATCAGGCAAAAATAAACAAAAAAAAGAAAGAAAATGTTTTCTTTATAATTTGAAGAAATGTAAGTTAAAATGTTTTAAAATGTTATTAACAGTAATAAAAGATTACCCTCGGAAAAATTAGATGATGTATAAAACGCCTTTTAAACCAGAAACTAAACCTTTTTGCCACAATCATTAGAAAATGACTTATAAATGGCTAATAGTTGGTTTCATATATATAATCTCAAAAGTTTTAACATATCTATTAGAAATTTAGGGTATTGTTAAAATTTATTAAAGTTGTTTTTGTTCACTCTTAAATATATTATTTAGACTAGGTTCTGAATCAATAACTGGGTGTACCCTACCCCGTTTGCCTCGCAGTTTTTACATTTTTAAAGATTGTTCATATTAATAATTTATAAACGGTCTATGTCAATTTTATATACTTTATTGTGAAAATAAGATAATAATAAATGAAAATAATTTGTAACGAAACATTTTTTTATTCACAGAGTATACGTAAACGAAGCTTATTGTTAAGTACCTTATTTTGCCCCGCTCTCCACTGCTTTCATATATAAAAGTCAAAAGTTGTAAAAGTTCATTTATTACTTCCTACTTTCATAATCTATGTTTTTATTTTATATAGGTTTAAATAACAATTTAAAAATTCAAACGTCAATTACGACATTTCGAAGAATGCAGCAAAATGAACTTACCCCTTCTTGACTTTTCATTAAAGAATTATAATATCTATGAGACCGCAATGTCCTTGATAACTGGTGATAGCAAAATGATTAAAAAGTTATGAAGATAGGATTTCTTACGCAGATAATGTTCTCTTTTAATTAAGTGCCTAGAAATATACTGGAGATGAGAAACATGAACGATGAACGTATAGTGCATTTCGCTTTGTGTTGTGCTTTAAAAAATTCTTTACAAATGATAATTGAATTTGTATACAAAGATAATCAGTTTATATAGAAAATTTAAAGTACAATAAGCATATTAAAATAAATTTACACTCAGGAAATCTTGCATATAATAATGATTTAATTTCTATTTGTGATTGCGATTCTCTATAATAGTTGTAGCTATTGCTTTTGCAACTAACCATACCAAACTTTACAAAGTGACGTCAAAATTGTTGCTCTCGATATTATACATCAGGGACCTGCCTCCACAATCGTTTGGCAACATACTGATAAACATGTAACATTTCATGAAAATCGCAATAACACTTCATAGTATACGAACGAAAAATATTTACGAGTAACGTCCATTCACAGTATGTTCAGTTTAAGAATCATGATAACAACAATATGCGATAAGCAAGTTCTTGTACATGGAGCTTAGAACCAGGAGACCGAACGTAATTGTTGGCAAGAGTCCGTCAAATTGTCTTTTGAAAGTAGTAGCACTGATCATCACTGGTGGCACTAGCTTCGCTAAAGTCTATGTTAAGAATATTTAATGTTCTACTTAATTGCTACATACTTAAATTGTTATTAATTAATATCTTTACTAATTTTAAAATTGCTACTGATTTTTTACAAATATATTATAGTAACCTATTAGGTGAATGAATTATAAAATATATATAAAATATTATTTACAATTGAATTTTGTATACTAATTCGAACAATATTTGTAAATAATATATAGATATTTATTTATTTATATATTATAAAATTACTTATCTGAATGAAACATTAAAATAAATAAAATCTAATAAGTGTTTACGTAAAATAAAATATCATAAATACTTTTATTTATACATAAGCGTGGTACTATAGTCATCTGTCAGCATTTTGACTACAATAAATTTTTTTAAATTACCAATTAATTATTAAAATAACTTTCATAACCAAATAAAATCATTCGATGCCATGACGTTATGCGCATCAACATTTTTGCGAGTCTTTACCGATTATACCGCCGCCTACACGGAAAAAAATGTTGAACTCAAAAGTTACGGAATCTTTGAATTTTATAATTATAAGAAATATTGAATTGAAACACCACCTAAAATGACATTTCTTAACCCCAAATTGATAATACAAGCTATCAAATAATATTGGGATGAAAATATTTAAAAAATAAGGATATGATATGACCGATCAGGTTATGCGAAGAGGCCAAGATTTATTGAGCTACTACAGCGCTAAACTAGTGCCGCCGCGTCTTGGCGTTGGGCACGATTCGCGCCCAACACCGGAACCGCTGATGCCGCAGAGTCGTAGAAGTATCCCGTGCGCATGTTACATTCTGCCTCATCTTCAATGATCGAGATTGTTGGTTCATAATGTTGAAACTAATTTTATAATATTATAAGATATGTATTATATTTTTTTAAAGCAAAAAGAAATCAATATTTTTTAAAGTCATGAATATTTGAAAAATATTAACTATTTAACAAATTCGCTTTACATACAAAAAAATTCATTTTAAATTCTATCATTGATTGTCAAATTTAAGTATAAAAGTAAATAAAGGTAAGTATAAGTAAAAGTACGTAATAAAACGTAATAAATCGTTACTGATAGTTAATATTTCCACGTGATTGAAAGTTAGTTCTGTCAGAGTATGGTACTGTATTATGAACAGGATAATTAGGCCAGGAAAGCATTGCTGGTCTACTGGCAGGTAAATAATTAGCGTTTGGAGGATAAATTTGCAATGGAAGTGCTTGGCTGCTTGAAGGTAATTGAACAGAATGGTATAAGTGTCCGTAAACGTTATCTGTAAGTTGTAAAAGTTTAGCATAAAATAATAATATAAGTGCATAATAAGCAAATTGGTTTTGAGTATTCAACTCCGGAATTAAACTTTTCGGTGAATTATTATTCGAATCCATGTTGATATAAGTATGCAACGACATTGCAGTTTTTCATTTTACTCGATGAACTTTTAAGATTGCTCAATTTATCGACCACAGGCACATTTTTTGTGATCAATAGATTCCTCTGGTCGAAAAAGTACGGAAACAAAAAGAATTCATTGAGTAAAACGAAATATTACAATGTCGTAACTAACTCCCCATTATACTTAAGTCTTCATTTTAAACAAAATTATTACATTTGTATGCTACCTGCCTAAATTATAATAATAATAATAATATCAATACAAGTTTATTAACATTACTACTATACACTCAATCTAAAGTAATAATACTTGTGCTATTATAAAAATTCAAAAACATTGAATTACCTTGAAAATCAATATTTATAAGCCTGCATAACCCTCAAACCATGCTTGCAGCATATAGCAGCAATAAATATTTATATATACATTATCCGCATATATTTAAATATAAATGTATTATTTTTAATTAATTCCAGTTTAGTACTTACCTTTGTCAAGTGATGATGGAAGTGGAGCAAAGCGCTACAAAGACGATGAAGAATAGACAAAACAAAAAAAAAACGATATATAGAAGGGCGGCTTTCGTTGAAATATGATATAGCGGTTCCGAGTTCCGACGTTGGGCACGATTCGCGCCCAACGCCGAGACACGGCAGCACCGCCCATAGCGCTGTAGTAGCTTAATGAATCTTAGCCTCTACGTGTAACCAAATCGGTCATACGTAATCCTTACATTCGAAATATTTTCGTTCCAATAGTTATTGAAACGAAGTATTATTATTTTTGAAATTTCCAATTACCAAAATAGTGGTATAAAGTTATTGTTCGGTTGAAATAAATAAATACCAGTTTTACTTTAAACATTTGAGTTCGACATTTTTTTCCGTGTACAGCGACTTCCAGTCTCCAGAAGCAACATCAAACAATCTTTTGTCTGACAGAAAATTCGTCAAATAATAATGGTCGTTCGTTCTCTTGGTTCTAAGCTCTATGTTTTTGTATTTCGCGCGTTTCGTCCATCTTGAGTACGAGAGCTCGAATCTCGACTAATCGAATGGCCTGCCAGGATCGATAAAAATCGAAAATGCAATCTGAAGTAGTCCGCAAGCACGTACCCTCTCGAAGGAGTATATCATCGATACTGAACGAAGATCACAGGATTCTACGCGTTTATTCTTCGAATATGGTCGAAGCGTATACTAATAATCTAGATAGCTACAGGTTATTTATACACACAGAAAGGAGCAGAGAGCAGTAGTAGCACGCAGGTCACAGATTGACAATAGACGAAATATGGCTACTCACTCAAGGTGATGTTTTTTATTTGTTTTTATTTTAAAAACTGAGAGTATTGAGCACCTGCAAGTAAACAAACCTAAATGATTACAGTGGTTTGTGCACAGAAGTCTAAAAAATGTAAACAAAATTACCAGTGTTTCGCGCGGCATTTCTTAATGAAACAAGTTCATCGTACCAAATAGAATCTTATAGCGTCTCGGTCGTAAAATGTTCAGCGAACTGTGACATAAAATTAGTTCTATTGCTTGAAAAAAAAATACTTAATATTTTCTTCAGTTGCACTTTGCATCTTGCATATTTTTTACATAATTTTCAGGTTATTTCACATTCTTTAACTTCATAATATAAAATAAATAATGCTAAGGACAGTCAAGAAATATAAGATTATCACTCTTTTTATTGCTATTTTATTACCTTTTCTTGAAGTTCCTTGTAATGCTAAACAATCAGTTCCGTTATACGTATTACTTTCTAGGAGTGTATTGAAGACAAAGGACTTTATTGCAAAAGAATGAAACTTGATTATTTTGCTACTTTCTTTTTTTTTAACATCCATTGTTGTGTTATGTTTTCTTTATTTAAATTATGTATTACATTAAGTAAACAAAGGTTTTTGCTGTATTAATTATGTAAATGATTAAAAATACGATCTGAACAAATTTGCAAGTACTCCTTTTTCTTCAACATTTCTAACTTTTTTGTACATCTGTTACAGAATAATTAGTTGCAGTTTTTGACATTTTAATCTAATAATGATTTTTTATTTAAACATTATTTACAGATCAGATACAAATAAAGTTTGTTGTTATGCTCATCCAGATGCTCCACTAATAGAAGATTACAGAGCTGGTGATCAGATTTGTTCAGAATGTGGACTAGTAGTAGGAGACAGGTAAACAAATTCATGATAGTTGAAAAATGTAAATTAAAAAAAATTTAACAATTTAATTATTGTTTCAGAGTAATAGATGTAGGCTCAGAATGGAGAACATTTAGCAATGACAAAGCTGGAACTGATCCATCTCGTGTCGGTGGACCAGAAAATCCTTTGCTCAATGGTTCAGACTTATCAACAATTATAGGACCTGGCACTGGAGCTGCATCATTTGATGCATTTGGAGTATCAAAATATCAGAATCGACGAACTGTAAGATTTTGTCTTAACAAATCCAAAATACTTATTTGTAAGGAGTTAAAAAAATGTTATTAATTTCAGATGAGTAGTTCAGACAGAACATTGATAAATGCCTTTCGTGAAATTAATGCTATGGCAGATCGTATTAATCTTCCAAGAACAATCGTCGACAGAGCAAATAATCTTTTTAAACAGGTACACGATGGTAAAAATCTAAAAGGGCGAGCAAATGATGCCATTGCTTCAGCATGTTTATACATTGCTTGTCGTCAAGAAGGAGTGCCCCGTACATTTAAAGAAATTTGCGCTGTCAGTAAAATAAGTAAAAAAGAAATAGGCCGATGTTTTAAACTTATTCTCAAAGCACTCGAGACCAGTGTGGATCTTATTACTACAGGAGACTTTATGTCAAGATTTTGTTCAAATTTGGGTTTACCCAATATGGTACAGAGAGCAGCTACTCATATTGCAAGAAAGGCTGTAGAATTAGATGTTGTACCTGGCAGATCACCTATTTCTGTTACTGCTGCAGCTATTTATATGGCTTCACAGGTAAAGCACATTTTAATGAGTAATTTTTATTTTATTTTCATATTCAGTCAGCTCTTGGACACTATACTAGTATCGTTTGTTTTCAAGTTATTAATTACATATTATTACAGGCTTCTGAAGACAAAAAATCACAGAAAGAAATTGGAGATATTGCTGGAGTTGCAGATGTTACAATAAGGCAATCTTATAAGCTAATGTTCCCACATGCAATACGTCTATTCCCAGAAGACTTTAAATTTGCTACTCCTATTGATCAGTTGCCGCAAATGTAAAAATAGTATTGTTGTGTTATGGTATACTATTTTATCCTATTATTTAAAATAGTTTTTGCCAATTACCAGAACACGCGTTGAGCACTTTTATTTGTTCATAAACTTATTTATAGAAGTTATTTTCATTTAATTATAAAGTATCCTTACAAGGATGGAAAGTCGTGTTTTCTCTATTTGATTTAAGTGCTCATCGTCAATAGAAAGCAGCACATTATTTTTCCAAAATCAGTTGACATTCCTTAAATTATGTAAAATCTACCTACTATTATCCCCAATTAGAAGAGATAGTCAGATTTTGCTTTTTGAACAGTTTTAAAAATAGTACCAGAATTTTTTTTACATATCATTAAACATTTTTCATCTACATATTGTATATGACTACTCAATCATTGAGTGAGTACCTTCTTCATTATTGTTACTGTAAAAAAAATCTTAATCTTCTCAAGAAAAATGAAATGAAACTATATTGTATCATTTTGTATAATTTTTGAAAAAGTAATGAATGTGATAAGAGACTAAAATCGTAAGCCTGCCAATAGAAGCAGTATTTGTACGAAACAAAAGAAATACAATTATTTTAAATATTATACAAACATTTACTTAGCGTGTGTTTAGTAGTAATGTATTATATATACAAACGATTTAAAAATGCAATAAAAATAGTATATGATCGTTTTGAACAATGTGATTTTACATTTAATCTACATTTCATTAAACACTCCTCAATTAAAATTGTAAAATTTCAAATGCAAGACAATACTGTAGGTTTAAGGCATAATTAGACTTTTATATTTTTGCAAAATGCGATATTTAGACGAGATATTAAGGTATTTATTATTATATTTTTTTCTACTTCTCTAATTTTATTACCTACATTTTTGTTTGAAAAAATACTATATAAGGATAGCTAAATTGCTCAAAACTCAATTCTTTTAAAAGTGGACTTATGTCGTTATGACGGAAAAGCACAGAAATACCAGATGGAAAATGCCAATTATATATTATTAATTATTTAAAAGTGTACTCTAAATTATTTTTCTTTGAGAATTTATTTATTTTTAACTTTTGAAGCCCTGCATCAGAAAAACTACAAATATGTCCCGTATCATTGTGTTTTCAATTTCCATTTCTTTGACCCATCGTTCACAAAAATGTATCCGTGAAAAGAGAACTCTGCGCGAATGAGTAGTAAAAGAATTCGAATAACAAGAGCCCTTTAAAACCGAGAAAAAGGTATGGATAGGTAAGCGCACAAGTATAGAGTAGGTATCCGTCGAAAAATAGAAAAGCATTTTGCAGCGGGGAAATCGGGGGGCAGCGGCGCGAAGGTGGCGCACGAACAAATGCGCCTCGACGCGTAGCGTAGCCTCTGCTTCCTAGGCTCCCGTTGCTTCCCAGCCTAACCCGAGCGGAGCCCACACGCTCTCTCTCTCTCGAGGCACTGCCTAGAGAACAGCGCCTACTATACACGAGAGAGAGAAGAGGGGGAAAGTAATAAGTATAAAGAGCCACAGAGAAGGACAGAGACAGCGCCATAGAGCGCAGCGCGATCGGCCATCAGCTGCCTTCGCCTTGTGCAGGCCAGGCCCGCAGTCCGAGGAGTCGCTTCCGACAGCAACGGTCGTCGTCACAGTGCGCGTGTCTCTTTTGCGGCTGCATTTTCCTTCCGAAAAAGGCCCTTGGAGAACATTCGAAAGACGCTCGAACCGCTGCTCCGGAGCCTCTCGCGTGTGTGCAACGCTACGTCGAGGAAAGAGAGAGAGAGCGAAAGTTCCTCGCGTGTGCGCATAATATCCGCGTATACACAGTGCACGTTCCGTCTCGCGAGCAGCATCGAGTGTGTGGCGGCCATATTGTTTGAGAGTGCGAGAGTGAGAGAGAGAGAGGGAGGGCCCCCGTTACTGCACCGCACACGGGCGCTGCAGCCAAGTAGTGTTTGTTTTGGTGGCTGCGGGCTGCAGAGGCGGAGGAGTCCCTTCTAGCTCTCGGCTCTCGAAGACCTCGATATCGACGTCGGAGCTCGAGCGCTAGCTCAAGAGAGAGAGAGAGAGAGAGAGAGAGCGAGAGGAAGGAAGACGTATAGCAGCAGCAGCAGCAGCTCTCGGGCAAAGTGCAAAGATGGCCTGCGCCACCCTCAAGCGTTCCCTGGAGTTCGACCCGGTGCACAGCCACGGCAGGCCTAGCAAGCGCCGGAGGTGCGTGCCGATGTGCGTCTCGCCCTCGGCGGCCGCGGCCGCCGCCGCGGCCCAGAGCGCCGCCAAGTCCCACAACCCGTCGCCCTTCGGCGAGGTCGCCAACAAATTGACGCCTGGTAAGACTTTCTTTCTTCCTTCCTTCCTTACAACTCTGTAATCTCATCTCCCCACGGCCCGCACACACGGCCATCTTTTAACACGCGTTTTTTTCTTTTTCCTCTCTCTCGCTTTTGTAATACTCGCTTTTTCTCTCTGTCTCCCCACCCCGTGGCCCCTGCCTAGGTATATATGCACTTCCTTCGCGCTGTGGCCCCGTGCGTGCGAATGGAGCGAGAGAGAAAGAGAGAGAAAAAAACGAGGCTGCTGCACACACGCACACAGGCAGGCGCGCCCCGTCGAGAGAGAAAGAGAGAGAGACGGATAATATACGCATACCTTCGTAGGGGCGGCAGCCGAGAGCGATTTAAAACCCGTATTTAGGACGGCGACGCTGGCTATACCTACACGCGGAGAGAGGGGTATGGAGAAAGAACGGCCGAGAGAGGGAGCGAAAAAAAGGAGAGAGAAAGAGAGAGAGAGAGTGTGAGAAGGGCAATACACGCGTATGGGGGACACGAGGGGATTTCACTCTTATGGGGGAGGGCTCTGACGCGCAGTAAATCATATGGTAATGCCGTAACGGACATTCCCCCGTGCCCCTCTCTCACTCTCTCTATCTCTCCCCCTCTCTCTATCTCTCTGTGTATACCTATGGAATCGGACGCTCATTTCGACGGCTGTATGCGCGTGTGTGTGGCTGCAGCGATACCCATCGAATGTTAAATGCCCGAATGCGCGAGAGAAGGAAATAAACATGACGAAACATGGCCAACGAGGCGTCGATGCAGGTTATGCGCAGGCATGGCTGCTGCCGCGTCTGCTGATTTCTCTCCGTTCGTCTGTCCCCGTCTCGCGGGAAGAAAAATTGCCGCGAGCCCGAGCTAGAGAGGCTTTTGCGCGATATACCTACATTGTTCGCGGTGACTATATTCACGACGGCGCGCGGCTTTTCTTCCATTTTCCCCGAGCGCACGAGGCGTTACTCGGCGCTTTTCGATCGAGAAGGGGGGAACTGCCTTTGTTGTTATTATTTCCCGCATAGTCGCGAGATAATACGTAACGGATTCTACTTACGCTCGCTCTCCCTTTGCTCTTTATGTCTCGAGGATAATGTTTAGCTATTAATTGTTATTGTTATCGTGTAGCTGATCGATACGCGAATTACTACTTTTTCCATACGATGCCCTTTAAACTGCGTAGCAAACAGCTGCGATCTTTATTTTCTGTATATGACAGTATTTATGAAATCGCTACAATCTAATTTATAATTATATTTTTAGAAATATTTAAAACAAATTCTTTTAGTAAACCAAAAAAACTGAACCCTTTTGATTTATACTTTTTTAATCAAACCTGCTATTGCGTTACTGTTTATGTAATCATTACAACTTGGGTCATGTCTTTTACAGAGAAAATGGCAGCTAACATTAGAGAAGAGATTCGTAGATTACACCGACGCAAACAATTACATTTCAACCCACAAAGTGATTCTTCAGATATGGAAGGTCCAGCCAGTCCTTCAAGCCCATCTTGTTCAAATACTTACAACACCACTCCTAGCAGCAAAGAAAAGCCTCTATTCACTTTCAGACAGGTACTTAAAATTCTTTTTGTTTATCTTTGTATAACAAATGTTTTCTTAGTGATAAACTAACATCATTTCGTTTTGCAGGTTGGTTTGATCTGCGAAAGAATGCTCAAGGAGCAAGAAACACAAATTCGAGAGGAATATGATGAGATCTTAAACATGAAACTTTCGGAACAGTATGATGCTTTTGTCAAATTCACCTATGACCAGATACAAAAGAGATTTGAATCAGCAGCTGCTCCAAGCTGTAAGCACTATTTATTTTTAAAAAATTTTAAATTAGCACGAGAAAGGCCTTTTTTATGCCTGAAAGTAGGATGGAAAATTACGCATTTAGAGCGTGTTTGTTCGAAGTGTGAAAAAATAATTGTTTTTATTCCCGACTCAACCGTAATGACTACTTTATTGACCTTAAAAGCGAGACAAAAGTAGCATATAATTCCTGCAAATCTACTTTTTTCCCGCAAATGCATTTTTCTTTTTAATTATTTTTCTCTATATTAATATACATTTTCAATAAATTCTAGTTCTTACCGGAAGTCCCTCTTTTTATATGAATAAAGTGGCCACAGTTAAGTCGGAAATAAAGTTCTATATGCAAGACGGGAATAAAGTCGAGTATTCCCTTGTTACATAATGTACTATTATGTCCTACCTGCACCGAAAGTATGCTTTTTCGTGCGTATAAAACGGGCGGAAAGTAGTTCTTTTCCGCTCTAGGTCGCAAAGTAGCACAGTTCCATCCTAGAGTGGAAAAGTAACTCGCTTTCCGCCCGCTTAATATATGCACAAAAAATCATCCTTTCAATCCAGATAGGACAAAAAGTATCGTGTGCACCACGGACGGAAGGCGATTAAACCTCGTGCTGGTTGCAGACTTTGCCTCGGCTAGGCCTGCAACGCCCTCACGGTAATCGCCTACTTTCTTGATATACAATTTACTGTTTCCCGCTATTTTCATTTTTGCCTTAGGAAAAAAAGACTTTATCTTGGGGAAAAATAATATATTGTGTATCAAGGTCGAAAAGTAGGCGATTACCGCGAGTGTGCATTGCACGCCGAGTCGATGCCACCCGAGCTGCACGAGACGAGCCGAAGGATGTCGATGGGTGCCGAGGCAAGGGCTATTACCAGCACGAGCATTAATCGTCTTCCGCCCGTGGTGCACACGCTATTTTTTGTCCTACCTGTAGTCAAAGGATGATGATTTTTGATGACCCTAGGACGGTAAAGTAACGCACTTTCCGCTCGCTCTATATGCATGAAAAAGCATACTTTCGGTGCAGGTAGGATAAGTATCGTGTGTACCATGGACGAAAGGCGATTAACGTTCGCGGCAGACGTTAATAGCCCTCATTGCTCCCGAGTGCAGTATACAACTTTTTCTCATGCCCGGTGGAAAGTTATTTGTGTTTAATTTTCGATTTCATGGTCGAAAACGTCACATAACGAGAAATGAGAGAATGTGGCGTTTCATTCCCTGACAATGGGGAATAAACAATACTTTACGGCAGGGTATGAGAAAATAGTATATTACGCATCTAGGGAGGTAAAGAATTGGCGAGTCCATAGTACGTGTAAAATGTCCGCTCGTTCCGCCAATAGAAATGAGAATAGAACTGACCTATACTTGGTTCATGAAAATCAATACATGCATTACAAAAATTATTGTATTTACCACGGGCGAAAGGGCCTTTCTCGCCCTTGGCACTTCTCGCACTTGGTACACAATATACTGTTATCTCAGCACGCGCATTAAAGAGGCCTTGTTTCATGCTTGCAAAGCGAATGAAAAATTGGGCATTCGACGCGTATTCGTCTGAGCGGGAGGTAGTGTTAATTACGTCCCGCTTCTGAATTTCTTAGATATATTGGACGACCCGTAGTGCCCAATTCCCCATTCCCTTTGCATAAATGAAAAAGGCCCTATTCACACACTTATTAAAAAAATATGATGAATGCACGGGTGAAAAAGGCATTTTCAGTCTCGGATGATGATTTGAACATCATCATCCTCGCTTAGAAAAGGCCAATTTCCCCCCTAGTTGCACAATGTCCTATTTTTTCACACTTAGGTGGGAAATTATCGTTTTTTCCCGCTTAATGATTCAAAATACACAATTTTCCATCCAACTCACATGCATGATAAAGGCCCTATCATGCTTTTTTTTTCAAACGGATGCAGTGTGCAACATGGGGAAAAAGCTTATTGAGACTTGGGTGAAGTGTCTTCAGCACTCATTTCTGTCTCGGGCACCTTCGGCACCGTCGACTCGTGCTGAACACCCCACGCTAGAAATAGCTCATTTTCTTCCCTTATTGCACAATGTACTATTATGTTACAATAATTTATTCCGAATGTTAAACAATAATTTTATTTAATTTTCTTTTCAGATTTGTCCTAAAGATGGATTCATAACTATAAGGGGAAGTTTCTGTAAAGAACGTTAGGTAGCTAAAAAATTTTGTGAAATAATAATAATAAATAAATTACCATATTAGATTCCTAATAATTTTTTTATAATTACAGATTTCTACAGTGTAAGTGGGTTAAATTTGCTTAAACTTTTAAGCAGAGGTAAGCAGCGCCACCTCGTGCTAAGCAAGAAGAAGAATTGAAGCAATGTCACACACATCTAAACATGAAAAAGGTCCGACAGTAGAATTGACGAGAAAAGATTTAGCAATGTAAGTTTAGTAAGTTTGCAATGAACAGCGATCACACTACTTATAAAAAAATCCACAATGTTTGCTAGTTAAACTAACAATGTTTGTACTGTTTAGTATTAGAAGCGCGCTGGTATCAGGGAACTACGTGTAGAGTCCATTGCCAATACAAAATCACTTGTAGATACTGGTTTGTTTGTCGCGATGCAAAGTTAGTGCCCAGAGTTTCCGAGAGATTAGCAAAAATAAAGTTTTTTATATTTTGATATCTCTCGCGATACTTGCAAATAATTAGGTCAATTTTCCTATGATCGAAACACTGCGTTCTTTTTATAGCATATCGCAATGCAAAGGTGACTTTACCTGCATGGAATTACCAAGGTGTAACACAAACTATCTGTTGGTAACTTCTTGTCAAAGTCTAAAGTTGACATCATAAACTCGTATTATATAAGAAGAAATTAGTATCTTGCTCGAGTCGCGCCGCAGAAGTTTGCTACGATATGCATCCTTTACGTCCTCGACACGTGGAGCATTGCTAGTTTATGGTACCTGCCTTGTCATTATGAGAGGAAGGATCGCTTATATTAAAATAATTTTCTTTATATCTTCGAGCACCAAATACTTTGTGAATTATGCTAGCTAGGTACTTTAATTTAAAGCTGCTCGCGACGCCAAGTGCTTTAAGAGCTGTATAGTTTATACGCCTATAATATTTTTGTATGTCCTTACGTGACTGCGGAGTAACTTTCTTTAAATAATAGTTATTACAGCTTATTTGCTGTTAAGAAATTAACTACTTAACTACTTCAAAATGCAGATTAAGTAACTTTTTTCGCATTATAAGAGACAATAACTACGTTTCTCGAAAATATAAACTGTATACTGTTGTAAATTTAAAAAAAAGAAATTTTTAAATTTCGTTTTAGCTTTTTGCATGGACATCAACAATAATAAGTAAAACGAATACAAATGTGTGTGTATATATATATATACACCAAAATATTTTTACGTCTAGCGGAGATAACACTTTAAAGTTACTGAAATCTAAATTAAATATGAAAATATTAACGATCGTCAACGTGAGAAAATGCATAAAATTGATACGTATGCAGTAAAATAGATAGTAATCTGAGACAAACAAAAATCTATACTTGAAGAAACATTTGTTCTATAGATGGGCATACAAAAGTATTGTAGGCGAATGGATTAATAAGGTAGAATTCTATGCCGGAATATCCCAAGTCGTCGCCTAAACATTTATTAACTATATTTGTAAATTAGGTGCATTATTGAGAATTAAGACTTTTTAATTTTGTATAACTTTTACAGTTATTATTAAAATTGAAAATTCGTAAGCTCATATTGAGAATGTAGACGAAGGTTTGTATAAAATTATACTTTTCTGTAATAACGTGATATATTTTTGAAAAGAAAAAAAAATGAAATCATTAGCTCCTCGTTATAATAAACGTGCCATTAAAAAGTCAAAATTCACTGCCTGTTACATAAATTCTTTTTCAGGCTCGAATCTGCGATCATAATGCCGTATGAATAATCTTTAATCATTACATTTCAAATGCTCATATGCTCTATAACAACCTGTATATTTTTTTAAGCAACGGCACTATTATCGGGGAACTCAAAAATAGCAGCCTGAGGTTTGTTTTTATAAAAAGATTCACACTTATTCGAATTGTCCCTGACTCAAAATCCATATCTCACACTGTATTGTCTCACCCTGAAATTATACATAAGCAGTTCCAGGGTGGAGCTTGACAAAAGAAAAACGAGTGGTAGTTACTATACTTGCCTCGGCCAATGTATTTCTCATTATTCAGTTATAATTATTTTCAACTCTTAATCTATTATTATTATAATAATATAATCTTGTTGATTTGTAAAATAAGAATCAAATTAGCTTGAAACTTGGAATTGTACGGACGCATTGTAAGAAATAAACTTTTGAAAAAAAAGTTTTTACGTTTTTTCTTTTATAAATTTCTTTGTTCCCTGGTAGCAACGGCTTGCTATAGTATCTCTACGTTGTGCCTACTATTAGTAATATTTACTACGTTTAGTTGTTACATTATCATTTACTATTATTATTGTTATTGCTCGTATAATTTTGTTTTTAAAGTTTGTAACATTTCGACATTCGCATTAATCTTATTTTTTTCTTTGTAATCTTTCTTTTACCATCTATATAACTTATACTGCGCATTACAAAAGTTACAAACTGAAAACTGCGAGCACCATTGACTCGATTAACCAAGGTCTTATCTTACTTTACTATAACCATACGTTTGTTTTACCTTAACTTTTTTTATATTTTTGGAAAAAGTTTTCAGTTATTTTTTTTTCAAGATTTTCTTGATACTTGCAAGAATTCTTTAGTTGAACTCGTAAAAGAAGCAGATCATATTTTCAAGTTAATTATTATTACTGTATCTTTTAAATTGTAGAAATATTAAAATCTAAAAGATTTATTTGCAAGTTTCATGTATATCTTTGTATAAGTCGTATTTTCAGTTACCGACTCGTCGGATATTTAAGAAACTCGAATCCTTACAACATTTAAATTAACTCGAAATATTTACGATCGTAACCCGCATTTCGCGAGTCGGTATATATCGTTAAATGACAACTTTATAAAGTTACTGATGATAAAATAAGTAGCAACATTTTTATTTATTTAACCGATTTATTGGCGGTTAAAAAACACGTAAATTATTAAAATTTTTGGCCTGTCAATGCCTAAATTTCTAAATGAGTTAATAAGCCACTTTAGACAGGTCCAAAAATATATATATATTACCAGCACAAGAATTACATTAGGATGTATGTCACAAAATTCTTCAGTATACTTATATAAATAAGAATTTAAAAAAAGTTAAAAGTATAAAAGACTATAATCGTTTTTATTTTTCATTAGTTTTAAAAGACTAAATTTTTAATACATTCGTACAAATTATTTTAAATAACACTATTACGTACTTAGTTATTGCTTTCTTACTAGTTTTTTATTTTGAATTCAGTGCTGTACATACTTTTGTAATTCAATTTTTACCGTCACAATTTATACAAAGACACGAAAGCAAAAAAGAAAACAAGCCGCAGACCAACGTGTTTTTGATACACACGCAATGTAAATGTGAACGAAACCAATAGTCCGAATGTATAGAATACACGCAATTTTTTCCGATGCGCTTATTAATCGGAGAGTGTAAAATAAGTAAGCTGGGAGGGGAGCGAAGAACCGTAATGAAGCAAGTTAATTTAGGTTTAAGTTTTATGTAAATTACAAAAAAAATACGCGCTTTTTAAGAATGGTCGATGATCGTGGATGTGTTGTCGTCGGGCGACGGCAGGATTGAGCAGTTTCAGCGGCTTTGACGACTTCGAAAGGGTTCAAAGTTCATCGACTTAAATACCTCCATACTCTGTAAGCATATTATTAATAAAATAAAAATAAATCTTAAGACTGAACTGAGGTGGTATATTGTACTTCCTTTCTCCTTTGCAATTTTTACGCATATCCTATAATGTTAAAATTATACACTGAAAAAATATTTGGTTAGTTCAATATATATAATTACATATATGGACCTTATTGCCCTTACCCAGGTAGCGAATTTTAGGCTCGATCTCCAACACCAAAAAATCCGGAAAGACAAGGGGATTTGAACCTACACCCCTTTAGATTTATTTTACAAATATGAATTTTATGAACAAAGTAAACTACAAAAGTATTCAAATATGAATGTAATAAGTATTGTCGAACTATCTTATCAATAAAATTAAACCTCGTACGCATGGAGCATCATGCACATGAAAAAATGTATGTCGATAAAAATGCATTTAAAGTTTTAACTTCCTATGTTACATAATGTTAATTAATTATTATTATAATGTTATTAAAATCATTATAACTTTATTTAGTTTTAAAGTTATGATATCTATGAGGTCGTAAAATATTCATTTAATTATAAACTATAATAAAACTCAATCAAAAAGTCGACAAAGGGTATAGTCCCACTTCTTTTTTTATTATCTTTTGTTTGTTTTTAGTGTCATAGCTGATCTTATTTTACTTAAGAAACTTTATTATTAAGGAACAGTATCTACGCTTGTGACGTAATAAGCAGTACGCTGCTTTTACGTATAGGTGATTATCAAAAAGATGAACATTTTCTGTCCCGCCTATCTTACAGAGCACCAGGGCATTATGGTAATGTAAAAAAAAATTGTATATCCAGACTAACGTTAGCAAAGTTATCCATCATTTTCAGAATGAGGAATGTTTTCTATGGGTCTTTGCATGAAAAAATCTATTAGGTCCGTCAGATAGAGAACAAAAAAATAATAGACACGTATTTTTTCTTCTTCCATAAAGATCAAAAGTATAGGTCAGTGTAAAACGGTACACAGTTGAGCGGGCGCTTCGATGCCCTAATATACGCCGATTTCACTTTTTTCTAACCTCTTAAAAAATTTTAATATTAATATCTATAGATATACTCCAATTCAAATGACGTCACGTGCGCTTCAACCTCCTGTATCTGCTTTCATTTTTAATTAATTGAAAAAGGAAGAAATACGTGTCCATTCTTTCTCAGTTCACTACCTGACGTACCTAATGGTTTTTCATTTTTTTTTCCATACAAAGTCCCAATTAAATGATACGCCGAATTTTAGGGTCCCTCTAAACACTCGATATAGCACATTTCATATATATAATAAATGGGGAAAATGCTGGATTCCTTTGCGCCTCTGATTCTCATCGAGAAATAATATTTTAAGTTTAAAAAATTGACGATGATAAATATTGATACGTAGTTTGCACAGATCTGAGCTATAGTCGTTATTCTTTGTAAATTCAATGATAAAAATCATTGAAATTTGGATATTGACCGAGCTGTCATTTTATAGGTAGATGTAATTCAGCCTACTCGAAATTTTGCCAACTATATTTAAAATACAGGAGAATATATTTATATAGTAATTATATGTGAATATAATATATTATGTTCTACATATTCTACGTATTCTATATATTTCATTTATATAGTAAATATATTTTATACATAGAATTTACTGTTGCGATACATTTCTTAAGGGGGTATGAGCGAAAAGTAATTTTAAACTTTAAGACCTAAATCTATTTTGTAATTGTTAATAAAGATTATTTGAATCCAGAGACAAATTTTCAGTATAGATTGCCTTGCATTTCGAAAAGATATTTAATTCTAAAGTTCGCCCGTTTAGCCCGTTTAAAATGCAGAAAACGCATTTTTCGCGTTTGAAATAAAAAATTCATGCATTTGTAGGAAACTTTTCTAGATTATTAAAGTATCAAATTAATCTTTAGCTTTCCAATTTTATGTGCATACAATACAAAAATAGGGTTGCCTGGCGTTTTAGAGAGATATTTATAGAATAACGCAAAAAAGTACTGAAAACAGAGAATCACCTTAGAGGTTAGAGTCAAATCAAGGTCTATATTGATCTTTTCAGAAAGAAATAAGATAAATATGCGTTTGATATAAATATGAATATTCAAAGTTTTTTAAATATTTAATTTGTTAACATGATACATTGTCATAAACTTCTCTATTGAATAACGTTTTTTCATAAGTTACTGTTTTGACTAGTATGCCGCTCGGACCTCCTTAAGGATAGTAGCCAACATTTCGAGTAGGCTCAATTACATCGATCTACCCATTTTATTTGATAATAAACAATAACAAATATATATATATATATATATATATATATATATATATATATATATATATATATATATATATATATATATATATATATATATATATATATATATATATATATATATATATATATATATATATATATAGTAAATGGAGAAAAATTAATTTTTTCAGGGAAATATAAGTAACTTTGCGCTTAAACAGAAATTATCCATTCAAGCTTTTGATATGTATTTTGCGCCGCTCTGAGCTCAAGTCGTCATACTTCATAAATTCAATGAAAAAATCATTGAATTTCGGATGTCGCCGAGCTTTCAAACCAAAATTGACCATCGAAAAGATGCGCGCGTGCGAGAGTTTTGCATATCATCAGAAAAATTACAAAGGTTAGTCGGACGAAGTTTTAAACTTTCGCCTACTATTTCAAATGAAAAACAATAAATTAAAGTACAAAAAAAAATAATAGTCTAATTTTTAATAATAATTATCTAATTTATTTCTAAAGGAAAACAACAATTATTACTTTGTAAATATTCTTTATTTATTCGTCATTCATTGATCATTTCGCTGCTGCTGTTGTTACCCGGCTGAAATTTTGGACAACTGTGAAGTTAGAGTTGTTTGAAGCATATCGCGTATTTTGTCGATAATCAATTCTAGTTCGACAACTCGGCCAACATCCAAATTTCAATGATTTTTCATTTCATTGAATTCTAAAATAATTACGACTTAAGCTCATATCCGCGCAAACTACGTATCAATATCTAGCAATTATATATTTTTTAGCGCAAAATAGTATTTATCCGAGGAGAATCAGTGGCGCAAAGTCACCTATCATTTTTTTCATTTACTATATATTAGGGTGGTCCAAAATTTTCAAAGTTTCAATTTTCCTTCTTGTAACCCTTTCAAAAGTTGACAAATGTGAAAAAAAACTCCTATCAAAGCAAAAAATTGTAGTAACTTGCCATATCACTAAAGTAGAAAGTCAACCACATCTGCTTCATGAAAAAAAAAACGTTTTTTTCAACGTCCAGTGCCTGTCTTTCAGGAGAGTTATTTTTTTCACATTTGTCAACTTTTGAAAGAGTTACAAGAAGGAAAATCGAAACTTTGAAAATTTTGGATCACCCTATTATATATATTTTCCCCATTTACTATATCTATGATGTGTGCTATATCGAGTGTTTAGAGGGACCTTAATTAAACAAAAGTGCACAGATGATTAATATATTGTTTTAAATAATTCAAAAATTATGTGCAACCTGTTCAATAATCTGATCCATACATTTAGTTTGCAGGATTTCGAGTTTATCATGTCGAAAACAACTGTGCGGAATCGGCTAAAAAATTTTTTCGACTCCTACAATTGAATGAGTTTTGATTCTATATCAATTATTTTTATTAAAAATGCATCGAAAATATCATATTAATCATAAATAAAATTGAATCGAAAAAATTGAATCCGATTAAAAATCTCGAATTATTTGAATTCATTCATATTTGAATCGGATTTAAAATTTCGATTCAGATAATTCGGAAATGAATCGCGACCACTCAATCTACACAAATGCACAGCTCTGGTAAAAAATTTACAAAAACAAAAAAAAATATGTATTCTATCAAGTACCAACCTGTGTTAGAGGGTTAAACCTCCTGCGCATTTGATATATATATATAGTATATATTGGATAGCCATGTATTTTGGACGAATATATTCGTCCTATACTGCACAGGAGGGATATAGAATATTGTTTTAATCGAGTAACTTGGGGAGGAGTTTATAAGAATAATCGAGTTTTAGTACAAAATCTACAGAAAAAAATTATTAATATCATTAACAAACAAAATTTTATAGTTCAAGATAACCCTTTAAACATAGAACAAATATATACTTTCGAAGCTATAAAGTATCATTATTCAGATCTCAAAATACAATATACCAACTCAACTAGTGTAACAAGGAAAAAAAAATTAATTTACCAAATAATAAAAAGAAAGTTGGAGATAAAAATTGTTATAAAAAGGCTATAGTAACTTTTAACAGTTTTCCTAACGAAATAAAAAATCTGAGTATAGATAATGTGTTACATAAGAACATCATGAAAAAGTGGATTAAATTAAACTGTTAATGTTACTATCTCGTTATATTATTTTATAGTTTTAACACAAATCATTTAAATAGAAATAATACTATTATGTTAAAACCAAATTTTTATGTAGTTGTTAGTTTAAGTAGATTTTAAGTTTAGTTTTAAGTTATATTATGTAATTTTTTTTATATTTTCTTTATTGTTTCTTTTTTGTAATGCCAGGACTGTGCACAGATAACGTATTTATCTCTTCAGGATTTTACAGGGCATACAATAACTCTGTAAATTTTTTCTGGTTTTTAAATAAAATAAAAAAAAAATAAAAAAAAATAAAAAAAGTAGCGTTTTCCTCGTAAGAAAATGTACTCATGAGGAGCTATAGAAATTCTGGTTATCTGCGCGAGGCATGTCTCCTGTTTCACGGGTGTAATTTTGCAGTTTTCTGCTCTATTTGATTACAGCCTGGCATCCTAAATCTTCTACTGAATCATCTTCTTCATGATTGTTGTTGAAACACAGGCAGGAATATATACTTATTATTATATGACATCGACGCCCAAAACGAAAATTAAAGTGATTCAAAGTTTAAAAATAGCTTTTTAACTTGTCTGAACCCCTAAACAGGTGGTGTCATCAGAATGGTATACCCATATTTAGAGAAATAACAATAAATTTAAGATCTTTTTTACGCATTTGGCTAGTATTAAGTTTTTGCAAACCTTTGAATTGCGTTACTTTAATTCATATAGCAAATCTCCGAAACGTGATACTCTTAACCGCGAATGTTGAATCGCAATTTTTTTCGCCGTATAAACGCTGAATTGTGATACTCGTTGCAGCGAATTAGAATGCATAATTCTTCACTACATCGATTTTGGTATGTACATTACCCTACCAAGAGGGATACTCTTGCTTGCTCTTTTCCGACTTGTACTGCAAGTATCACACGCAGGTAAATTATAAGGAACCCCTTCCCCCTCCGCATTTTTTAAACACACGTTTGGATTACGGGTTTTTTTATACTTATAAAGCAAACCCAAATATGGACTTTATGTGACATCATGGTAAACACTGTTATAGTTAGATGAATCGCTAGTCGTAAAAAAATATCATTTATCCAAATATGAAGAAAGTGGATAATATAGTCTTGCATTGAAGTTGCAGGGAAATTGCATTGACTAAGATACAGTCTATTGTTACAATAATTTTTAAAATCAGATAGAAGTGTAGAAGAAATGGTCACGTCATTAATCTATACGTGCCGTCGTTTTGGTCCCCGTTTTTGTATTTCCCTGTAACATGTCGCAAAACAGTCTATATTTCCAAATATATATACGTAATTGCTGAGCTCTTAATTTTTGTTATATAATGCGAAATTGTTGTTAGAGAAAAGCTTTTCCCTTCGAATATATTTCATAAGAAACAGAATATGCAAATCTATGAGATATTTATGAGATATTTATACGAGTATACATACAATAATTATTAAGTAATACATATTAACAATTTAAAGGTACACTCGACGTGGGAAATTTCTGATCGAATGCGTTTGAAATCCTCCAATGAGCTTAGCGAAAACGTGCGTTCGATCCAATGAGACCCAATGAAATTGCAGTATTTAAAAAGAATTCAAATGCATGAGTGATTCCGCAACTTGACCAATACAAGCCTAAAAACAGCGGATGAGTGAAAATTGTCGATTTTCACCCCTAGTCTGCATTAATTCCCCTCAATTTACGAGAGATAACTTCGCATGACTTTTTATGTATTTTTAGGCGTAGAATCATATGGTGTAATTAGTTTTTTTTATAAAAATGATTGAAAATGCCTTTTATTTTGATAATACTTTTCATAGGGTGTTATGGAACTGACATTTTACTTTGAAACTGCTCTCATAACTCTTAGTCTTTACGTGCAAACTATTTTGCAAATAAGCTTTATATGCTTTACTATTAAGTAACAAAAAATACTTTTTACTCGTAGTAAAACATCTAGTATACAGCATCTAGATAGTAATTAATAGTGTTACGAAATTGACCTCTACTGCTATTTACTGGAATCTGAAGTGCAAAAGCTGATTGTACTCGCCAAATTTTCAATCTCCAGATATTTTTCCGGATACGTTTGATGAGTTATACATATAGTTGGCAAATCCATCGTCATGATAGTTTATTATAGCAAACTACTGCGCTTTTTGGTGTAGATACTGGTGTCATCAATATTTATCGCAAACTACTGGACAAAAAGTATGCACCTTGCTTAAATGATAATTAACGAATTTTGAGTTTAAAACTGATACAAATGTATATTATTAGCTTTATAGTTTACTATATGTACACGGAGGAATTTTTTTACCTACCTCACATTTGCGTAGAGCGCCGTTTTATATCAAAATTTGAGTTTTGAACATGTTACGGAACTGACATTCGAGACCTAATTTATTGATTTGTTTTAAAAGATAGCACTTATGTACGCTTATGGCTTTTAACAATTATAGTTAGTGATGCTATACATGTGTAAAAATGAAAAAAGAATTTTTTTTCAGAATGTATAAGTGTCTAAGAGGCCAGGACGCAAAGTGCGGAAGTTACGGCGGAATCGCCCACATATTCGACCAGAAATTTCCCACGTCAAGTGTACAAAAGAAAAATACAGTATCATATTAAGCATAATTTTACTAACATTATATGAATGAAAAGTAATAGGAATATTAAAAATTACATTATATGTGTATTATTATTGCGTATCAATGAAATTGTACATCTAAAAATTCAAACTCTTCAAACTAAACATAGGATCAATAAATTGAAAATGTACTCCACGGAGAGTAGATACTAGATACTACACTGAGAGAAAGGATTCCTTGCGGCAAATGAATCGTGTACTTGCGGAATCGAATTATCACGTACTTGCCGCAAATGTTGAATTCTTAATAGTTAAGAACTCGAACTTGAGAAAAGTCTGCAAGAGTAAGATAAACATGCCGAGTACGAAAGGTTATTTGAAGATTTTCTAGCATATTATGATGCTTTTCAAGCATTCAAATATAAAATGATCCTATACGTAGACATAATCGTGGCAGGCGAAAACTTATACTAACATGTAACGGTCATATAAACATCTTAGAAATATGAAAAATTCAGTTAACCTTAAAGTCAGGCGGTTAGACGTTGACGCTACTTAAGTATTCAGTTCTTAACTATTAAGACGACGCGTTTAACTGACGTTAAGAAATATTCATTTGACCGTATTCAAATCCACAAAACTTAACAATTAAGAAATATTCTTTGCCGCAAAGAATCCTTTCTCTCAGTGTAGTAGTATCTAGTCTCCCTGATGTGTACCCCCCAATATGTGTCTGGCCAAAGCCATCGCATTCTACTTCTACTTGCTAACACTAATAAGTTATAGAAAAGAACGCATTTCACGTAAAGTTGAAAAACTAAGTCGAGTCTGATTAAATATATTCACAAATTGAGTAGCAAGAAAGATCCCACAATTCCTGCCGATTATAGTAAATATCGTTAATTCCTGCCAGTCGAGAGCGAACGAAGATATATACGAGCAAGATCGATCGTACAAGTCGGTAAGGTAACACTGCTCAACAGCTCCTCCCAAATCCGCGACTGCCATTACAGGTACATATATACAGCAGAAATCGGCAAGCCGTTGTCGGGTCAGGGGACTGCAGTCCGCAGCCCTCGGCGCTACGCCGCGCACTGAATTAGCGCGACGCATCCGCGTCGTAAGAGGGTTGAATCGCGCGAGAGAGCCGACACTCGCTCGCGCCAAAGGATACTTACCTACACTCTCGCTGCATTTTAATCGGATATTCGCTTACCAAAGCGCATAATTGAATGATCCGGTTAGGTGGGGTTCGGCCGTACGCTGGCTCGCTCGCTCGGGGCTTCGAGTGAGCGCAAGTGAAGCCCCAGCAAGGTCTATATGAAGCCGTGGGCCCGCTGCACGCGCCCGTCACTTCTGGGCGGGAACAAAAAAACAACCAAACAAACTTGTCCGGTGCACGGGACGCCGCTTCGTCGGGTTCTGGCTGACCGCGCGATTCTTCGAAATTCTTAAGATCCAGCGACTGAACTCCCCGCAACACAAATGATTCCTCTCCTGTTCTTGGCCTACGTCGTGGCCGTCAAGGTTTTCAAGAAGATCACCCCCAATGGTGAGTCGGGCTCTCCTGCCTTTTTCTTACATTAAGGATTGTGTGCTTAGAATTTTTGCGCTTGGTTTGACGACGACATTGCTGGTCCACAGGCAAGGTCACGGTCTATCTCGGTAAGCGAGACTTCATCGACCATCTAGATTATGTCGACCCCATCGATGGCATCGTCGTCATCGAGAATGATTACCTTCAGGGCAGAAAGGTCTACGGCCAGGTATGTACAGTGCATCTTTTTATCATTTACAAAAACAACTACCGGAATTCAGAGTTCTTCTAGAATAAGAAGTCTAAAAAATTTACGTAAAGTGAGTCATTTCTCCATAACTTCATCACAGTTCGAATCTCTAAGAGATCATTATCAGTAATATATACTATATCGCGTGTCCAAATTTTTTTCTTAAACAAAAATGTGTGATTCGGTAGACAAAAATATATAAAACGCGGTTTATATCGGTAACGAATGAGAAAATGTGGGTCAATAGGTGACCACCACCTACCGATATGGTCGAGAAGAGGACGAGGTGATGGGCGTCAAGTTCAGCAAGGAGTTGATCCTCTGCAAGGAACAGATCATCCCGGTCAAGAAGGAGAAGCAGGAGAACACGCCGATCCAGGACCGACTCCTGAGGAAGCTCGGCTCCAACGCCTATCCTTTCCTCTTCCAGTTCCCGGCCAACTCCCCGAGCTCCGTCACCCTTCAGCCCGGCGACGACGACCAGGGCAAGCCCCTCGGTGTCGAGTACACCGTGCGCATCTACGTCGCCGAGGGCGAGGACGACAAAGTAAATCTTTTCATTTTTTCATATTTATTCTTAGTCATTATATTTTAGAAAGTCAGGTTTTACTTGCTATTCATTGTTATATAAAAGTGCCATTATAGATATAGATATGTCCGTGAACGTGGTTTGAGATTAATTTAATAAAGCGCGGCGTAAAGGTTATCGCGTGCTGCACTTTTGACTTTAAGAATATAACTCGATTTTCACCACCTTATGTAATGCATGTATGCGTGATGCATGTAACGCGGCTTAGACTACTTTTATATATATGATGTAAGCTTTACTTTTAATTTTATTTATTCTTTTTTAATATTGACATGCTATTTTATGGTGACTATATATTTTTGACTTTTATCCCATTTAACGAAAAATACCTCATACTACCAATAACAGCTAAAGCGCATTATTCTTCATTTTCTACCTGCAGATAATTATTTTGTAAATACTATTAAGAAATCCTTTATGGACTGAAAATTTTTTATTTAATTTTTCTTTATATTAAATTAATTTAAGAATTCTACAAAGTTTGATTAGCATGTATTAATACTTTCAGGGCCACAAACGATCTTCAGTCGCCTTAGCAATCAAGAAACTACAGTATGCCCCACCTACGCGCGGTCGCAGGCTTCCAAGCTCATTAGTATCGAAGGGATTTACATTCTCTCAGGGCAAACTTAACTTGGAGGTGACGCTGGACAAAGAAATTTACTATCATGGCGAGAAAGTTTCAGCTAATGTTATCGTTACCAACAATTCCCGCAAAGCAGTCAAGAACATCAAGGTAAAATATAATTTATATAATAATTCAAAATTATTATTGTAAATTAAAGTACTAATGAACCTAATGGCCGATTACTGGCTCTTAATTAGATTCATTTCTATCAGGGTGAGATTTTCTTCATAAAATTATACGAACAATTTACATACCTTGAAATTTAAAAAAAAAAAGAAAATCTGGTATAATCATAGACAACGAACTTTAGTACACAATTGCCACAATTAAGGGGTACGGTATACTCTAGTACTTTTATTTGCTTGTATAAGGGAAGATATAAATTATAAATCATTTTTCTTTAAATGTTTACGAGTCAAATATTCTATGTATATCAAATTTTAATACATATGTGCAATGGCATAGCGTAGGTTGCATACAAGTGGATACAAAAAAGCTCTAAACAGAATTTAATAATCCTACGCTAATCCGCTTAGAGTAGTAAAGAAATAAATTCCTCTAAAGTTTTTAATTCTATTGTATTCTGAATTATATATAAAAAGAAATTTCTCACTAGATTTTATTCTGAATTTTCAGCTATTCGTAGTCCAACATTGCGAAGTGACCATGGTTAACGCTCAATTCTCTCGCCACGTCGCCAGTCTGGAAACACGAGAAGGTTGTCCCATCACACCGGGTGCATCATTCACAAAACAATTCTATCTTGTGCCATTGGCCAGCAGCAACAAGGATCGTCGTGGTATTGCACTCGATGGGCATCTCAAGGTCCGAATCTAGCGTTACTTAGAAAGCAATATAAATAATCATCGCGGGTCGAGCATCGGATTAAAACTCGTTTCGAATTTCAGGACGACGACGTGAATCTCGCGTCCTCGACGATGGTCACCGAGGGCAAGGCTCCCAACGAGAACATGGGTATTGTCATCTCGTACTCGGTTCGCGTGAAACTCAATTGCGGTACTCTCGGCGGCGAGCTGATCACCGACGTACCCTTCAAACTTATGCATCCAGCTCAAGGTACTCACTTGACTCTCTTTCTCTCGTGAAGTTAAGAGTAAGATAACGTTTTTACAACTATTTTCCACTTATTAATCAGGTGCCGGAGGAGCAAGTGACGCCAAAGAACCCTCAAAGGGCATGAAGAAGACCAAGAGCATTGACCGTGGCCGATATGACAGTTACGCCAATGACGACGACGACAACATCGTCTTCGAGGACTTTGCGCGCCTGCGACTGAACGAGCCTGAATAAACGGCTGGATCATGAAGAGGGATGCAGTGCGCTTGTTCTGAAAGGATGATCACGTTAAAAAAAAACTTAAAGCGTCGTTCCAGCAACGATGTTCTAAACGAGGATTTTATTAAGTCAGTAAAACTTAATTTCTTCTTAATTGAAAGCATTCGCGAAAGAAGCTTTTCTTTCAGAACAAGCATTTAAATAAATAAATCTTCTATGCGAAGTCTAAGGAAACAATGTGCTTAAGGAAAAAATTGACGAATAACGCGTTTTCGTACGCGCTGATGTATACAAAAATATAAGAAAAAAATGTATAAAAAAAAAGAGAAAAAAATTTTTTTAAAACTTTGTTAACATCGTCTTGGGGATTTCCTTTCGATTGTGGTGGTCGAAGGGAAATCCGTTGGGAGGCGAACAAAAAAAAGTTGATTTCAAGTAAGTTTTATCATTAATATTTAACTTTATAAAATAACACATTTCCCGTCTTACCAGAAGTGACATATATCTTGATAACTATATATCTTATATTTCTTATAACTATGGATTATAATGGGTATTTATTACTAATAAAGTCTATTGATCCTGATATTGTTACATTTTTGCTGTACATTAGAGAAATAATAACATAATATTAAAGGAATGTTAAGTTTATTTCTTGAATGGCAATTATGAAAATTTAATGTTATTATATTGTCATTTTATTATTATAACTGTTGTAACTTAATAACAATATTTGAATAAAATAATATGTTACAATAAAACACCAATGACAAATTATTTATGAAAAACATGTCATTTTATTTTATACAAAATATTACATATTCTCTAATTCACATTCATTCAGACACATTTGTTAAATACATTAAAAATATATCAATAGCTGCCTCAATCGTACATTGACGAATAATAATCTTGATAAATTTGTATATATGCTTCTTTTTCTGCTGCAGTCATTTCTGCAATAAGTGTATCATTTACATCAGTTATTGCCACACTTTTACCATTTACAATAACAGTTGGAGCTTGGTCGTCATCATCGGATTCCATTACTTCAACTTCACCTAAAAAATTTTAAATATGTATACTTATTAATATAAAATTTATAAATTTCTTCAAGAATTTAGATATTAGAATAATATAATATTTCCTCGATTACGTAATATACTCTATGTTTGTTCTGTATAAATATTTACATTTCATAAATAAACTAAGTAGGACTCTATCGACGGTCCCTATGCATATAGTCCAAGCGTAAACCGTAAAATCATCTACCTCATCTGATACATACGAAATGTTTGCTTAAAATGAAAGTTTCTTAAATGATTAACACAATGCACCTGGTCTTCCTGGTCATTGGTTGGTCCAGCGAAAATTAACAGGTAACTTCCGGTACAATTTATAATCGATTGTTATACGTCATGTGATACATGAACGGAACCAAATTTATTTTGAAAAGAATACTTTATCTCTTTTTTTCTATTTCGGTTTAGGGCGAGGCACCTACTAATGCATAATTACCTTCCCGCTTATGGAAACCCTTATGAAGCGCACCTTTTCCCAGTCGAAGATTTTAACCTCCCAGAGTTTTTAGTCCGCACCAGCTAACCATAGGGAGGCATCATTGGGTCTGCTACGTGGTACTGCAGACCCAATCCCTCCTCAGTCCTAGCTCCAATTTCCTAGCAACATTGAGACGATCCACTACCAAAGCCGCGTTGCTTTTCCTGCAATGTTGACGATCGTCTCAAATATGCCATCCACCAGCAGACCTTCATCCAGCATCGACCTCCGAGGAGAGACGGGTTTACTACTTTGACGACCTCTCGAAGCCAATTGCCGATGAACTTTTTAACTGCGAGGGCCCAGCCCTTCGATTGACTGTACCTACAGCTTTAAGGTAGACTCCGAACCACCTGAACCGCGATGAAAAACAAGCACGTGAAACTGAAAATTTAATTCAGCACAGAGGTGCCGGTGAGTTTCCCGACGCTCTAGCATAGTTGAGCCATCGCGGCTCGTGGCATACTTACTTACAATTAGTAGAACTAAAATAACTAAATGGTCTGCTTACCTACGTCATATGATACATTACATTATTATTAGGATATAACGGTGTAAAGCTTGATCCAGAGGGCGCATGGGTGGCAAACCCAATATGGCAGTTTTCTAATGCGCAATAATAGTAGATTTGCAGTAGACACGCACTGTGCGTCTGCGTCGGTAATACTAGTATCCGTATGCGTGTATGAGTAAAACAGGAGAGATATGCGCATACGCATACTGGCATTACCGACGCAGACGTACTGCGCATGTCTACTGCATGTCTACTGTGCATTAGAATAGTGAAAATCTGCTTACCTACGTCAACTGATACATGACTTCATCATTTAAATTAAAGGATTTAATGTAATTTTTAAGTATAAAAAAAGGTCTGCCTAAGGTCTGCCTGAAAAAGATCAGACAGACGACATTATATTATAGAATGTAGCTATTCGTACTTATCAGTGAAATCAACTTAACTACATGATCGGATACATAACATTATTATATATTAAATAAAATTTTTGACGTAATCTTTAAATATCTAAACTGGTCTACCTAGGGTTCGTCTGGAAAAAATAATGCAGACGACATTTTATTAAAAAATTGTATATCTTTACTAAAGTTAAATATCAGCTAGCAATATTATAAACGAATCTATATATAAATGAATACAAGTAAATATAGTTAGCAACTTTCAGTAATTTTTATCGAAAAATATTAAAAGCTTAACAAAATAACAGGCTACACTCCCTAAAGCCTTTTTGTTGTGAGCACGATTTCTCTGACCCGACTCATCTGAATTAGAAAATTAAAAAAAAGAATCTGTTAATATATAAATATATCTTATGGATGAAAGAGTATTTTTTCATAAAAACTTTTTCTTTTAATAAAGAAAAACGAAAAATTAGAAACTATAAAGTTGCGTTATGCGTTAAACGACCACCATTTTGTCTAAGAACAGTTTTACGAAAAAACCTTCGTTCACGAAGAAAATATACTCATATATTAGCAGGATCTTTTTGAATTTTTTATTTCTACGCCCGAGTTCCAAACATTATTTTTTGATGCAGTATGTGTAAAAACGTTTAATTTTGAGGGCATGTAATGCAACTTTACGTAAACATAAATGTATTTATTGTTATATGTATAAGGTAAATTGATTTTCACTGTTACGCATAGCTGCATTCTACAATAAAATGTTGTCTGGCTGGTCTATTTTTTAAGCAGACCTTAAATATAAAGAGAATTAAAGATTACATTACAACCTGTAATTTAAACTACGATAAAGTCATGAATCAGATGACGTAGGTAGTTGATTAAATTTTAACCCCTTAAAATGGTCTGTCGGAAATATCGCGCAGGAGGTGGTCAAAGTATACCATTCAAAATAAATATTGTTCCATTCTTGTATCACGTGATGTACAAAAATTGATTATAAATCGCACCGGAAGTTACCCGTTTATATGTATCAAATTTAAAAGAGCGTAAGTCATATTTTCAATTTTTCAAAATTAATAATTTATAATTTGTATGCAATAACATCTAATATTATATAACATTTATATACGGTAGATAACCATTCTAAGAAACCAGAGCACCATTATTAAGTTCTATTTAATTTTGTAATTATTCAAATATTGAATTTTAAAATATTATTTAATAGGAAATATTTCTGTTATTATTTGAACAAAAAAATAATAGAATAAATGCCGGTAGCTTTTTGCTTCTAATATTTTATTTTGTTCATAACCTTTCAATTTTGTTTAGCATTGGTGACTACAAAATAAAGATTATATGCCGCTTAGTTCAAGAAATTTATTCTTTCTTAGACTTATTCATAGTGTTGTTTAGCTCGAAACAAGACAAAACTTTGGCCAAAAGGAGTTTAATCCCCCGCCCCTAAACATGAGGTACCGTCCGGATGATACCACGTGTTTAATTGGGTCTACACACGCTAGTAATCTAATTTGTGTAAAATAGGTCATACATATGGTTTTAATTTTCTAATCTAACAGGCCCACGTTTGTGTCGTGCCGAAAATCGGTACACTTTAGTACCGCTCTATATAGGTATAAGAAAAACGCGTAATCCAGACATATGCTACAAAAAATATAATGTCAACAACAGACGAATGGGCCTTTTTGACCTCGTTTGTTTGTATTACTCGTCTCCGGCTCGCGTCTCTGGCTCGCCCCTAAACATGGAGTACCATCCGGATGACACCACATGTTTCGGTAACCTAAATAGTCTAGTAGGCTGATTTTCCAGTCTAACAAGCGTGTTTTTGAACCGTGTCGAAGAACGGCCAAATTTAGTTCCGCTTCATAGGTATAAGATTAACACGTTATCAATACATGATTGACAAAAAATACAGTGTGCACTATGGGGGAGAGCTCTTTTTCACCGTTGTATGTTTGCAATACTCATTTTAAGCTTGCAATACGCACTCGTCTTCGGCTCGTGCTTGCTCACCTTCGACTCGTATTGCGAAGCTCACACGCGGGCAAAAAAGCCTACTTCTCCCCCATGGTACACAATATACTATATTTCTATTTTTATAAAATGTCCGTTTGGATGTGTGTGTGTGTTTGGCTTTCGATATATCGAGTAATCCATGGTTAAATTTAATTTTTCAGAGTTCATTTTGTTTTTTTTACACAGTGGGGGTACAAAAACAATTTTTGTAGATTTTCAGACGTTTTTATTTTTTAGCGGATTTTCGATTTACGGTTTTAATTTTTCGGGATTTTTGGTATGTTAGAAAATTATATCATTAATGTAGTATAAATGCATTTGAAAGAGCATTTTGATAAGACTTTGGGATGTGCTATCTGGTACCCAAAAATGAAGCCTAGCATTCTTAGTTTGTTCTAATGGGCCCTTGTATTCGAGATATAAGCTATTTTACTCCAAATATACGTTATTTTAGTGAAAAAGGTACCTCTTCTAGTGATTATAAATATGCATGTATTGACACTAGAAAAAATGCCTTGAAAGATAATAAAAGTAGGCAGAAAGAGCTTTAATTTGAAACTTTTAAGGTTAAAAAATATTAATCGAAGCCAAAGTTATTAACAATTTAAGATCAACTATAAAATGTATTATATCCTGTTTATAAAAATACAAATATGCATGTAAGAGCGTTTTATTCATCAATTGAATATATATAAATCTATTTTCCCACCGTAAAGTTTAATCGAGCTGCAACTAGGTGCTCACTATAAACGGGCCCTAAGATAGGGTCGGCCTACACTGCCTTACTAGCGTGTTAAAAATTTTAATTTTTTCGAATTTCTTGAATGTAATAATTTAAAATAGTGGAATATATGGAAGAATAAAAACCCTGTTTTAATTTTTTTTAAGACAATTTTAGCAGGTATTTATTTATACTAAAGTGGGATCCCCACCATTTTTTGACGAATAATCGATTTTTTTTAGGAAAAATGGTAGGGATCTCCAGCATTCCTCTTAAAGTTGCTAAAACTCATTTTTTCAGATCGAGTTAGGAATCTCTATATGACGTCGAAAACCATTTATCGAAAGAAAATTATGCTTATATTTTTATTTTCTACCCTTTAAGGTGATGCTAA
Source organism: Gastracanthus pulcherrimus (assembly GCA_949152435.1). Classification (NCBI taxonomy): domain Eukaryota; kingdom Metazoa; phylum Arthropoda; class Insecta; order Hymenoptera; family Pteromalidae; genus Gastracanthus; species Gastracanthus pulcherrimus. The sequence continues at coordinate 2,610,251 of OX424576.1, read as the reverse complement.
ACCCCCGTGCTACTGGCAAATATGGAGAACCACTATTTTCACCTACTTTTCAATTTTAAGGAAATATCTCTCTGGAATATTGTTGTTTTTCATTGGGACAGAAACGTTCCAGAGAGATATTTATTCAAAATTGAAAATGAAATGAGGAAAGTGGATCCTCGTGATTGACGGTGACGGGTGGCTTTAGCATCACCTTAAAGGGTTTACAAGACGAAAAATAAAAGGATTAGATGCTTTTATTAGACTTTAGCATATTTTAGCACATTTTAAAACTTGCTAAAACCTGCTAAAATTTGCTAAAGCCAAATTAAAGGATATAATCCTTTTATTCCACTTCTTGAAATCCCTTTAAAGGGTAGAAAATAGAAAAATAAACATTTTTAAAAAACTAATTTTAGCAACTTTAAGTCTAATAAATATCAACTAAAATTGTCTAAAAATGAACGGTAACAGGATTTTTATTTTTTTCATATATTCCACTATTTTAAATTATTACATTCAAGAAATTCGATAAAATTAAAATTTTGAACCACCCTACTGCCTTGCTGATGAGTTTAGTAGGTCAAACTGGGATGAAACGGGTCACTTATTAGTATTTGTATTCTATTCCTTGTCAATCATGAACATTACTCATGACTTCTTAAAATATTAATCGTGTAACAAATATTTATTTATTTAAAGTTATAAACATTCAAGGTTGAAAATCTTCAAGCATATTTCTTCATCACTTTAATTTTTTATAATACGAGAACTAAAACTCTCAAAGCCTCAAAATTCTTTTCTCGAAGCATATGGACTCTACATTTTAGTATTACTCTAAATTATAAGTATATTTTTAAGTCACATTGTCGTGCTAATCAAAACGCAATTATGTTTTTATTTAAAATATATAATTTGGTGTGTAATTTAGGTAGGGCCAGAAAACAACTCTCAAAGCCTCAAAATTCGTTTCTCGAAGCATATGGACTCTACATTTTAGTATTACTCTAAATTATAAGTATATTTTTAAGTCACATTGTCGTGCTAATCAAAACGCAATTATGTTTTTATTTAAAATATATAATTTGGTGTGTAATTAATTAATTAATATATATCTGTGTATTGAAACGGTGGCAGCGGTGATTTATGGTTATTGTTATAATAATAAGATATATACATTTTTTTCTTTGATAAACTAACCTGCTTCAACTGCTTGCATATCTCCTCCGTCTTCATTGTCACTACTATCGCTTGATTCATGAGGTAATACAGTTTTTACAGCAGTTGCATTTACTCCACCCTTCTTTTCATGAGCTAAAAGTACTGACATTATATCTTCACCCTGTTTATTATTTGTCGTATTAGCATTTGTAGCTGTAGCAGCTGCTTTTTCCAAAATACTGTCTTGAGTATTTCCTATATCATTCTGTAAGCAAATTTTATTATTACATATTTTGTTAATTTTTAATTTATCATTTACCTTATTTTGATTATTTATTTTTTACCTGTGAAACATCAGAAGAAATAACTGTGCTTTCCATTAACCAAATAGGTCTTTCTTTCCTCTTGTTAACATTATCATCTTGTACTTCATCTCCTATTAATACATCTACTCTAGTATCTTCAACAACAAATCCTGATGATCTTGTTGCTTCTCCTGACCATTGCTCATTAGATCCACGTAAATTTAATTTTCTTCCATCAATTCTATAAATTGATACATTAAAATTGTATTACTATGTAAAGTAAAAGGTAGACATCAATAAAAAAAATAAATAAATAAATAAATAGAAAGTATACCCTCTGATTGTATTAATATCTACAGGCTCTGGCTCAAGAATTTCTGGAGCTAGTTTAATTCCTTCAACTTCTCGTAAAAGTATATAGAGAGGTTCTAATTGCTCATTAAATTTAGCCATCAGTAATCTTGAGTCTTTTTTTGGAAGAGCTGATTGATCTTCTTCAACTATTTCTCTACAATATGTACATCTAAACTCTCCTGTATTCATATCAAAAAGTTGATCTGCCTTTGGACAAAGTTTTAAAAAAGCAATAACATTACTATTATTGTCACCTATAATAAAGATTTCAAAAGAAAATTAATTCAACTCAACTAACTTCCAAATCTGTGAATGTTTTTAAACAACTTGTGCATTTGAAGCTAGCTCTACTGGTTGCATCTCTTTCCTCAGTTTCCATTCTTTTCCTCATTAAATCCAATTTGTATTTGACTACATTTACAAATGTCTGAAATTAAATAAAATAATTATTTTATTTCATATTAATCAATAGTTATTACAAAAAGTAAATTTAAGAAAAAATGTCACCTTATAATTGATAAAATAGTAATTGACTTTTTGTGCTTTTCCATCGGATCCAGTTTCCATTTTTAATCTGACTTGAATAAATTTATCATTTCGTAACGTTGTTATTCGTGCCCTCAGCATTTTCTTATCAAATTTAAGTAAATCACAGATATCATCTTCCTTCATGCCTATTTATAATTTTTAGATTAAATTGTTTAATAAGTTGTAAGTGAACACAATATTTTAATACTTACATGGATTTCGAACAAGCATGTCAACAATAAGTGCATCTTCAATAGTGTAAAAACCACGCACTACCAGTCGAGCTAATTGTTTTAAACTACTAGGAACTTCTGTTATCAATCTCTCTTCGGAACTCATTTTAAAACTGCAATATGAACAAATTTTTTTACAAAAACAGGACAATACACTAACAATTCTCATATGAATAGATATGAAAATAAGTTGATTGAAAATAGATTTAAAATTATATTCATTATAATTTTAATAAATAAAAGTTTAAAAATTGCTACAATTATGTTTACTTAACATAGCATCTAATAAATTAAGTAAGAGCATCAACTAATTATAACATAACATATAAATTAATATTCAATTGAAATGTTAGTCAAATAAAATCTGTATGTACACAGAACACTGATGTTTGCATAAACTACAAATTCAATATTTCCATATTTGAAGAAAACAATTTTGTAACTTTAGTATGAAAGTCTAGAATAAAATTTATACTTACGCTAATAATTATAATTCTCACTAATAAATTCTTCATTCATTAGTAAATTGATAAAAATTTTCGTATAAACCTAATGTACATATCTGAAACGCATTTCGTTTGCTCACTAAAATTTGAGGTTATAATCTCCGGTAGTCATAAAATCGGAGCACCTGTCAAGTGTCAATAAAGGACATTTGTATACAGATAAATCCAATTGATATCTTTTCTGCATTAATTTGTAAACTATCAATGGCAGCCATTGATAAAGTTAAAATCATTGTAGTTGGAGATTCCGGTAAAAGTTTGAATGATTATAAATACATATTAATATTTCCTTTCGGAGGGTCGACGTGTCACGTATTAAATTAATTATAATAAATAATACTTCCTCTAAGTTACACGAAACATTTATATTAGAAAAATGAATTATAATCAAATTCTTTGATTGTTTGTGATACATATAAATATAATTGTGCTAAACAAACTTTTAGGTTAATTAAAATTTTATTAGTATCAGTACTAAGGTTATCAATTTTAATTTGCAGGTGTTGGAAAATCGTCTCTAACTCATTTAATATGTCAACAACAACCAATTAGCAATCCATCTTGGACAATTGGATGTTCAGTAGAAGTGAAATTGCATGAATACAAAGAAGGTACACCCAATCAACGGAGATATTTTATTGAATTATGGGATGTTGGCGGCAGTCAAAGTCACAAAAATACACGATCTGTATTTTACAGTCCGACAAATGGTAGAATGAAATTCTTTAATGAACTAAATAATTATTAATAATCAACATATTTATATTATAAACTTTTATTGTATGTTTTTTTAGGTATTATACTTGTACATGATTTAACGAATAGAAAATCACAACAAAATTTACAAAAATGGTTAGAAGAAGTTTTGAGTAAAGACAATAGTCATTTTAAACCAAAGCAATTTGATGATTTTGATCCAGAAAAATTTGTAGGGTCAACGCAGGTTTGCTACAATTTCAATATAAGTTTTTATTGCGATTAACTTAAAGCATATTTATTATAAACTTTTTTTAGATTCCAATTTTGGTGGTTGGTACAAAATCAGATTTAGTAGCTGAAGTGAGGTCAAGTATTCATAGACGATCTTCTACTATTGCTGAAGAATGTGGTGCTGATGAAATATTTTTAGTAAATATCAATGTTTCTTTGACTACTTGAATAATTTCTAATATTTTTTAAAATTATAATAAATAAATGAAATTTAACTTTAGGACTGTCGACAAACAAGGTCACTAGCAGCAGGTACTAGTTCATCTGTAAAGTTAAGTAGATTTTTTGACAAAGTAATTGAAAGACGATATTATGCAGCCAGAGAAGGAATAAATCCTGAACAGCGCAGACTTCCTGTTTACACTTCACAATATAGTCCAAAACTTTATCATAATGATTAGCAACTACATTTATACAAGATAATTTTTGTATGTAATTACCAAAAATTAAGTGTATATTTTTTATTAATAAATTATATTTTTATATAGAGATTAATTGGTATGCTATAATGTTAGGTCTATAAAGCAGGCTATATATTTTTTATTACTTTAATTTGATTAACTGGCATGATTTCTGCAGTTATTTCTCGCTTATACAGAAAAATAAAAAACCCTGCACTGATCTTCAAATTTATGTTGTCCACTATTTCAATTTTTTTCAAGTTCAATTTTCATTATTTAATATGGTTAATGGGTTTTTTTTAAAGTGATTTTGTACGAGTTAGCCCCGCGCTTGGGGTAAAGTCGTACAAACCCTGATGGGGCTAAGTTATACATACATGTATTTTAAATAGGACAATTTACAAATTTTCAGATTTCGCCTTCAAAAATAGTGTAGAAAGAATAAAAGAAAAAATCAATTAAAATTATAAATTCTCCCATTTAAAATACGTGTACACTCGACGTTAAAAATATCTGGTCGAATTTGTTTGAATTTTTGTAAATCCTCCAATGAGGTTGGCGAAAACGAGCATTCGATCCAATGAAGTTGCAGCATGTCAAAAAAATTCAGATGTATTCGACCAGAATTTCTTAACGTCGAGTGTACAGGTACCCGAGTATACGAGGACCAGCCCCGTTGATGATGTACACTCGACGTGGGAAATTTCTGGTCGAATGCGTTCGAAATCTCTCAATGAGACCCAATGAAATTGCAGTATTTCAAAAAAATTAAAACGCATTCGACCGGAAATTCCCCACGTCGAGTGTACAAAGACCAACATAATCATATTGGAGAAAAGAAAAAGTGTCAATTTTGAATTCGGACCTAATATTAAGAAGTCTCCATCGTGTACAACTTTGCCCCTCTGTACGAGTGAGCCTCACTCTCCCCTACAAAATTTTGTCATCAAATGGCGCTGCTGGTGCCGCTTTAGGTTTAGGTTAGTTTAGGTCCATACATATCATGTGTTTACAGCCTGCACTGGACTGCAGTTCTTCCGAAGAAAACGTACCGTGTAGTGTGTGTGTGCGTGTATTATTTAGAAAACAAATTTCTTCAATCTATTTTTCAGTTACCAAATTAGTTTACTGGCTTGCAGACTTTTGCTTGTTTAAATATTAAATGGAAAATAAAAAAATAAAATTATTTGTAAATTCAAAAAAGGCTATGAAATTTAGTATATTTCAGGGACGCATGCTTAATATAAAGTGCAATCAAGTGTCAAAAAAAATTAAGGTAAAACTTAATTTATTTTCAATTTATAATTTTGAGATAAAATGAATTTAATCTTAATCTATTTTATTTGTGTAATAACTACTTAAAAGAAAATTTTAAATTCATTACATTAATGCCATTTATAAACTATTGTCCATAGGAGTATGGTGGCATAATAATAGATTATGTAAATAAAGATGAAGAGTGTGTTATTCTGGCACATAAATCTTGTATACCTTCAGATACAAATGTATTTAATATAAAATATATTCGTGATTGTATTTCAAAAAATGAGATATTAAATTTACTAAAATATCGGTAATTATAGATAAAAATTAGTTCTATTACTCAAAATAATAACTAGAATAAGTGTACATACATATATAACAAACAAATAAATCAGATTATTTACTTGTTTTTGTAGAATAAGCAATCCAATTCAACCACAAAAATCTCATAATACAAACAAATGTATTGAGTAAGTTTTTTATTTTATATACCTACATATATATATTCCTTTTACCATTACATACATAAATATATTGTCTGTTTTTTAACAAGTAGCATTACAAAGATTCTTAAAGATGAAAAATGCAGACATCGTACCAGCATGTCAATCGAAGAACTTATACTAAAAATAAATAAAGCAACTCAGTAATGCTTGTATATCACTATTTGGAATATATTACCAGTATTGGCATTTAGATATCTTAAATTATGTGAGTCAAAAAAGAAATTAATTTTTTATTGGCATTCGTTTTGATCTTTTAAAACCATACTAACCTTCCATAATATATTGAGGTTATGTTTACTAGAAAATATATACCTATATGTATTATCATGTGCGGTAATTAGAAATGTATTATATACCTATGTATATTGTATATTTTGAACTGAAAATGTGTTCACATTGTCATAAACGGTGAGTCACTCATAAATGTTCTTAATCACACTAGTTTTTACATGAATGATAGTTTTCCGTTTTAATTTTTAAATTACTTTTGCTTCGCTGTTTAAATATTTATAAATTGTTTTGATTTTCGGCGGGTCGCCCGCGCGACTGCAATGCTACACGCTATACGCCTGCGCAGCAGGAGTCTTGTTGATTATAATAATATACCTAACGGTAGTTTTGAATGGTATGGTATTGGGCTATACATAACCTTGAAAATGTAAGAAACATTATTTAAATGAGAAAATTGTGTATAGTCTATTTTATGAATCCGGTATCGGATTAATTTTTTTCTTTGTAAAAAAAAACTTGTCTATTTTTGTAACACAAAATCAACTATTAAAATTTTCAGGTAATAATACTTGCATGCATAAGTAATGGTTTATAATAAAATTTGTACAGATTTCAGTTCTTTATCTAAAAAATTGATAATTCATATTTATATTTTATAGATAGATATTTTGTACTGTGATACCTATTAGCTGTATAAACAAATCTAAAAATGCCGGATATCAAAGTTACACCTTTGGGTGCTGGACAAGACGTTGGTCGAAGTTGTATACTTGTATCGATGGGGGGGAAAAATATAATGTTGGATTGTGGTATGCATATGGGTTTTAACGATGAAAGAAGATTCCCAGATTTTTCATATATTGTTCCTGAAGGACCAGCAACAAATTATATTGACTGTGTTATTATTTCTCACTTTCATCTTGACCATTGTGGAGCTCTTCCATATTTCACTGAAATGGTATATATCAACTATAAGTTCTAAAAAAATTGATTAGTTTATGTTTTAATATATTTCTTTATCACTTTTTTCATTCTAGGTGGGGTATACAGGTCCAATTTACATGACTCATCCAACAAAAGCAATTGCACCAATTCTTCTAGAAGATATGAGAAAAGTTGCTGTAGAACGTAAAGGTGAAAGTAATTTCTTTACATCACAAATGATAAAAGATTGCATGAAGAAAGTAGTTGCTGTAACTTTACATCAATCAGTAATGGTTGATCCAGAACTAGAAATAAAAGCTTATTATGCTGGCCATGTTCTTGGTGCTTCAATGTTTTGGGTGCGTGTTGGTTCACAATCAATAGTATATACTGGTGATTACAATATGACTCCAGATCGACATTTAGGAGCTGCATGGATAGATAAATGTAGACCTGATCTCCTTATTTCAGAGTCTACTTATGCTACTACAATAAGAGACTCAAAAAGATGTCGTGAAAGAGATTTCCTCAAAAAGGTTCATGAATGTATTGACAGAGGTGGAAAAGTATTGATTCCAGTATTTGCACTGGGAAGAGCTCAAGAATTATGTATATTATTAGAGACATATTGGGAACGAATGAATTTAAAAGTTCCTGTTTATTTTGCTCTTGGTTTAACAGAAAAAGCTAATAATTATTATAAAATGTTTATTACTTGGACCAATCAAAAAATTAAGAAAACTTTTGTTCAAAGAAATATGTTTGATTTTAAGCATATTAAACCATTTGATAAGTCATACATTGATAATCCTGGAGCTATGGTAGTCTTTGCTACACCTGGCATGTTACATGCTGGTTTGTCACTGCAAATCTTCAAAAAATGGGCACCTAATGAAGGTAATATGGTTATTATGCCTGGTTTTTGTGTACAAGGGACTGTAGGTCATAAAGTTTTAAATGGTGCAAAGAGAATTGAGTTTGAAAATCGACAAATTGTTGAAGTTAAAATGGCTGTTGAATACATGTCTTTCTCTGCTCATGCTGATGCAAAAGGTATTATGCAATTAATACAATACTGTGAACCAAAAAATGTAATGTTAGTTCATGGAGAATTTGCTAAAATGGAATATTTAAAAGATAAAATAAAACAAGAGTTTGGAACAAACTGCTATAATCCAGCAAATGGAGAAACATGTATTATTACAACTACTTCAAAAGTACCTGTAGATGCATCATTAGCACTTCTCAAATCTGAAGCAAAAAGATATTCTGCTCTACCACCAGATCCGAAAAGACGAAGATTACTGCACAGTGTATTGATGTGCCGAGAAGATGGTATCTGTCTTGTCGATGCTGAAGAGGTAATTCATTTTTAATCGCTAATTATAATTTTAATTATATTTTAATAACTGTCATAATAAAACTGTAATAATTTATAGGTTGCAAAAGCTGCAGGAATAACAAAACATGTAGTAAGATTTACATCAACAGTTCAAGTTAGAGATCCAGGACCTGCGCAATCTACAACTCGAAAACTCTTACAACCTCTTCAAGAAAGACTATCTGGCTGGACAGTTCAAATGATTGATGGTTCAATATCAGTTGAATCAGTTTTAGTTAAAGTTGAAGGAGATGAAGATGATCAAAAAAGTGTGTATGTTTCTTGGACTAATCAAGATGAAGATTTAGGAAGCTACATTCTTGGTTTTCTACAAACTATGCTTAATTAAAAAATTTTTGAATAAAGTTACAATATACATATTTTTATAATGTAAATAATGATATTTTGAACAATAATTTTAAGGTAAAATCATATAACTTTGTAAAAATAATAACAAAATACTATTACTTGAAAATTTATACGTTTTTAATAAAAATACTAAATCTTGTAAATATTAGGTATATGTAAAAATCAAGTGTTAACCAATAAGTAATAAATTGTTTATTTTGTAACTCAAGTGGCTAATCACCTTTGTTATTATATAAATTACTCCTTTATTATTTTGAATTAATCTTATAATGGATTCATAGATCAGAGATTTTTCTTTAATTTCAAACATTATGAAGTATGAATACAAAACTGAAATAAGGAAGGCAATTAAAAAGTAGGAAAATCTTTGTGAGGCTTACTAATTTTTAATTGTTTGAACTAACTTATTTTAGTAATAAAATGGCAGCTTATATCTAAATTATTTGCAACTAAAATACATATGAAACCAGTAACCATGATTATAATTTTTGAGATAATAACAAAGATCTTCCTTCTTTTCAACATACCCTATTGTTTATCAGTATGCTTATAATTTCTTAAATACTTTAATCTATTATAATGAATTAAAAAAGTCGCAATTCTGAAAATTTTAAAAACTATTTAAATAAACTTATTAAATATTATTATTTCAAGGCATTTCTTTTCAAAATTTGCACAAGCACAGTTAATTAATAATAAATCATTTTTTATTTTGTTAAAAAGTCTACTAAAATTTGTCGTATATTCCAAGAAGATAACAAACCTTCTTTTTATTTATTATTATTGCACATGCTTCATTTAAATTTTTTCTTTTCGCATACAAATTGATTTTACTGCCGGAGACAAATCTCATTTGCGGATTGATGTATAATACAATTTTTAATATTTTCGTATTCCAATTTAATTAAAATCGCCTATTACGAACACTCGGCTGTTCGTTAAAAAAATCACCGTTTCGCTCACTTTATATATTATCCTTAATAAAAAGGACATTATCATGGTGCATTTCGTTGAAATTGATTGCGAATTATCAAGATATATATATATATGTATCTTGTATGTATAAGCTATATTCTTTAGACCGTTTGATTTCTATATAACAAAAAAATAATCTCTTCTCGAAAAATGCATACTGCCCTTTGACACGTAACATATTCGGCTTACATCTTGCATGAATAGTCATTTACATCTATTAATGTAACCATTACACACCATTTTCAATATTCCTCCAATCTTTTTTACTAACTACGTGTTTAATTGTTTATATTTCATCCACATAATAAAATATGATATTTGTATAATAAACATTATCCGTAGTATTTCAATTATATTAGTCTTCTCGGTAGCAAAGTCTCTGCTGTTTGTGTTTTTCCAGCATGACCGTGCATGCATTTGACACATTTATCTTCGTCTCTCCTTATAAAGCATTTTTCTTCGGACTTGATTAACGCAGTTTGTTCCTTGAAGTTACTTTTTTCCGGAACCACCCTGAAATCCATCAAAAATTGAATTACAATGTTCATAATATGTAGGTGCAACACATACTCAAAAATTGCAAAATTTCATCATATATATAAATTAAATTAAATGAGTCTATTTAAGGTTCTTTAAGGTGATGTCGGACTCAAAAGGAGAGTATCAGGGGTTTATATCATGGATCTTGCTGAAACTTTGGAATGTTTTCTTATACCTCAAAATAAAGACTTTGAATGGTAAATACATCTAACACTGCCCCAAGCATGAGATATAGCTGTAAAAATTAGTATTACCCAATGTTAACGTTTCCAACAGTATCTCAGACTTTCTTACTATGCACAGTCTTCATTTCAAGGTAGAAGAATTAACATATCCCAAAGTTTCAGCAAGATCCATGACCCAAACCCCTGATATTCTCCTTGTCAGTTACAGATTCCTCTAATTTTTCGTTATTCTGACATAATTTTTTGTCTTAACTAATTTCCTTGTTCATCCAATGTTTGTAAGACTTTAATAAGGAACATCAAATAACTGAGATAATTAATACAAATTTAAGATTAAACAAGAATAATGAAAAATACAAAATTGTTGGTAAGTATGCAACTAAATATTGGTGCCAACATCCTCTTAAGAATATTTTAATTTTTTGTTTAACAGTTTAAAAGCATCACAAAGAAATAGACATCTTTGTTTAAACTAATATTTTGAATAAATATTTCAAAATATTTATGTAAGAGGAGAATAAATAAGATTTAAGGTCTACAAAAGTTTAAGAACTGTTTAAACAGAATTTAAACAGAATTTAAACAGAATAATATAATATATTAAGCCTAGTGATCTATAGCTTATTGACTTCCTTCCTTTTATGAAATATACTGCCGCCATAACAGGTTCAGTGCTGACAATGTATAAGATTTTGCTAGCCTACTGTGCTGAAGCTAGTAATTGCATTCTGAACATTTTTGTTTAATTATTATTGTAAATACAATTTCCTTTTGTCATACCACAGTTTTTATAAAATATTTTTGTTCTTGGGATCATGAAGAACATATACTAGTATTTAATTTACTAGTCAAAAGAATTATATTCATGTTTCATTCCATGATAGTACTTTGTTGTAAAAAGAACTTCATGAGCCATATACGTGTCACACAGCACACCGGGCTAGAAAAACGTGACATAGGTATATACTTATGTGTCATGCTGTGCTTAACCTGTTAAGCAAAAGGTCGGTAAATTCAATGTCATATTCGGCGCAATCTTGATGCGAAGTTTGAAAGCTTGCCGTTTACTAACAAAATAATATATATCTGTGGCGAACCGAAAAAACGACTTAAGTCCACTTTCTTCAATTTCGTGAAAGTGGCAAAAATTGCCGTAGCATAGCTATCATAGACGACAATAGCGCATTATCAGTGATTTTTTTTATTTTTCGTACGTAAATAAATATTATTATATAAACTATAGTGTATATATATAAAACCAAAATATATTTTAAAAAAATAATTCAGATGATTCCCGAAAAAACGACTTAAGTCCACTTTTTTTAATATTGGATTAATTTACGTTTGATTTCATTAGTATAAATACTCCTTTTTCTCGTAAAAATAACAAAATTTGCCAAAGTTTAGTTATACATGTAGTCCAAAACTGCATAATACGTAATGATTTAAGGTGATTCATGCGTCAATACATATCTAAAATATAAAAATGTTTATGATAAAGTGTTTTCATATTACAATTAAGAGAAACGATACAATATAAAAGAAGGACACTTTAAGCATCGTAAAAAAATTTTTTTAAAAAATTTCCATATTGAAAAAGTATACATATTGTCAACTAGATAAAGATTCGACAAAACACTGGAGATCTTTTTACTTTCTATCCAATTTTAATTCTGAAGGTCTCATTTTGTTCCTTGAAAGATTTCAGGCAGACTTAGCGATATGAAAATTGCAGAACACCAATAGAACCTGCAGACTAACAGCCAATAATTTATACTTGTATACCTACTACGAATTTAAGAAAACACGAGTATTAACTTATAAACAATTCGCTGTAACTTTGCAGTTCATCGGTTTCTTGCAATTTTTATATCGCTAAGTCCCCCTAAAATCTTTTAAGAAAGAAAATGAGACCTTCAGAATTAAAATCAGATAGAAAATAAAAAAGTCTCCAGTGGTTTGTTGAATTTTTCTCTAGTCGACGATATTTATACCTTTGCAATATGGAAAATTGGTTTAAAATTTTTTTTTCTTCGCTTGAAGTGACCATCTTTTATATATACCGTTTCTCATATTGTAATATGAGAACATTTTATCATACAAATTTTTATATTTTAGGTGCATATTGACGCATGAACCACCTTAAGTCGATTTAATAAAATCTTTGCTTAAAATACGACTTAAAATCATCTTTACATGGATCAGAGCGCTTATAGTTGATTTTATTTTATTTATGTTAATCCATTTTACTATACGATGTATACTTACATAGCATTTGCTTTTCATAATGTTTGAACTGTTTGTATTAATTACTTATATATCGCAATCATCGGTCAGCTACTTTTATTTTGCATAAGTTTTACTGATTGTTTTATACAACACAGAATAAGAGAATAAACTAATGAACGGTATCTAATAATCTAACGCCACTTACATGACACCCAGCGCAAGGTATTTTTTTTTCTTCCAGTAAGTATTAGCCATAGGCTATGTCCTAGGGCACAAGATATTCAAGTTATGCTTATTGCAACTCGCTACGAGAGTCGCCCGCGTATTTTCTAGTGGTATGGGAAGAGGGGGGGAGGGAGAGAGAGAGAGAGAGAGAGAGAGAGAGAGAGAGAGAGAGAGAGAGAGAGAGAGAGAGAGAGAGAGAGAGAGAGAGGGAGATAAAAATTGTTTTTTATACTGTTACTAATAGATATAATGTTGCAGTATATTTCTAATCGTGTATAAAAAATCAAATTTAAAAAGAATCCCATACCGACTTAAGTCCACATTTCCAAGAAAAATGATTTAACTCTACTCTATTGTAAAGTTACTCAAAAAAATAAAAAGTATTTCTTATGTGTAATTACTATGATTAGAGTAATATTTGGCATGTTATTTAAAAAATATAATTTGGCTGCATATCTCTTATGTTTCGATCTGGTATATCAGTGCAAAGATTAAAACGTTTATATCTCGAATACGCGAAAAATGGACTTAAGTCGTTTTTCCGGTTCGCCACAGAATATTATCAGAGGAAGTTTTTTTATTTTCAATACGATGAAAAGCATAAAACTTCAATAAAATCAATCTTTTATATAAAAAATGTTTATAGTTACGGCCTTTTTGTTATGACATTACAGCAAAACCATAAGCAAGAAGGCCGTAATATGCAATAAAAAACAATTTTATTAATTTTAATACTTAAAAATTCGACATCCAAAAGCTAATTATTGTATTAAATTAAAATTGAATTTTATTTTTTTAAATCACTATTATTCTTATAGAAAATGAATTAAAAAGTCACCAACAAAATCTTAGTTTTTTCATAAGAAAAAGGCTGTAACCTTCATTTGTTTATAACTAAGAAGTCGTAATTCTTACGCCTTTCTTGCTTATGACAGAGCCTCTACGGCGTTTTTGCTCATGCAAATGCTAAATATAACTAAAACCGTAACTTTAAGTATCACACTTCCACCTTCTTTTAAATTTTAATTATTAAATATGTAATAATAAGGAATCAAAATAGCCCAAAATATAATTATCGAATTTTTCGAAGTTACAGACCTTCTTGCTTCAGACGGCAGTATAATACATGTGTGATGTTATCTTTAAACTTGTTTTATAAAAATATATTAAAAATTATTTGATTTAATTAAGTTACTTTCAATGCACTATGTATCTTCATTTATTTTGTTTAACATAAAAATTGCATTTAATATGTTAAAAATTTTTTTTATTTATTTTGAACATTCTTTGAAAACTCAAAATGCATAATAATACCACCTTTACCAAGTACATGCTAACATAAACAATATAAACATATACAAATACATAAAAAAAGTTAAATGTATTTCTTTACGGGAGACCAGAACCCGACAGTGAATATTTACCATATTACATTGAACTTTTAGTTATATTTCAGACAATATATAAAATAACTCTAGATTGTTTGATGCAGATAATTACATATGTACAGAAATAGCAAAGAATTCTATTAGAAAAGAACAACGATATTCGGCATCCCGCAAACCATGTTTGTAGAGTAAAAAAATTTGTTTTACATTTTAGTAATAAATGTAATACATACATAATATTTAACTTTTTTTTAGAGTGCAGCATGTGTTCCCGTACAAACGGACATAGATGCGAAATTGAATATTGCCAAAAAAAATATTACAATACACATTTAGACAAACACAAATGCTTTATTTGAAAACTACCAAGCCAAAAAGACAGTTAGTTGCGTTTATTAATAGCAGAATAGAATTAGTTATGAAAATTTCTTCTTTTTGATTAATAAACTTCTAATGATTACGGGCTATGGATACTTAAAATATATAGGCTTGTAAATATAAAATGCTAATGAAAAATGGATGAAAAATATGAAAGTACCATCTTTCATAGACCTCTATTTTGTTATGTAAACATTCTGGTGGTAATACTTTGTTTAAATAATATACTTATAAACTATTATCGATAAAAATGATGTTACATTGACATTAAATAGTAAGAATAACAATGATAGTTAGCATAAAAAGATATTGATATTAGTGAAATATTTCCACTAGAATGCATAATTTGAATAAATGTTATTGGTTGAGATTAATGGAATGTAATTTATTTTTATATTGTGCATTATATATAGTCAATGAAGATTTTCCTATAATTTATTAAATCGTTATTAAATATTATTAGAAAGTGTGCATTGACCCTTTACCCCAGTGTTTGTGCCATTGAAAATTGAAATTATAACTGTGCTGATTTAATTTAGTACAATGGTTATATTCAGTCAAGTTATTTATTTTTACAAAATACTTTATTTACACTTGAACCATTTCTAGTGTTATTTGCTTTGGCTGCCCTACACTAGTTTGACTTTCAAAATTGGTATTAAATTTCCATTTAAAACAATATAAAAGCCAATAAATTAATACTGTGATCTATATTTTACATTAGAATATATCTGACCATCACTATTACGTAAGGCAAAATTTTGTACAATACAAGCAAAAAATATAAAAGCCACTCTCGATTTTATTTAGAAGAACCTCTCTCATATTAGTGAAAAATTTATTATATACTTATAGACATAATATCTATTGACTATTCAATCAAAATTTATTTATATAAACACAAATTTTCGATTTTTTAACTTGACGAATCTTTACTTTTATTGTAGTCAGAATAATTAATAGTATAAATACAAGTGCTGAACACATAAAATAGCAAAACAAGAAAAAAAACAAACATGTTAGTGTAACATTCACATTCATCCTTGGTTAATTGGGAAATTTAATTTTGCATACTGGAATGCAATGTAATAAAAGTAACACAACATTTGAACAGATAATTATTGACTGTGCTTATCCAACAGTACATTTTAATATAAAATTCACGATACTAATAGTACTTATGTTATTTAAATGTTTTAATAAATTACTGTTCTTTTTTTGTTTAAGTAACGTAAGTTATTTACTGATATTAAAAATATTGATAGAAAATAATATAGGCTCATTAAATCCTAAGAGTGGCTTGAGTACCTCAAATAAACCCATGATAAACCTTGTATAAACTCACTCTGATGAGGTATGAATTGGCAAAATTGCTATTTTTGTGGAATACTACAATGAAGAATATTACAAGTGAATGAATTTCCAATGATTGGTCGTTAATGGATATTAAATAAAAACGAAACGGAATTCCAAAGGTG
This sequence comes from Gastracanthus pulcherrimus, assembly GCA_949152435.1. Classification (NCBI taxonomy): domain Eukaryota; kingdom Metazoa; phylum Arthropoda; class Insecta; order Hymenoptera; family Pteromalidae; genus Gastracanthus; species Gastracanthus pulcherrimus. The sequence goes on along the minus strand of OX424576.1, from coordinate 2,593,722 downwards.
ACAAAATGTAAAAAATAAAAAAAATTATCACTAGCTGCCTAGCATCAACCCTTTCAATAAAAAAGGCAAGAGCTAACGTTTTGATGGAATCACATTTTTTATTTGCATACCTGCGAATCTGCGCCTCTTTGCCATGGGTTTCTTAGTGGACTGTCAGAACAACCAAAACACAATAGACACATTATTGCTAAAAATGTTAGACTAGACACAATGGTTCTATGTTTTTAACGATAGCACTGCTGTAACAAATATTTATTTTTCTGCGCGCCTTATCCTAACATAGCCGTTTGTACTTTTAATTCAAAGGCATTGATATTCTTTTTTTACTTCTTTGACTTTCATTTGTGAAAAGAACTTATAGGTAGCTTTAACCAATACATATTTTTTAAGGAATCAATTTTTCTTATTTATTCCGTATAAAATGCTTAATGGTCGCAGCTTATATAACCCATCACCAAATTACAAAAGTATTTTGTGTAAGCATCTTACACAAAAGTCAAGCTTTCTTTGATAGAGCCATTACACCGTAACTTCTTTATGTATTTCTCATACAAGGACAAACACTGGGAGAAAGTTTGAATGTAAATCTTACAGTGAAACTTTATTCATGCAAATAAGTGTCCCGTTCATTTTAGAAAGAATTATAAAAATAGAAAATAATGTATGATAGTAGTAATTAATATTACAGACAGAAACATAATTTTTATCTAAAGTGTAAGAAGGACTACTGTATAATTTCAAGACTCTATTGACTCCCAACAATGACAAATATACTACAAATGTAAAATTATCTTCTATCCAATAACTTGAAGAATACGTCTTAAGCTAGAGAATAATGTATATATTATTCATCATAAAGCAATTCTGTCTCGTATTGGATTGATATTTTTACGAAATACACAAAAATAAAACGTTGTACGATACGATATTGTAATTTTCTATAACCAATTGGAGTGCACAAAACAATTTAACTAGTCATTCAAACGAATGTCACGACTTTTCGAACTTATTCGGAGTTTACCTTCCGTTTTTTCTTGTGCTTTTTATGCTGTGGGCCATTCAAAGGATTGCAGCTATTTTGTATAACATTATCTGTCGTTTGACAGGTATTGGAAGCAAATTTTGAGGTAAGGGAGCTGTCGTCGATGTCTTGTCGTGATTCAACCGAATTGTCGGGTTCGGTTAAGGAACAGTTTTCAAGCTCAGTGTTCTTGAGGAGGGTTTTTTCTAAGGCAGCTATCAGACATTGCGCTCCTAGCATTGGCTGTATATTATTGACGTATTTATTAATTAATGTTCAAACCTAAAGTATGAACATAAACTTTCACAGATTATGATAAAATACTTTGATAATTTTGAAAACTTTATATGATTTGTAAATTTAATATAAATTTACACAATAAAAAAATATGCTCATCATACAAAAAATACTTATTTACAAATAATTTATCATATTCTGTGAGATTAGTTTGATAAGCGACTCGGTTAAGAAGCGCATTACAGTAATTTCATTACAAATATTAATTGACATGAGGATAATGCATTCAATATCCTCATAGAAAATAGCAGTGCCGTTCGTTTGTTAAATGTTAAATAGAGTTGAATTTATTTTTTAAAACACCTGCAAATTTATGTATGAAATTGCTATGTATGTTTTAATTTTCATGCTATTAAATTTGAAACAATTGTTTAGAGAAGCAGCTCTTCATATGATAGTATTAAAAATGTTTATTATCTTTATAAGTCATACTGACCTCGGATTTCGGAGAATCGGTGACAGGAGGACCATTTAATGTCATTTGATCTGAACTACTACTGCCACCGCAAACTTCACTCTATAAACGAAACAGTAAATTTTCCTCTTAATAAAAACAAATTTTAAACAAACATTAACACTGATTTTTCATACCTTGAGTTGTGACATCTCCTGCTGCAATTTTGAAACTAGTACTTTTTCTTCGGCTAAGTTGGATTCGCTAGTTTCTACAAGTAAAAGCAGCTTTGCTACTTGTCCATCCAATTTTACTCGTTTACTACTCTCATTTTGCAACTGTTGTGTTAGTCGCGCCTTTTCCTACAATGAAAATAAATAAAATAATTTTTTTTCATTATTTCTTTATATAATTTACACAATAAAATTGATACAAACCTCTTGAAGTTGCTCCAAAACTGCTAGATCTTGTACTCGATTTTGGGAGTGTGCTGATTCCGATTTTGTTTTTCCTTTCAAAGACTCTGCTTCTGTTAACCTTGATTCCAATTCAGATATTTTTTGTTGAAGCTGTTGAAATATTTTAAACATATACATTTTTATGAATCATAGAAAATATACTAAAAATAAACAATTCTGAAGGATCAAGGTAAATCCTCCTGCACAATAATTAATTTTTCGTCATAGTAAGCGTAAACTAGACTGTTTTGTGCGTGTTTTGCGGGCGTAAAGTTGAAAATTGACCAAAAGTGTAAAATCGTAACGTAGAGTACCTAACATTATTTCCTTTTCGAGAATAGTTCGTAGCTTAAAACCTAACCTCAATTTTCACGTTTCAAAGTATTCTCGGAAAAGAAATAATGTTAAATTTTTGTTAGGTCGCAAAATATTCCTTATTTTACGTAGAATTAGGGACGACTCTTAGTTTTTCAATTAACAAACTACTATTTAAATAAATAGCAAAAATGTAATTAGACAAGGACAGTAGATACGACCTCCTCTTAACAAGGCGAATTAATATCAATACAATTTTTTAATTAAAAACTTTTTAAACATTAAAAAAAAATTTATTAAAAATTTAATTAAATTTTTTTTATTTAAATTTGTATTTAATTAAAAAGTTTTGTTTTCAGTAAAATTTATTTTCATTAAAAATTCTCTTTTATTAATTCTTGTTGTTATTAAAATTATTTTTTGATTATTTTTTTGTTTAATTGTAAAATTTGTTGGTTTTAACCTTATTTTTAATTTAAAATTCCTTTTGTATATTCAAATTTTTTTTTATTTTTATTTTTTTAGGGGGGTTTACCCCTCCTGCCCCCTCCCCCCGTGCCTGGTACCCCAACCCCACACATGTCCCAATCTCACCCTCGTCTCCCTTATCATCCGTCCTTCTCTCTCACAGTTTCATATTAACCATATACGACTACTTGGTTGCGTACTTTACGCCTACTATGACGCAAAACGATGTTCGTATCTCGGGCGTACAACTTGACATCCTCGTGGGATCGCGCAGCACTCGAGGCAGGCGTCGTCGGCTCTCGTGCTCGACAATCTCCACTCGGGCGTAAAGTTCTACTTTACGCCCTTGGTACGAAATAGTATAAAAGGCCCTCTAAGTACGAAGTATTTAACAAAACCGAGAACGTTTGAATAGTTGAGAGAAAACTTTACACAGGAAACTTTGCTATCATGAAAAGCTCCATACCTCATTGGTGATAGCAGAAAGAGATTTCTCTATACAGCTAAATGCAAATTCAACTCCATCATTGTTATAGCATACAGAGTCCTTAAATTGATAAACAAGTGCATTCATTAAATATGATACACACTGTTATCAAACCAAAAACTACAATATTAAACTATGATAGTTGTGTATTATGACTTAATTTTGTTAAAGTACTGATTGATTTAAATTGATTTAATTTCTATAAGAAATACGTTAGATAGTTTATTTTTAATTGAAATTAGTTAGATTATTCTTAGGGATTAATCGTTATACAATGATTATTAATTTTTGAAACGTTAACTATAGACACGCATTGAAAATATCTGCAAACAAATATGATTAAAATATTACATAATTATTACCTCATTATTGTTAGATGTTGTTTTATTCTGGAGATCGCTAATTTCTACCCTTAGATTAGAAACTTCATTTTCTTTTTGCCGAAGTTGTGCTTGCCACCGTTTTTCTTCTGACTCTATGTGACTTTGAAGTTTGTTCAGCATTCCCTCCTATTATGGGGACATATGTATATATATACATCAGCATATATGCAACAATAATTTAATTTATCTAATGCTATGAATGATATTATATTGGTACCGTATCATAGATGATTTGTTTGTAATGATTCACCATGGCTTGTAAATTCTTATTAGTTTTTTCAAGTTCTGAGCTTACACTTTCAGAATTAGTGTCACTTTTTAATTTGTCAAGAGCTGTGTAAACCCGCTCCTCGAATATTTTCATCCATTGATCATGTGATTTCTCCGATACCTTGATTTCTGGGAATATCCTTTGAAGCAATGCTTTGGTTGCCTCCTGTTCTTCAACTTTAAGCTTCTGCACATCATCCTGTGATTAATGAAAAAACAATGAATACAAAAAGTAGAACTATTAATAGTCATAAAAAATAGTTATTAAAATGTTAGGATTGAAGTAATGTTACGATTAATAGGTATAAAAGATAAATAAATTGCAGTATTTATGTAGAAAGATTGTAAAGTAAACTTACATTTGTCCCAGTATTTTTTTTTAAATGACTCTCTGCAGAATTAAGAGCTTCCATCACTTTCCAATTTTTTCTTCGCAAATCCTATGGTTAAGAAAAAAAAAACGATCACAAAAATGATCTAATGATTTGACGAATGTATATAGTTAAAGACTTAATGATTTTATTTATATGAAGTTGAAAACAGTATTGGAAATTTGTTATTTCAGATGAAGAAATTGAGTAAAGTGATGGAAGCATTCTGAAAGTTTGTTTTTCTTAAAAATTATAAAAAGAAAAAAACGTACGTTATTTTTTGATCTTTGTTGCTCCAAATCATCTTGTAGTCTTGAGGTAACGCTACGCTGGTTGTTAACTTCACTTCTTAGAGACTCCACTTGAGTGCCAAGTTGGTCAAGTTCTTTTTCTTTTTGTGTTAATGCAGTTTGCAGTGCAACAAGCTGATCTTCTTTTTGCGCTAATCTGAAAAAATATTGGGAAAAGTCAATTGTCAAGTTACATTATATTTTTACAAAAATTGTCTCAATGAAAGATCACTTAAGATGCACATACAAGTTTGTGTTCTCCACCAGTTGAATGCTATTTTTTTGAGCTTTTTCTTCTATTCCGTTTTCTCGACCTTCTACAGCAGGACGCTCTGTAGATGCTGCTAGTTGAGATGACAATAACTCATTCTTTTCGCGAAGTTGCTTGAGTTCCTTATGTAATTCTACTATTCCTCCTAACTAAAAAACGAATAAATGTACATTTTTAACTGAACGGAATGAGTAATATAAATGTAATTTTTTGCCATTTACTTGTGCGGAAAGCCTTTCATTCTCCTCTTGCAATCTCATGATTTTCAGCTCTGCTTCTCCATGCTTGCTATCCTTCGTAGTGCTCGTGAAGCTATTAATTTTGGAAAATTCAGCCCGAGTTTGTGCTAAGACGTGTTGTATCTCTCTAAGTTCTTCCTGGCATTTAATTAAGTCGTTTTGCGATAACTTATAATTGTCCTGCGCCCTAGCCAGCTCGGATTTCGTCGATTTCAATTCATTTCTAGCCTCCGTCAATTCGGCGTCCAGCTTCTTAAGATCCGCCTGAGTCTTGTTGAATTCCGCTTGAACCTTATGCGCCTCGGACGCAGCCTTCTGCAATTCCTGCTCCTTCGCCTTCAATTGCGATTGCAGAGTCGTGGCCTCGGGAGACTCGGTGCCGCTGCTGCTGGCGCTGCCGGTCTCGCCGAGGGCGAGCGCACCCGTGGCCTCGGTCTGCAGCTTGGTCAGTTCGGATCGCAGGTTCTCCAGCTGGTCCTTGAGAGCGGCGGCCTCGGAGGCCTCGGCCTTGGCAGCGTCGAGCTCCGACTGGAACCAGGTGATCTGCTTCTGGAGCTCCTGCTCGTGTCGGTGCATGTTCTTGACTCGGTGGTCCATGTCGGTCTGGGCCCTGCGCGACTCCTCGAACTGTCGGTGGACGTCCTGCAGCTGGTCGGCGGTCTCCTTGTAGTGCTGCAGCTGGCCCTCGGAGTGCATGATCTGCTCCTGCATGATGGTGACCTGCTGCCTGAGCATCTCGATCTCGTGGGTGCTGCTCTCGCAGGTGGCCTGCAGCTCCTGGGACATGGTCATGTTGACGTTCTGGAGCTCCTGGTACTCGACGTGCTTCTGGGCGAGCTGGGCCTTGAGGGCGTTCTCGTTGTCGCGCATCTGCGCGAACTGCACCTCGAGCTGCTTGCGCTGGGCTATGAGCTCCTGCTGCATCTGGCCGTGGGTCTGGCCCTGGTCCTCCTGCATCTTCTGGATTATGGCCGCGTCCTCGCTGACCTTCGTCTGGAGCTGCTCGATCTGCCGGGAGAAACCCTGCTTCTCGGCCGCGTGGCTCTCGAGGATGTGCTGCATGCGGGTGTGCAGGGTCTGGGCCTCGCTGACCTTGGCGTTGAGGGCCTCCTCGAGCTGGCGCACGCTCGCGGTGAGCCGCGACCGCTCGCCGTTCAGCTCGGCGCGCAGCTCCAGGAGTTTGTTCTGCACGGAGACGCTAGCCTCCTGCTCGTCCTTCAGGGCCTTCTCCTTGTCGGCCAGCTGCTTTTTCAGCTTGATCACGGGGTCGGCGCGGCTCTCGGTCCACTCGGCGTGCTCCAAGGGGTTGTCTTGCTGCTTGTTCAGCAGCTGGTCGATCAGGATCTGGATCTCGCTGCGGCTCAGCTCGGCCTTCTGCACCAGCGGCTTCAGCAGAGAGAAGTTCACACCGTCCCTGTCGCCTCCTGCAACGTCGTACATTTTTTATTTACCTTTTTATTATTTATTTACATTTAGTACTATTTTACATTTTACTCTCGCTGCGCGATTGGCAGAAATCAAGAAAACGCGCCTGCAGCGATCTTATTTATTTCGATTTTTATTCCTATTATTATTATTATTATTATTGTTATTGTTATTGTTATTGTTTATTATAACATTTGGCTAGACTCGCGAAATGAGATTTCGATAAGCGCAAATCGTGTATAAGGAGGCGTTCCTAATATAGAAACAGCCTTGATGGTAATACTGTTCAGTACAATGACCCAAGTGTTTGAGGAAGGGGAAGGGGAAGGGGACTGATTCTACCTCAGCCGCATTCCAACGCTCTCAGAGGTATATGATTTTGACCTGGGCGAATTCCTTCGTAAAATGCGTGCGCTCTATATAAACATTTATATTTATTTGCAAGTTTATTTATCTTGTTAAATGTCTGAATACGCTTGAAAAACATTATCAGCGCGAATTAGAGAGTTCTGCATTTATTAATGAGCTAGAAAACAAATGCGAAAAACATTTCAATTACTTGTTACGATCGTAAAAGTACCTGCAGAATCTGCGCTCGAGGAGACCTATGAAATAGCATTTAGCACAAGTATTGCAATAAAATCTAGATTTATAGCGACGCTTATTTAAGGTCATCGCCTGGATCGATTCTTTTGCTTTAAATTATGGAGAAGAATATTGATCTCTTTCTCTTTCTCTTTCCCTATCTCTATCCGCCGCATGATAAACCTCAGAGGCAATGTAAAACGATTAAGTCACATGCGCCTAATACAGTACAAAGTTAAGGGGTTTTCCGATTCTATAACCTGGGTTTTTACCGCAGGAGCGTATCGAGCTAAGCGCAACTTGCGAGACCCGCAATTGATTTATCCAAAATTTTTATTTTTAATATTCATAAAAACATGATTGTTCACTATTTGTTTTTTTGTTAATTTAAATTCTGTAACAATAAACAAAATATAATATCGACGATTCTTAAGAAGATTATCACTTTTCAGTATTCAATAAAATTGTCTACTTTTTAGAAGGCAATGATATAAGTAACAAGAAAAATATCCATCAATATACAATAATAATATACAAAGAGATAGAACAAATGTGTGTCTTCTTAGAAAACAGATACGCAATAGTCTTCGTAAGAAGCGTCAATACATCGCTCTCACAACCAAAATAATCTACTGAAACAATCTAACCATAATAATCTTTGTAATGAAATTATACACAACTGCCCATATTTACAAATCATTAAATTACTGTCAATTGAAATAAATATCAGCATGTGTCGTAGGAAGCTTCTCTATCGGATGAATACGATTTTGCCAAATTACACGTGTCAAGGGTCTAGTTTTAATCGCTACGAGCTCCGAGATATGTTCAGCAGATATCTTGAAAAAGCGAAAAAACGATAATTTCTCCGATAAACAGCATCCGGACTTATTTTTAAGCGGGATCGGCTTCGATGCTGCGTTATCAGTTCGCTCGACGCACGTTTGAAAAACAACTCCGCTGATTAAACTTACTTTTTTCCGCTTTCACGTTTCCAAATTACTTTAAAGTAAGGAGATACTGTCAATATTTTGTGTTTTTTAACTCACCGATTTGGGCGAGGATGTCGTTCTTTTTCTTGACCTTCTTGGATTCTTTATTCGACGATTGGACCGGCGTCACTGTTTCTTTAACAGATTCCTTTGGCTCCTTGGCTTCCTTTGACTCCTTTGCCGATTCCTTCGGCTTTTCTTTTACTTCCTTCACGTTTTCCTTGACGACTGGTTGACTGGCAGAAGCTGAGATTTCCTTCTTTTCCTCCTTGTGATCATCCTTCTTCTTTGATTCCTTCTCCTTGGCATTCTTCTTGGTTTTGGTTGGAGTTTCCTTCGGTGACTTATTAACGGCGGGTTCCGATTGACTAATTTGATGTATATTTTCACGCTGCCGAAAAACCATTTCCCTTCAGTTAAGTTGCTAATAAGGATTAATTTACCAACAAGATTTAAAACGACAACATTTTTAAAAAGTGCGTATTATTAGCAAGATGATTGTTATTCAGTATTCATGCTTGTAAGCTCTTGCGAGTAAAACATTTTTCATCGTATTATATACATGCATTTGCCCTATACTATTTATTAACCATTGATGTATATAAATATAATCTTTTTCAATAAAAAAATGCGAAAATTCTTTATATGTTATAAAGCATGTCCCTTAAATAAATGCATACGAAAGCTAGCAAACCACTCACACTGTGACTTCTTATAAGTTCAAGATCATCCTTTGGGTGAGTGACTTCAAAGTGATTGCCTTCTTGTGAAAGGACAGGTTGCGAAGGACTAGGTTCAGTGACGACAACCACTGGCTCATCCTTGTTCACAAGGATTGGCTTTACCTTTTCAACTTTTCCCTTCTTCTTACTGCCCTTGCCACTCTCCTAGTGTTTCAATGCAAACAAACAAATGATATCCCAAGAGTTAAGCATAATGTGCAATTGCATCCTAAATAGCAATATTTCTTTAGTTGTATTCATGTGTTAACCCAAAGCAATTAAAGCGTGATACAAATCCAAAATTCTTTCTAGACCAAATATAGCAAAACTATCATGCACAGTTTATCAAATCTTTTCAAATTCTTTTATAACAAGTATTCAAAATAATACACGTACTTTATAGTTTAATAATGTTATACAGAATTTATAACTCACTTATTATTTTTTAACCATTATAATTTATTCTGAATTCATTATTTAAAATCTCAAAATTATCAGTAATTAACCAAAGGAAAATAAAATATCAGCATGAAAGTATCCCTCATTATAAAATCATTTTAGCAACATGAATTGTTCGATCACAAGTTGAATAATTTACTTTTTCACCTTAGGGAGTGTTTTTTTATGACTTCTTGCCAAGCAAAAATACCTGAAATTAACAAATCCAGATTGTCAGGCTCTTTCGAAATCTTGTAATTATTTTTATGTAAATAACCTTGTTATGCTAATTTTATTGATAAAATTGAAAATGAAAAAGTTAAAAATATTATATTTGTATGCATGCTTGTTCACTGATAAATATAATCTGCAATTTTGTAACATGTTATATGCTTTTTATAAATTGTTATTTTTAAGGTATTATCACAGCTTAAGTTTCTGATCAGTATTATTTGTGTCTTAGATTAATTTGCCTTGATTGTATTTATTCTATAAATAAAGTGAATTTGTTTAATCAAAATTTTAAGAAACAACTTACCAAGGCATAATATTAAAATAAAAGATAAAAGAACTTGATTAATAAATGTTATCAAAACTGTAATAAAAATAAACTTTTACGAATAATTTATTAACATTTTATTACTGACATAATTGTCTAAAAATATGATAATTTTTGTTACCATGGTTATTAAAAAGATAAATAATAAAAGACTATATATATATATATATATATATATATATATGCATATACGTATACATGCATACTTATACACTAGATACTAATGTTTTGATAGTCTTTTGTAATAGTATTCTTGTAAGTACTATATTAAAAATGAAAAGTTAAGCACAAGAGCACTGACTGGAACGTAACACATTGTATTAAAGTCCTTCTGAATGACCTACATGTGCGACAACTGATATGTGAACTGCCATACCATATTTCATGCGTAAAATGGATGAGAATTCAAGATTCTGAATAGTAATCCGCTACTAACTTTTCAAAAGTGTTAAGGTTAAGGAAGGTTAGAGAACAACTTTTGTGTGTGTATGTGTGTGTGTGTATATACACACACACACACACATGTATATATATATATATATATATATATATATATATATATATGTGTGTGTGTGTGTGTGTGTGTGTGTGTGTGTGTGTGTGTGTGTGTGTGTGTGTGTGTGTGCGTGCGTGTGCGTGTGTGTGTGTATTACAAATTACTCTTTGCAGTCAATTGACAGTAGTTGACTTTCTTTAAAATTGCACTGCAAGTTTGATATATAATAATTATCAAGTATTTAACAGTAGGAACTATACATGCATTATTCTTAATAAACTATTTTTATTAGACTAAAATTGTAAATATTTAATTTTCTGGCCAAGCAAAAAGTTTAGGTACTTTAAGGAGGTATGAATATTTTAAGTTTTCTCAAATTAAAAGAAAAGTTTTGGACATACTTGTGTGGGGGGCTCTGATGATAAAATTTGAGGAGTTTCCTCGAATTGCACGTGTTCAGGTTTTTCTTCTTTCTCTTCTTTTTCTTCCTTCTTTTCTTTCACCTTTTTGCCCGTTTTGTTTTTATGCTTTTTCTCTTTAGTCTTCTCTTTTTTCCCTGTATCAATGAATTAAATGATTTGTGAAAGTTAATTCGGAAGTGTCTTACAGGTTTTTTATTGTTTACTCGAATAGTGCATAAAACTGTAACTTATTGAAATGTATTATTTACCCAGTAGAAGATCATCGGGTAGCTTTCGCTGTTCGGCTATTGCCTCCTCGTAAGATTTCTCTTTCATGGCGAATACAGATACAAATCCAATGACTAATGCAGAGACGACAACTACTGCCACATACACCAATCCTGTTTGGACATCCATCTTTCCTGTTCTTTTTGATCTTCTGCACAATTCAAACACATTCACAGTTTACAAGCAGCCAATGTTACAATATGCATAAACTGCCAAGTCAATGAATGTTTATTCGAAGAAACAATCAACTGCACATTTTGTCAATAATCGACCACTGAAATTCTAGAAAATTGAAAGCTGTTTGAATTGGAAAATGGGTATTGGAGGTAATCGCAAGCAGGGAGTAAGGAGTATCAATGCACTTCCAGTACAGCGAACTCAGTAGTGATTTTGGAGCAGTCGGAGGGGACATGGGTGAAAGCTCGTGCTGGGAAATAAGCCAGGTAACGGATGACGAGAGAAACCAAAGGTGAAGGCTCGCGACACAGGCAGTGAAGTAGTAGGATGGAGAGAGAGCAAAAGGAAGGAGAGTGCGTATCTCGGAAATCGGCGAGTGCGAACTCGCGAGTTATGCCAGCCGAGGCAAGAAGCCGCCGGAGCGAGGAGGGCGAGTGGTCTCGCCGGCATGCGGGTCGGGGAAAATCCGGAGTCCGTGGCAGGAGAGAGCAGCGAGGAAACCGGCAAGCAGAATTGACTACGGGGTTGCGCAGTGCGAGAGAGAGAGAAGGAGAGACACGGCGACACATCGGAAGAGGAGAAATAGAGGTCCAGAGGGAGAGAGAGAACGCGCGCGCGCGCGCGACGCGGGCCAGATGACCCGGTCGTCGTCGTCTTCGGCGGCGTAGACTCGCGCTACGAACTACGTACTCTGTTCAAGCTGTCTTGCGGGTGTCCGGCAGCTGCGGGCCTCTTCTTCGTGGGCGCGCGCGCGCGAAAGAGAGCGAAAATTATGGCGGCCGCGTAGAGAGATAGAGACTGGCCGCGGTGTGCGCGCTGCGGGATACGTGTGTGTGTGTGCGCGCGCGTGAAGGCACAAGTGCCCGCGAGAATCCGCGAGAAGAGAAGAGAGATGTGGGACTACGTATTTTCCAAGCCACGCCTATTGAAGTCACGCGGCGCTCGATTGGCCGAGAGCCTTGCCACGTATGCAGGCAGGCAAGAGCGCGAGCGAGCTGCGGCGGCCGTCTTCGCGAGCCGTGAACCTACGTAGGACTGATAGGACGTCGGGAGTCGCGCGAGCGTTCCGTGCCGCGAGCAAACTATAATACGCCGCTGTGCACGACGGCGACGGCGCAGCGCCGGCGCGTCTTCTGCCTTTGCCGTTCGAATGTACGAAGCCCCCGGACGCACGATCTCGCGGTACTTATATTATCACCGGGCGCTCGTCTTTTACGTGGACTTGTTAGAGCCGGAGACTGCGGAGAGATTCCCTAAGCGTGGCAATATCGGTGCCGGGATGTATATAGAGACGTCGCCAAGTGGCAATAGGGCGTATTCGCCGTTATTCTCGCGCGTGCGAATTATGTTGCTCCGTCTCCCTCTCTCGCGGGTTCGCCGCAAAAAATTTTGCGTGAAAGTTGAGAGAAGAATGGGGTATGCTCCTCTCGCGTCCCAGCTGGAAAACTTTCTTTTCAGTATCTACGTGCTCTAGGAACTTTACATTTCAATATTTGTAATGAATGTGGATGATGATTTTTCTATTTAGTAAACTGAATTCGGCATATTGCGATTGATAATCATGCTATCGTAATTTATGGCGTGCCTATATTACCTTTGTCCTGCTGAAACTAATCAGTTACGTGTATACTGTACATGAATTTCATTGGAAACAACTTTAGGATTCGCTAATTAAATTTATCTTTGACCAATCCTATAAAAAGTTCCAGCGGAATCCCGGTATTCATAAAAAAATATATAAAAAACCGTAACGCGTGGCAATGTATCGAACAAGATCTTTAGTATAATCTTCATTGCGCAATACATAAGATGCAACTTATTAATTTATATAATGCATTACAGTTTAATTCTTACGCAGCATCATTAAAATAATCAAAAACAAAGCTTCCTTCTTTATTCCTTATTTATTTCGATTTATAATGTTCTTTATTAAAACTATAACAATAATTCATTTTGCTTCATTTATTTTCAATTAAATTATTTTACATTAATTACACAGCTGTTATTGCACCGGTTTAAAAGCTTGTGCGGAAACCCCCCGCCGGCCCCGCGGTCTATAGCGTTATCTCGCATTGGCGGCATTTTCAAACACACGCAAGCGTGCACGTGACCTCTAGAAAAATCCACGTGAAATTCTACTTGAACTTTTTAATAACCTATTAATATACTGTTTTCATTTCATTAATTAAAAAAGTATTATATTGAGTAGTCAAAAACGCTAATCTTTCCATTAATGATGAATGATCCCTTCGTTTCCTTTTATCTTCAATTGTCTGTTTAATTTGTTCATTTTCAAACATGACTCTTTCTAATTTGTCTTCTAAAATGCTGATAAAACGATAAATTTCATTTTGTTCAATTTCTTCTTTCAATTTACTATAATCTCTTTTAATAGCCTCTAATCTTTGAACAGTTCTATTCTCAAATTGATTAAAATCTTCTTTTGGTTCTGTTTTATTCATCATTTCATATAGATCTTTTGAATTATCAATAGCAACTGTTTGATCTTCCACTAATTTAGCTTTTTCCTCAAAATCGTTTAGTTCGTGTTTAATTTTTAATTCAAGTGCTTGTAGTTTACTTAAAAATTGACGTAGCTTAATATTGTCCTGTTTCAATTCTTCAAAGCTTTTCTCATTAGTATTTTCGAAGTTTTGATCCATCAATGTTTTTAGAATTTCCACTTCATCAGCCATTAATATACTACTATCTAAATTTCCATTGATGTTATTTGATATAACTTCAAGATGATCTATAATTTGTTCTTGTAAATACTGAAACTTTTCAAGCTCTTCTACTTTATTTTTTTCAATTGTTGATTTAAAAATATCCATAATTTGTTCTTGCTTTTTATTTTCATTATGATTCATTTGTTTTTCTAATTGACTGTCATCTAAGTTTGTTTCTAAATCTGCTATTTGTCTTTCTGCAGCAGCAGCATTTAAACTATCTTGTCTAATTTTTTTTAGTAAATGTTCTTTTTCTTCTGCAGATGTTAAACCATTTTTATCATCTTCTGAAAATTTATTCCGCTTTTGTTCAGCCTCGAAAATTTTAACATATAAATTATATGCCTCTTGCTTGACCTGAAAAAGAATAATGTATTGATACTTAAAGGATATAATAAAATCCATTATTTTTATTTGCAATAAGATAAATCACTTACTGGTGAAATTTTTTCCTCCAGCTTAGACTTTTGAGGAGTTCTTTCTATCTCTTCTCTATTGCTCAGATCTTTTAAATGTTTTAATTCTGATTCAATATCTTCTCTGTCAGCATCAGATGTTACCTTATCTAAGACCATATTATATTCAGCCAATTGAGCCTGTAAATCTGTCAACTGAGCAGCAAGTTCTCCTGATCTTAGATCATACTGTGGGTGTGCTACTTTATTCGTATGATGTCTCTCAATTTGTTGTGTTACATTTGCAATTTCTTGATTTAATTCTTGAATTTTAAGCTGTAACATCTGTTCATAATACCTTTTATCTTGATTCTGCCTAAATATTATAGTATACATCAATATGAAATAAAGAACTTTTTAAACTGTAGCAATTCATACTTATTCAAAAGTTACCTAGATACTCTAGGATCACCTCTTGATGAATTGGGCCGGAGCCCTGCTAAGCCTTGCTGCGTCAGTGGACGATCTAGCATGATGTTATTAGGTGGAGGAAAATTTCTTGGCAAACCAGAATTCATACGTGACAAATTGACAGAACTCATTGTGTTGATTCGAGAAGTAGGAGTGGGCGCTCTGCTAGGCAGCATATTGGCAGAAGGTGGACGCGATACAGAATTTCTTCCACTCGTCGGTGGTCTCGAAATCCCATACTCCGTAATATCATTCTTTATGCCTCGACGAGAAGTTGGACGTTCCATTTTGCTATAAGGCCTCCCTGCTCCAGAGGATGGTCTTTGAGTTAAGACTTGAGGTTTTTCAAGTGGTTCTGGTTCTCTTCTCCATCTGGTAATGGGTCTTTCTCCAGATCTGCTGGCACTCGGTCGATCGGAATCCATTCTCAATAGTTGAGCAAGACTGGCTAACTGGCTTTGGTACACTTATTTATGTACATTTAAAGAACCTAAATATCATGTGGTATGCTTCTTGTAGCCATGGAAACCTCCTTTTCTATTTGAGCTCTTCGGTAGCTCAGATAAACACCTTCAATAAGCTCAAAAGACAACAAAATTAAAAACAAATACAACAATACGCATGCAGAAACTTAATATAACGTCAAATTATTATAGTTTGAAAGATTTGAAATTGTACATCAACGTTTTGGCGCTACAGTATCGATTCTACAGCCGTCTAACTTACCTTCAGCGGGGAGCCTACACACATCGCTCATACCGACCGAGCCCACCGAGCTCTGCTACCCGCAGCTCGAACTCCACCCGGCGAACGTCAGAAAGCGCTCCAATCTCAAAATTCATAATCCCCCCCGAAAACGCGAGAATCCTGCTTCGCTGCTGGCGTTTGGCGGTTAACTCGGCTTTGGCGGTTTGCTTAGACTTTTGCCACCGGTAGTTCGCGTCGTCGAGTGGTCTCGCGCCTCTCCTCTAGTACCCAGGAGCAGCCGCGCGTTAATCGCGGGCATCGCATGCAGTTGCCAAGCAACACCGCCCGCGCCAAACTGCAGCCGCGGAGCGCCCAAAGTCGAATTAATATATTCCGTTGTACGAGCGCGAGCGGAGAGGCGCTCGCGGCGCGCCGTCCAAGAATATCCTCGGACGCGAGACACAGACAAGAGAGCGTGCGAGAAAGAGAGAGCCGCGCGCGCTCGCTATAAGCCGTCGGTCTCGGCGGCTCGCGGTTCGCGCCTTGTACTCTCCCGAGTCCGGCTCTCCGCGTTGTTTTACCGTGCGCTTGGGTATTGTACCTATTATACGCGGCTCGCTCGGTTTTTGTCATCGGGATCGATCGCCGCCGATTTTCGGGGCTTCGTCGCGTGGCCCGCGGCGCATTTCTTTTCTCCGTATCAAAGACGGAGATCGCGTGGAGCCGCCTGTACAGATTCCCGAACCGGTTTGGGGAGAGCAGCCGATTCCTATTAGCAGGCAACACCCCGAGGACGGAGCGCGTGCCGCCGTTGCCGAGGCTACGATCGACGACAATACATCGACGAGGACCGAGGAGTTCGAGAGCCACCACCACCACCGGCATGTGTGCTCGTGTCCTGTGCTCTGTGCCTGTGCCAGTGTTAGCTCTTTAATAATTAAGCTTGCATTTTCTTGAAAAGAAAAAACAAAGAAAGAAATAGACGGAGGGAGGCAGAGTGCGCTAGCTCGCCAGGTGCTGCTTTGCTGCTGTTTTGAATCATGGACGAGGAGGAAGTCGACGGTATCAAGTCGCCGATCAAGCGGCTCGGCTCCACGAGGAAGCTGCTGGTTTTCAACAGTGAGTCTTTTACTTTCATTTGCTTTCATTTGCTTTCCTACGTCGTCGTCGTTGTTTCTTTTTCCGTAATATTGTAATGCAGCTATATGGTAGCTTTTACTTTCTTCCGTTGTCGCGAAAAAAAAGCGAAATGACCAAAGAATGCTCCAGCAACTTTCACCTGTGCCAAATCTGCGACGAGGCAAGCTGAGCTAAGCTCCGCTCCGCTCCTATCGCGCGTATATACGTTACATTCATATCTATATACCGCATGTCTACGCATATGTAATTGCGAGGTGAACGCGGAGTTAAATAGGCGGAGAGCGCGCGTGCATATGTATGTACGCGAGGGAAAGAAGGGGGGGGGGGGGAGAGAAAGAGACGGAGCGAGCGCAAGTGAGAGGAATAAACAAAACAAAACAAAACTAAAAAACAAAAGAGAGTGCGAGTGACTGCTATAGATGCATCGTATAGAGGGACTGAATGAAAGACTGCGACCTTCGTCGTTAGAATATGTAGGTAGTATATTATGTACTTACTTCTACGTATACGACGCTATATTTACAATTAAAAGGCTATTCATTCAATTCTTACGTATTCGTAAAATACGTTTCGAGGGCGAAACGCGAAATTCGTCGCCGATAATTTATGCGAAGCAATATTCGCTCGGGGCAGGATAACACAAGCAAACAGCATGTGTGTATATCCATGGCAGGTAAACCTGAATTCCGAATAAACAAAGAAAGCCCAGCGCAGGCCCGATACAAAATTCTCGGCGCGTACTTACGTATTTTCGCGAGAACTCGCCTCGATCGCAAAAATACATAAATCGCACCCGATGAATATAAAATGGGGGGAGGGGGGGGCACAGAATAATAAACGACCGCGAGAAGCCATTGCTATTTTAGCTTTAAACACAGAAGGGCGAAGGAGAGAGAGAACGATCGAAAGTGATGCTGAACAGCGGCGGGGTTGCAGAAGCGGCGGCAATTTGCCGCCGCGTGTATAGTGTGTGTGTGCAAAGAAGAACGAAATCAAGGCCAGTCGCGCACACGCGAGAGCCAGAGTAGAATAGAGAAAGAGAGAGAGAGAGAGAGAGAGAGAGAGGGAGGCGCGGATATCCCTTTGAAGCTCTCGAGGTCGAGCACAGCTGAGAGAGAGCGACGCTGTTTACCGCCCCGCAGCCCCCCCGCGCGCAGTACACACACGCCAGGGCATATAATGAAAGCGGTAATGCCACAATTTGAAAATTGCCGGGGTAATTATTCGCGAAAACGTCGGGCCCGCGCGCACTTTGTTCTCCTTTATTTTCCTTGTTCTTCTGGTGAATAAAGGGGCTCGGCGGCGGCGGCGAGCAACCGATCGGATCACTTCGGGCGAATCGTTAATAACGGCTCTAAGTAATTGCCGAGCACCGCGTCGCCCATGAGATCACCCTCTCGATTCGCGCATCAAAGTTTCGTTCCTTCTTGTGTATACCCAGCTGCGATGCCGATATTTAATTCCGAAGCGGATAGGAGTTTTGAGCGAGGAACAACTTTCGGAAAAGTATACGCGGAGAGAGCGAGGGAGCTCGGGAAGAAAGAGAGGAAAAAAAAGAGGAACGTAGACACTTCCGTTCCGGGGATTAAAAATAGCCCCGGTGCCGAGGCGAATGGAGCACAACCTTGAGGAGGGGAAGCGCGAAATGCAGAGAGCTCTTTCGAGGCAACAGCAGCAGCAGCAGCAGCTAAGCTTTGAACAACTGTCTATCTCTATACGAGCAGCACTTGTTGCAATAAAATTGCTCTGGGGATGTAGGTATATAAGTCGGCGCTTGCTCGCTGGATCTGAAAATTGCTGTTTTACGAAAGCAGCAGAAATATCTTTACTCGTGTGTGTGTGTGTGTGTGTGTGTGCGTGTGTATACGTGAAACGCTAAGCGGAGTAATTTTCTACAGTGACTATAGCAGCGAACGGCGATCGCGTGATGAAGCATGAAAAATTCTTGTTAGTCATTATTTCTGTAATGTTCCATTTCATTTTGTTTTAAAGCCCCACTATAGCACGAATGTAGTCAACTTCAACGAGATATACGCGCGTAATAAATGTTAGGAGAAACAAAGTTGTATTTTGCGTTACGAGAATTGTAAATTACAATTGCGGTGCGTCGTCTAATTAGCGGGATACTTTGCTGTGCATTGCGTCAGAGTGCAAAAGCAGTGAAATGTATACAGTTGTTATGAATGTTAATAAATTCAATTTAATTTCATTTAACAAAATAATTATTTCATTCTGAATGAATTCTTTTTCTTCATAGGATAAAAGTATTAGCAATATATAATATAAAAAAAAATTTAAATGTATTTAGACATTGTATAAGCGTGGTGAACCGGAAAAACGACTTGAGTCCATTTTTTAAAATTTCGAGATATTCAGGTTTGAATTTTTTAATTGTCATTTAAACCTATGCTAGATAAAAGCATAGATTATGATTGAAGGGAATTTTTCAAAAAAAGTGGACTAAAGTCGTTTTTCAGGTTTACTACATCTACTTATATATTTTAAAATTTCTTGTAAAAATCTTACAGTATAAGGTGCGATTTACTATTTAGTAGAAAAAATTACAGTAAACGTTAAAACTTGAAAAATCTCTAAAGTAGTCAGTCATTTCAATTATAATTATGAACGTGTATAGGCATGTAAACAAAATTTATTTTTTGATCCGAATTCATGTATAGTACAAAACTGAATGTAGAGAAACTATAATTTTTTTACATCGTGATATTCTTAGAACATCACAAAATGACAGCCAATATAGCCTCGCATCGTATATCTTCTTAAATTTTGAAGATGTAAAAATTAAAAAAACTACACGTAGAAGCTATATACAGCATATATGGGAGCAATTAACCACACTTAATTACATACGAAAAAAAGTAATTTACAAAGAAGCTCTTATCTATAATAGATTGTCTCGTTAATGTTTTCGGTGTCTAATGCCCTGTCTTTCAGGCAATAGACTGAAATTAAAAAAACAAGCTCACTAGCCACATCGTTTCAGGTACAATATCGCGTGCCACCGCGCGTCTCTCGAAGAAATTGGCCGATTGGCGCCGGCAGGGCCGGCGCTCTCGTAGGTACTCTACCTATAACTATCACGCGTGTCTCGTACCGCGTACACACACATAAAAGCAAGATAAAAGTTGCAATCCTTGAGAGTCGAGGCTCGGGTCCGTCGTCCTCTCCCGTGGCTCGCTTCCAATGCACAATCTCGCATTATAGAAAGCTGTACATAGGTATACACCGCGAAGGTACGTAAGGTTGGGCTCGTTGGACCGGAAAAGGTCCAACTCCGCTCGTGTGTTATCACGCGGCGCGACTCTGGGAGGGTCAGAGAGCTCTGGGTACATAACGAGACACACACACACATACTCGGGCCCGAACAATGAAACGAGTCGCTGATTTGGATCGGCGGCCAGCAGCATGAGCTTATTATACACACACATGAGAGAGAGAGAGAGAGAGAGAGAGAGAGAGCAACGATCGCTTTCGATAAGCATCCATCCGCGCGCATTATACGGCCAATGCGTCACATGCTGATTTACCGGGAGATTGCAGGCTTAATTAAAGAGCTGCTGCACTGCTGTTGCCGCACTCGACGAGGATCCACGCAGCTTTACTTCTCGCTCGCTCGCTCGCTGCTTTTTCCGTCTCTTTATGCAATTCAATGGCAGCGGCACAAAGACCTTGCGCCGTACCCGATGCCGTTTTAAAAAAGAAGCCAGGATTTTTCAGAGACAGCGGCGGCAGCAGCAGCTTCGAGAGTTGCCAGCGAAGCGAGATCGATAATTCGCGGTGCGGCGGCAGGGAGGGCCGACGGCGCAGGCGATAATTATACGGCGGCGAGCGAGTGTACAGCGTATATACCTACGCGTGCGGAAAAACGCCGGCGCGATTGTCGTTAGGGAGACGTGTATACCTATCGTCCTTTGATTCTCTTTCTCTCTGTGGCGAGGCGAGCGTCCGCGTCGACGCGTTTTAATATGCAGAGAGAGAGGACGATGTATACGGATAGATTATACACGCGCGCGGCCCAGCATTTCGACTCGTTTATGGCCCACTTTGCATTTCAACGGAGCGCTCAGCCTCCGCCCCGCGCGCGTCTCGGCTCCGGAAAAGCGCGGGCGCGCTCGATCTTATATCAGGGACGCGTTAGATCCGAACAAGCGCCTTTTACTTTCTCCGTTATAATATGCAGAGAGAGAGAGAGCAGGGAGAATCACTGTTCGCTTTGTGCGTTTGTATAATATGTATACAGCTCGTCGGCGCGAGCCGCTGCCGTGTGTGTGCTCTTGTGATTATGTAATTCAGTCGCTCGTCTCGAGTGCTCGTATAGTCGTCGTCGTCGTGGTCGTCGTCGGCGTTGTCGTTCAACAGCTGTGTGCCGAGCTCGCAACGTTTGCTCGCCAATGGCTATAGTATGTAATATCGATCTCGTTAACTTGACTTGAGTCTCGGCTGCGGTGTCAGGGTCTATTTACCCGCGCAATATACCGCACACATCATCCCGGGTATAGAGAGAGAAGTTGTGTGCATACCCGCCGCGTCTGGAGAGAATCTCAGCTATACGCGCGCCGTATAACAGTTACACAACTGTCGCTGCTGGCAGCTATTGTACGTGGGAGTGAGTGCGAGTGCATGTAACGGGAGGGAGAAGGAGAGTATGCGAAGTGGATGAGAGCTCGTTGCGGGAGAGGCAGACAATTGCCGCTGCATTATACGGCGAATTATGTTATTGTCGCCGTCGCCGACGCTGCAGTGCGACAATTTTCTGCCTCTTGCCAAGAGATTTTCTTTTCTTTCCATCTGAATCCGATGCGCTGAAAACTTCGCGTTGTTGAAATTATCTTTTATCGGAGAGCACCGAGCGCAACGACGATGCACTCGGTGTACAAATGAAATTTATGCGACGGTATTTATGACAATGCATTCGTAGAAAGGTCCGTACCGCGCGGGCGTTATTATCGGGGACTTTTTCAATACCCAGTGAAGAAGCGACGGTAATAGGCCAAAGCTACATTTGCTTTGTACGAGAGCGAGAGCTAATGAATGAATTGGAACCGCCTGCACAAGGCCAGTCCCACGCGCGCGCGCGCGCCGACGTGCGATAGTGCCATTCACGAGCGAGAGCTTGTACGTGCAGCATCAATGTGTAAATATAACTGAGCGCGGCGAGGTGTCCCGTGCGATGACACTTTCGCACGACAAAAAAATGATTTGCTAATGCTACAATGTTATGCTTGGTTAATAATAGACTTCTTTCTGTTTTTGGTAACAGAACAGTTACAAAGTATTTTGTTGTTTTTATAACTAGTGATTTGTTAATTTCACAAGAATATTTGTCAATTTGACTATAAGAACTTGATAAAAGAATAATTATTGTAAGGTGAATGTTCCAATTTATACTCACTTAGTATTGTTTGTGTAATAAATATTAAATGTATCTAATAGTCAAAGAAATATAATTTTCAATTATATTTGAGCATATCCAGTTTCGTGCTAGCCAAGAAATAAATGTATTATTCTTAATAATAGAAAAATTACGAAGTGAGTGTAAGAAGTTTGGACATTCGCCTTAATAAACATTATAAATTTTACCAAGTTCCCAGATTTGGCACATTTTATATTCCTATGAAATGAAAATATCACTGTATGGAAACGGCAAAATACATTATACATAAATGCATTACTAAAAAATAATTGTTCAAATTTTTATTAAGTGACTTCATAAATAAATAATTTGCTGTAGCAAATATTTGTGTTATTCTAGTTTAAATATTAACTGAAAATTTTTTGCTGTCTTTGTCTTAACAATAATATTTATATGTGTGTTTGTATAATATTATCATATCAATTTTCACCGTGCGTTATATATAAGCAGATGTGCGATATCTAACGTAACTCGTGTCATACCATTATCGTCATGTAAGGTGCAGCCGTAAACGAGATGATATGCGACATCGTCTTTTTGAATTTACGGTTCTTTCCATCTTGGCAGCAGCTGCTGCAGCGATTTAAAGGCGAGTGCTCTTATTGCAAATCCGATCCCTTATATGTATCCCGAACAGAAAGGATGAAGAAGGCTTGTGCCTCTTTCTTATATTCTCTCTTACTTTCTTTCTTTTTTTTTCCTCTGTATATAAATCCGAAAGCAAGGGAGGGAGAAGCAAAAAACCGAGATACGAGCTTCTTTATATTGTGTCCTTATATCTTCACCTTCTGCTCATCCTCTTTCTCTAAACGAACAAAGCAGATGCCAGAGCTCTTGTATGCAATGTGCATATAATAATTTTACAATGAAAATAACTTGTTAGAATAATATTATTTCAATTAGCACGAGAGCTATTAATAATTTTCCACGAACCTTTGAATTATTTCAGAGTACTGTACATTGTCGCAGAGTTACGACATGGAGATTGAACGCAAATCATAATTGATCTAAAAAGCATGAACCGACTCGGCCATAAAAGTTTTATGCCGAATCAGTCCAATAAAGTTCGTTTGTTATTTTTAGCGCCTGCCCTGAGTATACATTATGTATCCAACTTGTATCTGATATATTTATTACCCAGTAAGACTGTTGGAACAATTCGCAGGAAGGAGGTCATTTTTCAACATCTCGACAATGCACGCTTGTTCGGCCTCTAGTATTTCGCGCAAATGAGATTTTGTGGGGCTTTTTGTGGCTGAAAGCGTACGCCAACTGCCTCGCGTCACCTACCTCTCTCCGTGCAGACCGGAGCGCGAGCGATACTTTAGCAGTGTGCGGGGGCACCCTTTCGACCGCGTTTTGAATTACCTCACGTGGGCCGGCCGAAGCCGCAGAGAATCACAGAATCAGAGACGAGAAACAGAAGCAACGCCAGCGACGTATAGTTATAAGGCGGACTGTTTCCGCTTCTTCCTCCTCGCGCGCGCATATGCTCGTGGGCGTTGAATCAGAGAGCCAGAGTATAGTAGCTGAAGAAAGGGACCGAGAGAGAGAGAGAGAGTGGAAAGAAGCCGAGCCGAGCAGCACAAAAAGACCAAATCGAATAGAGCGCGAGGGGCCGAGGGGCCGAGGGACCAAGATAGAAGAGCGAAAGAAAAGAAAAAAAATCAGATAACCGAGGGAGGAAGAAGAAGAAGAAGAACCAGAGTCGCGACGACGAGCAGCAGCAGCAGCGTGAATATTTATTTGGAAAATCACAGCGAGTGACTACACACAGCGCAACGTTCAAATAGAATCTATTGCCTCGAATGCTTTCCGTTTGATCGGGAAAATTCGGCGCGCAGGAATTTCCGGCGACGGAAAATCCTGCTGGTTCGATATTTGCTCGCCGGCTACTATACGCGCGCTCTTTGTGATGCCGTAGTCCCTTTTTTTTTTTTCTCGAGGCGCGCGCGGACCCTATAGGCATGCATCGCGCAGCCGTCTCGGCCGCTGCGCCCATCCGAACAAAGCGAGAGAAAGAGAAGGAGAGCGCGCGAATGGCGCAAGAAGAGGCAGGGGAAATAAAGAGAGAGGAGAGAGGAATTCGGGGGATGTGCGGAGACGCGGCTCCGTTCCGCTCACGTTCTCGCTTCTTTTATTCGTCACTTGGCTCATTATGCGCCTCGCACGCGCTGCTGTCCCCCGTTGCTTACTTCTGAAATCCATGCGCTCTCGTTACGAGCACGTACGGGAAGGAGAGAAAGAGAGTGCGAACAATTTTTTTTCTTTCTCAACCGTGTACTAGCCATGGCGTGATTCTGGATAATACGGTACACCTGCTGAGCGAGTTGCAATTGTTGTCCTCGCTGCTTTACGCGCGTAGGCGAGGAAGAGATCCCGAGGAGTTCTGGTATCTCTCGGCGCAGATAAGTACCGTAACGGCACTAGTGACTGATCTGGACCCAATTACTGATCATTTTTTCACTTAAATTTTGATCTCAAGCTTATTGTAAACAAGTAAAGTCATCAAATAACTTTTGTTTTATTAATGTAAAATGGATCTTTCGAAATCCAAAAGACAACGAAAAATGTTTGCTATTTATTGGGTGCTTTCAAATTAGTCTAACTCTTATGGATATTAATAAAATTCAGCATTAAAAGTTAAATCGAGATGAATTTAAATACTTAAGGAATAAGTATTCACTATCTAAATATGGGAATTGAAACTCTAAAAGGTTTAAGGGAGTGTCGGAGTGGATTACAGTTTCCTACGTCATATTTTTCGTTATTTGAATTCGATTTTTCGTTTTCACTAATCATCTTAGTTACGTAGTGTTTGTAATATACCATAAGGAACACCGAATAACCAAAATAATCAATAAAAATTAAATTAATATTAATTAAGTACACAAATTGCATATATAAGGCTCTGACATTCCCTTTAGCTAATTAAGCAACTGATGCCGTAACACTATACAAATATAATCAGCATGCACGTGACTCCATAAACTTGGACATATTTATATATATCGGAGTACCAATTCTCCTGGCTTATTTTCCACGATTAGCTGCACGGTATCACAATACGCAATGTGCAGCCACTGCACTTAGCTCGGACGCTGTACACCTTTTGACCTCGTCTGCACTGCTGTCCCTCGCCCCTTTCGTTCTGGTACTTGCACCGGAGTTCAAACGGCTCACTGGCTCTACTGATGTTTTCGCTCGTTTCTCACACACGTATACAGCGTATAGGTACGGGCACATCGCACGAGGGGAAAAGCGAGAGAAATGATGCATGGCCGCTGAAAAAACAATGAAGAAAGAAAGCAGTCGGGGTTGCTGCGCGCGCGAGGGGACAAACGCTGCGCTGATGTTTGTTCCAGATTTATGCGTTGTTTGCGTTCAATTGTATGCTGCCGTATATTCAAAACGACAAATTTGATGAATCGTCGTTATGCGTTATTAAATTATCTTCAAAGATGGTGTGTTTAAGATGGTCCGGATATGGGGTTCGGTAAAAGTTGCGTTACTACCAAAAATTTTACTGAAAATCGATGAAGGTACCCGAAAATTGGCGTTTCTTCAAGTAAGCAATCAAAACACGCGTGTCTTATTATTAGTACCTTTATTGATAAGAAACTATCTTCATAAAGTAAGAACAGAATTTTCTTAATTGAAAAAAAACGCATTTCTTAAAAAAAAGTAAGAACGGTCTTACTGATAATAATAATCTATTTTACGTAAAAATAAGAATGATATTTCTTAAATAAAATTAAAAAAAATAGAAAAAGCGAGTGTACTATATTGTATAAGATTCAAATTCATTGAAAATAAGAACATCAGACGATGCTGAATTTGATCAACAAACATGAAATTCTCGGAAACTATAACCTTTAGATTATGAATGATCACTTGCACTGAGAGAAAAGATTTTATAACCTTTAGATTATGAATGACCACTTGCACCGAGAGAAAAGATTCTTCCTTGTGGCAAATGAATTGTGTACTCGCAGGATCAAAGTCTTATGAAATACTTGCCGCAAATGTTAAATTCTTAACAATTAAGCACTCTAATAAGTTGAGAGAAGTTTGCACGAGTAAGAGAAAGATGCAGAATACGAAAGGTTATTTGGCGATTTCCTAGCATATAACGATGCTTTTAAAGCATTGGAATATAAAAAGATCCTATGCATAGACATAATTGTGGCAGGCAAAAATTTATGCTAACATGTTATGTAACTGTTATATAAATATTATAAAGTCCTGAAAAATGCCGTTAACCTTTAAGTAGGCAGTTTAGCTGGTGATACGCGACTGAAGCATTTTGTTAAGAAATATTTATTTAATCGTATTAAAAACCACAAAACATAATAGTTCAAATATATTTTCTGTCAAGATCCTTTCTGTCAGTGTTGATTTATAATGAAGAATACACAATTCGTGTCTCTCGTATATATAAGTTTTATGTTACTCAATGTTGTTAAATTTATTATCACAATGATTTTTTGACTTATTTTCTATCGGATATCAATTGAATTTCTGAATATAATATGTAAAATGTTGCAGTTTTCATGTCATAAATTACTGATTGTCAGATAGAGTTACAAATTGTGCATAAAACTTTCTTGCTTGAAGCAACTTTATGAGTTTGTTACTTTCGGAACCAAGGTATTTCTTAAATTTTTTGAATTGTCTTTTAATTATGAATTCTTCCTCGAAGAATAAGCAAAATTTTGCATAGAAAGCTGATTATAGCAACTTCCACTGTGAGCGATTGATCAGAGGGAGTAGAACGCGGGTGGTGCAAAATTAGCCCAACAAGAGCGCGCGAGCAGAATCCACCCATCGCACATTCCTACGTACACGTAGAAGCGTACATACACAGTTGAGTATAGCGTTGCTGGGCTAACGACGACATCACCGCCTCGGGCCGCGAACTAGCTCAGAGTCAGGGTCAGGCTAGGAGTTCGCTCGCTCGCTCCCGCTAACAGCTGAGCTCTAGAAAGTCACATCAGGAGACAGAGGAGAGCAGCATTGCTCGCGATTCCCCTCGCAGCTCTCGCGAGCCGAGAGAAAGAGCTGCTGCTGCTGCTGCTGCTGCTGCTCACGAGCGCGGAGCGAGGGAGGAGAAGTTCGGCTGCTGCTGCTGCTGCTGCTGCCCCCGCTTCTTCCGATGCGAGCGCGCGGCTGCGCGCGTGTTTCGGAGCTCCACACTCGGTTGTTCGCGTGTCGGTGTGCCCCGTGTGCTATATACTCCGTACTGAGCTCGAGCTCGAGCGCGCTATAGTGCGTGCGCGCGGGTTGCAGTACGGTGCCGCTGGCACGGCGGGCTCAGTGCTCTTTGCTGGCTCTCGCCGAGAAAACACATCGGCGGGCGCAGTCGCTGCAGTGTGCAGCAGTCCTCGCTTCTCGGGACGCACTCCACGGGAAAGAGAGAAAGCCAGAGACGGGGCGCGGGCACGAATCTCGAAAACGAGGGTGAGAGAGCCGCTCTATCTCTCTGTGTGTGTGTGTGTGTGTGTGTGTGTATAGCTAGTGGCGGGGGTTAGCGGTAGCGAAGAAAGAGCGAGCGAGACGGAAGTAGACGGTTGCCTGGCGACCGGCCAGCCATCCAGTTCGATCCCAGGCAGCCGGCGCGAGAGCAGCAGCAGCAGCAGCAGCAGCAGCAGCCACCCGCCGCAACTCGCTGTGTGCGTGCAGTGTGCACCCTCTCCGCGCAGGACCGCCAAGGAGCAGCGGTCGTATATACGCGCGTACCAGTGCATTCCGAGAGTCCATGTGCCATATAGGTATACTCCACCCGCGAGAGAACTGAAAATTCCGCCATTTCCCTCCTTGCATCCCCGACTGCGTGCTGGGTGTTCGTCCTGCGGTGTGGCACGAGTCCGCCGAGAACAACGCCAGCATGTAGTTGGCGAGCGATTCAAGGATATATATACAGTGACAGTGAGTTGAATCCCTCGCTGTATGCCGAGGACTGCGTGGAGTTGAAGAGAGACCGCAGCAGGACGAGCGCGATGGGTACCGCCTCCCCGACGGGACGATGTAACGGATGCGGGAGCAGCGACAGGACCGGATCGTCGAAAGCGAAGCTCACGACTCGACTTTTCCGGGACTGATTGCGGAAAGAGAAAGAGAGAGAGAGAGAGAGAGAGAGAGAGAGAGCGAGCAGACCGATCGATCGGCGGCAATCTGCATCGTCTCGCGGCTTCTCGCAGCTTCTTCTTCTTCTTCTTCTTCTACTCCGTCTTCGGCAGGCACCGCGCGACTGCACCACCGCGGCTGTATAGCCGCGAGTTAGCGCAGCAGCCATGTTCCAGTGCATAATCCAGCAGAGGAACGGATGGATCCATCCGGCCAGCGCCGACACCAAGGACGTATTCCCAGGTATAATTTCACCCATCGTCCTTCTCGCGTGTCGCTCGTCGTATGTCTTCGGGTACTCAGCGAGCGGCGCGATACCCGCCAATCGCGAATAACAGCGGCTGGCTTTGTCTTGTGTGCGAGAGCCAGTGGGATCCATTCCAAAGTAAACTCTTAATTTTTGTCTGTTTTTCCTTTTACTCGGCGATCCCGCGCGCGAATAACGGAGTGCTGCCTTGCGTTCTTCTCTGGTAGATCGAATCCTTTCCCGATGGTCGTCGTTGGATGTATATATATATTACCGCGATCGTGAACAATTGAGCCCACTTGCTGCGCGACGCGACGTTCGTATATATAAGTATACACAGCCGCTGCACCGCGTATAACAAATATAATAATAACTGTAAGATGAAATACCGAGAGTGTACAAAGTACCGGGGGGAGAGATAAACACACATATTTGTACGGTCCAGCTCCGCGAGATCCCATATATACTTCTTACGTGTGCCCGTGTGTATGTGCGCCATTAATCACGGGATTCCGCAAAGGAATCGCCGTGCCGCAGCCGCCGCGCGCGGTCCTGCAAGTATGCGCACACTTATAGACCGGTTTTTCCTAACTTCGCTCGTAGGTATGTATGTACGGACGGACTGGCCCCCGTGCCCTTTATCTTCCTCTCTTCCGCTCAGGATATATAATAGCGGCCAAATTGCATTTGGAGCGAGGGCCAGAAGTAGATAAAGAGAGCGAGAGAGGGACGCGCGCGGAGCATGATTTATGGACTGCCCCCATCATGATTTAGGCCGAGTTTCGTTTACCGCGGCCCTATAGACCATCGGTCGGCCAATAACAGCGATAACGAGCCCTAATTATATTCCAACAGCCGCGCGTTATCTCTCTCGCACCGTTCTCTCGGCTTCGATTATGAAATTAACGCCGGCCATTCTTCCGCTCTTTGTAAACGCTGTATTGCCGTGGCTGTACAATGCCGCTGCGCTGGTAGCAATCGGGGCTTTTTCACGGTCTGCGCAGATTTTTCGAAGCGAGCCCGTTATACGTGGGTTTACTCGGCGTACAACAGGCGGGGGATAAACGTACACCGAACGAGTCTAGTTTTATCCAATGCTAATGCAAACAGGGAGTAAAAAAAGCAGCTAGCGGCACAGCAGCGGTGCGGTTCGTGTAAACGCAGGAAGCAGTAAATTGATGCATCCAAGCGGCTCCAGTGGCACATGCATATAACGTTTGAACTGGGAACGCGCGTCTGCACATAGATATACACGTATATACAGCGCGCGAGCTGCACGAGCCGCGCCGGTTTTGCGGCTCTTTATAACGCTCGTGCGTGTACGCGTTTACACTTTATTTATATTGAGGTATTGGAAGGGGGGACCATTATGAAGAAATACGGAGCGACGGTGTGGCTGCTGCTAACGCTGACTGGCGTTTCCTTTAAATGCAAAAATTCGTTAAAGTTATTAGACAGAGGATTATCTGATAAAATGTACCGTGAATATATATTGTGGTTAAAGCGTGGAACATTCTATGGTTTTATAGTAAAAACTACCCTTGATACACGGTTAAATTTACACTGTTCAAAAAAAGAAAATCGAGTCAAATCACTACCTAAATAGAAAAAGATGGAACGTACCTCTTTCGGTGTGAATATTCACCCTCGTTGAGGCAATATTTTCCACTAAAGATACTGAGTTAAAGTAACTCAGTATTATTAGTGAAAAGTTCACTTTTTACAAAAAAGGAGAGTCCATGACCTGCGGTAGATGGTTTTCGAGAAGGTTTTGAGAAGTGGTTTCTGGTACCTAAAAATGATGCCTAGCACCCGTAGTTACATCTCATAGGCCCTTGGGGTCAAAATATGACCTTTTGTATTCAAAATACGCGTTATTTCAGTAAGCATGGTAGTTCGAATCATAACTCTGCAATTTCTTTCGCTAGAGAAATGATGCAATAAGTTAAAAAAGTTGACTGTAAGAGCTTTATTTTAAGCTTTGCTTCATACAAAAATATTATTTTGTTGCAAATTTATGAACAATCATGAAAAATGAAAAATGATGAAAAATGCTTGAAAATTGGAGGATTTTGAGCTTTGAAATTCAGTAGTTTTTCATGCATTTTCGTCATCATTTTTGATTGTTCATAACTTTGCAACAGAAAAATATTTTTATATGAAACAAAGCTTAAATAAAAGCTCTTTTAGTCAACTTTTTTATCGTCTTATATCATTTCTCTAGCAAAAAAACTTGCAGAGTTATGATTCGAATTATGGTACCGTTTTTTACTGAAATAACGCGTATTTTGAATACAAAAGGTTTTATCTTGACCCCAAGGGCCTATGAGATGAAACTACGGGTGCTAGGCATCATTTTTAGGTACCAGAAACCACTTTCCAAAACGTTCTCGAAAACCGTCTACCGCAGGTCGTGGACTCTCCTTGCGAGTGACTATTGTTGTGATTTTTTTAAGAGTGCATACTCTACAGCACAAAAAATTATACGATGAATAACGATAATATTTACGGTGGAATCAGAATGCCCCGCGTTTACCTCTCCTTGGTAATTTATGTATCAGAAAACTCAGTATGCAAATAGCAGGATCGAAAACGCTCGTGATGAAATATTTGATTGGCGAACAATTAAGAGGACAATAGGGAGCTCGGCACGGCTGCCCGGCACTCAAGGTGGACGATATAGCGGGAAAGACAATGCGTGCGCGCATCGAGTCTCCGGACTAGAGGCAGCAGCTAGAGCACGCAGTAGCGCAGTGCAGTGCAGTGCAGCTAGTCTCTGGCTAGCGGTTAATTGGTAGCTCACGCGACCGCGTGCAGGTCCCAATAATTGTTCGGCGTCGGCCTGGGGGCTAATTGCATTCGCGAGGCTAGTTGACGCGAGTAGTTGCTCGCGAAGATTAACGAGCTCGGCGCTATCTCGTCCGCATTTTCCCAGAGCGCGTAGCAGCAGCTCGCGTGCCTGCCTTCGTCCGTATACTTTTTCTTTGAGTTTGTGGCCGCTGCTGCTGCTGTTGCTGTATAACCCTCGATACCGTTCGACAATGTTATGCTTCTATAGAGCGCGTGGATCAGCTCGAATGACGACGATTCCTTCTCGTGCACGCCTCTGGAGTACCTTATATCAAGAGAGTCGGAGTGCCGTTAGACCCTTCATTATGACGAGCATTCGGCAGTCCGCGTGCTCTATGGTATTTTTCATCGACGGGGATATTGTGTTACGTTTCTTCACTTCCTTTAAGGAGCTTCGAGCGGCATGGTCTGATAAAAAATAACATTTTGGTAAATAAATAGCTGACTAATGCCTAATCTTTAATATAATCATGCTATGCTGTACTACAGGAAGTACAGCAAACATATTTATAAAAAAAATGATAATTTTTTGACTTATTATAAACAAAGAAAAACAATTACGTAAAAATATAGAGAATCTGAAAATTTATTACTATATAAAGAAATGTTTTTTAAACTCACTGTAAAAATTTCAAATAATTTAGGAAGATTCTCTTAAGATATGATAGTATAAAAAAATGTATTTTTACGCGTAAAACAAAAAAATTTATGAAACTAACTTGACGATTTTTTACAATACAAAGAATCGTTAACATAAGGACATTGACCGGATAATTGAATTTCTTGAAAATCTCTTGGAACTTTTATTATATGTTAATTTAAACACGGAGCCCTATCTTGAGCTCTCACGGACATTTTTATTTATCGCAAGCTATGTTTTCTTTAAATTGTTCTGAAAAACTAGTATGTAATGTAAAATAAGCATAGAAGTAATACATAAAAAGCTGGATATAACAATCGGTACTTTTTTTAAAGATATAGCATATCTAAATTTATGCTCCAATGTTATTAGTATATCTATATCGCGGTACAGTATATGTAAAAGTTAATGTCGTTATACTTTGGTTTTTGGCGCGTTCTCATCACTTTTATATTCTTTACTATTATTTTAATTGTTTATATTGTCAATTGAAGGGAGGGACATAATAATAATTAATTAATTAAAATAATTATTAATCAAGGGGCATTATTGATGATGATTTTTTCGAAAATTAACTTTATAATCTTTCTGTCAACCGGTGAATGTCCTTAAGTCTCTGTAAAAATATTAAGCAATGTAAGCATTCTTTCGAAAATATATGGTAGTTAACAGAAAATTCATATATATAAATAAACCGATAAAAAAAAATTTTAACAATTTTTTTCTCGTTAACGAGTAAAATTTTAGCCATGTTTATAGTTACCATTTTTGTTAACAAATACAATTGTTTTTAGCACTTTGCCTTCATGATCATTTTGGCGTTCGAACGTCATTAAGGTATCCAGTATGGGTTACATTTTAAAAATGAACGTTAATGTTTAAAGGAATGAATATCTGACTTTACCCGCTTATAGGTGTATCAAAAAGTTTTGTTTTCGCAAAAAATATACATCAGAATCAAATTTCCATTTCAGAATCACTTTATTTACGGAAAATACATTATGATAAAAATTCAAGTGTTTTCTCTGTATAATTTTTTCGTTAAATAAATGCCTATAAAAATAAAATTTGATTCTAATGCAAATTTTTGTATAAAAAAATTTGTTGTCATATTTTTCGATGTGTAAAATGTATCTAATGCATCCCCTTAAGAGAGTACATACACCTTAAATCAGAAATAATATTTATAGTGCTTAATGAAAAATTTTTTAATGAAAACTTATACTCAAGTAAAAAACTCAGCTTATTCCTACGTATAAAATGTACTGTAATCAATATTCGGGCCCTTTTCTCCGATAGAATGGTACATTATATGCGTTAAAAACGGGTAAATTTTTTACACGAGTCCAAGTTTTCATTAAAATTTTTTTTTACTAAACTGTAAAAATTTAAGGTTAGGAATGTACTTAAACATTTTTTAGCAAAATATAATACCTCATGGTGAGATTTCGTAGCCAATATTATTAACTATAATCAATTACTAAACTTTCCATTTGTTCTAACATGTTATTTTAGATTGATTGTTAAAATTTTTAAAATAGAATGTCTAAATCGAAATAGCAACCAATAAATACATGAAAATGTATTTTATGCAGAAAATTATTACATCAATTACTAACCCTTTAAATTCCAAGCGTAGAAATAGTCAATAATACTCAAAATGGTAAGGAATGATAGTGAAGCTTCAGGTTTTAAATTTGTGCATAATTTATTTTTTAATTATTAAATTTTCTCGGCCCCTATGAGGTAAAAGTGACTTTTTATTATATTACGTGATCGGTAATGGTCCATTTCGACCTGATCAAATCAAGTTTTAAGTATTTATTTTACATAAGTTTATCACATTAAAATTTGAGAAAAACAATTTTTTAATCTATCTAATTGCAAACTAATACATGTGTGGGTGATTCCGCCGTAACTTGACCAAAACAAGCATAAAAGCGGCGGATAAGTGAAATTTGTCTATTTTTACCCCCCAGTTGGTATTGATTCCCCTGAATTTCTAAGAGTTAATGTATGACATTTTATGTATTGTATTTTTAGCTGTAGAATCACGTGGTGTTATTAGTTTTTATGAAAACGATTAAAAATGCCTTTTATTTTGATAATACTTTTCATAGGGTGTTACGGAACTGACATTTTACTTAGAAAATGCTCTCATAACTCTTAGACTTAACATACGAACTTTTTTGCAAATTAGTTTTATGTACTTTACTAGTAAATAACGATAAACCCTTTTTACTTCTAGTAAAATATCTAATAAACAGTACCTAGATAGTAATTTAGTAGTGTTACGGAACTGACCTCTGCTTTTTACTGAAATCTGAAGTGAGAAAACTCACTGTTTGTACACGTGAAATCTTGAATTCCCAGATATTTTTCCAGATACGTTTGATGAGTCATAACATATAGCTTGTGAATCGACCGTCAGGATGGTCTATCATAACAAACTACTGTGCTTTTTAGTGTAGATACTGTTGTCATCAATATTTTATCGCAAACTGATGGACAAAAAGTATGCACCTTGCATTAATGATAATTTGCGAATTTTGAGTTTAAAACCAATACAAATGTATATTATTAACTCTATAGTTTACTATGTGTGCGGAGGAATTTTTTTACCTACCTTACTTCTGCGTAGAGTGCCATTTTATATTGAAATTTGAGTTTTGGACATGTTACGGAACTGGCATTTGAGACCTAATTTAATTATTTGTTTTAACAGATAGTACTTACTTACGTTTCCTGCTTTTAAGAATTATAGTTGGTTATGCCATGCATATATGTGTAAAAATTAAGAAGGAATTTTTTCCGATTGTATTGTATTGTATTGTGTCTGGATGCAAAGTGGGCAAGCTACAGCGGAATCAACCATGTATTAAATAAGACTTTCCGAAAGTGTATAGATTGGTTAAAAAATGGGAAGGAATTTTTTCCGATTGTATTGTATTGTATTGTGTCTGGATGCAAAGTGGGCAAGCTACGGCGGAATCAACCATGTATTAAATAAAACTTTCCGAAAGTGTGTAGATTGGTTAAAAGATGGGTTCTCAAACGTATTTCTGGCGAACGTCGAACGTTGATTCTAGTAATTTATAGAATTGTCAGCTAACTATTTGATATAATTGACCTTATTAACGATTAAAGTAACTCATCAAAAATATCTTAATACATATAGGAAAGATTTTAGAGAGCTTACATTATGCTCCGTTTCAATATTGAAAAAAACAACAATTTTCGAAA
This sequence comes from Gastracanthus pulcherrimus, assembly GCA_949152435.1. Classification (NCBI taxonomy): domain Eukaryota; kingdom Metazoa; phylum Arthropoda; class Insecta; order Hymenoptera; family Pteromalidae; genus Gastracanthus; species Gastracanthus pulcherrimus. The sequence continues at coordinate 2,558,416 of OX424576.1, read as the reverse complement.
TTAAATTTAGAGAGCCAAAAATAAACACAGAATCCGTATCTCATTCGTCAAAACAAATAGTCGAGTGCAAAGAAAGAAAAAAAGAAGAGAATAGCAAGTTGTTTGGCAATGTCGGCTTCCGACAATGAGCGTAAGGTCGGTGGGTGTTTGCCATGGCGTCGGTGGCGGTGGCGGCGTGTCGGCATTAACCTGAAACTCGATAAACGTTACCTCAGCCCATCACGGACGCGAGTGAGAATTGCGATGAGAGAGCGAGAGAGAGAGGATAGAAGCGCGAAGAGGCGAAGAGGCGAAGAGCGAAAAATGAAAAGCCACGCTTCTATAGCTATACAATACACCGTATGCGCGTGCAGCGAAGCGCGTTATACACACGCGTATAGGTATAGGATGCACGAGCTGCGGCTCGTAGCTCATATCCAGCGCTTCGTACTCTCCTCGACCTTTCTTCTCTCGCGCATCCGTGCGCGCGTGTCGTCCCTCCCTCCTCGCCGACATCTGTGCACTCGCTCGCATACCTATATACACGCGTGTGTCCCGCTGCAGCTGCCACCTGCTCTTCCCACCGCCTGCAACCTTTGCATAAACACGCGCACACCTATGCGCCGCATCTCCTCCTGAAGGACACTTTATACCTTCTTGCGGAGAGACACATCGCGCACACAGACACACAGTGCGCATACTCGAAATTCCCGACCCCGAGAATCGCGCTGAAAACAAACTTGGCCTGCACTCGTGCGAGCTACGTGGCTAAGTATCGAAATCGACGAAGGGGTGAAAGCCACTGGTGCAGCAGAGCCTTGGGACTCCTTCAGCTGCGAACAATTCAATTCTCTACGCGTATCGCGTGCGTTTATCTATATACAGCGCGGCCGAGGGGGGTATACCAGCCCCGCGTTCGACGACTTCGTCACTCGCGCGATGATATCGTTGTACCACTTGCCGGTGCTTCCCTTTTTTCTCCCGTGCGCATGTGCGATATATACTCGCGTACACGCGCGTGCTGTGAAACTCTCGGACGCCCATTAACCACTCGTTCTGCTCTCTCGGGCTCTCGAACACCAGAGACGGGAATTAGCCAATCAACTGCCGCCGCTGAGCTGCTCTCTGGCTGTTGCCGCTGTGTTTTCTGTACCGTCGTCGTCGTAGTCGTCGTCACGGTTGACGAGTGTCAACGAGAAAGCAGTGTACAAGTCTTCCCAGCAGATAGAGACTTCCGCTTCTCGTCGCGACGCTCATTCATATAGATATTGCTACACGGGCGTGTATCCATAATTTCGTGCGCGACCGAATAAATCACTCGACTTCAAAGTGGCAGCCGCTCTGATAAGTATGGATGCTGTGTAGATGCACGGATGGAGTAGATATTAGGACCGTATGAAAAAACTGACTGACTCGTAAACAGATGGAAGCTTCCGATATACTGAAAAAAATTAATGACTTTAGCTAGCTGCATTATTTATAAATTTAGTTTTATGATTCAGTTCTGAGAATAGATAATGTTCTATCTTAATGAATCAACTTTAAATTTATTTTAAGTCACAGAAAAACTGTTTCATCCATATAAGTGTTAAGCAGTCACTGTACTATAAACTTATTGTCATTTACTTTAATATACTTGACAGATCAAATGAATCTGATTGTCTCCATTGAATGATTGTTTGCAAATGTTAACGTATGCTTTTCAGCGTGATAAATTGAGTAGCCTTTTAAGATACAATGTCTGCGTATAAGACAACGATAACATATGTCCATATCTCACATACTGTAATATTATGTTACAAAGTATCAACCTTTAGTAAACGCAAACGATAAAAGCTGCCTTGAGAAGTTAGGATGCTCTGATAATAGTTATATAATTTGAAATTTCAACCACGACAGCATACCAACGCGGATAAGCGGATCAAGAGTTCAGATAATGTGCATTATTAATGAGTCTAAAAGTAGTCTACCCATATAGTTAAAAGTGTTTTTCGCGCAAGTTACACGCTCGTGGCTGCTAAACCGTCAGGCCGTGCACCACACAATGAGGGCCTAGCGTGAGGAAAGTAATAATGGCTCCGCAGCCCTCCGATAACAATCCACTCGACTGCTTCATTCCACTTTCCAAAGAACTTGGCGAATCAAGCTCCCAATCAATTGATAAGCCATGCTAGAGTCTTCCTCGCTGCGCGTTTAAGCTCATTTTCATGCGCCGTTGCATTCTCCGTTCGGGAAAAAAAGCGATAGCGCCCGTGCTCTTTAATTCGGACAGGAAGGAAGTCGACGAAGCGACGCGCCGCATATCAATTCGCTCGCGACGGTCGATGATGATTTTTTTTTCACGCGTTCCTTTTTCCCCATTTGTACCGTCTCTATATCTATCTATTCGGTCGGTTCAGGCGCGCGCGGTACACGCACTTGTTCATGCGCCTCGTCGGGCGCACAATTACGTTGGCCGTTCTTCCCGCTGTAACATCGACAGCGCGACTACGTATTAAGCGACACGTGCGCGCAATAGCCAACGATCATTCCGATACGAGTATTCACAGCGTGCGCTTGCAAGCTTCCTTCACCTCGACGTCCATTCGATGTCACTCCACCGAGAGAAAGGATTACTCGCGGCGAGGAACATTTTTTAACTCTCGACTTTTGTGGATTTAAATAACAAGTGAATATTTCTTAACAGTTAAAACGCTTTCTCAATGGTTGAGAACCGAGTACTTGAGTCACGTGTCACCGGCTGACTACCTTACTTTGATTATGTCCATGCATAGGATTTTTCTATTTCAATGCAAAGCATCATTATAGGCTAGAAAACCGTTCAAATAAACTTTCCACTCTGTATATTTCTCTTACTCGTGCGAACTTTTCTTAAGTTACAGTTATTAACTATAATGAATGTAACATTTACGGTACGTATCCCGCAAGTACACGATTCATTTGCTACAAGTAATCCATTCTCTCAGGGCTCTTCTACTTGTCTATCTCGTAGAGAGTCTCTGGCTTGCAGAACTGTTTTATTGCGGTGATTTGTGCAGGATTCCAAGCGAAACAAGAGCGATCGAAGCGAATCCCCTTTGGTAGCTTTTAATTCAATTTGCCTGGATTCCTCTACTGTCTCCACTTTCCAACAATTTAATTCGCTTTAAGCAGCCTACCCTGTTTCTTCCTACTTTGTGAAAACTGCCACTTGCCGCGTGAGTTGCGTTTCCTGCGACTCGCGCTTCCTTTTCATTCTCCTTCTTTCTTACCATTTCAATCTCTATAATTATAAAATTTAGCGGATTATTCCCCGTGACTTAACTGATAACGAAACACGTTATAAAGACACACAAGTAATTCAGCACATGAAATACATGTCATCGGAGGAGCTACAGTAAAGTCATGGGAAGGAGGCATGCTCCACTTCGCTACTCCGTCACCCGACACCCGTCCTCCAGAGTCCGCAGCGCCTCTAGATCGAAAGCTCGCTCTCCCAGATTAGTCCGCGTAACTTAGAACCCGAGAAATCCCAAGATCTCCGAGTCCCTTTCGCGCTGCGCAATCTTGCATATTAATTAGCCGCCTCCATCAATCTCGGTAAGAAAGCCGCGCGCTCGACTCGAGTGGCGCGGCTCGCGGCTGAACTGCTGAAAATGGAGCGAATGGAGCGAACAATGCGTTGCATTTTGCAAAAAGCCAGTGCGTAATCGAGCGAAAATTGTGCGGCAGAGGGAGAGAGAGAGAGGATGTGAGTGGCGCGGAGTGCCCTGCAGCATGGATCTGCGCGCGGCGCGTACCGAGAGCGTGGGCTTGACGGAGCGTAATTGCGCTTAATTTATAGCTCGACTACGGAGTACACTCGACTCGTCGGCACGGCGCAGTTTGACCTCTCGACCGTCCTTGCACTACTCTCCGCGCGCGCCCGCACTGCCTCCAGCTGCCTGAAATATGCATGTAAAAAGCACCGCTAAATGCATCTTTGCGCGGCTCGCGCTGAAAATGCCTTCTAATATTAGCGCGCTAGAGCGCAAAATTGACGCGGAGTTTATAACGAGCTTTCTCTCGCTGATCGTCCTTGAAAGCTCGATTCTCTCGTGTTTAATTCAAGTCGGGACGGCGGCGAGAGAGGAGCGCGGCTAATCGCTGCGCCGATTATCGAGTTTCAAGAGCAGCCAGGTAAATTTTTGAGTGCGGTTCGCCGTTCCTGCCTCATCGGCTGTCGAATTAGCGCGGCGGCGGCGGCGTCGGCCGCAGACGTGTATTTCCTCTCCGCGTCCCTCCGATACTTTATCTCTCCCTCGGTCGCGTCCCTCCTCTTCTGCGTTTAATTATACAACGTAGCGGTGTTGCAATTGCCGGGAGAGGCTCGTGACGCTTGCGCGGCCGTGACGCCGATGGGCTTTATAACCCGCGCGTGTGCGCGCACAATATGTACATTGTGCGTATTATACGCGCATTTGCCTGAATTGAGAAAATATTTACACTCGCGAGAGGGAGACAGATAGAAGGAACAATGCTGCCGGCGTGCGAGCTAATTTTGAGTGTAGTAGAAATCTGGATCGGTATTCGAGAGACACTAAAACCAGTTTGACGGCATCTCAGCCGATGTGTACACGCGCGCTCCTGCATTGTTTATAGACTAGAGTCAATATAGGAGGAGTAAAAAAGGAAAAACAAACAGGATGGAGAAATAAAGAAACGGTGTCAGTTGGAGCACTAATCTCAATCGTTTTGGTAGTCGTGTGGACTCGTTCCCTCGTGCACTATACTCGCGTACGTAGCTTGATTAAAGCCAACTGACGCCTAATGGCTAGCGTTCGTACGTTCTGCAGCGGCAGTTGCATTAAACTGCGCGAAACGCAATGCACCACTGAACGATAAAGATGCATGTGTGCAGCAGCAGTGGCCAGTTCGAGTGGTTAGCTGCCGACTCTCGACTATTTGCCTCTTCTTTCAGCTATGGCCATGATGAAAATCATCGCGTCTACTACTTCTCGTATAGCCACGCAAACCGTATCGCGATGTAGATCTTGTGACTATGCAGCGCGATACATATAACCGTACTTCTCTCTTTCTAATATATATAATATGTTCTCTCTCTCTCTCTCTATATCTCTCGTATAACTCGTCTGGACCCCATTACATTATTATCTCCGTTTCGCTGCCGATCTCACCTTCTCGCCCGTCCCTTCACTCTATCGATTCACGATGCCTCCTTCATCTTTTTTCATCGCCTTTCTCTTTTAGCTTCTCTCCTTTTATATATGTCTCTCGCTGTATAACCTAAACCTCGTGGCTGCGCTGTTTTTCTCTCTCTCGCTCGCTCTTTTTTCTCTACAACTTTGCAGGTGCAATAAAACGCTGCCGCGCTCGAACGCTTGTGAAACTGCTGCTGCACAGCTATCCGCGATATTTTTAAGCACCTTAACTCACCTGGAAAAACGAGCGTACTTTGTTCTATCCGTGCAATGGTTATATCGCGAGCCTCTCGAGAATTATAAACCTTTGTCTCGATATAGCGATTTTATTTAGCACTTGAAAATTTATCTTTTTTCTTTCGATGTTTATTTATATAATGCTCCGTAGAATAACCGTTAAATCGCGGTATAAATCTGCACTCGAGCGAAAAATCGATTCCGAAATAAAAGAAGAAAATAAAAAGATTGAAATAATATCGTTGAAAACTGTGTTCAGATTCTGGTACAATAAAACCATTTAGAGGTTTTCCGCGTTGTCTGCATTATCGGATTGACAACGACGAATAGAAAAAATAATAACTGTTACTATAGTAGGGGCTAGGACTGGTTACACTAATATTTCATCTATTTTAACGATTCGAGAACGAAATCCCTCATTTATTTTAATTTGTTCAGTTTTTAGTTATTTCTTGTTGAAATAGAATATAAGTACTACTTAATAGAAATATTTGTAATTGTTTATAAATCAAAACAGAAACTTCTAATGCATACAAAACACTTAATGTGCCTGTTTATAATCTAAGCTGACAGATTTTATGAAATTCAAATCAAAATGGGCGTAGGAAAAGCAGACGAAAAAAATGAAAATAGATGAGTGTTAAAGTAGACGAAATTAAAATAAGTAAGGTACATATTTTTATATCACCTTTTTACCAAAAATGACTTTGGTCTAATTATCTACTTGAAAATATTCTATATACGATGGTAGTAAATATTGTTGATAAACATTTAGCTTGATTTTAACTTTTAACTAATACAAAATACGTTTCATAAAATATTTGAGAACCAAAAGGTTCTATGTTGGTAGCATGCCAAATTAAATAGTTGTAGATATATATATATATATTTTGTCTATAAATCTTATTTTGAATTATAAAAAAAAACAAATCCCTTTGCTGTGAAAATGTTCAGATTAGTCTTTAATGCTTGAATATATTTTTTTTTAATCAAGCATCATTTTGTTTAATGTGTAAATTGAAAGAAAAGTGATATAATAATAAACATTTGAAGGAAGAACCTAACTTCACATCGTTGTTGATGGGCTAAAAGGTTCCATATTAACGTATTTTCGAACAAGCTTCAACCCAAAGGTTCTATCTCTAAATTTAATAATTTACTGTGGAATAGATTAAGGACTTTTAGAGTAAGGATATTTGAGTTTTATTGTGATAGGTTTTATATTTTTTATTTTAATACCAAGTAACATCTCGCAGTACTTAGGGTAAAATATTCAATCGTCTCTCTCGAGATACTGTCAAAATTTGATATACAAAAGAAAAACCTTTTGGTTCTCAGGTCGTGAACTGAGTTCCACGAGTAAAATGATAAATAGCTTTAGATTACTTTATATATACACTTTATATACATACAAATCTTTGCTTCTATGATTTCTCTTTGAGAAATTGTTAAAAAATAAAAAAATTTGGGGGTTATTCTCGATAACATAAAACGTTTCAGAAACGTTTCTCAATGTTATTGTTGCCAAATATACATTGCAGAAATGTTGACAAACGCGGTTTAAAATGTAGGAGCAACGTTTCTACAACTGGACTCATAAAATTATTATTAAAATACAAAAATAATTGATAAACATACCTTTTTGGTAGGAAAGGAAAGACGCACCATTTTGGTTCTACCATCCGGAATGTACCACCAAAATGGGATGTTTCATATGCATCCGAAGTGGTCGTTTCAATTATATTTCTATGTTAATAATAATTTTATGAATAAAGTTGTTGTAACGTTTTGCACCTATATTTTCAACGTTTCAAAGTTTCAAAAAATTCATTGTAGAAACGTTTCTGAATCGTTTTGTGCTATCGGAGATGGCAGATAGCATTAATTGTCCATTTACCTTATTCCTATAGACATTTAGATAACGAATCCCTAAAGCTGTATCGATTAATCAAGACAGTCTAGTTACTAGAGCCATGATTTATTGTCTCCTTATAAGACGGATGCGCGTCGCGAGCGCGGATACGAATTATCGAATCGTGCACACCGCGATAAAAAGACGACCACTAACTCCGCGGAAGGAAATTTTCGCGCGCGAAAGTGCTGCTATACACCGCCGCAGCTGGCTCGCGGTCCAAAACACTTTGCGCGCGCGCGAGCTTGTCGCGTGCAAGCACGACCGGCGACATAAACCCACGGTGTGCAGAGTCGCTCGCGGAAGCCTCAGTCGCGCGCCAACTTGCCAAAGTCTCCGCGACGAATCCGCGAGCGCCAGAGAATCGTTGGATAGCGAAGCGATCGGAGTCACGCGAGCGCGAGGTGCCGCGATTTGAACAACCGTTACACGATGTTTGGTGCAGACCCGTTGCTCGAGTGCTAGTGTGGATACTGTGAATTTGCGCGAGTGGAAACACTGTGTCTTTCGTTCTGTGACGCGTTCATCGTTATTGCGAGAGAACGGCTGTATTTAAAAGGGGAACGATGTTCAAGATTACCCATCGACATCATGAATGGGAATCTTGGACAAAAGGTAAAGTTGTATTGTAGAGATTTTCATCGGGCTCCGCGAGTGTTCAACGCAATTTCCATTGTGCGCAATTCCGATAAGGAAAGTGTGATACCAACTCGTGACTGAATAATGAAAAAGTTGCTTTATCACGTGTACGTTGGTGTTATACTGGTGTGTGCGCGAATGAAAGTTAACTCGCCGCGGTCAAAATATTATCAAACACGCGTAATAATATCTCGTAAAGTTTAAAGCCTGGCTACGCCGGCAAGATATTCAACAACAATTCGTCCCGTCTCGAATATTACGCGCGCACCTTATTATCGTACAATAATCCATCGGTGCGTGTGTAGACCGCTGGCTTTTGTCAACGAGTTCGATCGCACGAGGTACAAAACGAACCGAAAGGACGCCTCTGTACGCGAGTTTTCGGTCCGTCGAGGCGAATGAATCGAGACACGAGCGAACGAAACGAAACGTTCTATGGGAAATTTTATGCGTCAAAGGGGGGCGCTGGAAGTGGGAGGGCGAGAGAGGACGAGAGGGAAATGGGCGGGCACGTCGAGTATTATGCGAGAGATTGGAAAAAGCCATGAATAATGCACGTGTGCCTCGAGTCGCCGCGTCGATGTTCGACACAGCACGAGCCCGGCAAAGCTAAAAACTCTGTCGTCTGCTTTTCTCGACTTTTTACTGCTTACGCAGACATCTATATGCACGCGGCGAGAAAGTATAAAAATGACGAGAGAGGAGAGTCGGAAAAGTTTTGCGCGCATAGCAAAAGTATCTATACTCGCGGGACATTTATGTAAGAGGTCTCAGGGATACGCCGCTAAGCAATTTATTAGTCGCGCATTATACGCGCCCGAGATGAGGAAGAAATCGTCGGATATGTGGCATTCCACCAATTTGGCGCGAACGTAAGCTATTAGCCCGTTAATATTCGGCGCACGAAGTGACGCGGTTCGGCCGATGTAGCCAGCGTCGCAAGCTGCAATATTTCGCCGGTACGGTGTAACGTATTCCGCGCACGTGCCTCGTCCAAAACTTCCTCTCGTCCCGAAACCGATTTTATTTTTGCCCGCATTATTTTTACCTTTTACGTGGACGCTCGCGCCCGATAACTATTTAAAAGCGTTATTTTACGCCGAATGTGCAACGCTTTCGAGCCTCGCGCCTACTGTACTTTTCATCGGTCTCAGATGCACTTTTCCGTGTTTTGTTTGGGGATAACCGCGAGCTCGGCGCGACCATGAAATTGTGCCGGAAACTGCTCGCGACGAGAGAGAAAGTGCTCTCGTCATGGCTGTACCGCTATACTCCCATTTTTTGAGAAGTCTGCGCGTAAAATGTTTACTTTGAATCTCGCGACGTATCAAAACAAGGCTCGTGCTTTTGCAGCTTCGCTGTAACAACATACTTCGGGTGGGTACTTTGGCGTAATAAGTTTTGAGCTTCGTCTTATCGTCAGTCTGCAGCAGACGGAGGATGTGTGGATGATTTATTGCGGGTATTTGTCAGCATATTGCGTTAACGCATCTAATGCTTATTAAATTATTTTTTTGTTTTTGTACAAACAAAGTTTGCCTCAACGTCTGACGTGTTATTCTAAAAAATAATCACCGTTATACCTAAAAAATTTCGGAGTATGAATCAGCCAGACTTACTCTGCGTCATGAGCCTCGGCTTCGCTTTTCACAATGTTTTTTGCCAATGCAGCAAAACAAAAGTATAGAACGCGAAACCAGTACAGCAATTTTTCTGGGAAATTTCAAATTGCACAAGAAAAGCAATTATGCTCAACGTAAATGTGTCAAAGAAAACGTCTGTAAGGATTTATTTAAATTTAATGTTTTCTCGAAGAAATTGTAGAAAGTTTTAGAGAGCATTCAAGTTTTTACAATATTGAATATATATTTGAAAGCTCCGGCACTTTCTCTAAATGCATCTTGGATTTTACGCACACTATTTACACATCAATTTATTTATTTTCCAGTTTCTAATAAAGCGCAATAAATGTAACTCTTCAATATTATCGACTCTATTGAATATATCGACAACTCGATAATGAAGTATTCCACAAATAGATACTTACGCACTATTTCAACAAAATTAATTAAATCTTCTCAGACAAAAAAATACGAGCAATAATTCTCGTATAATATATAACTCGAAAATACCTATACGAGTTGAAGCAAGTCCAAGCCCCGGAGACGTTGTCGTCTGCAGCGCTGGTAATTGAAACATTTTAAAAAGCCGTCTGCCAAAAGATGGTTCTGGCAATTACACCGATAGTCATCTATAATAACTCTTTCTCCGGAGACACATTCGCGAAGCTATACTGTATAAACTCGCGACGACGACGCATCATTTCCCGGAAGCGAAAGCAAGCAAAAAAACCGCAAGCTATAAAGCATGCGAAGAAGGGCATATAGAAAAGAAAGAGAGAGAGAGAGAGAGAGGAGGGCGTAGGAGGAAGGACTATAAAACGATTCTCTTCGCAGGCTGATTAGTAGTACTCGGACGAGCTGCAGCCGCGTGGTATATTATAGGCGCCATGCCGCACCCCGCGCCTCGTTGTTTCCGAAATAAATATCATATGCGCACGCACACGTGTATTTCGGGCTCGCGTGCACTCCCTCTCCCTCTCTCTCTTGAGATGGGAACCTCTATAGTATAGTCGCAGCTGCAGCTGGCCAGTGAAGGAGAGAGAGAGAGGCTATACAAGCGCTTATTTCTGTCGGGCTCGCCGTGGGGGTGCGGGCGGCTCTGGCTGATTCTTCTATGGAGGCCCTTGACTCCGCTGCCACCTCAAACACGGAAACGCACTTTTATTTCGGCCGCACGGCGCACACAGAAGAGTCAATGTGCTCGTAGCCACGTATGCTTCCCTTCCTTTTTTTCTTTTTAATACACCGAGGCTGCGTCAAGTCGATGGTGGTGGTTGTTTTCTCTTTTTTTTACAAGGGAGTTGGAAGCTTTCTTGCGGGTGGTACACGTGACGTTCGCCTGATCGATTCTTAATTACTTCGGAGCTTTGGGATGGGAAACATATTGCCTCTGGAGGCTAAGTGCACCGGAGAGACATACGAGCGCTTTCGCGGTGGGTGCATCCTCGCCGCGGATATCGACTTCTGGCCTGTGTGCCGCTAACAAATGACTATACGCGCGGGGGGTTCGTTTTACACACAGCCACGCGGGCTAAATTGGTCTTTGTGGGCTTTCTTCGATTTCATTGCTGCAACTGCCGTGTAAGACTGTACTTTCCTGTAGTGGAAATTACCTCGGAGATTCGCGATCTATGCTCGAGTCAGGCTTTGTATTGCGCTGGCAATTCAACTGCTGATTGTTTTACAGTCATAAATTGCTTTAGATTTCTATAAGAGAAGTAAATCATGTTTGTTAGTCATTCTTAATCAATTCTAGTTTCCATAAAAGGCCATTTATTATACTTAAACTCTGTAGCTCGCTCTTTAGACTTTAGATACAAATTTATAGACGTATTATGATAATTATTTCTTAACTCTTCGGGGATTACGCTATTATAAGTATTTGGAAACGAACTTTATACAAATATCGTAAATTTGTGGTTTGAGATTTTTTTAAAGATTTATATGAAAGCAACAGTAAATCTGTCACTTTATTATACATATATTTAACAAGAAGGGCTATCACACTCCGGGAAACGAATTTTAACGATGCTTTGGAAGGTGTTTCCTAGTATCTAAAAATGAACCTTAGCTGCACTCACAGTTAGATCTCATAGGTCCTTCTTTTCGAGATGTGTCCCAATAAAGGGTAAGTGAGTCAGTTCCTGTGCCCTGCGTCAGTTACTGTGCCCCACGGTAATTTTCTTTAATAAACAATAAAGTGATAAAGTAACTCAATACAAAAGTAGTTTATATGGAAGGCTACTATTTCATCGAGTTACATTCTAATTTTATTATTTTTGAAAGAAAAATATCGTGGTACCCAGTAACTAATGCAGGGCACAGTAACTAACATACTTACCCTATTATGTTCTCAATATATTTTACTCCAAATTTATATAAGTTGTTTTAGTGAAAAATGTTACATTCAAAAGATAAAAAATAAATAATTTTTTTTAGTAATGATTAAAGATAGCGAAAGAAATGCATGACATTTGAATACTTGCAAATTACGAACTATTTAAAACAAATTACATTGTTTAAGAGTTGTATCATGAAAAATATATATCAACAGATTATCAATTTATTTACTTTACTACAATAAATGATCAAAATAGCACTACGTTATCGGATCTTTATATTATAGTATTACCCTTAAAACCATTTTTCGTAGCAATAAGTTTTAGGTATAATATTATTTATATAAATGAATCATCTGGATTTGGGTTCTGATGAGGAATTAGGTCTGTAACAGCAACGCCATCATCATATTTCACGAAATACATACGAAAATGCATTTATTTTTCAATTCAATGAACTCGTCCACCGACACTCAGCATTTTTCCTGCATTCGAAACGTAGGAATAAAGGCGCCGAGTCTGCAGTTTCGAATTCCGCCTCGGTCGATACATTTTTCTTGCGTGAGCGCATAATCGCTGATACGTGCAAAAGGTCAATGAATCGTCGTGTCTGTACGCTCGACTGCTTGGCGCTCTGCACACTGGCCGAATCCTTCTCGTCCCCGTCGTACGTATAAGCTTATTCTCCTGCGCTGCTGCTGCTGCTGCTGCTGCTGCTGCTGCTTCTACTTGGGTCAAAGATCGTGGGGAATTCTTAAGCCGTAGCTACGCGGGGGAGTGAATCACGCAGGAAGGAAAGCGAGAAAATCGATAATGCAGCCACGTAGCTCGGCTCTCAGCGTCTCTCCTTTTATAATTCTCCTCCTTTATATAGGGAGCTCGCCGCTTGCACGTGAACGCACGTACGCACGCAAAGACTTGCCCCAGAAAGAAATGGCCTTTCCTCGCTCGTTTCTCGTTTCTCGGGGTTGGAGAAGTAAGCCATCCTTAGACTCGATTGACAAATAAATTCTCGTTTGGCGTGCACGATGTGTATCAATTGAACATCACTTGGTCATAGAATTACATTTTTACGAGCTGTTCATACAACTCTATGATTTTTCTCGGAATAATTTTTTTCGAGCATTACTTACACCTTGGTAGACATGCATTAGTAGTATTTTTTATGAAAATGGCTATTTTCGTAGTAGATGTGCAGTCGACATTTTGCCGAAAACATAAGGATATAATAGCATTCAGAATTAGCGTAATATAAATTTCTTACTTGATGAGAAAATATTCAGTTCTCTAACAGCTTACTCTCCTTATTACCTTGTTTGAATTGTAACGCTTTTTATTACACTGAATGCTCAAATTGAATTAGATACTGAAATATGACTATAATTAATTTAAGAACTTATTATGTTAATTGATGAACATTGGTTATTATTTAGTTATATAGAAACCATAACAATTTAATAATGCCATATTATTTTATTGATATACATACATCAGTATTTATATATCTATCTAGATAGAATATTTATAATCATTTTGTTTAAATAACTATAGAGAACATTATTGGTTAAGTTAAGTAAATTTGTCAAACACCTAATATCATTAATCTTTAAAGGTCTATAACTAACTTTTTTAACGTTAAAGCAGTTTTCATCCTACAAAACTTGGAAAGTGGATAATTCGATTTCACGGAGAAAAATTAACGTTAGAGTAGACTCCCCCAGTATCTATACAGTCTACACCAATGGCTATTGGGTTTCTACCGCTATATTGTAACACTTAAGACATTGAATTAGATGCATGTTATAGTTCTATTAAATACTTGTTTTTAAAACAACGTACTCTTTCCTAAAGTTTTTACGAGAATAATGAAAATGCTGTAATTCTCTGTCTGCAAACTTATTTCCAGAAAGTCAAATACATGCCCAGTATATTATTAGCTTACTAAATACTACTTATTTATGTGATTGCGTACAAAAGAATACAAATAGATTTACATAGTAACGGTGTGCGTAATACGCATTAGTGAGACACTATTTTAAAAACTCAAAACTGTAATTTTTTGTTATTAATATTTAATTTACATAATTTAATTAGACCAAAACTAATTTATTGCGCCGAATAGGTCCTGTCCTTTCATACCACAAATTTAATTTTAAAATTTGAGTTTCACCTGCGTAATCAAAAGTTACAGCTAAAATTCAGTTATGGGTGTTCATACTAGTAGGGTATATACCCTATGTTCATTATAATTTTCACCGTATGACACTACGGTAAATTTTACTGTAATTCTAGCCAATGTTTACCGAGTACCAGGTTAATCTTTGCCGTGAAGTTAGAATGTTCCTCGTGGCAATTTTTATCGGAAAATTCGCTCTTTATGTACCAGTGCCCACATGGATTTAATAAGATGCACTACTCTTTAGACTCTAGTCCCTTTTTTGCGACTCTACCGACTCGTCAGTTCCTCTATTTTGACGTCTCAACTTGCATTTCTCCTTTCTCGGCTATATACATCTGTGCTCCTTTACACGAGGAGCAAACAGTGTGTATACTGTACTTGCAACCCGATCGCTCATCTCTAGAAGCAGATTTAGGCCAGATTCCGAGAACGAGAGGCATGCAACAGCCTTTTTTCGCTCCTTCCACTTCAGCTCGGTGATTTTTCACCTCTTTAGCTTTCACTGCTCTTGCAATAATACTTTCCTATACACGAAGAAGAGAATAAATATCGGAGCATGTGTTTATTTCAACTCGAGAGGGGGCGAGATATGAGCAATAATTTCGCCGACAACGAGACGGAATCACGCGTGTAATAAAATAACAAGGACATAAAGCTAATCGAAGCACCAGCCCGTAGGGACACATCAAACGTATATAACCGAATTGAACTCGCATAACACCGGAAAACATCAAATTTAGCTGGCACTCTTGATGGAGAAAGCCACAATCTGATACATCCCTTCCACATCGACTATCTTAACAGTCTCCACATAATACCGCACGCATAATTGCGTGTAATAATCCCATGATGCGCCTATGTGCGTCGCGACGTAACAACAGCGCACTTTTCATATCACGCGGATGAATAATTCATGTAATTAAAGGCTCGCAGCTACTCCGTTGTCGTCGTTGCCTTCTTCTCCTTTATTTTTCTCCTTCAAGAGAATGGGGAGGAGTGCCTACCTACACCCAGCTCGTGCGTGCGCTCGCTCGCTAGCGATAAGAGTCCTCTCGGCGCGTTAAATATTAGCCCGTACTTCCCAGGCTTCCAGTACGCGGGGAACATATGGCCGTGGCACAGCGAAGCTCTCCCGTTTTGTGTTCCCCTATACACAGCTGCGGCAGTGCAAATCATAATTTCCTTTCGTGGTATATATACATACATATATATATATATATATATATATATATATATATATATATATATATATACATCGCGCATGCGGTCCTTTCGCACGCTCGCGAACTGGTCGAGCGGAAGTCTCCCCCCCCCTGGTGCAGTCTGCGTGGACACTCGTTATAATACTCCTATAGCTTCCTTCTCTTCCCTGCGCTCGCTGTACTCGACAAGGACACTTGGTTGATTATTTCGGTATGATGTACTTCATTGGCGCGCCGGGGTGCTTTGGGTGTATTATAGTAATATACTCGAGCGCATCAGCTGTTTGCCGCCGATGAAGCTCAGCGCGCGCACAATCGACTCATTCAGCGCGATTTTTCATCCGCTCGATGCGATCAATGGTCGTAGACGCTTTATCGTTGTGTTGGCTCGTGCTCTCGTCGAAGTCCGGTGCAATCGCGCTTTTTCACCGATCACGGGTGAGAAGCATTGAGAATTATCCGACTTTTGTGCAATAACAACAAAGGCTGACCTAGAAAAGCAGCTGCGACATTACCGCATTGCTGCGAAGAAGCAGCGATCATTCGGTCAATCGTCTCGTTGACATTTGCACTTAAGCGCGCGTGGAACTTGGTACACGCGTATTGTAACACGTAACAACGAGAAGAGTAGGTGGAAGAGTTGAAGGAGGAGTGTCGCGCTGTGCCAAGCGTCGAGATTGCACCGCTCGATAGTCTCCGGAGCTGCTTTACATTAGTCGTCGCTCGACGAGGCAGATGGACCGCCTACGAGACGTCACCGCGGGGTCTTTATATTTAGTTTCTCCCCGAATCTCTCTCTCCACACACACACACACGCCCCTCCACGAAACTATATATTGTAGCTGGCTCCTTATAGCTGCCTCTTTTATACGCTGTTTATTTACAAACTTGCTGCCCGAGCGATTTATCCAAATTCGATCTATAACCGCAGCGGCTCATCCTTCTTTTCTTATTACGGCCACCTACTGATTATTTTCTCGTACCGTTGAACCGGTAAACTCCCGTATCCTCTTATATATCTACGTTATAGGTTTTGCGTGCGGCGCTTTATCTTCCAAAATAAACAAACTAATGTTTAAGCTTCTCTCAAAATATACATGCTGGCTTGCGTACGTGCGTTGCTTTTGCACTAGACTCTCTTTTGATTTTTAATCAATGTTTCTGAAATAAAGAAGTATTGTTACGGATAGAATCCATTAATAATAAGTATGTTCGTAACAAGTATGTTCTTTCAAAACGTCTGAAAATATTAAAATAATTTTTTTTGAAGACTAATATGCAAAAATACCGACGATGAAAGTTATCAAAAATTTTAATTTGCGCGATGACAGCCATATATATGACTTCATGATTCAGAGTCTGCATACTGACAATATATTACCTTAAGTCGAATATGTAAATTAAAAAAGGATAAATAACTGTCAGCAAATATTTAATTGCCACCTTAGATTTGTTCTTTTTATATACACATAGAAATGATTCTTAATAATGACTCCAAAAATTGATAAGTTATCAGAGCAAAATTACACTAAATATTACCCTTAATCAAATAAAATGATTTGATTTCACTGCGTTAATTTGAATGTTTATATATTTTTTTGCCCTCTCGGATTACGAGAGAGAGAGAGAGAGTAATTACGAGATTACAAAAACAAACAATAGAAAGTAATTAACATAAAACTAAATTTTAAAGTACTATTTTAATATAAAGTAAAAGTGTATGTCGTAAAAATTCGATATAGTTAATTGACGTCTCAGTAATTATAAGAGTTGCTTTAACTTTGTTGTAAAAGTATTAAAATTAATATCGTGGAAGCTAATGTCGTGATGAACTGTGTTAGCGAAAGTTTCAGATCTGTACATATATTACCATTTATTTAAGACGACCATATTACATATATACATAAATAAATTTAGACGTATCGCTGACAAGTGGCGTGCAAAAGTTAAGATTTTAAATTTAGTTCAACTTTAAATACATTTAACAACTTATAAAAGACCTTATAATTCAATAAAACTATTTAATATGTTAAAAATCCGGAAAGAACACAATATAGTTTATTCTGAATGTATAAAAAATCACTTTTTGTAAGTAAAACTTTAATAAAGAGGATAATTATAATGAACGCAGTTTTGTTATTCTTTACATATATAGCTTCCAAGACCGTAAATGGTTTAAAGTAAGATTATATACCTACAAAATGAACACATGTGAACTTGAGAGGTGGTAATGGTTTAGCATATAATAGCTGACTCGTTCGTACAAACGAGCAACAGTTATATAGGCGATTAATAATTTGCGGCGAGGCACGGTGGTATAGGATATTTTCGCGCGTTATTCTCGAATTCGTTAAAGGTGATCTAACCGTTCTGAAATGCCCGCCTGCGTAAGGGGAAGAAATTCTCATTCAGCTGAGACGTGGAGACGTCCTTTTGAAATTCAGTCCAGGCACATTTTCGTCGGCAAGATTCTGGCGTGCTTGTTTCATTCGCTTTTAGAAATGTATATACAGCAATACTCGCGTATACACTCCGCTAATTCTGATATATTACATAAACTAGTATAATGCTCCTTTGTTCTAATTATATTATATTTTGTACAGTTTGTTAAATGTTCAGTGCAATTTTCCGACCTTTAAAGAAAAAAGAGAAGCAACAACTCTTGTAGTGAGTCCTTGCACTAATTAGAGTAAATAATTAATAGTAAATAGCGATTTTTTTACGCAAAAGTACTAAATGGATTTATACTAGGTATTTTTAGTAAAAGAAATAATCTTTTGCTACGTAGTTATTGATTAAAATAATATGAATATTCACTTTAAGAGAGGGTGGCTCCACTTTTTCCTACGTATAGGTCGATAATTGTCGCTCTTCAATTTTTCAATAGTCAATTACTTGTAGATTGTACAATGTCTAACGTAGCCTTTTTGTTGTCGTTGCTGTTGCAGATATACGGCTACAGCTGAACGAGCAGCTACGATGCCTGGACGTGCGCATGGAGGCGCAGGTCGCGCTGGTCGCCGAGCTCCAGGACTTCTTCCGGCGGCGGGCCGAGCTCGAGCTCGACTACAGCAAGTCCCTCGACAAGATGGCCAAGAGCATTCAGATGAGGCACAAGGAGCAGAGGCAAAAGTACGCCCGACGATCCTTCCTTCTACTTACTATCCCGGGATGGTATAGTAAGTCTAAATTAGAATTGTAGAGATTAAGCGCGATTGTATTGCAGGAGGGAGCAGTGGCCGCTGTTCTCGTCGTACGCCTGCTGGCAGCAGCTCGTCAACGAGACCAAGTCCCTCAGCCGGGATCACGCGGCCCTCTCCGAGGTCTACAGCACCCACCTCGTGGCAAGGCTCAACCAGGTCATGGAGGACGTACAGCGCATCTACAGGCGCGTCAGTATCTCGTCCAAGTCGCGTATTCTGTAGCAATATGAGCGGTTGGATGCAATAACAACTTGACCAGTAGTATACAAACCTTTATCTTCCGTGTAACGTGAGCCTTTTATGTTTATTTAATGGAATGCGCGAGTAATGTCCATGTCCGTGTTGCAGTGTATTATGTCAGTAGGAGATTTGTAAGTAAAATAAATATATTTTCCATCGTCGCGAAATCTGAAGAAATCTCTATTTGCAAATTTAAATTTATACTTAGAGAATTAAAATCATTGTAAATTAATGATTATTTTATTTTATTAACTCAAGTAACCCCATGATACAAATAATAAATAGAAAAATTTTACCAACTAGAGAGAGCGTAGACAATACAAAATTAAGTTAGATGTTTATCGCTATAAAAATTAAAGAAATAAGAAATAATCGCGGTTGTTATTAAAAATTTATTTTACATTAGTTGAGTGAGCATTTATAAATAATGTTGAGAAATAATAAAGTAGAACGAAAAATATTTATTTTTCAGTAGTTTCCAGATGTTTGAAAATTAAAAAGCAATCCATACTATAGTGATTTATAGAAAGTATTTACAATTAAAAATATAAAAGAGATATGCAAATTTTTGCTGCTGATCATTTACTTCTTCGTGTCATAAAATAAAAATTAAAAATAAAATAAAGTAAACACACTTTGGGTTATCTCGTTAATTGAAGAAACAGCTTTAACAAAGGAAAATTCATTTATATTACGATTACACGAAGAGATCTCTTACCGAAAGTTATAATATTCGCGTTTTCTATCTCGGAAACTAAAGTCTGGTTAAGTTGCTCCTGCAGCCAACTCTTCAAATGCAGCTATAAGAAAAATCCGAGCCATGTAAGTAAAAGTTGCGTCGTTACAGTGTCGCGAAATCGGCTACGAGACGCACGAGGAGATACTGCGGGTGCTGCACGAGCTTCACACGACGATGAAGACGTACCAGGCGTATCAGGCTGAGTCGCGTCAGGCTGAGACGAAGCTGAGGGTGGCCGAGCAGCAGCGAACCAAGCTCGAGGTGGCCAACGCCCCGCCGGAGAAGCTCGCGCGCAGCAAGAAGTACAAGCTCATCGAGAAGGAGGTGAACAAGGTCGGTGTACACACGCGCGCGCTTGTCTGCCTTTCCGCAAATTCGGCAAGCGTTTACCATACCGCTTACACGTTACACCCGTCACGCGCGGAGGGAGGGCTATTTTCGCCGAGGCGACCTTGACTAATGATACCGGCTAACACTGCGCCCAACTGGCGGCCGCGGGGCTCTCCGCCGCTGCCTCTTCGATATGTAACTGCACTTATTAATAGACGGCCAACCAAAATAGTCGGTCGTTCTCTCTCTTTCTCTTTCGCTCTTTGTGGATGGGATCATAGACGCCGACGTCGGAAGCTCGAACAATTAGCGGAAACTCGCGTTTACAATCGGACGTTTACGATCAATCGGTGCTTTCCTCGCACGCCGTCCTCTCTGCCTTATTTATAATGCTAAACTCATTTCTTTCTTATTCGCGCGCTGTCAACATCAATTGGCAGGCGCTTATATGCTTTTATTCGCACGACGTTTATGTGGACTAGCAGGCCACATGCGCGCTGCCAAGAATATTATCGTGGCTCATTTGCACGAGGCTCGTATCTAACTCTTGCTCTCCCTCTCTTTCTTTCTCTCTTTCTCTCTTTCTTTCTTTCTTGCAGTGCAGACCTTTTTTCACATTAACGGGGCTTGTGCAGTCACTCAGTCGCGTCGGAGAGACGGGAGAAAAAATGAAGGGCCCGCGAGCAAGTGGGGCTGGAAAAAAGTTTGGCCATCTGGCCTCCGAGACACCAAGACCTCCTTTATACTTTTCTGACGCGCTACGTAGTCATAGTCTAGTAAAAAAGCGCAGACGAGCAAAGAGTCGCGAGTAAAAAATGCCATGAGCCTGCTTTCGGAGACTTTTATCCGGAGGCTTGGAAATGAAAGAAAAAGAGAGAGAGAGAGAGAGAGAGAGAGAAGAGACGGAGATAAAGTTGAAGCGAAGAAAGGGGCATTGACGGACAAATTGATAAATAAGATGAAAACGAGCCTTGTGCTTTCTGCAATTAAAACATCCTGTGAACTATGGCGTTGGAAATATTATCGCGTTTGCGCGCTCTCGCACTTCCGTGATTGCCTTTTCCTGCTTTGTTCTCTTTATAAAGTGAGCGGCCGGCTGCGTCACAGCGTACCAGCCCTTTCTCTCTCACACACCGTTCCCTTTTCATCTGGCTTTCTAATTTCGTCTCTTTCACTGGAATATCTTTCCGCTCGGTTCTCTCTTTTTCTTTCACGTCTCTCCCTCGCCTGTCTTCCTACCCCTTCCTCGCTCACCGTCTAATGAGAAAAACCGTAAAAATCTTTGTCAACTACATTGTAAATGTCACGGTTATTAACAACGGGACCGTTTCGCGTGTAAGTGAGGATTAGGAGAAGCTAAAAGGAGCAAAAAAGAGCCCGCTTCTAATCTGCGTACAAAGGCAAGCAAACTTGGTCGCAGGCCGTAAATCCTATACGCCAATAATGAGTACATCCCGATGAGCCACACTCGATTAATCTGTTGAACGCCTCGTTGAGCGCACGTTAACTCACACCGAACCACACGCCATTATATTAGTCGTTATTTTCTCACCCTTATTTATATATATATATGTGTGTGTGTGGGCTTTTTTTATACAGAGGAAGAGCAAATACACCGAAGCAAAGTTGAAGGCGCTCAAGGCCAGGAACGAGTACATCCTTTGCCTCGAAGCTTCCAACACGACGATACACAAATACTTTGTGGACGACCTGTCCGATCTCATTGACGTAAGTCCGGAAAATGTTTTGCTACCCCTTTAACCATGATGTTATAATTAGATTGCTTGTAAAATGACATTTTTGCAGTAGGAAATGACTAAATTTATATCTCATCCAGTTAGATAAATAAAGTGTTATCCTAATATTATTATTTGATTCAATGACTCTGAAACTACTGACCGGTTTGCAGCGGCTGATTAATCTTATCATTTTTTTTATAAGATTGAAAACTAAATATAAATACTGCACCATCAAAATCTGCTAAAACACCCAGGTATCTTTTTACTGAGAAATATTTTGTATTCAATCGGCCACATATAAATCGGTCAGCAGTTTTTGTCGCTCATTTTTATTTATCATGAATTTTTAAAATCCGTATTAAATATGTCATATTTTTCAGTGTATGGATTTTGGTTTCCACAATTGTATCGCTCGAGCGTTGCTGATGCATTGCAGCGCGGAGGAAGGAAGGCAGCGTTCGCTCCAGTCTGGAGCCGAACAACTGGCTGCCTGTGTCGGTGCTTTAGACTCGAGAGCCGATAAGCAAAGGTTTCTCGAGTCACATCATGCGGCCTTCATGATCCCGAAGAAATTCGAATTTCAGGGTCAAAGGGGAGATGATGTAAGTCTCGCGAGTCTATTAATTTAGTGAAAATTATTCCCAATGAGAGATACTTGACTAGTATTCATATTGATTTGTTGAATTTGTAGACTCCAGAACCAGAACTACAAAAGGTGCTACACACTGAAATGGAGCAGAGGCTCCAGCAGCTACAGCAGCGAGTTACCTCGCTGAGGACAGAATCCGAGGAGGTGTGGAAGACTCTCGAGACCGCCGAAGCGAGCCTGCTCGAGATGCTCACAGCCAAGGATTACGACTGTTCGAGGTACTTTGGTGATAATGCGGTGCCTACGTCGAAGCCGCCCGAGACTGTGCAGATTAAACTTAGGGCCGACAGACAGGAAACAGAAGAGTTCTACCTCACGGTAAGCTCATTCGTTTGACACACGAACATGACTCTCTTTTTAAGAGAGCTACTGCTAATGATCTCAATCTTTTCGTCTGTTGTGCAGAAATTTAGGGAATACCTTCTGGGGACATCTAGGATAGCGAGATTAGACGCCAAACAGGAGTACATACGTCAGAGCTTGCTAGTTGGCTCGAATTCTAGTCCGAACCCATCGATCACGACCACGAAGCAGAAGCAGGCGCGCAGAAAACGAATAGGTCGCCTACAAATGAACGGACAGCCCAAGCTATTCGGTGGCTCATTGGAAGAGTACCTGGAGAGTACGAATTTGGAAATTCCGCTGATCATGAAGAGTTGCATAAGAGTGATCAATTTGTACGGCTTGCATCACCAAGGAATATTTAGGGTATCGGGTTCGCAGGTTGAAATCAATAATTTTAGAGAATGGTTCGAGAGGGGTGAAGACCCTCTCGCCGATATGACAGACGCTTCCGACATCAATAGCGTAGCCGGTGTTTTAAAATTGTATTTGAGAGAGCTGAGAGAACCTATCTTCCCCATCATCTACTTCGAGCAGCTCATGGAGCTCGCGCAGCAGGACTCAAAGCAGGAGTTCGTCACTAGGATGAAACAAGTTATTTCCAGTCTTCCAAGGCCGGTAGTCATAGTCATGCGATACCTCTTTTCTTTTCTCAATCAGTAAGGGACATTTTAATTAACAAACTTTTTAATGTATATTAAGAATCGAAGGTGTTAAACGTTTCAAATTCACTGTTCCAGTCTTTCTGAATTTTCCGATGAGAACATGATGGACCCGTATAATTTAGCCATTTGCTTTGGACCAACGTTAGTTCCCGTACCCGAGGACAAGGACCAAGTTCAGTATCAGAACCAAGTTAACGAATTAATTAAAAACATAATCACTCTTTGTGAAGAAATTTTCCCAGACGATATTGGAGGTATCCAATATGAAAAATATATCAGTAGAGAACCTGACGATGTGTAAGTTAATTTATAAACAATTTTTATATTTAACGTTTTCATTGCGGATATAAATGTTTATTGTTATTTTAAACGCAGAGATGTAGGCGACTCACCGACAGATCAGGTACAAGAAGACATGGATTCTGAAGTGTATCCATCGGAAGATGGTGAGATTAATTTTTAAATAATAATTGTTTCTGTGAAATATTTTTACGTTTTTATATCATGTTCACTTTGTTTTAGAATCTGAGAACCTAGAAGCTACGGCACAGTTTGATTTTAATGCACGATCTGAAAGGGAGCTTAGTTTTAAGAAAGGCGACACGTTGACGTTATATACACAAGTAAGCAACGACTGGTGGAGAGGAGCGGTGGCAGGTAGAGAAGGTCTCATCCCCGACAAGTATATCATGCTCAAGATAAAGTGAGTATCGGATTTTTGATTACAGTAGTATTATTAGAATTCACATTTATCGATATTAACTTAGTAATATCTGTGGTAATAAAACTTTTCAGAGATGAGGAGCGAGATAAAGACTTGAAATCGTCGTCAAGCGAAGAATCGATGAGAAGACGGGCGTCTAGTTCAGCCGATAGCGTTTTATCGAGCAACAATTCGCCCTTGATGGGACCAAGCAGTAACGCAAACATTTGGCCTGCAGTCGTTGCGTGTGAAGCGGCAATGGCTGCGAATATGATGTCATCGGATAGCTCGAGCGCAAGTTCGATCATACCATCGGTAGTGTCGAATGTACCCTGCGTCTCTTCGTCGTCGCAACCCATCATTAGCCGTGAGGTATTGGAAACGACCGTTTAAACGATCTTCTTTTTTATCATATTTACTTTCATAATGCGCTCGCTTATCGTGACGTTAAGCGTTTATTACAGCAGTTTCTTGAAATAGAAATACAGGTGCATGGCTGTTTTGCTATTTTTTATTTCTTGTTTTTCAATTTTGAAATGTGTGTCAGAGCAATGATTACTGGAATGCAATTTTGTAGTTTTGACTCACAAATCTATTTCCTGGCAAATGCGCACCTGCACTACTGCTATGCACAGCTTAGTTTTATAATTGAGACGGTACGGCGATGATGAGCTAAATTACGTAAAAAATACTTAAAGATACGAGAGATGTAAGACAGTTTTTATATTTATTTTGGTACAAAATACAAAATGTTACGTTATTGCGAGATGCGCGTTCACAATTGTTCATTAATTCTACTCTAAAGACTGAATTTAAAAGATAAAATTATGTTTGTCGTAAAGTATTAGTAAAAGTAATTTATCTTCCCATGTCGATATATCAGTGTGCAAAAGTTTTTGCAAAAACCTTTTGCAAAATAATGGCGTAGTCTTAAAGTGAAAGTTACATTCAGAATAGTCACGAATTGTTTGTACAATAATTATGTAAATAAAATTTGAATATACAGTTTCTCTGCTGCATGAGCCTATTTTTACATCTGTGTCTTGTGACGCCTTGTCCTGCGTGCCTTGAGTTTCCACTTAATCCTCTAAATTTGTCAGTGTTAATTTTGTTGGGTTGGTTGCTGTGTTTCCAGATATACGTTTAGTCAGCACTATCTAACTGAAGACAAAAAACGTTAAAAAAGTCTTATGTACATAGATAATATCTGCTGCAGCATTGTTTGGCGGACTTAAAAACTGTTCGATAAAAATTACTGTCCAGTGTTGTGTGGTTTTCTTTTTTCCTTTTGTGTTTTTGATTTCGTTTAAGGAATGTCAATTTGACAGTTCAGTTGGTTTGTGAATCCTAGAATCCTGTAGAACAATGTCAATCCATAGACGATACCAAAGGGAATGTCGATTGTCGGAACTACTTAAGCAACGGACTCTCATTGGGCTTAGGTGAGTAAAGATAAGCCTTGCCCTATACTGCTAAAAACTAACTCCATCGACCTTCCCTGGCGAAAAACTTAACACTATCTCCAAACGGAAAATTGGATAAATTACACTTGTGCTGTTTATTTGAGCGGAATTTCTGCGCCTGTAAAACTATTTTTCTGCCAGGGTTGGCATTTTCTGCAACACTCCATGTAGGTATTAGATTAAATTGGCAATCATTTGTGTGATCGTTATTTGCTGTTGTTTTAGCCTCAGTTTGACGAGCAGTTTTTTATCCATTTTTATTATTGCATTGCGCTGTGGTCAATTTCTGCATGCCATTCATCCAATTCTTGCATGATTACTAAACTTACGCTCTTAACACAGTTTTTTTTTCAAGTTTCAAGTATTTTTTTTCTTTTCTTCATTATCAATACAGCCATTAATAGTAAATTCATTTTGTTCAGCATTGCCTGCATACAGGACGTACTTTAGATTTCATAGTCACGATTCATATACTGCTGGAATACCAATCATTCTAATTATTACAGCAATGATTTGCTACACTGTTGAGACATGAAAAGCAATCATGTATTATTACCACCTATTAATTTCATAAAATATTCCCAATTTGTCAAATAACTTGAATGTCTGATTTTGGTATCCCCTTGGAGAGCTAATTGTATCTGCAGCGTCTCGGGAGCGATTCAGTAAAAGTGCCATTCTTTGTCTATTTTCATAGGACGCAACGAGCTCGGCGACGACGACGACGACGACGACGACAAGCAGTAGTCGAGCGGCTAGATCGTCGAGTCCCGCGAGAGAGGGCGACGGATCCGAGCAGCGAGCGAGCGGCGGCCGCGCGCCCGAAGACACCGCGCATCCCGAAGACGCGTCCGAGACGGACGGGCCGCGGGGCGCCGACAAGCAGCAGCACAGCTCGGAGGAAGGCGAGGAGACCGGCGACGAGTCGGCGGAGAAGGGCTCGTCGATCGGCGAGGTGGAGGCTCGGCGCGGCGCCTCCCGCAAGCAGCACTGGAAGTCCCAGAGCGTCGGCGACACGGGACCGGCCTCGGGAGCTCAGTCCGGCTCGAGCGGCGCCGGCTGCGCGAGCCAGGACGAGGACCTCCAGGAGCACACGACCTTCTCGGCGAACCGCGAGCTCTGGCAGAGGCGGGCCGCCTCGCAGAGCCAGCTGAACCCCGCGATCAGCCCGGCGCCAAAGTCCTTCCGCGCCTCCCAGGAGTTCCGCGACATGCGCCAGAAGCACACGCCCGACCTGGTGATGGACCTGCCCCTGTCGGCCCAGCAGGAGCCCGGCAAGAAGTCCGCCTCGACGAGCAGCCTCAGCAGCAGCAGCGACGAGGAGAGCCCGGGCCCTGGGCCGCGCTCCGCCGAGGCGAGCGCCCCGACGGCCGCGGCGGCCGCGATCCTGGCCGGCACCGGCCCCGAGTCGCCGGACATGAGCACGGCCGCCGAGCGCTTCGCCAAGCAGAACCAGTGCACGCTCAAGAAGAACACGAAGGGCGCGACGGACAACGGCAGGGGCCCGGGCCCCGGCAGGCACGCCGACCACGAGGCCGACTCCGACGCCGAGGCCTCGGAGATCCTGCGCTCCGCCAGCTCTCAGCAGATCTCGGAGGGGGGCGGCCTGGCCCTGCGCTCGCCCCTGCCCGCCAGGTCCACGCCCAAGATCGCCGCCAAGTTCGCGGACATGCACCTCACGGGCGGCAGCCACCAGCTGCAGGTCTCCTCCTTCAAGCCCCAGGTCAAGGCCAAGCCGACGATCATGCGCAAGCCGGTCCTGCCCTATCCGCACCCCCACATGAGCCCCGAGCTCGCCAGGAAGATCGAGAAGCAGGCGGCTCACAGCGCGGAGCAGGCCAATTGAGCGCTCCGCTCCTCCTGCGTCCACTCGAGAGAGAGCATCGACCGTTGACCAACCACTCCGCCCAATACTACCGAGTCTACCCTTTCAATCTGTATACCCTAGGCAGATGCAAGATGACAGTTGAAACGCCGCGGCTTTTCAAGAGCCTTGGATTCGGATGCGGACCAGCGTCAACTCGGAATTTACTTTTCGAAGGATAGTTTTTCTTCTTACATTATTTTTTTACCAAATGACCCATGAAACGATGTTTCTAGTCATGAAGCAAGAAATGTGAGAAGTAGAGGAGAGCGGAATACAAAGCAAGACAAAACAAGCATCGAACAAGTGTTTGATATATAGTCCTTAGCTCGAAGGAATTCGCAAATGGATGTAATTTATTTTTTAGCGCGTGTGCTTGAAAAATTCAAAAATTATCTCTAATTTTTTAAATATATCATTGCTAAGAACTTTTTACGCTAGAGACATATTCAATGTTCCTTTAGTGCCAGTGAGAATGCGTGAGTTTTTAAGATTGTTTTGGAAAAGAGATAGTAACGGTAAGCTAGTGCTGGTATACAGGGACAGGTTTAGAAACCACAGTATAAGTGTAGGATAGTAATATGCTATTATCGTTAAAGACGTATGCTTAAAAATTGTGTGTAGTCGATTGAATTGGATCTGAATAGAATAGTAACGAGAATTGTGTCATTTTAGTTCGCAAATCCAAGTTTAAGTTTTTACCGACTGATTTTTTGGGAATCCCAAGCGATGTTCGATACGTAAAGTATATATATACACACACATATATATATTATATACATATTTAAAGGAACAAATGTACAATAACGCGAGTAACTACCGGACATGATTGTAACACGTGAGTTTCGTACTAGTTAACTGTGGTATTGAATTTGACAAAGAGCATTGTAGCTACTTGAGTATACTCATGCCTTTCTTATTATCGCGATAACAATGACGAATTCTGTATGTGAGATGGTAAATGTACCGTGATGTAACACATACACACCAGCGTGTATGCGTAAGAATTAAAGCGCATATATTCTTTAAACAAAAAATATTCTTTAAATTCATGATCACTAACAGTATGTATGAATTAATGTGTTACGGTTCAGGGTGACTAAAAAAACTATCAATAATGCGATAGCTTTATTATTATAATACTCCTAGTTTATATGACCAGGATTGATTACTTATAAATGGTACAAGTAAGAATGCAGGCAAAATGAAGTATTTCCCTACTGCAATACAAAATGCCAAAGTTGAGAAGAGCTGACTCCTTGTAACATATTTTTTAACTACAACCTTAATTCAGTTTTTAAATATTCGTTCTTAAAACACGTACCAATATATTATACCTGTATAGTAATTTTCTACCTACGAATTATAGTATAAGATTAATTTTTAAATTAATTACTAGTTGTAAATTTAAAATAGTTGTACTTTCTTAATTAATTGCTTAGTGAATTTTTGAGAATAATAATGACAGACAAATTACAAGTTCTTCAGCTCCTTGAAGATGTTCTCAATGATGTTATCTTGACGAAAATCCACAAACATACAGGCTGTATAACTATAATTATTATAAAATAAAAATCAGATGTAATGTGTACTAATTGTTTATTTTTTATCATTGCCTATTTACACATTTTCTGCTTTATGTTGAATAATATAACATTTAATATTGCTATAAAGTAACATCTTTTTTTCACGCGTTTATTATATATAAATATATATTTTTTAATTATTTTATATCTATATTTCTTGTACAGATTACCTATATTGACCCTCTAACAGGCGTATTTATAGTCCTGTGTAAAAACTGAGGCTCATAGTTTAGGTAAAACTGTGAAAACAGACAATATAAACAAAACTAAAATGTAAGTAATATTAGTATTTATTTTTCAACTAATAAAGAAAAATTTCTTTACATTCTTTAATGATCATAATTTTTATTTTGAAACAATGAATTGATTGATCTATTTCGCACTTTATATCATATTGCCTATAATGTTTTTTAAAGTTATTAATTTTCGTTAATTTTTAAATAAAAAATATTTTTACTAATATATTATCTATCCCATTTAATAAAAATCATTTCTGAAAAATACATGGGTGATTCTGCTATAATTGTCTCAGCTTAGCTTTAAAAGTATCCGAAAATTTATTTTTGGCAAAAAAAAATTTTTTCTCCATAACTAATTTTTTCTCCGAGTTTGAGGATTTGAGGATTTTTTGCACTCATAATAAAATTGAAAACAAAATAGGATAGATTAAAAAGTATTCCTATCAAAATGTGCACAATATTATATGAGTTAGCAGGGAACGGAACTAACATTCCAGGTTAAAATGCTCGTAACGTCTCGTATATTTGTTATTAAAATTTTTCCGCGTAGATAATTGTTATGTCCACTAAATACTATGAGAAAATGCATTTTGTTGACCAATAAACGTAATTTAAATATTGGTTTACGGGGGGGGGGGGGGGCAGAACTGACTGGATATTTTTGTAAGTACGCTACAAAAATTAAAAAATCTTTTTGTGCGCGTTTGCAATTTTTCAAATCCTGACATTTTCATTTGTGTACTCTAGATATATATTTTGAAAATTCGTCGTTAGATAGTTCTGAGAAGTCAAATAGCACGTTTTTAAAGCAATCCCACGTGAAAAGTCCCACATGATTACCACATGAAAATTATATGGATTCCACAAGATTCCCACATGGTTCCCATATGGTATCTTATTGGAACCACGTAGGAACCACGTCAGCTTTGGAAAGTATTCCCAGTGGGATCCTACTTGAAAACACATGGTTTCCATATACATTTTACATGGTTCCCACATGATACCCATATAGTCTACTAAAGCTGATATTTATTATTTATTCTTTTAAATAGAAATTTTTAAAAATAAGAATTCTTTAGCTTAGTCCCCTAGTTTTGGTGTTATCATCCGCATGGTAACACCTATATAGGCACTCATTTTATGAATTTTCTAGCGTTTAAGAACTTTCTGGAACTTATTAAAGTTTTCTTCATAAGTGCATATTTACAATATCTGTAAACCCATGTGAAACTCATATGGGAACCTCGTGGACCACTCACAGGGACCACGTGGTTACCACATGGTTTCCACGTAAATATCATCTAATTTATTTGATTAAATATTTATATTTTTAGTTGATTATGAGGGAACCATGTAAAATTCATATGAGAACAATGCGTTTTCAACTGGGATCCCACTAGGAATTGTTTCCAAAAGCCCACGTGGTTCCTACGTGGTTCCCATAATATACCATATGGGAACCATGTGGGAATCATATGGAATTCATATGATTTTTATGTGTTAACCATGTGGGACTTTTCACATGGGATTAACGCTGTTTTAGACATTTTGGTACAAATCGCTGGATAAGAATTATGATTCTTTTATAATGTATAATGTTTATTTACTTTTATTTCTTGTATAATGTTGTTAACTTTCTTAGAAAAATTACAGGAACCGTGTTTGTTAACTTTTTTTAGAATAAATCAGTAATATAGGGTCAGTTCGCGTCCCCCGTCCAAAACACGATTTTCAGTGAAACCTTTACCACGTGAAAAGAATTGAAGTAAGCTATAATATAAGCCAAATCGTCACATAAGTGTTTAAAACTTTAGGGTTTATAATATTTTTACTAGTTTTAGAGACAAATTCAATTATTTACTATTAAATACTATTAAGTACTATTAAGTAAATAATTGAATTTGTTTATTAAACTAGTAAAAATGTTATAAACCCTAAAGTTTGAAACACTTATGTGACGATTTGACTTATATTATAGCTTATTTCAATTCTTTTCACGTGGTAAAGGTTTCACTGAAAATCTTTACATTCCGTTAACAAACACGGTTCCTGTAATTTTTCTAAGAAAGTTAACAACATTATACATACACATTAGTCAGTCCAATATTAGATTTCATCCCCATACATTCGTATATGAACTCTGGACGCTATATGGTAAGTAGTATATATAATACAGCGATAAGAGTGACCTTGTATACTTTACGTGAGAAATTTCTGGTTGAATGCGTTTGAATTATTTTGAAATACTGCAATTATATTGGATCGAACACGTGTTTTCGCTAAGCCCATTCAAGGATTTCAAACGCAATCGACCAGAAATTTCCCACGTCGAGTGTATATACAAAAAAAGATTCCATATTGTAAATATATTTTAATAATATATTAATCAATATTTCTCTACTCGTTATCTTTCTTTTACACTAAATATAATTCTAATTAATCATCAATTTGGGTAATATACTAGATATATTAGATACATTATTTTCGGACGTTAGAACGTTTCACAACTTATTAAAATTCATTTACTACAGAACAGCTGTATTCATACAATTTTGTATATAAGATACTTCGTGCGTATGCTTTAGCCACCTTGCGGCGAAATTGAGAAATTGGTTGGGTGTTGCGCGTAGTACAAAATTGTTGGACTATTTTTGTTAAATCATTATGTCAATCATAAACTATGCAATAAGTGATTTAAAAAGCATACCAGATAAATTCAATACGTAGAATCTATTAAATATTGTTCAATACTTGCTATTATGAATAAGCATAGTGAATGTCAACAATACTTAATTTCAATGATACCTCTGTGTTCAGTGTACTAACCTGAAATGTGCACATTAATAAATCCAAAATTATTTTATTTTTAAGTATTTTTTTTCTCATACCTACCACCAAGTGAATCTTTAATCTTTTCCCTAGTTTTATCAGGTCACTATAAAATATTATTATTATTCACTTAGGTATTTTCACTAAAGCAAGATGAATTTAATAGAATTAGTAACAAATATCTTTGGATCAAGCTTTTTTGAAGAAATCAATCCCTTAAACAATGATTCAATTAATAAAGATAATGCAGAGTAAGTATATTGTTAAGTTATTGTATTTTAAAGAACTATTAGTTTAATAAGTGTTTGGAATTTATATTTAATGTATGTATTGTAGGATACAACAAATGATTAATCTAATCGAGGAACGAGTTGGTAATATATTAATAGAAGAAAATAATGTAAATAACTTAGAAGATGATAGAGAAGGAAGACTAGGACCTAAACTTGTAAGATTGGATACTTCTACTCATCATGGTCTATTTATTGTATCTCCTGACAGACTCGGTGTCAATTCACAAAGTAATTTTAGTACAATGAGAGCAAATACTGGTGTTTATCAAAGCAAATGGATGTATGAAGTTCAATTAGGCTCCAAAGGAGTAATGCAATTAGGCTGGAGTACAGCGCAATGTAAATTTAATCAAGAATCTGGAGTTGGTATGTCAATATAATATTAAAATTTAATATTTTATGAATAAATTTTAAATTACATATTTTTTAAATACTAGGTGACATAGTTAACTCATATGCATATGATGGCAATCGTGTGAGAAAGTGGAATGTATCAACACACAAATACGGAGAAGCATGGCTGTCTGGCGATATCATTGGCTGTGCAATAGATATGGAGAAAGGAACAGTATGTTTTTATAGAAATGGAAAGAATTTGGGAGTGGCTTTTGAGAATATATGCATGGGTCCAGGTATTGTTTATTTTCCAACAGTTAGTTTAGCATACACTGAAAATTTGACAGCAAATTTTGGAACGACACCAATGAGGTATCCAGTGGATGGATATCAAATGTTTCAACAATCTCCTGTTAATGAACTCCATAAATCGAAAATTTTATTTGAATGGTTTGAAAAGCTACTTTATCAATATAAAAATGTAGATGATTTGGATAAATTTTATAAAGAAGAACAAATTATAAGTATCAGAGCTTTTATGGCATGTTTAGCTAGATGTATTTTAAAACAAATTGGTCCACTAGTTGCAATACCTTACATTACTCAAGATATTTTTGTTCCATTTATAAGGAAACTTGCAAAAACTGATGGTCCAATGTTATACACTTGTTTAGACTTAATGTGGACATTTTTAGAAAAATATGAGATGAAAATTTGTTTAGTAACTACTGTTGCCTATCTATCATCTGTGTTTCGACAAGTGTCTGTTGTTCTTGAATGTTCAGATCAACGTACAATTTTAGTACTACTAAATTGTTTGTGTCAACATACGAAAACAAGACAATATTTATTGCAATTTATTTTATTTGACAAAGTGAAATTTGCTAATTTTATTCATGTTAAACCATTAGATGAAGACTGTTTAAATAATGTTGTAAATAAGATTTGGTGGGAATCAAATCCAATAGATTTATCGATAGAAAGTCATAAGGTGCATTACATCAATGCTTGTGATAAAATTAAATTTTGGATATCAGGTATTTAAAAATGCAATTAAGATTATAAATTTTCTTTAATATTTTATATCATCAATACAAACAGTATATTATTTCAAAATAGAAGTTGAAGCGCTCCAAGTTGAGCTCTTGACGACACTTTTGAATAATACTGATGGTGATGTGACAACACCTACTTCAAGAACAATTTTCTTGCGAAAGTTTCGACGTTTTGTGAAGGAAAATTTATTATCAATCCGTGTAAGTAAATGAAAGTAAGTTTTATTTAAAGTTATAATCCTAATTTAGAGAATTTAGTCTGAATTTCTGCAGCCGTTACCAATGCACCAGACTCCTTTACCAATCACACTGTGTTGCTTTCATCGACTTTTGGTGGCTTTTAGAATTTTATGGGATGCTGAAATTGGAACAAGTCCAGTTTATATTCCTTGCAGGTACTTATTCTATTTTGTACTGAATATTTTTACCTAGTTTAATGAAAATTTTTATTTTAGGTCATTTTGTGATTCATCCATAAATTATTCTGGTATTGATCGATTAGGTGGAGTTCTATCTCATCTTAATAAAACATTTCAAAATGATCTACTCCAATTGCTTGGAACAGATCATGAGACTGTTACTGAATCTGAAAATTCACAGTTATCAACTAATTTATTTGGAGGAAGTGCAAGAGTTGCAGATTCACCAGTTATATCAGTTTTAGCTAGAATGATAAATATGAATTCAGTGAATGTTGGTGGTTCCACAATTTTGGAAAGGATAGGTTATTTTCCTTATAATAGGGAAGATAGAACACCAATGCATCTTGGTCCTTTAGATTCTGCAATTTCTCTTATTGAATTGTTAGATGGGATTATATTATTTTATCATGCTGCAGCTAAGAAACAAATTGCTAAAGTAGCAAACATAAGAGATGTTATGTCAGAATACATTGTTGCAATGTCAGACACGAAAAATCGATTAGAATTAATAAAAGATTTAAAGGATCAAGACTCCCATAGTATTCAAATACAATTGGTTAAGACTATTGAGATTTTTAACAAAAAACTAACTGAACAAGCTCGACATATGGCTTGGGTTCGAGCAGTAGTATACTCAGAAGAAAAGCAAGAGCGCTTAGCCTGGCTTTTAAAAATCGTCATGTTAACAATGAGAAAAGCAAGTGAAACCGGAAATTTATTTAGTTTTGTTCCCGAGTTTTATTTGGAAATTCTAGCAGATTTACTGAATGGTTTAAAAAATCATATCCATCCAACAGTTCCTATTGAAAGTATTTCTGGTTTTAAAGACATGTTACGAGAAATAGCGCAGTTTTTATGCGACCATTTTCTCGACTCTCGAATTGTAAATGCGAATTCAAAAGATACTTTGATATTAACTTTGGCTGGATTTGCTTCAAATTCAATGACTCTGGATGCACTAGAAAGTGTTTCAAGGGACTCTAGAGTTAAAATGGTTTCAAATTTACTAAGGTCTTATGAAAACAGAGCTTGGGCGCAATCTAATTGGATATTAGTGAGATTTTGGCAAGGAGACGGCTTTGCTTTCCGGTATGATAATAGTCCGCATATAGCTAAAAAAGTTGGACCAAAAATTTTAAATCAAAAATCCATGTCACAGCCTATAAGTATGTTTGAATATGTGTTAGATTAATAACAGATAATAATTTTAGTAAGTAATAAAACTTAATTTCATTTGCCTTATTACAGAGCCATGTCCATCATTAGTATTCCAAGCCCATGTTAAGGAAGTTTTAATGAGTAATAATCAAGCTACTACTCTGTTTTTAAATTCTCTGCTTAATCAATTAAACTGGGCTTTCTCAGAATTTATTGGAATGGTGCAAGAAATTCACAATGTTTCATCAAGACCTGAACGTGTTTTTATTGAATCACGACAACTTAAAATATGTGCTACCTGCTTTGATCTAGCTGTGTCACTTTTAAGAGTTCTAGAGATGATTGCTTCTATTTCGCCAAATGTGTTTACTGATTTTACTCTTCCATCTAGTGAGAACCTTCTTGCTAGATTGTGTCAGGTGAATTTATATTTAATAAGTTTGCAAAACATATTTGTTGCGTGATAAAACTAATTTCATTTTCTTTGATTTTAGCTGCTCTGTCAAATATTAAATAGAACAAGTATACAGACAAGCTCTTTTCAACATGTTGTACTTTTAGATATTCCTGATCTTCAAACTGTTGATCATTTTCCAATTTTAACTGCTGTTGTTGGAATTATTATAGCTTTATTAAAAGAAGATATGTTATTACCAGGTAAGTTAAAGACACACGTAATAATTATGAAAAAATTCCTTAATTTATTTTATTTGTTTAGAATCAGATGAAATTCCAAAGGTAACAAAAGCAATAATAACTGAACCAAGTTTTCAAATGACTTCCTTGTACTTCGTATTAGGTGACGTGAAAAATACTAAAATTAAGAATTTGAAACCATTTTCTTTTCTAAATTGTAAGTAAAACAGTTAATTAATAATATTTTTCTTTTATTACCATTCTTTAAAATATTAAAAAAATACTTTTAGATGACGAACATGTGTCAGAAGTGGAGATTGAAATGGTTAAAGAAATGATTCAACATTTGGATTATTATCGTACGAAATTACCATTGGCTGAAACGCCATGCAATGATGATGATCTCTGCACAATTTGTTATGCTTATCCCATCACAGCCATATTCAAGCCATGCAATCACACTTCTTGTCATGCCTGTATAGATCGACATTTGTTAAATAGCAGAAATTGTTTTTTCTGTAAAGCATCAATAAATCAAGTTGTAACTATTGAAGGAAAAGTTTTACATGAATTTTCAAGTGACACTTCAATTGAAGATTCAACAGAATCTGAAGACTAAATGCAGCCTTAAAATCAAACAATATGTTACTATGAAGTTAATGTTATTTGCGTGAAATTTTAATGAGAGGGTTGACTGTAAAATAATAAAATACTTATTAAAAATAGAAATATAGATTTATTATCAATGAATTAAAAAATTCCTTATAATCAGTATTTAATCACAATTTTCAACATGGCCTGTATAAAAATAAGAGTATATACATTTATATCAGTCTTAAATTACCAGATCTGCTTTAACATAATCCAAATTTTAATCTTGCGCTCAAACTTAAAGATAGAACAAATAATTCAACAATTTCTAGTTACAAAGTTATGTACACAAACTTGCACCTAAATGTGCCTTGAATCCCGTAACTAATGGTCGATCCAATGGTGTTTTCTCGAGATCTTGAATAGCTTCAACAAAAACAACACCACAAACAAAAGCACCAAGAGCTGTTAAGAAAATAGCTATAAACGTTAAGAAACGATCCTTGTTTAAATGCAATTGAGGATCTTTCTGCAGTGTACTTTGGAGCAAGCAAATTCCAGGGAATATAAATATAAATGCAGCGGATAACGAACCCATTATATTAATTACAGGTGAAATGTCCGGAACTAGAATAGCAATTACTAAACATAATATAAACCAGATGATGGTAATAGTAAATCTTATTGAAAAATGACAATCCACATCTCTCCCAAATAAGCTTAAAATTGCATCTCTCCCACAATATAAAACTATTGGATATGTTGTAAAATTTTTAATAGCTATTGCAATAATTGCAATGGTTAAAGTTGTACTTTTATCCGTATATCCTTGCAGAATATCACTTGGTACTTTTCCAATACCAAATGTTGCGTAACCAAAGAAACCAACAGTGGAATATGCAAAGAAACAAACAATCATGCTAATTGTGGCACAGAGTGTGAATTTTCCAATCTGTCGGTTTTTCATGCATGCATAAGTTGGTATAGCTGTCATATGGCTCTGTAAGTACAATATTTCATTTTAGTAACAAAAATAAAAATCAGTGCTAAATTATTATATCGTTATGATAATAATATTTACCTGATATGCAAAGCAAATAATAGGCACAATTTCTAAAACTTGTGTTGGCTCCTCTGGCCATATGTGCATAGGTTTCGAAGGCAGGTTATCATGTTTGAAGCTTTCATAAACAATTAGCCATACAACATACAAAATTGTTACGCAACCAATAGAGCTGGCATAATTTAAGGCATCAAGTCTTTTGAAAAATGATAAGGGTAAAATAAAAAGTGTACTTGTAACGAACGTTATAAATGGTCTTGACAAATACCTATATAACATTAGTTTTCTTTTAATTATATTTATTGCACATTATTCGTGATAAATTGAATTAAGAAATAAAAGTTATTTACCAAGTATGACAGTAATCCAATCCATAAAGAGTAGCAAATACTCGATCAAACTGATCTCCAATAATAATTAAAAATGTAATGCAACATCCAAAACTGTATATAGCAACACAAATTCCACAGAAAAACAAAGAATTAGGTCCACATAATCCTGCAAAAGCACTTTGCATTGTTGTAGTATTAGTAACATCGCTACAATTTGCTAGGATAACTAAAGTAGCAGTTATAAACACCAAGAAAAATAGTTGAGCAATTATAGCTGTTGCAACACCACCAGATTTATCAAATGCTTCTGGAAAATTTAATAAACCTGCCCCTAATGTTGCATTGACCATCAAAAAAATGGTACCTAAGGATCCAGTACCTAAAATTTATTAACAAATATTGAGTGATGTTAAGAATTCAAGTTATTTACAAATTATAAGCTATACCTATTCGTCGACTAGATGATTCTCTTGAAGGATTTGCTGCTGTTGACAGGACAATGTCATTGTGTATAAAATTATCTTCCTCTTCACTTGGAGAGTTCATTATGAGAGTGAAATAAAATGTATAACACTAATTGATGCCTTTCAAGACAGTTGCAATCAACTAAAGTGGAAACATAAGAATGCTAACATAGTCGGAAAAGGGTATAGGTCAAATTGAGTAGTGAATCATCCCAATTAATACGACAAAGGGAAAGATAAAAATTGTTATATTTCAAAGTGATATCTGAAATAAAACTATATATGATACAGTTAATATTGGAAAATTACTTTTCATACATATCTAATTTTTTATTGCAAAAATTTGTATAAGTATAAACACTGATTACGAACAAAAAGATGCGACTTTGAGTTTTCACAACAACTTGACATAATCACAAATCATGATCACAACAGTTCCAACAGCTCCAAAACAAAACATGGAGGTGCTTTAACAATTGCTACCAACACCATCAAATATTTAAAAATAAGTGTGCATACACCCTCAAATATCTTAAAATGTTTTATTTAAAATCAAGGTTAATTAAAATATTCATTTTTAGTTTTTTTTTAATTGTAACATATTGAATCTAATATATTTCATATATGTACATTTTTATTATTATTATATTAACAATAAATGCTTACTTTGGAAACCGAGATTTGGTGTCACTGCTTAAAAAATCATAACATAACATAACATTACCTAGCTTAACTTGCGCGTATGCAATTTGCCACAATTTGCTGTCTTAACCAAGATCAGAGGGTGAAAAATTCAAACTGAAGTTGAGTTTTCTTTGTGTTATTAATCATGCAATACGAAGAACCAAACGAAAGATTAAAAGATCAATCAAAGTGCAGTAACGTTCGTGCTCAATTAAAAATGTGTTTACTGAATAGCGATTGTTGCAAGATTGTAAGTAATTTTTTCAAATGTAACCTCAAAAAATTGTCTTATCTCTTGTTTATTTTCAAAATTTTAATATCAAATAGAAATAAGCGATAATTTTTTATATTTTTCTAATCAAAATTCCTTTTATATTTGTCTTTTTAGGGGAAACGCGGCTAAACTGCACACTTTATATTCTGTCCTGCAAATTATGACTTTTACTTTTTATCGTTTTTATCATTGTATAATACATAGTAGTTTTACAATTAGTATATATGCACCAAATAAATGGTTGTAACTGTTTAAATAAATTGAGCCCTTTATTCATTCATTTATGCCTTGGCTATCATGATGAAATTCTGTCGTGTAACTAGCAATGCGGTATCTGTTAGACCCCATGTAAATATTTTACTATAATTGTGTATATGTAATTTTTGCTTAAAAAAAAATGTTATTAGTGGGTGACAAGACAACACTAATTGATAAACATCTAATTTGATGTGTATTATAAAATTATTTGTTTGAAGAGAAAGTGTATCAGAAAAGAAGTAACTTATATAATGAATAAAATCAAACTTTTCTAATTTTTATGAAATAGATTAATCTTTGAAACCAAATAATTTTTAGAAAAGTAAAAATAATGTTCTCATATTTCCATTTTTAACTTTTATATTTTTGTGCTTAAATTTTTTTTAACTTTGTAAATAATTAATTTTACAATACCAGACTTTCGCAGAATAACTGTAATAATATTTAACAAGTTTACATAAAGGTTACATGGCTCACAGAATATAATATTTATAAAGCTATTATTAATTGAATTTTGTGTGGGTTCTCACAGATCTTACCATTGTAGCTAAGGTTAATATCAGTTATTAATTTTAAGAACGTGTTATTATTCAGTTTAGCACTAGTCTCCCCTATATTCATTGCAAAAGTGTTATTTTTATAGTTAGAATTTTAAATGTTAAATAGATAAATAAACAAATACTACATATACCTACTTTTCAGTATAAAATCACTCCTCGAGAATGTTTAAAATCACACCATGCCTCAGTACCTGAAGAATGTCATGTTTTGCGAAATAGTTTTTTTGAGTGTAAGAGATCACTTGTAAGTATATTAAATATAATCAAGAACTTGCTTTGAATAATTATCAAACTTTATTAATAACTTGTAAATGTTTTTCATGAATAGCTTGATGCAAGACGAAGATTTCGAGGTCCAAAAACTTAAAAAACGTGAAAGATTATGTTATCACCAAGTCAGACATTATTCTCTTTCATACAAAACAGCATTAAAGCTTTTAAAGTTGCATTGTAAAACGAGAAGAGATAGGACTCAAGTGGTAGGATCAAGCGATAGAAATAAGCTTCAACAAAGATAATGTTAGAAGTAATTTATTTTCGTTTTTGTTTTTTATTGTACATATTTAATAAAGTGTAGTTTTACAATGACTTTATTGCCTATTATAAAGCATATTTCCAATAAATTTGGAAGTCATACAACTGTGCTGCAAAAGTTTTTCTTTACAAATAAATTAGTTCGATAAGTGAATTTTTAATACTAATTGTGAATACAGCTTGGCTCTTAAAGGAAACAAAGTAGTGTGCAGAGTAATCCTCCAAAAATGTTCTTGCTCCTTTATACATTGTTCTTAGACAGTATGCAATCACAGTTGACGTTAATGTACGGTTTTATCGTTATTCATTATAAGTACGCGCACCGCGAGCGCGACACGCGCGAATCACAGTAAACAATTGCAAAGCTCTTGGCCGCTTTCAAGAGCTCGTGTTCCTTAAAATTGTCAGATAGATGATACATGAATGAATATGATAATGCAAATGCAAGAGATATTACCGATAAAAATCTAGACATTAAAAATAAAAAATTGCGCCTGCGCAATTAGTTTTCTGTTTAACTATATTGTCCATGTAGGCAATAAGCGTACTCACTATTCATTAAGACTTTTGTACTACAAGGCCAAATTGCACTACTAATACCTTTAGAAATCTATAGTAGTTATTTCTCTGTTTTTCCTGAAGCAGTCGTACTTCGAGCTTGGGTTCAAAACCTGTGTACTTTAGTCATTGATATTATTTACAAGCGATGTCGATTAAAATTCTCGTTTAAAAGGCCAGCAGCGCGTATATAATACTTAATGAGCGCGCGGCTCCTGTGTTCCCGAAGTGACATTTTTGATTAACGTTTGAATCTGACGTTAGCGCCTACTTAATTGGTCTATTAATCGAAATCGAAAGTTTTAACAATCTATTATATATCTGTAGATTTACATATGTATAAGAGTCGGCTGCATCTCCTGAGTTGGCCTCCTTTAATTCTCGCTCGTGTGATATATATATGCGTTCTCGTCGAATATCACAGTTTATCGAATGTTGTGATATGTAAACGTTGATGTAGTTCTGTAAAAATCGCGCGGTATGTAAGTATATGTACATAGTCGTATCTCTTTGGTTCTTATGTCGCGAGAATCCGTTATACGTGCGTAACATCGACGCGCACACACAGCTGAGGCAAGTGTTGTTGGACATTAGAAGCACACCGACGGCCTGTAGAGTCCGATGTAGCCGCAGAGCCGGGCCCGAAGTGCCGGCAGGAGAATCGCGGCCGCGGACAGATTCTCCTGGAGCTGCGAGCACTCGCAGATCAGCAGGTAGGTTTTGTCGCCCTGAGACATGGATTTGTGCAATGTTATTCGTCGCAGGCCCACGGACTTTGGAAGGTACCGGTACATCATTCGAGCACCTGCAAAATTTACACAATTTTACTCCTGAAAAATTCCTCAAAAGCACGCAAGCAACGCATACTTAGATGCTTGCACCGCTCTTCGAATACAATTTTCAAATATTTCCTATAAACTTTGTATAATGATACAAAATTAACACATTGCTTTCAACGTAATCATACGTAATAACGCGCAAAATGGATCAAAGTAACGATGAAAAATATGCTTTCTTTTTACAATTCTAAAGTCAAATTTTTCATGATTATCAACCAAATTGAAATCGGGTGGCAAAAAAAAAGGATGCCCGTGGATGAAACGGCCCCAGGTAAAACGTTATTTAAGCAACAATTTTCTTCTGAAATTGTTGTTTAAATTTGGAAAGTTTTAATTTTTTTCTAGCAAATGTCTGATAAAAACGACTTTTTCACTTCAAAGTTTTTCTTTATTTCCCTGAATCAGATTTGGTTTCAATTTTCATATTATGACAAGCTCTCAAACTAGCTCAACAATAGAGTCAGTTGGATAGTTTAATATTTTTGACGTTTACTAGACGAGAAACAAAGCGACATTTCATTACAACCACTTTATTGATTTTAAGGTACTTCATCGGTGATAATAAGGTTAAAATGTTCATTTATATTTCAAATCATCATTAAACGGCATTACTTATATAACTTAGTGTCTTCAATTCACAAATTAAAATGTTAAAATATTAAATGTAACCCGCAAGTTTTGAAATAAGGCAGAAAACTAAAGTGCGGTATAAATTTGTCTACAGACTGTACCACAATATAGATATACTAATAACACAGACAACAATGTTTACTTTGCCATATGTTTGAAAGGAGACCGCTAACTATAGATTTTTTGTTTTATGCAATATAGGTAGTAATTATTTACATCATATTAGTTTTTCAGGAAAATATATAATTCAATTCTTTGACATTGAATATTTCCATTTTGGTACCGGCACGATTCTTATAGTTTTGCGGGTGCATAGATAATACTATTAATAACATTCTGTCAAAAATTGAAGCAAATGTATAATAAATCGATTAACCGGTGAGCGTCCTTAAGGCGGCAAATTTGAATGTTAAATTTACTTTGAGAAACGAAATGAAACATTACCAGTCCAATAAAGCCAGTTTTGCTCGAACTTGAGGCCGTCGTCACCCTCGAACACTTTGAATATCGATATGATGTAGCCTGTGGACGGGATCGGTGGCCTTCCACCGGGTGGCTCCAGGGGCGGCCTGGCGATCGTAGCCACTTCGTTGAACAGGTCGAG
This sequence comes from Gastracanthus pulcherrimus, assembly GCA_949152435.1. Taxonomy (NCBI): domain Eukaryota; kingdom Metazoa; phylum Arthropoda; class Insecta; order Hymenoptera; family Pteromalidae; genus Gastracanthus; species Gastracanthus pulcherrimus. The sequence continues at coordinate 2,515,245 of OX424576.1, read as the reverse complement.
GTTGTGGCTGGCAGCGTAGCGCAAGTCCCGTGGGTCGAATTTCTTCAGAGCCGCGCACTGCACCTCCTGATAAAAATCCACGGGGTCGGTTTTCTGCTTGTTAACCACGTAGTACGTGATGAAGGGAAAGTCCGCTGCTTACGGAAAAAACGTTTTTCTGTTAATTATATTGAAATTATATTCGATTGCTTTTATTGCTATTGCATAATCGACTCTCGATAATACCAACGTTAATAATTACAATTTCTAGATAATCCAGTTCACATTTTCTCCACTCTAACGTTAAATACTGCAAAGACATTTGTTATAACCTTGTCAATTTCCATTAAATTCATGAATTTTACTCTTGTTAATTTCTTTTACAAATTAAATAATGGACTAATCAATCAAATCAAGTTTTTTCTTTCCAAAAGAGTAGAAACCTGAATTTCCACTTTATAATCAAAGAGTCTCCTGTTTCTTTTACAAAAGAGTAAATTGCTGCTTTTACACTTTTTTGCATTCTTTTAAATTTAGAGTGTAATCTCGTTAATTTCCATGAAATTCATGAATTTTACTTTAATTAATATGAAAATAGTTTCTAAAAGTTAAAATTGCCCTTTTAAAAATGAGAAGTTTTCAATAATTTGAACTTTTCTCCTCATTGTATTATTCAACTTCGAAATATTGGGAGTCTACTGTATTATTTAAAAAAGTTCTTTCTGAATCTTGATGTATTGACAAAAATTGGAGATACGAGCCGAAGCATTATCTCCGATCTGATAATTTCATTATCGCGTGCATAATGTAATAAAAATGAATTGTGATTTATAAAGGTCAGATTGCAGTGTATCGCGATTTTGGCGAGCCCGCCTGTACGGCCTTAGCCGCTAGCGAGCACAATATAGATGGCGCGCTTTTTTTATCGACCGCGTTATCGACTGAAAATCATTGGCGCTAGCTGTCAAATGTTCTGTTATTATATTGTTGACGTTTCGCGCGCGCTCGGACACGCGGTGGAGGCCACGTCCGTTACACCACAAGTACACTTTTGTTGTGAATTCGAGAAAAATGCTCGTCAATCGTCCTCCAAATCATCCATTTTCAATCGACATGGCCATTCGCGGTACGAATAACATACTTAAGACATTCTTGCGCTAAACAAAAGAATCGCACGAATCGTGTGCATAAAATTCGTGTACCGTTGCGTTCCATGTTGGTGAGGAGTATGCTCTGGGAGGCCGTGGGCGCGATTTCCGAGAGCAGCTCGGCGGCAGTGTCGCGCTGTAGCACGAGGGGCCTCGAGACCGGCGACTCGACTATCGGATCCAGGGGCTCCAGGGGCGTCATGAAGTGGGCCAGGATGCACTGTTTCGGGTCCTCGACCTCCAGGACGGAGAGCGGACTGCCCGGACGCTTCTTGTCGGCGCTCGGCACGCTCTGTCAACGCTCAAAGTAAGTCTACGTTCTTTTACAATTTGTGATGTTTAGGAAGTGTTTTCTTTTATTAGATATCGAAGAGATCCGTAGGTATGCACTGGAATGAGCGAGCGCTTTCTCGAGTGCAATAGTTAGGTAAGAAAAATGTATTTAGAGGTTTGGTGTGAGCTTCGGTGAACTATGTTGGTGCTACCCTCATGACGCTAAAATTAATATCGATATCCTTTAGGGGGTTTTGTCAAACCTACTTTACTCGCCGATAAATGTATTAGAAAATTTCATTTTTCTCAAAAAATACGTTATTTTTGAGTCGCTCTATGAATAGAAAATTAGCAATTACGTGATTATGTTAGTTTTCGATTCTGATAATAATTCAAGTGGTACGCTATGTATTTTCCGTAAATAAAGCGGGCCTAATAAGAAAATTTGATTCTGATGCGTATTTTTTGAGAAAAACGAAATTTTACATTGACACATTGGTATTCCAAAGACAAATAATAAGCACTTTTGGGTCCTTATATGAAATTTGTTTATATCACGATTTATACAGCGCTTCGAGCATGCTGATAACATCACCACACATAGCGTTTTTTATGTTATATTATACAGGTGTGAAGTCATTCAAAGAAACTTTAATAAGCTATATAACTTCTTTGGATATCAATTATTTTAAATAATTTTAAAAAATCGGCTTACGTTCCTTATGCAAATTGCAGATAAATCCTGCAAAAATTGTATCGAACTATCCAATTCAAAAGATATTTGAGCGCCGAAAGTCACCCTGCTTCTCGGTGTTTGCATTAATACCAATATCGATCGTACACTTCAAAGCGATACAAAATTAATTTTAATAGGGGAAGGTCGTACAGTATGAACACCCATAGCTATTTTCGATGTAGCTTCTGATTAGAGGATTTATTCTTTGAAGACTTTCTTTTTAAGAAAAAATTGGTGGAGTTCAAATTAATCGGCAAAATTATTTATTCTGATAAAATACAAAAGTGAGAATCTTAAGTTTACGAAAATAACTTTTGACTCACTGAAAGTGGGCTATTATCAATTATTTTCACAATAACTTTGGCAGCTGTAAATTTAGAATACTGAGAGAATCGTATAGTGCGGCACTCAACAAGCTAGTGTTTTTATTTACGTTTTCGCTTAGTCCTCGGAATCGGTGCTCTCATTCGTTCTAAAATTTCGCGTACATGATCTTTATACTTTCCGAATATTTTGCATAGTTTTTCATTTAATTCTTATCATTTTTAAACAATCGCACTCTAAGTTTATTGTCAGTTTACAAGCCGCTCTCATAAGAGCTCATTTATAAGAGTCAAACTTTCAAGTCAATTATCGTTAATACGATAATGGCTAATGATTTCAAATATCACATACTATCGTAAACTTCATAGAAGAAAGACATTAAATTTTCAGAAACATCTCATCATTTTGACTTCACTATCGAACCTCCATAAGGGGAGATCTGCCCAGTACTACCCACTATGCGTTTCTCACTTCTACTGCTAAATGATAGGACTTCCAATGTAAAATTTGATTGACATTGTAATCTCCAAGCACAATTTCGCTGTTTTCGATTCCTATTCAAAGCTTGAGAATATTTAGACTAAAAAGCTCTATATTAAAAACTATATTGGGCGTCACGGGCCCTCATCTAATCATTTTTAAATTGCTAAAACTTAACTTTTCGATTTCCATTAATAATTAATCCCGATCATTGAATTTGCAGAAAAAGATTTTAGTTCTTTAAAAAGGTCTGTTTAAGGAAATTCTATTTTTTAATTTTAATTTTCAGCTACAAGGTCAAACGCTCCAGTCGAAATAGCGTGGGTGGCGGTACTGGGCAGCACCTCCCTATACATGCTGGATTGCGCGGTCGTTATTTTTAGTTCATTACTGAGAATGTCTTTATAACGATAACCTATCACCATTAAGCATTTATAATGTTCAAGATAATCTAATATTAATTATTTTGAATATGACAGCCTTAGTATTCAAAAAGAGTTTGTTACCTACATAACATTGTTTTACACACAATTACTTTTTACAAAATTTGTTAACAGTTCTATTGAAACATCGTAGAAACGTTCCTATAACGCACCAAGTAACACGTTAGATATCTTGAGGTAGCCAGTAATGTCGCAGAAACGTTTCTACAAGGTTTCTTTTAATACGCAAAAACGGACATTTCAAGGTTTCTGCAACGTTTTTGAAACTTTAATGGGAACGTACCAAGTTTCCAAAAATACGTTGGAAAACCTTTCTGCAACGTTTCCTGCTATATGGGTAAGGACGTTCACCGGCTATACAAAATTTTGCTTTACTCTTATTTTATATTAGAATGTCATTTTATTCGGGTCATACTATTCGGGTTTTGTAACAATTATATAAATGTTAATACATAGAGTCGATTTAAAGCCGGTGAACGTCCTTAATATCGTTCTTAGAGAATTCATAAATTTTAATGTAGGTGAAATTTAGAATGTTCGTGGATGTATTTTCAATTTTTGTATAAATTGCTTCGTTAGAGTCTAACACAAAGTATCCGACATGCCTAAGATAGGGCTGATTCTTAATAAGGTTAAAAAAATCCTGGAAGTAAGGAACGATTTTGTAACCCTATTTAGACGTTTTAACTCGTTAATTTTTGCCAGATTGAATAAACCGTCATAAAACTATATACACATTTTTTTCATTATATTTTATTATGAGGATGGAAATTAAACCTCAAAAAAGAAAATGAAAAAAATTATTTTATTTTCTTATACGAAATGTCAGCGTCTTATCTCGGTGATTCCTTAACATTTGAATAAAGATTATTTTAATAAGCTTGTGTAATTTTTTTGGATCGACTTAAGCCTGAGGATAATTTTATATGTAAATAAAAATAAGTTGGAACTATTCTTTTGAGTTTAGCATAATAGATTTATATTTATAGGTAATATCAGTTTGCCACGTTATATCTCGTTAATTCGTTAACCATTATGAAGCGCATTGAAAACTGCAAGTATCGTTAGAGTTGTACATCAAATTATTAAAAACGTTTCATTCTGATATTCACAATACTAACTACCGAAAGTACATTGAAGAAATCATCTGTTTTATACTATTATTGTCGACGTTATATCCCACTAATTCTCTTGCAATATTTTGCATTATAGATCTACATATATTCTCATTTTTTTTAAAGCAAATAATCATTAGCAATTCGTGTATACATGCTTATTAAAATAATCTTTACTCAAATGTAAAAGAATCACCGAAATAAGACGCCGACATTTCGTATAAGAAAATAAAATCAATTTTTTAATTTTGTCTTTCGAGGCTTAATTTCATCCCTTATAATACAACCTAATGAAAAGAATTGTGTACATAGTTTTTAAGACGGTTAATTCAATCTCATAAAAATTAGCGAGATAAAACGTCTAGATAGAGCTACAAAAATCATTCCTTATTTCTAGACTGTTTTTAACCTTATTGAGGATCAGCCATATCTTAGCGATTTACACAAAAAATGATAATAGTTCCACGAACGTTCTAAACTTCACCTACATAAGTAATAGTTAATAAGAATTTTTTTACTCGTAAAATGTAAAAAACCAAGCCTTTATAGCGTACAAAGGAGGATACCTATGGATAGACAATGTCCCAGGTTAAACATCGATGGGAACCTGTAAAACTTATATGAACATGAAGAATTCATAACATCTTAAGCATTTAAACCCAAAATTTAATTCTGTATAAAATGATAAATATAAAAAAAAATTTATTCTCTTAACTTAAACTACTAAATGTCTGATAAAATCTTGATTTTTTTCACTTATTTTGTCGGATTTTACGCTAAAGTTAAAGATTCTCTTTATTTTCCCGGTTTAATTTTCTTCTTAATGTTCAAATTTTAACAAATTCTAAACATTAGAGTCAGTTTTGTACGTCGCAGCGAGTCCCCTGACTTACTATTAATATTCGTGGGTATCGTCCTTTGCTTTATACATACGAATTTTTCATTTTTTCTTATAGTAAGAGTTTCTTAAGCATCTGAGTAGAGAATCTGCAATAGAGTGATTCTGCGCATAACGTACAATTTAATAAATCATACAAATCAAAACAAAATTAAAAATAATTTTCTTATTTAAGTTTTAGAAAATCGTATATTTATTTATTTAGTTTTTTGGCTGTATTTGTTATTATTATTATTATTTTCAAATAATATTTTCATGAAACAATCAAATAAACAAATAAGCACAAACTTTCATATTTATTTATTTAGTAAGTATGATTCAGATCAGGAATCGTATCAGAATTTCCGGTATAGAACTTTATAAAAATATTAATCCTTAAAGTTTATCAATAAAGTAGTATCATAGATAATACTTAACCGGTACTCCTGCTGGTAGAAATCGTTCGAGCGAGGCGAGCGGTATGATGAAGCAGTCTCGGTCCAGCGTGGCCAGTGATATGGGCTCGCTTCTGGTCGGACTGTTACCCTGGACGACCAGTGGCGTGTAACTCCCGGATGTTCGATTCCCGCTAAAAGACACCTAGGACACGGGCACACAAAGCCACACATTTACATAGCCGAATAATAAATTGTCCCGAAACCCGAGTCGCCAGTCGGCCAGTCGCATGTGCAGCGATAGCCATCGTCTTCGCGTGCTCGGACAGGCGCAACTGCTCGGCCTTCCATCTACCCCTCCACTTCTTACCCAGTCCACGACCATTTGTCTAGCCCGTGTCTATCTGTCTCTGTTGCGCCGCTCTATACATCTGCGCGGCTTTGATCGCGAAATTATCCCACCCGCGAGAGCTGCTCACGATCTATTGCGCTGCCGCCTGCTCCGTCTAATGTATCGCGAGCTTCAATCATCTTTCTCGAGGTTAATTTATCGATTTAGAACTTTTTTCATTCTCTCTCTCCTTCTCTTTCCGGAAGTAATAACGGGCAGTTGCGTGTCCGATCGTATCGTATATAGTGATAATATAAAATCTTAATAATTATGAATACCAGAATCAATACTAATTGATATAAAATTTAAATCTACGTATAAGTATAGGGAAGACGGTGGCTATTTCATACACTAATACGTGCTTTTAAAACTAGAAGCCAATATATTAAATGAATGAATGAGGTACTGAAACTTCTTATGTCGTTAGTAACTAATTATGTAATTTGACGACTATACATTACTTGCAAAAGTTCCATTTTGCGGAGTGATAATATTAGAAGTTTAAAAGATAAAGTTTATAAGTTAAAAACATAGTTTTCCCTATAGGGGAGGAAGGTCCAATGTGGCGCACTTAAGGCGCATTAACAAATATACTTGTTAACATTCACTTAATGTTATGCTTAAAAGTCTTAAGGGGTACTTTGATATCTTAGGTACAAATACTAAAAAGTTTTATTTAAGTCTAAAAGCTTATTCTCTTCAATTTCAAGTTTCTATAAATAAATTTCCAATTAAATTTACATTTAATATTGATATAAGCATACATTTAAAACTGTATAGTATTTTTGTGATAAACGTTTTTCCCACGTATATTTGGAAACTTAGGGAGGTTCCTATAAAAGTTTCAAAAAAGTTGCAATTAAAAATTTTTGTAAAAATTAATAAAGACGACTAAACTATTCGGGTTAACCTACCAATTTGTTATACCAACCGGATGATACAACCAAATTAGTAGGTTAATCCTAAAAATGTTGTCGTTTTTTTTTATTTTTTGCAAAATTTTTCAGTAGTTCTGTTGAAACGTCGTAGATACGTTCCTACAACGGACCGAGTAACACGTTAGATATCTTGAGGTAGCCAGTAACGTCGCAGAAACATTTCTACAAGGTTTCTTTTGAAACGCAAAAAGGGACATTTCAAGGTTTCTGTGACGTTTTTGAAACTTCAATGGGAACGTACCATAGTTTTCAAAAATACGTTGGAGAAACGTTTCTGCAACGTTTCCTGCTATGTGGGGTATGTTATTAAATAAATTTATAATGATTTGTAAAAGTATTCACGAAAAATATCGTGCAAAATCAAAAGTTAGGTTAATTAACGTTTTCTATATATTTTGAAATTTCGTTCATACTTGGGTCAGGTTTTAATACATAACTTTCTTTGAAATTCACTTCTACGCAATTTCTTACTCTAATGTAATTAAATAATGATTTATAATGTATTTAAATATGTTGCGCTCCATTACCTCAAGCACGTTATCTATTATATGCAAACTATTTTTTCAAATTTAAGGTAGAAGTCAACAGTAGTTAAGGTCAAGGTATATATAAATAATTTTTGACTTTATTAAGGGTGACAAATATTTAATTATGAGTAACTTTATCAAATGTAAATTTTATAGTTAAGAGGTCGTAAAAATACTTTCATCATTTTTAGAGCAGAGAATTTATAATATGATACAATAACTTTTCAGAATACATTAAATATATTAAAGAACTATATAAAGTCACTTTAACTGGTTTAAAACCAATTAAAGTACCTAAAATAGAGGTGCGCACATTGTTCGCTGCGCCACATTGTACCGTTTTCCCCTATATAACTTTTTTTGAATAGTAATTGATACGAATTTTCAGTAAACAGATCATATTTCAGAATAACTTTAATTACGTTCAAGCTGAAATATTTACAGCTTACATAACAGCTTTAACTTTAAAAATTCAATGAAACAACTAGATAGATTAAATGATAAATTTATAAAATGGTGTCTTTATAAATGCAAACGAAGTGTTTAGCGGTAAGAAAATTATATAGTCATTGAAGAGGCAGTAAACAATGCAAGCGCGAGTATAGCTGGTCGAATAAGCGACGCATCTCGCACTTGCAGTTGGCACGAGCGCAAATATCTTTGCCAAGCGGCTTCATATTCTTTATGGTTCCGTGCGCGCAGGGGTGCAACCTCGGCTCAACTCTCGACATCGCAAATACGCAATGTTTTGCTGTCAAGCTCGGCTAAGATGACAAGCCTCAGCAAACAAATTCTTAGCTTCCTAGCATTATCTATCATGCTCTGCACTTTTCCACGCAAAATATACAGTTGGAATGCGAAAAAACTGACGACTTGAAAGATAACAATAGAGGCTTTATCTACATATTGAAGAAAATACTTTACTTCCAAAGAAGTTTATTTAACTTTCTTCGTTATAATTTTGTCTTAGGTATAACTCTTGTATTTTTCGACAAAGATATTAAAAAGCTTTTTATTAATTTTCTTAATCTATGTAATTAATTGTAATAAATTATAAGAATGTTCTAGAACCTGTCAAATGTCATATTTCGATGTTTTAGTAAAGTTATACGTATTCAAATAAAACAATTTACATTAGATAACGTACAAAATTGAATCTTTAAGCTGATTTTTTTCAAAACTACTTTTTCTAACTTCAAAAAGTGACTTGCGCATGAGGTTTTAATGAATTCTTTTGAATCTTTAGAAAATTCTTGGTTACTATGTTTTAAATATAAGTTATTACTTTTAAAGCAAGTACATACCGCTTAATTTACAATATATATAAATACAAGTTACTATCAATAAATGTCTCTTGTATTGTTTTTTTTAAATAGATTTTTCAGGCGTTTTTTAGGAGAAGGCGAGTCTTTTAGGAGAATTAAGAATTAATAAATTTTGTAAGGTGATAATAATCATAATGTGGTTGGCACATATAACTTTTTGAAATAACACTAATATTATAGTAAAAATTAATACAAATTGTGATGTAAAATCAAGGGAATATGGTGAAATGGCTTCAAAATTGGTATAAATTATTTATTTGTAATAAAATTGATAGGGAAAGAATTTGAAGTTCAGGTCAACAATAGCTATTTTTTTAAAACACAAGAGTCATATTACATCTACTCATATTCAGTTATCAGCTATCTTTATATGATATTTTCTAAATTATGAAAAATAGTTAGGTCTAAAATGTTTATTACGTTACTTGTTGCTGCGGTATTCTTTCATTTCATAACGAAATAACGACAATCAAAGAAGCTTAAATAAGCTATAAACTTTAAAAAGTATATTAAAAAGTTGAAATATTGAATTCTAAAGGAAGTGCGAACCGGTTAAGTATTATAGTTGAAAAAATAAATTTGAGTACATAGAGAAAATTTTCCGTTAAAAATTGCCTTTAATTATCGTACTGAATGATAAAAGATTATGGTGAATAATGTTAATTTTGACCGTCCGTCGAGGTACTCTTTCCCCTGAAGCCAGGGAAGTCCCACGATTACAATAATTTTTACGGTAATATTTATCAGACAATTTTCTCCGCGTGGCAGAGCGTATAGCATATTTTGAACTAAAAATAAAGATGAAGCATCGGTAAAGAAATATAAGTAGTGCGGCAAAACATGATGTTTCGCTCATTTGGCGTATCGCGAGTAAGTGGTATTTACGTAAAGCAATAAGTGAATTAGAAGAAAGCAGCTTAGAAAACCTAAATGAAACAACAATAGGAAGAGCGCAAAGAAGCTAGCGCACACTTCAATCTGACCTGTCTGGAGGCAGTGGTAGGCGTGAGGGGCTGATCGGCGACGTCCTTCTGCGCGGCGCTCTGCTTGCGCCTCTGCATCGCCTGGGGCCCCTGGCCCTGCTGCTGCTGGCCCCCCGGCGCGCCGCCCCACTTGATCAGATGCGGTCCGCCGGAGCTGCGCCTGGGCCCGGGGCCGAACCTCTCCCCGTAATCCTCGGGCGGCGAGCCGACGATGCCCCCACCTGCGTGCGGCGAGAACAGCAGGTGAGTGCGATACGCGTGGCCGGCGCCGTGGTCCTGCTCCATCGGGTATCCACCCCCGGTGCCGCTGTAGCCGAACTCCCTGCTGCGGCGCACGGGACCGGGCCGGCCGCCCAGGGCCCCGGCCACTCCCCCGCCGATCCCTACGCCCGCTATAATGCCGCCGCCGCCGCCCCCGCCTCCGGACGACCGCTCGGCCACGCCGCTGAGTATGCCGCCGCTGATTCCACCGCCGCTGACGCTACCGCCGGTGATGCCGCCGCCGCCGCCCCCGCTCTTCTCGAAATTCTTGCGGAACATAAGATTCATGATTGCGGCCGGTCAGTCTTATTGCGAGGCAACGACGGACACGTGGCTGTGTGTGTGGTGTAGTGTATTGCACGAATGCACGAGAGTCAAGCCAGCTGGCTCCTCGACATGCTGGGTACTCTTTCCTTGCGGCTGCTTTTTATATACCTCGATGCGTGCTGGCGCGCGGCAGTGCGCTCTTATGATAATGCTATTACGGCACAGCTAATGGACAGACGGCACACACAGAGCTTTCTAACACCGCTGGATTGATCGTTAGAGATTCTCACGGACACAAAGCTAGATAGGACACCGTTGCTGCACACAGAGAGAGAGAGAGAGAGAGAGAGAGATGGAAAAGAAAGAAGGGGTTAACCGCTGGTGCTACACCGTATCGTCCTGGTCGTAGCTGGCGGTGGCCGATGCTGCGCGCTGCGAGCCTCGTCTCTGCGGCCGTGCGAGCGCGCGAGGAGCCGCCCGCTCGTCGCGTTGCATTTGTTATTGTTGTTAATGGCAATTTGGTCCCTGGGTCGGAGGACCGGCCGCATCGCGGTCCTCAACGGCTGCTTCCGCGCGATCGGGAGGATCGGCCTGCACTCGCGTACTGCATCCATTCAGCTCTCGGCGATCGGCATTTCGCGACTGCCGCTGCTGCTGCTGCTGCTGCTTGCTGCACTCGTTAACTTTGCACAAGCACCCACGCGCGCCTATGCGGACCGATGTACGCGAGGCGCAAGAAAAACCAACGACACACACAAAAACACACACGGACAGACAGAGAGAGAGGGATAGAAGTAGGAAAAGAGAGCGACAGAGAAAGAGCAGCACTCGATACGAAACACAAAGCGAGGTATAGATAGTTTTGAAATTAAGTTACAGCGGAGCTTGATATAGAGAAAATGCTTGTGGAAGTTTACCTCGTTTGATATGCGCGCCAACGGACTTTACTCGAGAATTTGAAAACACAACAAGTAGCGGAGGATATGAATTTACGAAGTTTCACTTTGCGGAAGAGAGGCGGGAGGTGGTAGTCGCGACTGGAGTTGCGGCGCACGAGTGTGTTCCGCGGCGTGCGGTAAGTAGAGCCCCACGAGCGAGCGAGTCCACGTGCGATCGATGCGCGCTGAAATATTCACGGACGACGCGCGCCGCGAGTGTGTCCCTGAAGAGTGGCAGCGAAAAGCGGCGGCGGCTCGCCGACCTTTCCTCAAACAGCTGCTGCTCTCTCTCTCTCTCTCTTTCGCGCGCGCTCTGTTTGTCTAAAACGTCCACCTCCACCTCGCGAGCGCGCGCGTCAATCACTTATTTGCGGCGCAGCCTCTCGCGGTACATCTGGCGGACGGCTATAATAGCACTAGCACCGGACACTGGGTATAATGCGAGCGAGTGTCTGCGTGTGTGCGCGTGCGTGCGCGTGTGTGTGAATCGACTCGTCGGCGCTGCAGCGGCGGCCGATGGGGGCGAACTGCGAGGCTGCAGCAGGCACCGCCGAGCGTTAGCCTCGCACTGGCTGGCTGAGACTGCGTGTGCGAGCCGGCGGAACAACGCGCGCGTCCCCCCAGTCGCACGGCTGATTGCTGCTGCAGCCCGCTGCAACCCCCGCGAGCGCACCCCCCCTTTTACCGATATATACGTCGCGAATGGAATGAGAGTGCCGGCTCTCTCTCTCTCTCTCTCTCTGTTTCTCTGTATGCTTGTGTGCCTCGGAGTTCCGCGGCCGCTCGTTACAACCCTTGTTTCTGCTAACGATGCTGAAATAATGAGCTCGTCGTGACTGCAGTCAAACGGGTATTCTTCGGGCTTCCGCGCGATCCATCTTTAATTTACGGACTTTTCGTGTATTACAATTAGAGGGAAGATCATAGTAAACGTAGAGGCATGTCGTAACTTCAGGATGAGAATTAGAATGAATAATGTTAAATTTTACCGTCAGTGTGATCCGTGTTTAATATAATTTCAAGGAAAATTTTTATCAAAAAAATATCTCAGTATTAAAAAGAGAGCTTACTAATGTCTTTACTACTTACGTAGATAAATCTCGCCCTAGGGGCGTTATTCACCCATCGTTAGCGACGTACAATTTGCTAAGGTATAGTATGAAGGAAAGGCGTTTTTTTAAGTAACTTGACGTGCGAACTGAAAGTCTAGTGGTTTTTTTTTCGATGTTTGAAGTCGTAGAAAATTCTCGACTTTTAGTTTACAAGCAACGAAACTTTAATAAATGTCAATTTTTGATACTAGTTTAGCGAATTCTACCGCGCTTCGATGGCTGTATAGCGCCCCCGAGTAATTTTAACTTTTCTAGTTATCAGCATTGAATGACTTCGAAAAAGCAATATGTTTTATCGCACCCAAGATCGTTATTTGATTGAAAAAATATACGAAAAGTTGTTTGATAACTCTAAAATAGTCCGAATCACTGTATCGAATAGTAAAAAGCTACCGTCCACCATCAAAAAAATTTCAAAAGAATAATTTTTCTTAAAATTTGTATGGAAATTTTCAGCGCTATTCACATTATTACTTTCCTCCATACGCATGGCTTTGTTGTTATGGCATCGTCAATTACAATTTTACGGCGGACCATTAGGGGTTTTTTATTTAACCCTTAAGTGCCCAGTGTGGTATACTTCATATGCTCATTTTTAGGTAAAACTTACCTTCAAAATTTATCTACTTAATTTGGAAATACATTCAAGTGAACACGGTAGCTCTAACTACAATAGGAGCTACAGAGTTAAAGTATATTAAACATTATTTCTGATCAAGTACGAGGAAACACGTATTTCTACACCAGCTACATTTGTTCATTTGTATATGACATGATATACATGACCATATAAAAATATCCAATTCATGTTACAACCATGAAATGTAAAATACCAAATGGAAGGATTAATGATATAAAATCAGGGATAAAACTTTAAACTAACGCCATATTACAACCAAGATACAATTAACGCATAAAAGTATTTTTTATGATTTTTGTAATTTACGCCGACATTGCTTGTAGCTGTCGTAACAAATGATTTTCTTATTACAATTCTGGAAATTGGTATTTACTAAATTTCACAGTCGCAACACATGCTCTCACAATTTTCATACGAATGCACATCCTGTTCCATTATTTACACAAATGAGTAAGTCTAGCTGCTAGCGAATTACGTGCTTCCTCGCTTGCCCATACGCGAGAGGAAAAATTAGCCAGATGCACGAAACTCGTATATAAAGGAAAAACAAGAAGCAAGTAAATTTATACCCAAGTGCAAGGTGAGCGGTCGCGCGCGAGCAAGTTTATGCGAAGGCGAAGAAGCAAGCGCGCACACACGGGCTATTTCCAACTGTACACCAGAAGGAAAAAGAGCGAGCGAGCGCACTGTATACGAGCGTCCTTGTCTGCCTCCCCCACGATTTACCGGAGACAATATTACCTCCCCCGTGCGCGACGCGTCTCCGCGCCGCGAGCTTTCTCTTCTCCCCTCTTCCGTCTCTTCGCGACTCTAATAGACACGTATATACACAAAAGGTGGTATTGCTTTCGATTAGTGGCAGAGGCCGCCCTTTCAACGAAAATGAAAACGATTCCCAGAACGTGTACTTAAATTATTGCCTACAGCTCGTCATTTGCTGATTTGTGAATTGATAAGTGAAATCGATATCTATATTTTGCCGACTCCGCGGTTAACAAGTATTTAGACAAGCATTAAGTTATTTTTATTAAAAATTCATTTTCTCATTCTCATTTTGTTTTGTCAGTAAAATAAACGCATGGGTATGTTGTAAGTAGATCGAGTCGAGCATGATCAGACACATACGAATTTGCAATATAGCTGATTTATCGTAGTTTAATTAGTTTTAACACAGTTTTGTCAGAAGTTTAACGTTATTTACGGAATCTATAGCCTTTATAGAATACATTTATACATTTTATAAATTATAGACAACGTTGAAATATATGCGATCAATATTGGTAAAGAAAACATGAGAGTTTTACGTTTTCATGTATGATTACAGTGCAGCACTCTCATTACATTTATACATAGATATATACTTTCTTATTAATAATTTTGAGACGTTAATATATATGAGAGTGAGTGTGCAGAGTGGCGCACACATTTGACTCCTCTGAGCATTTGCCGCGGTAAAGTGACTTTCGTGTTAATCTTTGCTTTAAACCCTTTGCGAATCCTATAGCTATAATAGTGTACTTAAACATTACTCTTTAACATTTTTTATTTAAAACTCTTTAAAGGTTTCCAGTTTTCAAGTTTTTTTCCCTATTAATAAAATTTTATATACAAGTGTCTTTACAAAAATACTGAAATTTATACATTTAAACTTCTGATAACATGCATGAAAGAAATTTTTTTTTTTAATTTTTAATTTTCTTTAACGGACCCAGCATGGATTAAATCTTATAAGAAACATAATTCTTTTAAGTGATGGCAATTATCTCATTTATATAGCCCATAATTATCTGTATTACTAAAATTTAAGTATTACAATCAACTTTCATAGGACCAACGTTTGCTGAGGCTGTTTTTAACGAAATCTGAAACTTTCAGGGAATCAGCATCATATGTATTACCGTTGGTGGATCGAGTAAAGTTTTAAAATATCATATTCAAGTTCAAATAACAGTCGAAAAAATACATAAGAATGCTATAGTATACACCTTTGGACTTAAATATACTATTTTGAAAGTTGTCTCGATCTAGTAAATGTAATACGTCATGTAATAAAGATACAGTGAAAGTTTTAGATCCAATCGCTACAAAATATCGCATAAACGTACGCCCCGTGAAAGGTGATATTAAATTTTCATTTCAGTTAATTCAGGTATTTGTAAACTGCCTAAATGAGATTAAATACATTAAATTTATTAAATTTTAAGCTACTCTTATAAGGTGTTACATTTTGCCTAAAAAGAATGTTGAGTGGCTATCTAAAATGAAAACAATTGTAGTGATTTCCAACATAAATGTTCATTTTCAAGGTTTAACGTTTAACAAGATTTAATTCAAGTTAATTGCGGTTAGCTTAGCAGTATCAACGAAAATATTGCCGAGAAACGCCTAGTAGTCTCTTACGCTCCAAGAGATATCGATTTTCATACGCAGGAAATCTGTGATAATCATCCATCAAAACGCATTAATAGCTGTCGGTAAAAAAAGCCCCCGAGCGCAATAACTGATACGAATGAAAAATGAAGGCTCTCGACACGCGTGTTAAATCAGAGGGCAGTGAAAGCGTCAATGGTCACAGCGAAGCATTTAGAATCGGTCGAGAAGCGCGTGTCGCGCTCGTGAAATACATCGCCTCGGTCCGCCGACGCAGCAGTACAGCGGCAAGCGGGCAACAGCAGCAGCGCGAAGTCATTCGTCAACAAGCGGGCGCGCAGCTGTCGGAATAATCGCGCGCGCGCGCGCGCTATTTGTTTGCTGATTTTGGCAGATTTCCGATTGCGCCGTCGCAGTAGTGGTGTCGTCGTCCGTTTCCAATAAAAGATCGCCACTGCGAACGCGAGCCGAGCGCCGCAAAGACGCATTGTGCACCGCCGCTAAGGGTGACGGCGACCAGCCGGAGAGACGAGGCTCGCGCACAGCTCACTCAACTCACTGATTTCCGGCATTTGCGACAATCGACGCACTGCTTTGTATTATCACCAAGCGGAAACTTGAATTTTTGCAAAACACTCGATATCACAGTAGAAACGACAGTCGCGCGTAAGTTCTTTCGCGAGCCTGCGCGAGATCCGCAGATTTGGAAGAGGCGTCCGTCCGCTGGCCCGCAGCTCGTCCGCGTCGCAACTTTGTCATATCCACATTGTGCTTTAAAATCTCTCACTTTGTGCGAGCGCGTGCAGCCGCTGCGTGGGGCCATGATGCCTATACGTTGTATTTAAACCTGGCATGCGACTCTGAGGTGAACGAGGCGGCGAAGGGGGGGAGCGTGACGCGAGCGGGAAAACGAAATATATACGACGCGCTCGGAGTAATGAGCGAGATGCAGGATGCCGCGAGTAGCCGCGGCGATAAGAGTCAAGAGGACGCGAGAGAGCGAGTGAGAGAAAGAGGTGAGAGGAAGCGAAGTGGGGGAGATAGATACGTCTACTTGTTGGCTTGTGTTACTAGACTAAAGTTGTCCCGGGCTATTAATAGCCCGGCCGGCCAGTCGCAACGGGATTATAAATAATCCAAGGCGTTTGTTGATGCTTTTATGAATTTTTGCCAAAAATTTGGATAAATACATGTTGGGAGATGGGAAAGTCGGCGGAGCACGTGGCCGCACCGATGCGATGACGCGGCTGTGCATCCTGCAATAAAACTGCATTGCGCGAGCGAGCGCTCTTATTTAAATCTACGCATTACGGCGCTTTTATCGCTTCGTAAAACGCGAAGAAACGCCTTCAATAATGCCGAGCTCGTGTACACGATGTTTATAGCCGTTACGGCTGATGAATTTTTCGTGAGTCGGATTCCGGAAGCGCTAGTGTATTGGATAGACTTATGTATTTTTGATAATGCTCGCGGAGCATATATATATATACGTATATAGCGTGTGCGTGTGTGTGTGCGCGTGTTGGCCTTTTCGATTGATCGCGATGATGAGGGGCTGGAGGGGGTTGCGGAGGAGCGTGTTCGAGCCTCGCTGAATTTCCCTGGTGACTTTGACGGCGTGCATGGCGGTGGCGGCGGCGGCGGCGGCGTTGGAGCAGCCTTCCGATGAAAATTTCAAAATCTTATCGACCGCAGCAGGGAGTGATTCCAATGGAGCAGAGCTTGGCTTAGGCTTGAGATCTAATATAAAACTATAGTCTTTTAGTAGGATTATTGTAATAAAAAGAGATTATTTTCTCCCTGAAAATTGTACATTCTTTTAAGTTAGTTATGTTATATATCGATTAGTAAGGACTGGACATTTCTATTTCCCAGTCAGATAAGTGTCTGAATTACGCTTTAACTAAAATCTTGTAAACGTTCTCTAAGGAGGAAGCAATTTATACGCGGCGAGTCTTATAAATTATAAAAGTGCTACAGCTGTTGAACCCTGCGTGCAGCTCTTTGAAAAAGGTGCGATGGGACAAGTTTCTTGTTAACTCGAGGCCATAAATCACGGGCAATATTAAATTAATGGATCTACGTGTCCTTTGAGCGTGTTGTACATGAACGAATGGGGTATTATCGATTCACGCTTAATATTAAAGACTTGATTTTCAGAGCCAGTCGGCCGTCCCCGCGATAGCATTATTTATTTTTTTTTTCTTGCGTCCCGCACCCCTCTAAGTGCCCTTATCTCACGGGATGGATTCATCAATTCATCATTCATGTCATTTCTATTCACTTGATTTTTTCCAAGAGTTTCAGGCTTAAATTGAGCGAGTAAAATATTCACTCTTTTAGAGTCAAAAACTTTTTTTCGAATAAATTACATATATTTGTGTTTAAGATTGTGTGAAATTAAGATTCCAAGTGCAATTTTAACTTAAACATACAGATAAATTTGCACCTATATATAAAATGTGCAAATTAAACAAACATTTGATCCGGGGAAATAAAGAGAAACTTAAGAAATAGAGAGTCAAATTAAATAAAATAAGTGAAAAAATCAAGATTTTATCAGACATTCAGTAGTAAATGGAGGATGCTCATGGATGGCTTATACCGGCCCTAGGTAAAACATTGATAGGGGACTAATGAAACTGATGTGAACATGAAGGATTCATAAAATATTAAGCATTTAAACTAAAATTTCATTCTGTATAAAATAAAAAACAAAAATTAATTAATTTTCTTAATTTTTACTACTTAATGCCTGATAAAATCTTGATTTTTTCACTTATTTTATCGGATTTGACCCTCTATTTTAAAAGTTTCCGTTTACTTCCCCGGATTAAATTATTTTTTAATGTTCATATTTTGACAAACTCTAAAGAATACAGTCAGTTTTGTACGTCCCCCCACCTCGACTAACTATACGCAGTCGTGGGCATCCACTTTTCATAAATTCACATTTTTCACGTTTTCCACTTTATACAAATGGAAATTGTAGATTAAATGCTTAAAATGTTATAGATTCTTCATGCTCATATCAGTTTTACAGATCCCTTATTAACGCTTTACCTGCGGCTACATAAGATATTCATGGGCATTCTCCTTTAGGAAAAACCAGTAATATTATAAACTTAATAATATTGAAGGTAAAATATTTTGAAGAAAATTAAATAACTTTTCTTATTATTACCTTTAAGTTTTAATTCTCAACTTTTCATGTTCAATTGTAAGAAAATAGTAAAAAAAACTATATTTTTAATTATGCGTTATACTCAAATTTTCTTCGTAACATGTTATTGGAAAAGTTCTTAGTAACTTTTTTAATAACACATAAGTACTTGCTATTTCTATCAGTAGAATTAAGTGAAAAGTTTACTTCAAATGTTATGATTATTCTCTTAAACATAGTAAAAATTCAGTCTGAAAGGGTTGGTTGCACTTTGACCCAAAAAGAGCGAATACTTCACTTGCTTCATTTTAACACGTACTCTTTACGCGAATGTACTGTGCTTAATTCTTCCGCCATCCGATAAAATGAAAAGCTTAATAAATACATGTAACTTGCGATGTTTTAATGTACGTTTTATGCAAATACTTCCAAGTATGAAGTTCCAATTAAAGTTCAGCTCTACAATTAATTGCGATGAAAAAAAAAATACCCAACGCGGCCTTAAACAATTAAAATGCATAAATTCAGCAGGAAAATGGAAGAGCTCGAGTTTAGGAAAGTTCGAAGGTGAAATCCGCGCGTGCATCGCAGCTTGAATGAAATAAATAGTATTGGCAGAGCGGCAGGCCCTGTCTCCGTCGAGTCTTCCGCATTGGCAGTCGGCTCCGATCCGAATACATATCCATACACCTCGCTCGAGCTTGCTGTTTTGCGTGACGACGTCGACGACGACGACGACGACGACGACAACGCTCCAACCTGCCGCCGCTGTGCAGCCCAACAAAGCGCGCGCGACTTATGGATTCAGTGCTCGCGTTTCCGCGCAACGAGCGTCGCGTGCACCTATACCCACGGGCCGTGTGATATCGAGCATTCAAGGACGAATTTAACATCGCGAAAAAGTGGAGAAAGAGAAACAGAGGCAAATTGCCGCGGCGCGGCTTATCCGACTGGGAAATAGTCGCGCGCTCGTTAGCGCAAGCCGCGGCCACGATTAATTCTAAACTCCCCGGCGTACGCGTTCAACGCACGCACACGCATAGTTAGACAGTGCGAGAGCTTACCAGTGTCGTGCAGCGGACAGGGCAGGTAGGCGTAGCGCGGGCTCGGCTGGGCCGCGGCGCCCTTCTGGCCGCTCGTCATCCTCGCGGCTAGTTTCGTCACGTACCGCGGGAGCTTGTCATGGAAGAGCAGGTCGATCAGCGTCTTGCCGCTTGCGCTCGCCACTCGGTGCGGGGCTTCAAAATCGGCGGAGACAAGCGGTGCGGCGGCATCGCGCCAGAGCGCCAGCCGCTCGACGATGCGACGTCCTCGTCGTCGATCGTACGTACAGCTGCATTTGTAATCGCGCGCGGGCGCGCTCGTCGCCGATGCGCTCGGGATCCAATTAACGACTAGCCCGGTGTGGCCTTAGACGTCCGTGATTTTGGGCGCGCGCTCGGCGCTGCTCAATTAGCACGAAAATAAACCCCCGGCGCGCACCGAGCACGTGCACGGTCTCTCCCTCTCGCTCTCCGCGTGCTCTCGATGCGGCCGGCCGCGCCGCCAGCGGTAGCGCACTCGCGCGCCGTCGAGCTCCTTGCGCTCGCGAGAAGAAAGAAGGAAAACGAGGTCGAGGGAGATGCTGCGCGAGGTCGGACGGATGGATGGGCGATCGGTCGGGATCGGCGAGCGGCGGCGAGCGGCGGCGAGCACGGGAGAGATAGATACGAGACGAGGCGACGCGACCGGACAGCGGGCGCGTTCAGCCTCAACTGGAGCGCGAGAAGAGCGAGCCGCTGGTGCTGCGGATGCGGCGCTGGCGCGCTTCGCCGCAGCGTGTCGCGGTGCATTTCATCCCCCGGAGGCAGTCGGCCAGAGAGGGATGGAAAATGCAAGAGAGAGAGAGAGAGCGCGAGCGCGCCTGCCCCCTACTTCGCTCTCTCGGTGCAAGCCCACCTCCCAACACATTTGCAGTGCGCCAAAACCTTATTATCTTCCGCCCTCCTCTACCTCCTCCTCCGCGATTCTTCGCGTCGAGCCTAGCTCTTGGCCCCCGCGAATCTTGGCCTCCTTGCCTTTGTTCCCGTTTTAATCAGCCCTCGACTTTCTCTCCCGCCACTTTCTCTCTCTCTCTCGCAGCCCATTCACCGTGCACAGCACCCTCTTATAGTTGAACCTAGAGAGCAGCGCGTAATAGCGGTACAACCCCGTCCCATCGGCTACCGCCGCGCTCTTTCTCTCTCTCTCCGAGTGCATGCGCGCGGGAAGGGGCTCGCAGCAGCAGCAGCAGCAGCAGCAGCCCCTCCAGCCCTCGCCGCGACTCACCTCGCCTCACCTCGGCTGCTGCCGCTGTGCTGCTGCTCCTCCTCCGACCCCCTACCCCTCGGGCAAGCCGTGTCGCAATGCATCCGCAGTCGCGACGCGTAGTCTCGCGGAAGC
The DNA here is from genome assembly GCA_949152435.1 of Gastracanthus pulcherrimus. Classification (NCBI taxonomy): domain Eukaryota; kingdom Metazoa; phylum Arthropoda; class Insecta; order Hymenoptera; family Pteromalidae; genus Gastracanthus; species Gastracanthus pulcherrimus. Next base: position 2,494,139 of record OX424576.1, on the reverse strand, counting down.
GCCGAGCGCCTTCCAACAACGTGGAGGAATAAAAAGAACTCCGGTATACGTGTGCGCGAGGCGAAAAAATGTATAGCCTACGCTGGCCCTGGCCCTGGCCCTGGCCCTGGTCTTCCTTCCTTCCTTCCTTCCTTCCTTCCGCTCCTTGGCTCGGCTGGCTGACTGGCTGGCTGGCACACGAGAGCTTTCCCGACCTGTATATATGCCGTACCGCACGGATATAGTCGTTGCGCATGCATTACGCGGATCGTCAATTGAACAATGATAACGAAAGTTGATCGAGAGATCGCGGGAGCGGGTTATTTATGCCTCGCTTTTTGTTTGCACGGGCGAATCTCTGCGGTGGCTCTGGCTCCCGCGCGCTTTGTATCTCTGGCCGCTTCGTAAAGAGACTATTAATAGCAGGCGTTGGGTCGCTTTTTGGAATGAATAAGCCGCAGGGGAGGAAATTCTTTATAGGCTTTTGCTGCTGGAGCATGGAGAATGTAGGGAAAAACTCGGAGGAACTTTTTACCGCGAGGGCTCTGTTTGCATATCAAAAGGCGTTTTGCTTTTCTTTTTTTTTAAATATCTATTAAAATATATTATATGTTACAGTTTGTCGCATTTAGGTCAGCTCGTTTTCATGCGATTCTTTTACATGATATGTAAAATAAACTATGTACAACAATCGTGCTGCGGTCCCGTTTCCAAATATCTCGACTACAAGTCTACACAAAGTACATTAAAATGGACGTTTTCTTGGAAGTGGACCAGTCTTTATACAGTTAGTCCCTTTATTACAAATGCTGCGGCAACTTTAATTATATTATGTATACGTACAATCGGAACAATTAGGAACCAAAATCGCTTGAGCAATCATATTTCTGCATAATATAATTGCTACGTCGCTATATAAAATGTATATAATCATTAGAGTGGAAGCTCTTGGATACAGAAGACCAAGCTTGGAATCAAATTTTACAGACAGAATGTGGCAAGCAGAGTAGCATTGCCTTGCTTTACAGAGTTTATGTATACAGGAAGGCACAAAAACGTCGATACTACACGACCTCGATGGAATATCATTATACAATTTAAAATATTACACTTTCGCATCATCATTATGCGCGTTCAGCTAATTTACAATATGTATATATTTAATTAAGACGTACATCGTTAACTTTATATAACGCTATATATATAGTTAAAATAAAAATGCTATGTTCAAAAGTCATATACAAGTCGAGAATAAGAGGAGGAATAGTCGCTCATTTTCATCGAGAGAATCATCACTTTGGAGTCTGAGTGAGTGCAGCTGCTGCTTCGTTAAATGCATCGTGTATGTTCAAGGCACAATAGAGAATGTAAAGAATCAAAGAAAGTGCAACAAAGAAAACCTTGCGCAAATACGAGTCGAATACATTGTGCGCATACTGCTCGTTCAGAATATACACAATAAAACGGCTCAATTCCGTTATTGCAGCGAGCGAGTGGCACGCGCGCGCGGTGATAGCGCGTTATCGGGCACAGAAGCCAACTCGCGCGCTATCTGCTTCCCACTAGGCAGAACGACTCCGGCTCCACGACCACATTCGCGCTTTCGCGGGGAGCCAAAGCAACGCGTCGACGGCCCGATTGATGCGACGATGCCGACGAATCGCGGAGCAACGCGCGGATGCGTTTCTTTTGTACAGCATCGAGACGTGTCGCGCGATCGAATCGACGACGACCACTGCGCTACCTACGTCCGAGTACCAGTCAGGTAAAATATAGTCCGCGATGTATTTGAAAAAATGACGATCTATCGAAATCCACATTTATGCCTCGTCTCTTTGTGCGGTATATCAGCGCGCGTGCACGCTTTGATAATGCTCCGCGCGCTCTCTTTGTTTGTCCAATGCATTACGCGCGGGATTCGTCGTTCGATCATAAAAGCGCTCCTCTCCTCTCCGCGCCGGCTGTAAGGCGAGACGCGTGGCGTTGACTCGTTGACATTGACTTGCTGGCCATGACCGATAAAGAAACGCTAATGTACATATATAAAATTGTGCTATTCAATGTAAATATGGCAGCTCGTTATTACGGTATATAGGAAGGAAACAATGCGCGCGTATACGTATATACACACAGCGTGTAGCTCAAGAGCTCGGTAGCTCGGTAGAAAATCGCTTGGTCTGCGGCCGATAGATACTAGAAAGTATTTATACATGCGCGTACGATCGAGCGACAGCAGCAGCGGCGGTAACGGCGACACTCTGCCCGTCGCGTTATGGAATAAAATTACCGTTCTCTTTCTACGCGCGCTTTCAAGGCAACGACTAATGGCACTTGGATTTGTAACTTTACACAGTTCGGAGATCTCGTCGCGATTTCGTGGGGGGGGGGGGGGGGCAATAGGTGTTCCAACAGCTGGCGTGGATTCAGCTTCGGAGACGCGCGCGACGTCGCGAACGCACTACAAAATCTTGTACAGCTTGACGAGGTGGGTCTCCCCGTCGCGTCGCCGCTGGGCACGCTCCTGCCATCACGACTTGGAGGGATCGACCGGCTGCTTGAGCTCCCTCTGCTTCTCGCGCAGGTTGATCCTCTTGAGCGGGTAGCAGATGATGCCCGACAGGACGATCAGCGCCCCGGCGAAGTAGAAGGACGTGTCGTAGCTGCCCGTCATGTCCTTGAAGGCTCCTGCGGAGGGGAAGAGAAAACACGCGGGTTATCGTCAAGCGAGTTGGTATCTCGAGAATCGGCGACAGTGGTGTGCACTGTGTAGATGTGGAGAAAAAAAAAGAGGCGCGCGAGTATAATCACCTGCGACGGGCGCGCCCACTGTAGCGCCCACACCCTGAAACAGGAGGAGCAGTCCGAAGGCGTTCGTCAGCTTCTCCAGGCCCATGAGATCCACCACGAGGATCGACCTCAGCGAGGCAAACACCGCTGTGGACAAACAAGAATAACGAATCGATAATCCTCTAAGAGAACAGAGGTATAAAAATGCACTGCCCCCGCAGGCGAGCTCGAGGGATGCGCGCGCAAAAGTAATAATTTTATTTGCGCAACACTGTTTCGCGGCGCTTATCGCTTAGTGCGCAATTTTCTTCCGCGTGAATAATTATGAATATCAATGACGTATATTAATTAAGGCCAATCCGAGTGAGGAAAAGCAGCTCGAGCGGTGCAACAACTTCCTACGGAGGAGGAGTGCAGTCGAGATTTAATTAATGCAACTGCGATTTATCAAATTAATATCGAACTTTAGCTTTTTTGCTGGAGAAAAAAAATATCGCGCCTTGATCTACGACTCAATTATACTCACAAACACTGAGACCGAAAGCGGCAGAGTAGAAGAATTGGTATTCCTTGCTCATCGAGAAGCCGGAGAACATCGTTAGAAGGCCACTGATGGTGATGAATATGTTATTGATTAGGAGAGCGTCGACGCCCGGCAAACTGCTAATGAATCCCAAAGCAACACGACCAATTGTGTTGCCTATTCCGATTATCGACACGAGGAACATCGCTGTACTTGCATCCATGCCGCTTGATTTTGCTCTTTCTGCGGCAAAACATTTTATGTAGAACATTATGATATATTTCTCTTCCTTGTTTTTTTCTTTAAAGAGTTATTTTATTATTGTTTACCTGTTATAAAGACGAATGGAGTATAAAAGCCCATCATCGTCAAGCCGCCGCTTATCGCCAGAATGAGGAAGGACGGGCTTTTCAAAAGGCTAAGATCGAGCATCGTCGTTAAGATTCTCCTGACGCTCTCGGGGCACAGATAGCAGCTGCCGCTCTCCTCCTCGGCGAGATCTTGAGCCGTTGGCAGCCTAGTTACCGACATGTGATAGCCAACCGACGATAACTATTTCAGTAAGGTAGATAATTGGGTTAAAACACATTTTATCTCATTCCGTGTTTTGATAGACCACATTACACTTTCTTTATGAACTTTTGGAATTATTCAAATAACTTGACAATTAAAGGAGATATAGCGCTTGAGGTTGCGCCGTCACTATCGCAATGCCAGTATTCTTTATAGTTTTGACCAGATATATATTTAGATACAACATCGCAGTTTGTTTTTTTTAAATTAATTTTCATATTTTATGATTTCTAAAATGATTAAATAATAAAATAAAATAAATTAATATACATTGCAAACAAAACATATTTTTTTTGCAATTATATCGGGTGTGATGATATTTTGAAAATCAATCACCGTGTCCCAACTACCGACACCAAACTCAATGCCGTACCCTAGATAACGGATATTTGTAAAATTTAAATCCTACTGATAATCTAAATGTACCAAACTTATAAATCAAAAATATAGAATGCAACATATAATTAGAAAATACGTTGTATTATAGTTTCGAAAAAGCGTTTTTAATAATAACTGGTAGATAACTTAAATAGTTTCTTGGACCAATAGTCTTGAATAAGTTACTATCCTGGTAGAAATATATGTCATTAACAGTGGAATGTCAAGATCTGTCCCGTTCCGTACATTGTCCCCACTAATGACTTGGGCAATGTGTACAAATCTAAAGGTTCATTCTCACTATTTACAGTACAATGAAACAAGTTATATTTTAAAATCACCAGTCTCTTATTTGGTTTATCCCGCTGCTGTATCATTACATTCCAACATTAAAAAAAGATTTTTTCGATACTCGTTACCAAATGAGGAAATATTGAGTTACAGGAAGTTTGGATATAAATAAATATCAAAATCTCAAGGTCTCATATATTGGGCAAATCAGTGAACGGTTTCCAATTTGTATGCTTACACAATTTAGTATTTTAATCTAAGCCGCGTTAACATTATTTTTCATTTATTTATACATCATTCAAATGATTAATGTGATTGCTGTCAATAAAATACGCATGTATTATTATTTAAACTCTAATAAATTCGGCGTCCAATATATTGGACAAATACAATCAGGGAGTTAAAATGCTCGAGATCGTAGTTGTTTTCTCGTGCGAAATTATGTTGTGTACCATTAGAACAAAAAAAGTCTTCAAGTAAATGTTGCAAATAGTCGATGTTTAAATGTACGTAAATGTGAGAACGTTATAAATTGCGGGAGTTTTTGAGATAAAATAATGTTCATAGTATATGATTTTAACATGGACAGAAAAAGGTCCGTCGAATTTTTGCAAATACAAAATATGAAATCTCTTACAACGCGTATCTCTTCAGGTGGTGCATGCGTCAATATGTACCTAATATATACCTAAAATGTGACCTTCAGAATTAAAATCGGATGGAAAATAAAAAGTCTTCAGTATATTGTTGCATCTTTCTCTAGTCGATGATATTTATACTTTTATAATATGGAAATTTTGTTAAAAGAAATTTTTTCGACGCTTGAAGTGTCCATTGTTTATATTATATCGTTTCTCATACTGTGATATAGGAACAGATTATTATATAATTTTTTTTATTATAGGTACGTATTGGCACATAAACTACCTTAAAACTGAATAACGCAGAAAAAAGAAGCATGCTTAACTTTGGAGTAATAAAATATAAGATTATCATAATCGGTTGGAAATTGACGAGTTTTTAAATTAATTAGCAGTTTTATATAATATCCAATCGGTACGTTCATATATATCACTTTTTCAACTATACACTGTTGTGAACGCATGCTTAAGATTCATTAGGACGATTCCCGAATCATTTAATCATGGGAAAGAACACTACTCGAAGTTATACTAATATATACGTCGTTAATTGACGTTCGTACTCTTGTGTATACTAGAGAAGCTTGTTTTCTTGGTCATTTATTGAATATTGATCAAGTGCTTTTTTGATGATTTTCAAACATTTCTTGGAGTGCATATTCCAGGCTATTGATCGGTATTTACCGAAGAGCATAGTTGGTTATGCAAAAAATAAATTAAGAAGCCTATTGAAACAATCAAAAAATTGCTAGTACTATCAGATCAAAGTTATCAATATTATTTACTGTTGCTATTTTTAATTTTTATTATTCGATATCATTAAGTCCGAATAAGTCTTCAATATTTTCTAGGCTTTTAAAAAAGATTGACAATTGCGTACGTTTTAAATACCTACTTTGTACCTTCTTAATTATTTTTTATTATGTTGATTTCTACCAGACAGAAAGAAAATCATTGTGAACCAATATTTTTTTTAATTTTATTTTCCTTATAGTTTAAACGGAATTATTTTGATTCAAGTTAAATCTAAATTCTTGAATTTAATCTTCGTAAAATATTTTTTAACTAATTATACTAATATAAAAATTTCTATTTCAAATCCGTTTCTCTTAACAACTTATTCAATATTATTATTCTTAGTTCAAGAGACCGTTTGTCTGACTGTACATTACCTGAGATCTGTAGTGGGGTAGCCTATTGAGGGAACCGCCGTAGAAAATATCGTCCCTGTAAAAAGGCCTCTGCGGCTCCTTGGCCGTTGAGCCTCGTCGTTTGTCCGGCTTGAAAGACTTATGGCTGGTGACGGAGTCAGCGCGACTTCGGCGATCGCTAATCGTATGCCTGCGAATCTTCGTAAGAAAGACAAATATTGAACCTTTAAGAATTTCGTTGGAATCGCTGCGAGGGGTGGAAATTACTTCAATGATAGTCTATTTTGGCAGCCATAACGCTCATAATTGGCTTAGGTTGGGCTCTTGTACAAGCTTGCAGGATTTACGATTGCAGAATTTACGGTTAGTAGGTTACTATAGCAATAATTCAGCGTGCACGGCTGCTTCGATCAATACGTAACTATGATAATGATTATAATAGATCGAGCTTGATTGTTTTTTGTGCTCAAAATTCGTGTAAACTTACCGTGGGTACTCTTCCATTGAGGCGTTCCACGTCGCCGTCGAGCAGATTGTTCTCTTCCTCAACGGACTTGAGTTCCTCGTCGTTAACCACTTCAAGTTCGGGGTAAATGGGCGCGGAAAGTCGCTTCTCCGAGGTGCTTATTTGCCTCTCTAGGCTACGCGTTTCCGGCACTTTGTGCAAGGAGTGCAACGACCGACTGCTGTTGGGAGAAAAAAATGATTCTCCATTAATTACTTCATGCGAATCGAAAGAGAAATGAAAATTCTCGGGCAAAAGTCGTACTTTACGATGTCGGGACTGCTGCCGAGAACCTGAGCTGCCGTTGGGTACTCGGTATTGTTGTTCGTGCCGAAAAATCGGTTGGTAATCGGTTGGCTCGCGTGAAGAGAGGTCGTCGACACACCCTTTGCCAACAGAGTCGTTCTAGCTTCGACGGCTGGATTATCCGTATTGCCCATTATTTTAACCCTCGTGGGTTTTAGAGGTCGGAATAGCGCCCCGAATACGGCGCAGTTCAACAGCATTCCTGTAAATATTTGGCTTTGGCAATCACATCTTCGACAATCTTCTTATTATAGTAGAGAATTTATAATATGAAGATGTATATAGGTATACATACGAATGATTCATAATCAAGCAAACACTTTATAGTAGGTCACGGACTACTGCAATTTAGTTTTTAAATTTTTTTCGTAACGGCAATTTCATAAAGTACAATATCAATAGGTATATTATGCGTATACTTGTGGTGAAGAATTCCGAAATGATAAGTGATAAGAAAACTGATTAATCTGTAGGAAATAAATCATACCGATGTAGATGAATTTTATTATTGTGTATATATCTTGAGATTTCATATCTTGTAACTGGATTCATTTGAGCTTTATCAACTCGAAATCACTGATTTTCATCGATAAACTTGTTTTTATATCTAACGCTTTTCAATTTAATAATTTGCCTTAATCAAATCGCGTATCTCCGAATATAAAAATACTTTTACGTACTGATAGAAAAGTGTTTTTCTGAATTTTTAGTTCAACATCGCCATCAAATAACCAGTTTGCTTGTTTATCAATTTTTTAATTAATCACGCCTCAATGAATAACTACAGCCTCAAGTGATCAATCGACAAGTTTATGTTTTTTGTATGCAAAGAGGTTCTAGATCATCACGTGACTATGAAAACACATATAGCAATAATACTAACCAGCTTGGTAGAGAATGGCTTCGCGCCATCCGCGCTTCTCGATGAGGAGGCTGGAAATCGGCGACAGGGCAAAGGCTCCGATGCCAGATCCGCACACGGATATCCCGGTGGCCAGGGCTCGCCATTTTTCAAAGTAAAATCCAGTCGTTATAACAGCCGGCACGTAGATTAGACCCGCGCCAATGCCCCCTGTAACGCGCGCACATGATACACATTACGTAAGCGGTCTGTCTGCACAACTTAAGAGCTCTTTATCGCTTGCGATCAATTACAATTTAAGAGCGATAGCTGAATTATATCGGCGTCGCAGGTCGGACAGGTGTTGAAGTGCCGAAGATAAGCTGCTTACCTAATATTCCGTAGCTCACGTACATGAACTGTATCGAGTTGGCGAAGTACGAGAGCACGAAGGAGGCGCAAGCTATGACGCTGCCGAGTATGGCGACCGTGCGGAAGCCGTACCTGTTGGCCAGGGCCGAGACGAATGGTCCTGTGGGACAAGAATACTGTAATCGGGAGAAGCAATTTAGTTCGCGGGCAGAATGATGACCGCCGCGGGGAATTTTTTTGCATCTATACTATTCCCCGTGACCGCCATATTGAAGCCACCCGATGGCGTACACAAATTTTAACTCCCAATAATAATCGTAATTCAAAGCTAGCGCACAGTGGGCCCGGGGAACGGAAGCGATCGCAATTAACACTTCTCTCGAAAATGACCTGTTTGTCATATGGATTCTTGTATTTTTAGTATCTGAAAATATAATTCGTTTTTTTCCGCAAGAGCCTGGTACTTATATAAAAGTCTATGTATACCAAGCCTATATATAAATGGTCCTTTATACGAGAAGTAATACACCATTTGCGTTTATAATGACGAGTAACACGTTTGGACATTCATCGCGAAGACTAGCACTTTTCATGAGTTTTCCGGCTACTTGATTTATTCGGCTAGTCCGATTTACTCGAGTAACCCAATCAGTTTTGTGTCTCAAAAAAGTTGAGTACCCGATCCAAACTAAATAAATGATCTTTTGTTCTACCTGCACCGAAAGTATGCTTTTTCGTGCATATAATGCGGGCGGAATATAAAATCCTCGGGTGGAAAGTGCGGTACTTTTCCACCCCTTCAAATATGCACGAAAAATCACCCTTTCAGTCCAGGTAGGATAAAAAGTATCTTGTGCACTATGGGCGGGAGGCGATTAACGCTCGTGCCGGTTGCAGCCCTTGCCTCGGCTCACCTCGGCTAGGCCTACAATGCCCTCGCGGTAATCGCTTACTTTCCGCCCTTGATACACAATATACTATTGGTACAATTGGTTTATTACGAACGTATTCAATAATTGCATAAAATTTATTTTGACATTTCTTTTACTTTTACGAATCCTTTCATACGCTCTTTTTTGTTTCAAAATCCTTGAACGTCCTAAATTTCTTCGACATAGCAAAGAAAGAGAATTTAAAAAATATTTCTAGTTACTTGCTGTACGTACGTGTACACATATAAAAATTATTTGTATATAGATTTTATTCGCCAGGTTATTTTAAGACATAATACTGAATTCAATAAGATATTCGTATAATATAGGCTTGGCATGGATAGTATGTAAGTAAGTACTTTTATACATGCACCAGGCCCTTGCGATGGATCTATCAGAGGGCAGTTCGATTCTCGGAGCCCAGTGTGCGGCACGTGTCGATCATTGCCCGAATGCATGTATTTACCGGCCATCAAATAGAATCCCGTCTGCAGGGAACCAGCGAGGGCAACTGCAGATTGTCCGACTTTGAATTCGTCCTTAATCTTGTCGAGGAAGACACCGAAGCTGAACATGATGCCGTCGACGACGAGGTTGCACATGAAGGAGGCCGCGACGATGACCCAGCCCCAGCCTCCGTCCGGCGGCACCACCATCTCCACGTAGCCCTGAGAAACGAGCCCACCGAAACGTCACACATCTCATCTCCTCTCCTCTCATCCGTATTATGTGTTTACGAAATTTACATCGCTCTTATGGCATTTGGATAATGTGATAGAGAGACGGAGCTCGCGGAACGCGCTTCTGTGCGGCCGATAGACCGAGAAATCGCCGATAGCGGACTCGGGCTATCGTTTATTGTATTGCAAAACTGATAGGGGCAATCGTCACTTCCACCTACGTTCACGTAAGCGGCCTGCCCATATCCACGCGAGAAACGGCACGGCGAATTTTCCACACCAACGCTTTCAGATATGTTAGTTACATCGACGTTTCTCGCGAGAACTGATTTTAAATTAGCCACGCGCGGAATAATCTCGTTCTCAAGACCGGAGTAGGCGCGCCTCTAAGGCATGACCAATCCCCCAATCCGTTTATTATACGTCCAGATGTATGTTTTTAAAATGTAATTATCATTCAGACAAGCCGGATAATATGTACGTTGTAGCAGGAGTCTAAAAATACGAAAGCGGATGGACAGTTGGAAAGTGGTCGGATTAAAATTCGTGCAATATTTGCGGAAGCCTGGCTCAGAATGATGTACGCGCTCCTAATACCGCTGGGTAAAAAGAGACCTCGCCGCTTATACCGAAAAATTAGTCGCGCGAGACAACTTTTTTACGTTTTCAACTTTTGCGTTTGAGACGTTTCAAATTTAGTCTTTTATCCAGCTAAAAATAAATTTTTGTTTTCAAGATTTTATTATTTTCCGCCTATTGGTATTGGTTTCTTATTCGTTAATTATGCTATTTATAACAGGGTACTTTGACAAAAAGTTTTAAATAACGTTAATATTTAGATTGTTTTAATAGCGATTTTCAAGATTAAGGCAGACAAATATAAAAGGCAATATTATAATCTTTGTGCAATGTTCGCGTTTCTGGTTAAATGTTTACCGACCAACCAATTGATTCAGTCTATTTATTTTTTTGATCGGGAGTCGCGTAATATTTGCATTTGTGACGTATAGCATACTCGTATATCTACCACATTGAATGTAAAAACCAGACCGTTTACGCGTTGCTTACAAGTCAAACATTTACACGCATAAATGAGAAAGAACATCAGCTCTCAAGGTGTAATTAAGTCGCATTTTCCACTCGATTTTTTTTATACCACTCAATTAAAAGCTTAAAATTTTAAGTTCTTGACGACATCGCACGTGATCGAGAATATTCGCGAAAGTATTAGAGGTATATGAAATTCATCTGTAAATAAATATTTACACTGGTTCTGAATAAATTTTCTATCGTGTCATTTTTATTACAGTGAAATTTTTTTATTACTTATTAGTATAGTACTAATGGAATTATAAATCAAACTTAGTACTATTGAATTAAATTTGAAAAAAAATTTTTTGTATGAATATTCAATGAAATTCAAGATTGCATTGCACAAATACGTTGTTTACAAACTAATAAAATGGCATGATCGGGATCTAAAATCACTGAATAATTTGTTGTACTTCTAATCACAAGTATTGAGAAAACGACATTGTAATTAACTGTATGAATATTGTAAAATTAAAGTCATTATTAAATGCGCAATAGAAATTAAAATCGATTTGAAAAAGTTTTTTTCTTAGAACCTTCACGATTTGGCTATCGTAAAAAACTCTAACGATATCGATTCCTCAGTTCATAAGTTCAAGACTAGACGGTTTGAAATGATTTTTCATTGTTTCATCATAATATATTATCTATGATCATGCCATCAGGAAATAATTCCGTAAATCGCGCTTAAGAAGCCACTTGCGGGCAAGTGGATGTTAAATAAGAAATCCATTAACGTTACCTCATCGCCCTTGTCGCCGATCTCCTTGAGGGGGATGGCCTCCTTCTTGGACTGTCCGTTCTGCTGCTGGACCACGGCTTTCCCGGCGTTCTCCTTGCTGTTGCTTTCCGCGATCGCCATGGCTGCAGAGAGTCAACTGCAACGGCAAAGCCACAGCGAGCTTTATAGCAACAAGTGAAAAGAGAGACTCCCGCGAGGCGCAGAGTCGGTCCGGTCTCCGCTCGGTGCAGCAAGAGCTCGCGCGGAATCGACTGCCGCCCGTCACCTCAGCCGCTGCATTGCCGATGGCTTTCGGTTTTATCGCGGCCCGAGGCGCGAGCGCGAGCCCGCGCGCCAACGCGCAAATAAATTGCCCCCTTTTATCGTGGCCCGTCGCGATAACGAGGGAACGCGCGCGCGAAACGAAAAGCAGAAGCGACAATCGCGGAAAATGATGAGCTGCAAGGCGGGATGAGAAATATATATGTGACGCGTAGGAGTCATGCGCATGAGTGGTCCTTATCTGTCGTATCCTACTTTTCTGTCTCCCGCTTGCATCTCTCGCCGTACTCTTTGGTCTTTCTCTCTCTCTTTCTTCGCTTTCGCGCTTACTCAAGGTATTATGTCACTGCTGCTGCGATCATCGGGCGCTTGTCCGATCAGCAGCGCGCAGCACGTGAATTTCCCTTTCCAGCGGCGCTCGCCAACTGTTTGCCCCTTGATAAGGTGAAAAAGGAAGGCTCAAGGTCGCGACAAAAGGGCCGTCTGTCTCTCTTTCTTATTTACATCCTGTTACGCACTCGGTGACATTGAAGAGAGATGATTCTCATTAGAATTCTTTTTATGTCTCTTGGTCTACGTATAAGTCTTCCGAGAATCGCTACCGTACATTTTAATTGCCTAATAAATTATGAGCGGGAAAAAAGATGAATTTAGCAAAGTGATAGATCAAGCGCGTGCAGAGAACAGATATTAAACAGTCGCGTTCATTTAAAAATTGATAAGAAAACACATGTAGCGTATGAAAAGAGACCGCGTCGCTGAAGCTAATGATACATATTAGCTTTTGAAGACAAAAAAGCGTAAATAAATCGTTAGATTAGGTCAATTGTCACTTCAGCTTTGAGATATGAAACAAAGTTTACGAATACATTGAATTGTATATTTTCACGTGACACGGCGACGATAGGAGTACAACAAATCATCAGAAATACGGTGTTTCCTGGCGCCGCGCTCGCGGCTTTGCGCTTTTCACTCGCTTTTAGAGTTCAAGTGCAAAGTTGGCTCGAGTTCGATGCTGTCGCAAGGTCGCAAAGTAGCGAGCGACGGAGGAGGAGGAGAAGAAGAAGAAGAAGAAGAAGAAGAAGAAGAAGAAGAAGAAGAAGAAGAAGAAGAAGTTGAAGAAGCGGCCCTCGACCGGGGCACTTTGTAAGCAATCGACTAATTTATGCGGCAACAAAGAGAAAGAGAGAGAGAGAGAGAGCGCGCGCGCACTTGCTCGAGCCAAGAAAGAGAGATGAATTGCCGGCTCGTGTGCGCGCTTGCGGGACAAGATTCTCGGAAAATTGATCCGCTCGCGTGAGAAAAATCGGAGCGCGGCCCGCGATAAGAGCGCACAAGTGAATCTGGTCGATGAACCTTGCGAACCTCTCATTTCTCCTCGTCGAGATGCATATCCGGCTGCCGCCGCCGCTGCTGCTGCTGCTCGATTTGCTCCGAGTTGGCTAGGCCTCGGGAGAAATCTACCGTAGCCCGTCTCTTCGTAGCTCGACGATGGCGTTAAGTGGCTCCGGGCTGTTTGAAAGAGCCCGTCGCGATTGCCAAACCTTATCGATACGCGCGTTTGGCCGGTATTTAGGCAATTCCCGCAGTGTCTTTGCACGCTGTATATTACGTGCTCGCGCGCTCGCGCGCACTCTTTCTCTTGATAAGGGTTCGCGTTACCTTGAACTTACCCTGACCTATACGAGTTTGAGTATTATACAAGTCACTGTAATTCGCGAAGATCTTACCCTGCATCTCACTTGTCATCTATACTGCACGCGCGAGAATACTATTTCGCCAACTTGTATTCTTTTTTAGACATTTTGCAATAACGATTGTTGTTGCGGCAACGGCGTATCGCCGGTTTTTTTTCTATCTGCTTCTTCTTCCCCGAGATTTCCAACACTTGAGCGATTCAGCGCGCGTTATATTCTGTGTATATGTATATACGTGTGCATTTTTATGTCGTTAAGAAAGTTGCTGCTGACAGCGGCGGCGCGCACTCTGATGCTTCGAATAAATGTGGTGCGCGATGCACGATAAGAGACGACGACGACGACGACGGCTCGCGGCTGTTTGTGGTTATAATTTCTTTTATCGTTGCTTAATTCGGTTATGCCTCTGTATTATCAAGTGTTTAAAAACAACTCGAAACTACTTGTATTTTATTACTTCATCAACTGCAGCACTGCTCGTGTGTTATAACTCGGCTTTTTTTTCGCTCTCGCACTCAACCTCACGCATTATCTTAATTTTTTCGAATACATTACCAATCAGCGAATTAACGAAAGGAAAACGACGTTTTCTCGTTTTTTTTTGCACACAAGCTTGAAACGTCGTTTCTCGCTGAAACTTTTTATCCAATTGCCGACACGTGCGATTAAACACTTGCGGGAGCGCTGTCGCGCGCGCGCGCGCTATCTCTCCCGCTTGAAAAGCTCTTACGGGGTATAATGAAATAATTCGAAAGCACGAGCGGCGGCCAGACCGGGCCGGAAAACTGTCAAATAGCTGTAATTGCCGTAGCACTTTTCAACGAAACGTTTGTAGCGCCGACAGAGGATCGAGTATACACACCATACCGGAGCAATTAACGCGGATGAAATGAAGAAATGAAGCGACGAATGAATGGAAGAAAGGTGCAACATGCGAGAAGTGAGAAGAAGTAGAAGACGAACCCAATGAAGCCGAAAAACCTTGCTAAGCCAGGGTCAGCTCGAGGAGAGAGCGGCTCCGTCCGTCCGTCCGTCCGTCCGTATGTACACTCCGGCGCAAACTGTCGCTGTCGCTGCCTCTACACTCCTACTGTGAGGCCGAAAAATTCTTTTTCAACTGGCCGCTGCTACTGCTGCTGCTGCTGCTTTGCCACACGCGGCGCGCCGGCAAATACGACGACGAGTGTGTGCGCGACGATTTTGGAGCCGAAGCCGATAGATTTGCGTGTATCGCCTACCCCTCCTCCCACCCCGACCCCCGACCTCCTCGTCGTAGTCGACGTCGACGAGCTTTGCTCTCTCGCGGTTACAGCGGCCAGCACCGTCACCGACGGTGTACACCACGATTTCTTCCGCAAGCGCGCCTCTCTTACACCGTCTACATATATACGTATATGCGCGCATACACGTGTGCACGCGTGTATGTATGCGGTGTGTAGTCGGCAGCGCGCCTCTTTATCGCCGCTATCGCGCGCTCTCTCCCTCCCTCTCTCTATCTATCTCTCTCGCTCTCTCTCTCGCTCTCTCTCGGCAGGCCGAGTCTGTGCGGAGCTAAAAGAATTTCGACCGATAGGCAGGCGCCTCGTGACAACTGCCGCGCGCTCCCATCGATATACGGCGTTTGCTCGTTTTCCCATTCGCCGACACCGATTTGGCCAAACGACGGCGGCGGCGGTGGTGGTACGTCTTATCTAGAGGAAAATAGCCTTGGTGTGTGTGCGTGTGTGTGTTTACGCGAGAGAGCCTCCAATTCTTGGTGCGGCCGGTTGGTTGTCCCTAATTCCGACACGGCCGAGTCGATCATAAACGTCACTTGCGGCCGTCTCGTGTATACGAGAGCGCCGATTGGACTAATTGATGTAATCGATGCCGATTCGTTAAGGGCGATCCAAGTCTCACGAGCTGCGATCCGTGTACGAGATGCCACTTTGATCCGCTCGCTGCTACGTTATACTTCGGAGCCCAAATGATTAATAGATATATATATTTCGGTCTCATGCTCGGGCTGACTTTAAACGACGCTCGGGGCTAACGCGTTAATTGCCGATCTCGTGTCTCTCCGCTAGCTGGAAATCTGAAATGATCGATTTCAATGACTCAAAACTACGTACGCGCATCGCGGTTAGTACGAAATGAGTGTGCGAAATTGCTGCGACCGATCGGGTTTTATCTTCGATGGCGATTCACGCGCTTTTTTGCGTCGGATAACGCCGCGTGTTTACCCGCTTATATTTAGAACGTTTCAAAAATATTGGCGAGCGCGCTCTCCGCTCCAGATTCAATGAACTGTTGCGAACGGCTCCGCGCGCTTATGCCCATTTACAGATCGCGAATCGGCTAATTCGCATAAGCGAATGAAGGAAAGTCATTTGCGAGATGTGTCCTTAAAGCTAATCGATCTTTTATGTTCATTCGCCGAGCTATCGCGGGAAAAGGCGGATGGCGATTGCGCGTTGGCAAGGAAAAAAATAAAAACATAACGAGCCGATTGTGTTCGAAATACATATATTACGCGCGGGAGTTTCCATCAGAAGCTCCCCGTGCAGACTCCGCGCTCATCGCGAGATTCGCGATAATGCGGAAACAAGCGCCGGCGCGCCGAATGTTTGTTTGGTATACGTTTTTTTCCTCACGTAGTGCATAATCGAAACGGGTAAACAATAACTGTTCCTCGTAAATTCTATGGAATTAGCTATGCCTTTATGTGCGCGGACAGAGAATCAAGTTAATTCTACGGAGCACCACTTTCATCCGATTTATTTCTACTCCGAGATAAGATTCAATGATTTATGTTTACAGTTTCTTTGTTGCTACACTACTCCGATAAAGATGGATGTATGTACGTAATACTCTAATTTTTACAAAATAACTGTTTTGAGTTGGAGATAAGGCTCGCGCGAGAGGAAAGTTTTCCAGAGCCTCCGGATTTTCGCGAAATCAGACTAGCAGCACAAAGAGATATTCTAAGCCGGTCAAAGAATTATAAATAAATGCCTTTGTTGGTTCGATGCTCGAGAAAGACAGTTAAAGAGAGAGAGAGAAAGCAATAGACAAGCAGCGCCGATTTCGCATGCTGCACTTTAAGGAGGCAAGTGCAGTGCAGAATGAACGAGGGCGGCAATGCCGGGGGCGGTATAGCTACTCAGCGGAGTAAAGTCCACTACTTTATCTGACGTTCTCCATAAAGATTTATTATACGATGAATAACGAGCAGCGGCAGCAGTAGCAGCGTTATAAATTTTATGTACAAGCGCCTTTGTGCATGCGCGCGCGCGCGCGTGCGGGTGTAACAAATAGTGCCTTTAACTTGACGAGCGCGAGATCGCGCGAGATGATGTACATATAACTCTCTTTCCCTCTTTATCTCTCGGCTCTGCCTCTTTTCAGTAATCGAATAACCGGATTGCCGCGCGTCACTTTATTGCTACTCGCGGTGGGGTCTGCGCCACGCGCGCGCGTGCCCCAACTGCGCCCGCGGAAGAATGATGGAAAAAAAATTGTCAACGACAAATATACGCGAACGTGCGTGCGCGCGCGACTGACTACCTCGTACTTACGTAGTTTTGCCTTTGAAATTTTTACGTGACGCGGGAAAAAGAAGGAGAAACTCTGGTCGAGCTGCACAAGCTATTACGTATACCGATAATATTTAAACACTATTATCGCTAATTATGCTGCTTGGAATCATAGTAAAATAAATCCATTTTGAGATTTTCGCAAACGCTCATAGACATTTCGAAATTTACGACATATCGTGTCGTAATTTAATTAATTTAATTATTGGAATGACTATTTACTAGAAAATAATTATATACTCTTTAAACTGTTTGAATTATACGTAAATTACTATTTGACGAGGTACTGCTTAGAGACCAAGGCGTATAAGAGATCTTTTTGAAAAAATGGAGTTATAAGCAGTTAATGACAAATGAAGCCGTGAAAAATATTATACCAAAGAACGATAAGACTACGTTCAAACAAATTGTTTAATCAAACTTGCTTCATTTTGTATGTTAATTCTTAATATTCTCCAATTTTTAAACAAGGTTTCCTCAAAATTGAAAAATGCACGTATTATATCCCTAGGCATCTAATAATTAAGGAGAATTCATGGAGTCCTGGTCAAGAATTTTGATGACATTTTCAGGATAGTTTTCTTATATACCAAAAAATGATTCACAATTCTCATAGTTTTGTCAATTGGTCATTCCTACAGTGTAAGATACAGCGCATTTCATTACCTTTGATAGTATATCTCTCTCTCTATATATATCTATATATCTTGTTTTTAGGATTACGTATATGATACTAAAGTTATTAGCTATATTTGATAAAATGATTCCCAAGTAAAAATATTTTATACAATTTGTATAAAAATTGGATACAAATCTTTTTTGCAGAATCATTTGTATATAAATTTATAAAATAATTTAATGCTTTTAATGCTTTGATTTTCATTAGAATTATGAAATTTTATATATTAAAATACATAAAAATTCTTAATTTTTATGTAAATAGAAAGGCATCAATTTAAAGGATTCGTACAGTTCGAAGTATCCATCATACACATCAGTCCAGGTAGAATTTAGTCCAGCTTTTTGAGACATCTACGCTGCACATTCACAAGAAGCTGGAAATTTTTCACAGAAAATGCAGCAGACCTAAACGTTTCATTCGTTAAAAGTTATATGTAAAATTGAAAATAATTCATACATAGCATATACCATTAGTAAAGCCACAGGTTATAATTCTAATTTGTCCAAATATTTTATTCCTCCTCATTGCAAAGAAAAAAACAAAATTTTGACATCAATATTATTACAAATTTTAGTATGATTAAAATAATATATTTGCAATTAAAAAAAAAGATTAATTTTTGAGGTATTAAAAGTAATTAATTATTTATAATTTTAATAATTGGATTTGTTTAGGACTTAGTTTCGATATTAGTTTTCATAAGCAAATATAAGAAAAAAGGATAAAACACTTATCATGGAATAAATAATCATATTATACACAAGGATGCAGTCGTCCTACGATTCATGGGATCAAGGCTCAGCTCCAGGAAGTTGATACGATGGCAGGGTCCAGGACGCATCTCGATGTTCAAGGAAGTCGATGGCGCATCACCAATGCAGAGGGGCGAGTTGCATTTAACAACTTTTAGAGGTCGACTTGCTGATTTTGCAGCGTTCGGGATGCGTGAAAAATATTAGTATAGTCGCATGCTTTTTATAAAAAGTAAAAAGACCTTTGTATGCGTTTTGCGATTGCCATCCAACAGCTTTCTTAAAGAATACATAGTTTGCCTCATCGTATTTGTTCAATGTATCTGAAACAATAAAATAAAAAACCGCAAAGTACACATCTAAAAGACTTGAGGTTATAATATAAGGTTATAATAATATTTCATGTACGAGTTATTTATTTTTATCTTTAAAATAGTACGTACATAATTATATACTTATTACTTATCTGAGAGCTGGTTTGATAAAACCACTAATACTAAGGCCCTTTATCATTATTTTAAAAAAAAACATATCACCGCTATAATATTTAATACGTTAAAATAACTTGAAGCTTCTTCTTTATCTATTGTAATGAAAATCAACATAATTCGACAGTCGCAAAAAAATTCAGTTGACAACCGACAGTTTCAAGTCGCTTCAGAACTTCGAAAAATGTTTTCGGTGATATACGTCCCTTTAAAAGTATAATAATAATAAAGACCCATGGAATTGCTGACTTTAAAGAATCCTTTTTGCCCGCTTAAGACTATCCTCAGATAAGTAATAAATATCACGTGTTAATTTTATATAAAAAATAACTTCAAATACGTAAAGTATTATGGTAACCTTTTATTATAACCTCTAGTCTTTTAGATATGTACTTTGTGTTTTTTATTTGACTGTTTCAGATTCATGGAACGAATGCAATGAGGTAAACTATGCATTCTTTAAGAAAGCTGTCTGATGGCAATTGCAAAACACATACGAAGGTCTTTTGCTTTTTAAAAAGCGTACGACTATACTCAGATTTTTCGCGTATCCCGAACGTTGCAAAATCTACAAGACGACCTCTAAGAGTCGCTAAACGCAACTCGTACCTCTGTATCGGTGGTGCGTCGATTTCTTTAAGCGGCGTGACGCGTCCTGGACCACCGTGTCAACTTCCTGGAGCTGAGCCTAGATCACATGACTCGCAGGACGACTGCATCCTTGCGTCACTGTACTTTACTTCAGATGGAGGTTTTCAAGGTACATACAATATGATATTTATAAAATGTGTTTAAAAAATTTTTGTACATTTTTCTTATATTTGTTTATAAAAACTACTATCAAAACTAAGTCCTAAACAAATTCATTTCTTAAAATTATAAAATAATTTATTTATTTTTAATTCGTCAAAAAATAATCTTAATTTTTTTTAAGAGCAAATAATGTTAGACTTAATTTTGAATAACATTGTTGTCAAAATCTTGTTTTTTTTCAATAAGCAGGAATAAAATATTGAATAAATTAGTATTATAACCTACAACTTTACGAATTGTATATGCTTTGTGTGTATTGGTTATATACAATTTATGTACAAATTGTATAAAATATTTTTACTTGGGTTCCCAAAGATTCATCAAAATTGTTAACCCGAACTCCGTAGATTCTGCAATATCTGATGATAGCTTCAATATTTGTTACGCAATTACAAGTCATAAAAAATCGAATTCGCGATGCCGCCAAAAATTTCATCATCTTTTTTTCGAAGCGCACCCACAAAATAGAGAAGAATACCCCGCTCTGTATACCTTATACTTAGTGACTTCAAGTACAATGTCGGGCTACACGTTAATTGAATGTTTGTAGAGAAGGGTGCGGGGGGAAAAGTGGCAATAAATAATAGCGATGTCAACGACGAGAGCTCGCGGAGAAAGAGAGCGAGAGACAGTCAGATAAAGAGAAGCTCTCGCGCGACTCTCTCTTTCTCTCTCTCTGTTTTCCGTCTAAAAATAGTACAAGCGCACTCACACATACACACGTGTTGTGCTGGATCGGCCCACGTGCTGCTGCTGGCTTCTGCTGCTGGCGGCCGGCGCTAGCGTGCTCGCGCGCTTTTTCCAACTACGCTGCGACGCCGCGATACGTATACTTACGGGCCTCGTGTTTTATGCACTTGACTTGTCTTCCGGAATAGCCGATGAAATAGCGTCGTCGAACGACGATCGAGTGCGGTACACACCGCGGGGGATCGACGTCCGACGCGCAAGCTCCGAATAACAAATCACACAACCACTAGCGGATGCCTCTACTCTTTGCACATACATATGTATGTACGTGTATACTGGCACTCGAGTGGACTAGGCAACGGCAAAGAGAGAAATGTGCCTCGCCGACCAGTTCCTCTGATTCACGACCTTCCTGAAATTCAAATCCCGCACATCTGCGGACTGGTGCGCAATAGCTGGCCGTATCCGTTTAGATCCAGTACCGAAACTATAAAGGAAAAAACTGTGCAACGACTTGTCACAAATCGACGACGACGGCGGCGACAACGCGACTCGCCTGCGGCTCTTCCAGCTCGACACTGTCACATATATACTTTAATTCACTTTTCCTCTTTTTCTCGACCACTCATTATGCATATATTCGCGCCTCGCCGCGGCATCTACATACACACACACACTCACACACACACTTATGCGTGAGCGCGTGTATTTTTTGTATAACCGCGATAAACCTCTTATATAGACTCTCTCTCTCTCTCTCTATCTCTTTTCTCGATACTTCATGCGCGTGACATTATTTTTATTAATTAGAAGAAGGGGCAATGCCTGGTCGAGCGCGCGCGCGGCTGAATACGCCCGAGAGCGAGAGCGAGAGAAATTTTGAAAAATCAGCCACGTGAGCAGAGAGAGAAAGAGAGCGAGCGAACGAACTCGCTCGTGGCGGGCTGCGTGCACTCGCGGAATATTTCCATACCAATGTGGATGGACGTGTGTGCCGTTGCCGCTGCTGTTGCTACTCCGAGTCGCGAATTGCCATTTGCCTTTTGACGCGTGCAGCGCAAAGATAACACCCGCACGTCCTTCGCATCGGCCGCGGATACTCGTTGGCTTGCTCTCGGTGAGCGCGCGTTCCACTCTGCTCCAGCAAGAACAAACAAAAAGGAAAGAAAAGAAATCGTCGGACGGCCCGCTTTTTTTCCGCTTAAAAATAGAGAAGGAAGAGCGGCCCCAGCAGCAGCAGCAGCAGCACGTGGTCGAGTATAACTCACGGAACGAGCTCCGTAGCGCCTGGTGCGTATTACGAGAGAGCTCGCGCGCGTAAAGGCTCGCCTCGGCGCCTATCGACACCGCGCACCGGCCAATATACTACTAAAATGTATAATCAACCTTTCGGGTCTCCGGAAATTATCGAATCCCGCCTCCGGTGACCTTTTCGACCAGAGCCAGTTTCTGCGACTCCCTAGTCCCGATTTCTTCCTTTCACTCGTGCGTATACAACGCGCTCGCTCAAACTCCGCGCCCGCGCGCACCTTCTTCAGACGCGCGTATATACGCCTATGCTATAGATACCCGCTCCCCCCGCGCGGCTTTATTTACACATCGGAGAAAAACACGGGCATCAGCTGGCGGTGCAGCTGTTGATTAATCGTAGAATTCAAGTAAATCGACGACTCGCAGGCCTCGATGACATTTCGCATTACAATTAGCCGCGGCTATGAGCTGATGTGCCTATATGCGCGCGCGCGCGCGCGAGGCGAGCGCGCAGTAGACCGAGGAAAATATGAACGATTTGTAAAAACATATTTTCCTCGCGCGTGTGATTCCAATGAGCGGCTGCCGCTGCCTGCGAGTGTATAAAATTGAAAGAGCCGCGAAGACACGGAGTTTTCTATTTTCAGTGTGGATGAATCGCCGTGGTAAGGAGGTGGTTTAGGGGAGGGAGGGGATGTAGCCAGATTAACAACTCGATATGATAATTTTCAATAATAAAAATTCATAATTTTCTCTTCAATTTCGATAAACATTACCTAATACATTTGTCCTTCTTTGTACCATATCGTATATTAACATATTGGCGTACGGAAGGTAATACCGTGTCTTGCCCATGTGTACATATACATATACATTTTACAACAACATGTCCTCTTGACGCACGTATACGCGCTTCAATTACTACACATTTCTTTCTCTTGCTTATCTCTTTTTTTCTTCTTTGCTATTTCTCGCATCCGAACATTGCAGAACTCTCTCTCTCTCGCTCTCTCTCTCTCTCTCTCTCTCTCTCTCTCGTCTCGTTATATACACACTCATTCACACGCATCCACACGTACAAGCACACGCGCGCTTTAATCATGTACAGTGTAACATAACTTCAAACTTACGAAATGTCGTTTATACTCTAGATTAGGTACGGCAAAAAAGGAGAAAAAAAATAAAAACAATAACCGAACAATAGAAATATTGTTACATAAACGTGTCATCGATATACTTGACTTGAAAAAATCACAATACATAATTTTCTGCACAACAACGATAAAGATAACGAAATTATTTTAATCATACAAATTGTATAAGTAATTAAAATTATCGATAAAATATTAATATTAATAATAATCATTAATAAGTAATAGTTAATAATAAGTGGTGACGATGGAAAGGATCACCTTATGGAAAGTCTCGAAGAAACATATAGAAACGTTTTGGGGGATTCGTAGAAATATCATGATTTTTTTTTCATCGGATTATCTTGGGAATGTTTCTATATGTTTTCAAGTCAATTTGTTGGTTTGTAATTTTAAACGCCTGTGTGTAGTTATAGGATGTGAGAGCACAGCGACGAACGATTCTCATCCATGTCCTTGCACAGTCAAAGATCCTACGTGAAGAGCACCACCGTAGACCAATACCCCATCGTCTGTACATTTAACAACTATTTTATCATGTCTTCCTCATCCGCTTTTTCGTGTATAATGATTAAAAAGAGCAAGAGCGCCTTTCACTGGATCTCTGCCATCTTTAATAGCCTGTTTCTGCAAGGACATGCCGCGCTAATTCATACAAGATTTGTTTTATTCGCTTTCTCCGAACGCGCTACATACACTGCGTATAACATTTGGCGTTTAACAAGATTTACAATGATTCTCTTTTTTACCGATGTATATAGGCGTATATACATTTTTTTATTATCATTATTTTATACATATATATTTATTTATATAAATCACATTGTAACGTAATTGTAATAATCGTTCCCTATTGTTTCAGTTTAAGTCATTTGAATCAGTTAAACAGCGACCACCGCGAAAAATTAAGTGACACAAGTGGTTTCTTGTGCTCGCTGTGCCTTGCCTAGCGTACTTTTTAAGTAATAAAATATTAGTCAATAGCCAGTTTGTGTTAACTAACGTGTTGAATATAGATAAGTCTCAATAAGAATTAAGATGTTGATTCGGTTCGACCAACCGACTCAATTGTAATTGCAATACATTTCTTACATTAATTAACACAAACCAAGTGTGGCGGATTCAAGAACATGTCTTTCCTTCTCTTACTTAATTATTGTACAGGCTAAGAAAGTAAGAGATCTAAAAACGATGAAATTATTAATATAATTAATACACTCGTTAGCTCGCGTCCATCAATATATTACTTTTTTCGGTAATAACGTATATATTACTAAACTAAATTTGGGTTCTGTTGTTGCATTTCCATATAAAATGCATATTCCTCAGTGGTTTGCTCAATTCACACCATCGTATATTTTACAAATCCTTCTTCCGTCTTTTTTTTTATTTACAACTAAAATGTCACTTCTTTTCGTTTCTTCTTCGCCTCATTCCGTATAATTGATTCATTAAAGTGTATCGTGCGTCGGCATTATGTACATGTGCCATGCGTACATAAGAGATATATATATACACATATAAATATATATATATATATATATATATATATATATATATATATATTTGCATTTTCTATTTTTTTTTGACTTTGAAAAAAACCCTCTTGTCAGAAATTCTTCCCCAAAAATAGCTTTCAATATCGAGAGCCTTACGTAGTAAAATGCAAGCCTTACTTCTTTCGCGCGTACTATTATTTTTTTCATTATCATTATCATTATTTTTAAAATTATTATTTTTATTATTATTATTGTTATCTACTTGAAATAAAAACATTTCTTTGTATACACACAAAAAAGCAATATTTTTTGTCGCATTTCTATTAGTTTTTATGTTTGCGATTTTCCCTAAACATACTGACGATCGATACTGATTAAGTTAATTAAACGCCTCTTCTTCATTCAATGGTTATTTTAATACAGACGAGAAAAAACAGTTCGCTCGCCCGATGGAATTTTTTCACTCTTATACGCTTCCTTAATATTTATAATATAATATACGATTATAAAATAAAATATAATTAAGCCATACGAATTGTTTATGTTCGTATAAAAATTCCATCAGGCTTTATCATCAGTTATTTATTTTTGTGCATGTCAATCAAGAGGTTTTAAGCAGCAAATACCTCTCGGAAACTTGTTGAAAATGTTTAGCCGTATCACAGCGTGGCTCGGAGTGACGGTGAATTGTTTTGTTTTTCTTTTTGTCGCAAAATGTAGCAGCAGAAGCAGCTGATTTATTAGTCCCCTTATAGCACAGACTCGATCTGCTTGATTTCTTTCTCCGGCTGCTCTTGGGGAGACGGTGCGGTTTCTACAATTTCAGGAATATCATCTTCGTTCTCTTCCTCGATGTCTTCGTCAATCGGCGTCAATGTATCTAATATCACAGGCTGAGTCTACGGAAACGTGTACATAAACGTGAGTTGAACGCTTCGTAAAACAAATTTTCAAGAACGTAATTTAATTAGAGTATGACTCTTACCTGCGGCGTGATGCAGCGCTTCATCGTAGGAGCTATGAAGCTCGTAATGGTGCTAATTAAAAAGCAAAATCCTGCCATGTAGAACGTTATTCCGTAATCTTTTGTGAGATCGTACAAATTTCCGGCAATGGGCGGACCTCCAATCGCGGCAACGCCTCTGAACAGGATCAGCAATCCAAAAGCATTGGTTAGCTTATCGAGACCCAGAAGATCCACCAATATTATTGACGTAAGCGAAATGTAGCCAGCTGTTAATGTACAGAGAAGAAATATTTTAATAATGTGATAACAATAATTATTTACTGCTGATTTATATACTCACAAATAGCAACGCCAAAGAAAGTGCTCATCACCATGTAATGGACGGTGGTGTAGCAGAATGGCGTTAAAGTCACCGCTATCGTAGCGACGATCAAGCAAACATTATTCAACAGCAACGAATCAACTTGCGGAAAATCAGCAACGTATCCGCATGCCACACGTCCCACGGTATTTGTGATTCCAATAACAGACACCAGCCACGAAGCGTATGTTCTTTCGACTCCCTTGAAGTAAAACGAGATTGCCATTATCACTGATATTCTTAAAAGCAACCAAGTAGGTACTCGTTAATCTATGTGGGTACTCACTTTTTGAACAGCCGCTTCTACTAAATAAAAGAACGGTATGTAGAGTCCAGCCATACCGAAGACGTTACTAATGCAGATCAACAGGAAAACTGGGTTCTTCAGCAGGGACATGTCCATCATCGTTCCTAGAGCTTCCTTGAAGGACTCGGGCAGCTCAAGACACGGACACAGGGGTTCTAGGCCAAGAAAAAGCTACTGAGTACAAGGCATCGAAGCAAACAGACGCCGAAATCAGCGGCACAATCAACAAACTAGACGATCAACTCACGTTGTGGAGCCTTCTCGATGTCGCCGTCCTTGGCGTCGACTCCTCGCACGGACTTGGGTAGGGAAATGACGCTCTGTCGATAATTGGCGAGGGACTTCTGACTCTGGTACTCTGGCAAGTTGAGGACGCTGCCACTGTAGAAAATGTCCTTTCGCGAGAGGGGCCGGACCATCATGGGCTTCTCCTTTGGAATGCGGGTGCTGCTCGTGGTGAAGGTAATGCTCTCGTCCTGCAAGGATATAAGCGATGAGTAAGCTGCCATAGCTGATGGAGATCAGCTGTTGGACTTGGAAGCGTAAGTTATAGGTTAAAAAGGTCGAGGCAACTGACATCCAATTCGGCGTTGTTGTTGCGCGAGCCGAGCATGCTGCTCGTCGAGAGCCTGAGGTGCAGA
The DNA here is from genome assembly GCA_949152435.1 of Gastracanthus pulcherrimus. Lineage (NCBI taxonomy): Eukaryota > Metazoa > Arthropoda > Insecta > Hymenoptera > Pteromalidae > Gastracanthus > Gastracanthus pulcherrimus. The sequence goes on along the minus strand of OX424576.1, from coordinate 2,467,211 downwards.
CTCTTGCGAATGTCGCCGTTGGAGTTGAGGGTCGTGCGGGAGTTCTTGATGGCGCTGAGACTGGGCTTGTAGCGCTCGCCCGTGCTGGTCTTGCGTATCCTGTCGAAGAACGGCACCGAGCCGTTCTTGGGCAGGCCCTGCACGTGGGTGGTGAAGGCCGGCTGCGAGGCGTTGCGGGGTATCATCGGCTTGTTGAACTCGCTCTCGGGCTTGTCGAGGGTGTCCTTGGTGACGCCGCCGCAGCCGCCGCTCTCCTTGCCGTCTTTGGTATCGTCTATGGCTTTCTTGCTGCGCGACTTGACGGACGAGCTCTTCAGGTCCATGCTGCCGCTCTTGCTCGTCGCGCCGCTCGACGAGTGCTCCTGCACTTTGACTTCCGAAATAGTGGGTAGGGTCGGCACGGTCGGTACTGGTGTCAAAGGCGTTCCTTTCATAATATTAGTATCAATTAATATAATCGACGCCGCCTCGCTTATCAACTATCTATCTCTTTGGTCGTGCAAGGAATCAACTTTATAAACGACCAAAGCTCACGTGTAGAATAATAGTTTGATGGAAAAAGCGGTTGGGTGAAAGAAGCGACTTTCTTACCAGGCACTAATTGGTCTAAATTGAAGCTAGAGTGAACGCCGGGGTCGATGTTAATCGGCATCTTCATCCTCTTTTCCATCGATCCGTCCGGCAGCTGCACCATGAAGTACGAGCCCCCGATGCTTCCGCGCTCCATCTGGAATCTCTTCTCCTCCGCCATTCGCTGCAGCAGTGGCTTCACGGACGAGTCCTTCGGGTACTCGAGAGGTCTCATCATTGCTCCGAAAATCTGAAAAAGGTCGAAAAATCAAATGTAGCGGCAAAACGACTGTGTGCAATTGAGATAAAAGTATATTAGGCGATACTTACAGCACAGTTGAAGATAAGACCGGCCAGGATAAGAATGGCGCCCTTCCATTGGTAGTTCTCGAGGAGTATGCTGGCCAGCGGCGCAAAGATGAAGGTGCCAAAGCCCGAGCCGCAGACGGCAATGCCCGTGGCCAGGGACCTCTTAGTCTCGAAGTAGTAGCCAACGCACACGACGGCCGGCAGGTAAATCAGTCCAAATCCGATACCTGTAGTGTAAGAGCTCGGTATTACGAAAAGTAGCCGATCGACTTATAAGTAACACTACCCAAGTGATACTCAACATTCTTTTTGAAACTTCACACATTTAGAAATATGTGAAAAACTTGATTGCACATATTTTTTTTGTATCTACAGAGCCCTTCAAGGGTAGTAGCGCACTTCAAATTTCTTAGTTTATGTATTATAAATAATATTTTAAAGAATGCTCTATATCTTAAAACTATTTTGACATCAAATATGAATCAAATTACCCTACATTTGAGGTAAAAATTATATTGTAATCATCGATTATCGGAAAATTGATTTGACAATTACAAATACTTAATTTAGTTATAAATATGTAAAAAAAATTATTTTCTTCCAAAAAAATATGAATTTTTATAGACAATAGTTAAACCTAACTTCTGATGATAAATTCTATTTGATGTCGAAATAGTTTAAAAGAAACATAAACAGCATTCTTGAATATATTAGTTGAAGTGCATATTGTAAAAAGTGAATAAAATATGTGCAATAAAATTGGTTAGTCGCGCTGCTCGCGAGTGATGATAGTACTGACCGCCGAGGACGCCGTAGGTCATCATGAGCATGTTGACGGAGGTGGAGAAGCTCGCGAGGACGAAGGCTATGGTGCCGATGACGCTGCCCGCCATGCAGACGACCCTGCAGCCGTACTTGTTGGTGAGGGCGCTGACCACGGGCCCGGCCATGAGGTAGACCCCCGAGAGGAGGGAGCCGGCCCAGGCCACCTTGCTGCTGCTCTCGTTGAAGTAGGCGGCGAACTCCTTGAGGAAGATGCCGAAGGTGTAGGCTATCCCGTCGACGATCATGTTGCACATGAAGGAGGCGAAGACGACGACCCAGCCGTAGCCGCCGTCCGGCGGCGGCGGTATGTCGTGGTACTCGCAGAGCGAGCCGGCCTCCTCCTCCGGCGAGGCCTCGTCCCCGGCGCCCCCATCTCCGCCCCCCGTCAGTCGGGCCTGCTCCTCCACCGAGTACTCGCTCTCCGTCTAAACATCAAAACACCCTGTTAACTCCGTTCCATTGCTTCCGTTCAGATTTCAAATTGCAAATTTTGAGTCGCACGGGTGCTCGGTGCTCGCTGCTGTGCTGTACGCGCACAACGCGCACAACGCGACAATCAGCTGATCTCAGCTGTCAGTAGTAGTAGTCGTAGTAACAGCAATGAACACCGAGCGTGCCTTTGGACTTTTTAATTTCATTATGTAAGAGCTGGTCGGGTGTGCGTGTGCGTGTGCGTGTGCATGTGTGAACGTGTAAGTGCGTCTCTTTGTTCCATTGAAATTGCTGAAGCTTGTTGACTCGCGGGGCGAATGGAATGCGCGTGCGAAAAAATAGCGCGTCGTCGCTGCCGCCGCTCTTGTTTTGTTGGCCAACCGCGAATAACGTGGCTCCGAATAAATTCGCGTGTGCAGTGCGCGCGCTCGCGATGAAAATGCTAAAATGCTAAAGCCTCCGGAGGTCAAAGCTCTCTTGCATTATATTACCCGCGCGCTTGGCTCTCCGCATCGAAACAGGGTCAATTGGTTGGTAAAAAGTTTAATAACGGTGATTGTCAAGGCTGCAGCGCCGCGTGCATCGCGCGCAGGAAAAAGTACGAGGAGTGCACCTGAAGAGCTCGGCACGCAAAGCAGCAGCCCGCGCGCCTATGTGCAGCCGAGCCGAATGCGAGTCAAGGCGCTCGTTCGCTCAGCTCGACTTTGAGCGCGCGGAAGCACTTTTTTTTAATCTGGAATAGACAAATAAGTATAGCGTCGGGGCTTTTGCGAGGCAGCTGCCCGAGTCGTCGATCCGCGGCCTTGGCCGCTCTTGCAGGAGCCGCGGCTAAACGACGGGGGGCCTCGTACTGTACACGGGCTCGAGCGGAGGCAGCAGCGGCGGCACTGCTAGTATGTAAGCAGGAAACAAAGAGAGCAGAGCGCGTGCACGAGCTCCGCACCGCGGATGCACAACGGAACAGCCGAGAAAGCAGAAACAACGAATCAAAGTGGGGAATATAGAGCGTGATGCGTGTTTGGCAAGTGTGTATACAAAGCGCATGGAGCGGGGTTGGGAAAGCTGCGAGCTTTAAATGTCTCACCCACCGTGCTGATCTTTCTGACACGACGCGAGCCGTACTGGCTGTTGTACTGCGACTTGTTAAGCGACACCCGCGACATTTTTCTCTACGGAGGCGCGTCGCCGCGGTTGCACTCGCCTCTTTGCTCTTGCCTCCCGCGCGGAAGCAGCCAGATCTCCGCCGATGATCTATTAATAACGCGTCTTTTCTCTCTCTCTCTCTCTCTCTCTCCCTCTTTCTCGCCCGCTCACTCGCGCACACGGCTTTCCTACACCGCGAACAACACCACTCTCTACTCGCGCGCGGAGTCGAGATTTTTTCGCACTGCTCGCTCGCCCGCGCACTCCGTCTCTCTTTCACACAGTTTTCCGCTCGAACCGCCGAGTGAGTGCTGCACGGCCGTGCAGTGTGCCGCTGGTGTCGGGTGTCTAGGAGAAGCGAAGCGCGAGGCTACTCCCCTGCAGCCATGGCCCTGACTGCTCGCTGCTGCACTGCCGGCGAGCCACTATAACTACTGCCGCTGCACCAGCCTCAACTGTCATGACGCTTCACCAGCCTGCTCCGTTGCCCTTTCCTTTCTTTCCTTTCTTTCTTTCTTTCTTTCTTTGCCTCCTCGCAGCTCTTTTCTCTTGGAGAGCTGGTGCTCAATAACGCTGCTCGCTCGCTCGCTCGCTCGCTCTCGCGTTCTATTAATACTGAGCGCGTTGTGTGCGTGCGCGTAGACGCTCGTCCACAGCGGCAGCGAGAACAGCAGCAGCGGCACGCGTTATTTTTCCCCTTGGCCGCTCCGCCGCTGCGCGCGATCAGCTGCTCCGAAACGGTACGGAGCACGGAGACTGCCTGTTTTTTTGGCTGCGCGCGAGCGCGCGCGCGCGCCGAGCGAGAGTCGTCCGGACGGCACGCCGCGACACAAACAAACCGTCGGCGTGCGAACGTTAACTGTTAAGACTCGGCGGCGGCTGTAGGCTGTAAGCTATACAGGAAAAAGAGAGAGAGAGGGAGGCCCTGGGCTGCAGGCAGGCAGGCAGACACACAAAATGTGCGCTCGACGCCGTGGCACTGCTGCTGCCTGGCGCGACCAGAGCCTTTGGCTTTAAGCTGCTACGGCTGCTCCCCCACTCTTGCTCTTTTGCCGTGCTGCCTCGATCTAAGCCGCTATAGCCAGCGCAGCACCACTAGCACACACACACACACACACACACACACACACACACACACACACACACACACACATACAGAGAGAGAGACGGTATACGCGTGCACACGAAGCGCGCGACCGGCGACAACACCAACTGCGCACACGCTCGTCGTTCCCGACTCGCGTGCATGCATGCACTCTCTTTCTTGTGTATACACTTTGTATACCTACGACTCATCGCCACCGCCGCCGCTCGAAAAATCCATCCGGCCCCCGACGCGCGGCGGCACCGATCGCTCCGCGGCGAGACCTCGTCGCGCGATTTATTTAACAAATTCACCGCCCAGTACGCAAGATCGGGTCGAGCGTTTGTAAAAAAATGCGCCTTGCGGCGTTATATGTAGGTCAGCCTTTGTCCATCTCTCGTTCGTTTGGGTATACTGGCGATAAGTGTGCGCCGCGCTGCCGATCTTTAAAAGGACGTTTTCGCCAATTAATCGCCGACCAGTGATTAATACATCCTTTGTCCCGCTCGAGGCTCGCGCGCAATCGGTCTCCGCGCGCTCTCGATTGCTTTTTCCTCGCTCGCGCACGAGGAAAACCCGAGGAATCGGAGCACGCGAGCCGTAGGTCGATTTTCATTGGGCGCGACTGGTACTCCGGGAGCCGCGCATCTGGACTCGCGCTCCGAGCGAATAAAGAGGATACACCGAGCGACTGTATAAAGCACCGAGCATATCCGACGCTCCGCGCCGCGCTGATGCGGTAAGCGACGATCGTGGATTAATTAGATAACGAGCCGCGACAATTACAACCACTGGTCGCTACCGCCGACGCACAAACACCATCTGCTTCTCATCTCTCGGCTGCAGCGCCGGGGAAAACAATTCTGTATACAGGAGACAACGGCATAAAGGCTCGGAAGCGCATTCCCCCCACCCCCCTCTCTCTCTCTCTCACTCGCGAGCCGCTGACTCAAAGTCACAAACAAATGAGTCAAACGCGACGCTGCCTCCTTTGTATTACGCACGGTGTTTGTGTGTGCGTGTTTGAAAAAAGCGGCCTGGGTTTGAACAATTTTAGCGCCGAGATAAAACCAGATACTTACGCGCGTGCAAGAGCTAAATCAATTAAATAACGAGGCTTCCAGCGGTTTGCCGTAGCCTCGGATTACTTATCGCTATGGTCTATGCGTTAACGCGTAGCGAGAAGAATTCAGTGGAAAGCAATTATACGGACGGTACGAAACGCGGCTTATCAGCCGTGAGTCTACACGCGCGGAGAGAATAATCTATGGGAAATTGGATGCGCGATTGCGCAGCTTATTTTGCCATCGCGATTAAACGATATTTTGAAGAACGAAGTATTGGCCAGCAGCAGAAGTGACAGAAGCAAGCAGCGATATTGTATACATGTATAATACACCGGCGATAAGGAGAACACATCGCGCGCGATAACCGCTCGCCCGCGCGTGATAACGGAGCAATTGAGAGCCGTCTTTCAAATAGATCTAAATCTCAATTTCTCGGATTATACGTGTGTGCTATCGTCGCCTTGTCGCTGCCATCGTCGATTCTCTGTAGGCTAATTGAAAAGTTTCAATGAGAGCCGTCGCGGCTTGGAATTCTCTAGCTGATAAATGTTTTCGAATGCGAGAGTCCTCGAAGCAGACCTCCGATCAATTTATTACAAAGTCTTATAAATCGCTGGGGGTATGACAGAAAAATTATTTTCAACTTTAAAACCAAGTACTTTTAATCAAAGTTTCTTTTCAATTCTTAAGAAAGAATATTTTAATTCACAGACAAAAGTATAGGTCCCCGAGCATTTAGAAAATATATTTGATTCTAAAGATAACGTTTTGATAATAAATGTAATTCGCCTTGGTAAAGGTAATACTAGCGCTAAATGTAATGTTATATTCCCACAAGGTGAACAATCTTGAAAGCTCTAGAATGATGGTGAAATGTATTGTAAGGATAGGGACCAATAGATTTTTTATCACTTGTCTCAGTGTTTAAAGCATTTAGACCAAATATTTATTATAAAAACTCTTTTTAGGATTATGAAAAATATTTTACAAATCATTATTTATTAGAAATATCTCAAGATTCTATGGAATGTAATAAAAACGTGATTTTTCGTATTCCTGCAACACATTCTACCATCCTTCTAGAGCTTCCAAGACGGTCCGTCCGCCTTATGGCAATTTTACGTTACATTTGGCGCTAGTGTTACCCAAGGCGAATAGGTATAATGCGTTTGTAGAGAACTACGTGGTAGAAAACTATACTATGAAATTAAGGTGATGTTCCCTATTACCGTCACTCACAGGCATATATACTTTATTCATTTAGTTTTCAATTTTGAGAAAATTAAATGAAAAAAAATATGTTTCTATAACCGTCGATGATACAAGAGTTCCACCTCATTACTTAGTTTTTAAAGTTTATATTAAATTATATACGTACAATAAATAAATAAATAAATGCGATAGTCAGACAGATATACAGAGAGAATTTTATGATTAAAATTACCGTAAAAATCATTGTAAACGTGGGATATTCTGACTTCATAGGAAAAAATACCCTACTGAACGGTAAAATTTACCGTGCTGATTGGTAAAATTTATAATGAATAACGTTAATTTTTACCGTTCAGTAGGGTAATTTCCCCCCTGAAGACAGAATATCCCACGTTTACAATGATTTTCACGGTAATTTTTATCAGAAAATTCTCTCTGTGTATTTATTACAGGGATGTCGCAGCCAAATACAGATCCCTACATCGTATTTTTCGTTATTTCAACTCTATTTTTTGTTTTCATTATTGATCTCGGTCATCTGGTATTAGTAATACTTTAAGGATCACCGGATGACTGACATATTCAATTAAAATTAAAAATTGAACAAGAATAATGGAAAATACTATAATGTCGGTAAGTACTCTGCAGCTCTACAACATACTGGCGCCGATATCCCCTTAAAGAACGCATCAAATAGTACTCAGCATAAATCAATGTCTATACTGAATTTTATAGAAAGTAATACAATGTAGGGCAGATTGGGGTAAAATGAGACAGTTGCATGAACTGGTTTTTAAAGTACCGCCACCTTTCGAATTACTATTTCATATATTTTTAAAGTGCTACGAAGTAGTTTACGCCTTATGTCTAAGGTATAGTTGGAATAATGAACTTAATGAAGCGAATTTTTAGGATATTTTCTAAGATGTAGAATTCATAAAATTAGCTTTTTCAAATTTGCTAGCAATTATATATTATTGATTTATTATCGAGATCAGAGTAGGTTGTCTTTAAGCTTTTTGTTTTAAGTTTATTTACCTTTTTATGAAATTTAATTGAATCTATAGTTTAAACCAAGTTATAGTAGTAAATTAAAAAAGTAAATATGTGTTTCGTTATACATCAACGTTTTTTGAAACTGCTATTTTCAGGGTAAGAAGTAAATTGCAGATTTTCATTACGGTACAGCATTTAACCCCAAAAGTAATACATGGCAGTATTATTTAGAATAGCCAAAGCGTAATGCTAAACCCTCCATATCTGTCCGAAAAATGTGAATTGACATTCAAATTTGTACGCCAATTCACGTTGTTCGGGCAGTTATGAAGGTTACAGAGAGTTACATTGATTCTTTAAAAATAATGCTTTCATAAATATAATGAAGTCTATTTGATTTTACCATCTCATTATACCTCTGTCTTATACAAAATATGATTTTCATACTGATATGAATCTAAAAATTAAAATTTTTATTGGAAATTTATGGTTTGAGTATAGCAGGCCGCTCGGTTCTCCTTAAGCTAAAATTCCTTGTCAAATGAAATACGTATAAACATAAACGAGGCGTAACGACGATGACCAGTTCCGAAAATTCATACCGATAAAACAAAAAAATGCCTGGTACGCGCGCGCGCGCTCGAGAGGGAGAAAGAGAGAGATAAGCTGCATTTTTGTCAGCCGAATTATCAATAATATGCTCGTTTTCCTGTGTGCGTGCGCTCGCGCTCGCGCTCGAGAGCAACCCACTTTCACTCTTTTATTGCACGCATCCTGCACGAGCAGCAGCAGCAGCAGCAGCAGCAGCATCAGCAGCATGCAGCAATGCAGCATGCATCAGCTTCGCGAGAGCGATGCGTTTGATGCAGCAGCGCAGCTCCGTGTACTAAATCTTCCGCCTCGATACACGCCGACGTATAGTCGCTCGTCGCGTTCTCGCGCTGTACATTTAATATTTCGAAGGTCTTTTTCAACGCACTCCATAAATATCTGTGTACGCGTCTTTGCGCTCAGCTGCGATTTAATTATTGCCGCTGCTGCTGCTGCTGCTGCTGCTGCTGCTGCTGCTGCTGCTGCTGCTGCTGCTGCTGCTGCCCTCGACAGCCGCGAGGAATTCAGATGTATCGCTACTTTATGATGTTTTAAAGGAAAATGCTGAGAGAATATTTACGTTTTATAATATATTGTTATTGTTATTATTATGCTTGCTGCTGCTGCTGGTAAGAGCGTGCAGCGAGAGTTTGCATTTTATTCAAATAACTCGTTAACGTTTTGCTGTAGTACGTTTCTTAGTTTCTCGCTTTAGTGGAACGATCATGACTGGAAAATTATTATTAAGCGCGTGACAAATTTACATATCGTTTTTCTTCAAATTTTCCTTCTAATTTCGTTTCATAAGTTATTGAAATTACTTAAAAAAGTTATCTCATAAATAAGAATTCCAAGACGTATAAGCGATTGAAATTGCTTCCTTCAAAGTCCATCTCTAGAAACGTCGAAGGAAACGTCGAGTTTTTTTTTTTAAACCAATTATAGTTCACGACGCATGAATTCCTTCTGATAAAACAAAGTATTTAATGATTGTAAGCCTGGGTATAATTGATACTTATCGCGATTATCTCTCCACTGATTTGTAACTCGTGATTTCGTAAGTTAATGCCACCGCTGAAATCGCAAGTAGAAAAAAATCGTCCCGTGACTCGATCTATATAAAAATGCATAGCGAAAAAAAAGCCAACGATCCGAAGAGACAACCAGAAGAGTGTCGCTCGCGGTAGAAGAAGATAAAAGAAGAATGACGATCTGTGCAATCGAATCTATTAGAAAGCAATACAGGCGAAGGACAGATCGTGTGCACACAAAACGAAACTCGCGCGCGCGCGCGCGTGTCGTACAACCTGTGCGTATATATATGCCTACCTTGTTTTTGGGCGGCATGCCGATGTTGTTGTTCTCGGTTGTCGCGTGTGCAGTGCGCGGCGAGGCCTCTCTCTCACTCACTCTCGTACCAGCTACTACACACGAGTACGTGCAAGCAGCGGCTTACGCGCGAGTGCAGCAGCAGCGGCAGCTTGCGCGCTCTCTTTCTCTCACAACTTTATAACTACTATCAAACTCTTGGCGTGCGCGCGTGCGTGAGTCGGCGCGGAAAACGGACTGCGGAGGTTGCGCGCTGCGCACAGCGTCCAGCTGCTGCTGCTGCTACAGCTGAGGCGGCGGCGGCGGCAGCGGCGGTGGCTACGGCTGCACGGCGATATTAAAATGCGAGGCGCGAGCGCGGCGCGGCCGCCGTCGGACTTATCGGCCCGAGCGCGAGCTGCAGTCAGTCAGTCAGTCAGTCAGTCAGTCAGTCAGTCAGTCAGTTAGTTAGTTAGTTAGCTAGCCGCCATCCGATTCCGTTCCCCACTCCGCGGGCCAACGCCATTGCGTGCGCGCGCGCGCGTGCATGTGTACTACGCTGCGGACCGCGAGCGGTGCGAGATCATTCATTTGCGGTGCCGCGCGTACCGAGGAGAACCGTCGAAGGCGCTTTTCCGCACAGCTGTGCGGCTGGCCGCGGGCTCGCGCGTTCAAAGCTCGCGGTGTCGATCGCGGGACGCGCGCGAGCCTGCCGCGGGATGTGGCATAGCGTGACGGGGAGCGCTTAAAAGCATGAACGAATTGTATATAGCCGCAGGAGTAGGAGGGGGAGGAGGCGGGAGTGGTTATAAGCGGAGGTGCGCGCGGCGCGCACTGCACACGCATGCACAGCCGAATGCAGAATGGGAAAATCGTTACTGCAGCCGCTGTACGAGGATGTGCGATGGAAAAAAGCTCGAGCCCGCGGCCGTGGGAATACGAAAGGATGCATAGAGCGGAGCAGAGAGCGAGAGAGAGCGAGAGAGAGAGAGAGAGAGAGAGAGAGCAGGAATTGGATTGTACTCACGGCACGATGCTGGGCGCTGCCGCGAGGGTGGATGTGTAGGCCGTCGTCGTCCTGGTTGGTGTCCTCTTGGAGCTGGCTCTCGCGGCTGCTGGCGGGGCCCATTCTCAGCCCGGGCTTGGGGACGATCGCTGCCGCTGGTCACTGCAGGCCCACGGGAGCGGGCGCATTATCGTCCCGCGGCTCGCCCCCAGCAGCGGCCGAGCTCTCGCCTCCCTTGCGGATCCGCTGGTGCGCGAGGCCCGAGGAGGGGGGGGGGGGGGGGGAGGGGGAGGGTGGCTGAATCCAGGCGACGAGCCGGGAGAGGGCTGCCCTGTCCTCTCGCTGCAGCTGCAGCAGCTCCTGCAAGCCCCGCTAAGCCACGTACAGCCACGGACTACGGGGGCCGAGACCGAGCGCCACTGCCGCTGATGCCGCCGCCGCCGCCGCCGCCGCCGCCGAGGTCGCTTCGGAGCAGGCGCAAGCGCGAAGAGCGCCAGCAGCGGGAGAGAGAGCGGATCGATCGGACCAGCCACCCCTCCCCCGAGGCTGCGGGCCGCCCTTTCCAAAATCAACCACCATCGCCTCGCGCGCGCGCGGCTAGCCCATTCATGCAGGCCGCCACCGCCGCCGCAGCGAGCTCGCGCCGACTTTTATGCCTCGTTCGATGGAGTTTCAATTTGCACTGTACTTGCGCCGTTTCCGCTTCTTGCGACACGAAATGCAACCTTCCCTTCTGCAAGGACTTTGCCGTGGTATACTTGCAAATTATGTGTGTCGGGTTTTATGTCCGACGAGCGTTGCTCGAACGTTTCGACTATAGCGAGAGGATTCTTTCAATATTCGATCACTTGCAATACTCTGGAAGAACGAATTTTTATAGGGAATTGGTATTATTGATGTGTGCTTTTTTTGGCTCTTCTTATTTTAAAACAAGCTGTGATGCTATCTTTAAAATGAAATTAGATTCTAACTATGTATTCATAACTATCCAAAAGTGTATTTAAATTATTATCAAGATATTTCGGAATATTTTGGAATTTTTGGAATTTTTGAGAAACTGTTACCGAAGGGAAGGGGATATACTAAAGGCCATTGTAAGCTGAAAGTAGAAATTAATAAAAATACATACATACAATATGCTATTTTGAGTATTGATAATTTTAAGACGAATAAAGATAAAACTCCTCCGTAGAGTTCCTGTCATATTCTTGCCGACAATTTTTGAAAATATCACCTGAATTTTAGTTCAGTGCCTAACTTAAAGTTCATTGAAGCTCAAATCTGCAAATAATAATTTCAAGAAGGAAAATACTTGCTTTATCCGAATAATAATTTTTAATATTTTGTAATGTCGAGATATTGAATTTTGAATTTTGACGTATTATGAAAGAAAATTACAAGGCCATAACAGAAAATTCTATAGATATTGCATGGTAAAATATGATTCCACGGATTTCTTAAAAAAGTATTTAGTAAAGAAATTAAAAATATTTCTTAAATCGACTTAAGCTTTTCTTGCATACCACTCCTCATTTAAACCTATTCAAAATAAAAACATAGATTATTAAAAAAAGAAAGTCATAAATAAACTGTTGCACCTATTCACGTATTCATATGAAAGTATATCATGCATAAATACTAAAATCACTAAAACCTCAATTTTCAAGAAAACTGGACTCAAGGTGGTTCTTGTACCTTGAATATAAGAATGTATACAACAATTTGTTTATATATTACTATATGAATAAATTCCAAGAGGACTTACCGATATAATAATTGAAAAAAATCAAAAAACCTGCAAAATTACAGCCAATTGTTTGTACTTATACATCTTAGGAACTTACAAAAACACGAGTACGGATTTATAAACAATTGGCTGTAACTTTGCATATTTCTCGATTTTTTTTCAATTTCTATATTGGTATGTCACTCTGAAATCTTTCAAGGAACAAAAGAAAACCTTCAAAATTGAAATCGGATGAACAATAAAAAAGAATCGGATCATTTGTCAAATCCTTCTATAGTTTACGCGATATCTAATTTTGTACCCAATATCTAAATTTCCATAAGAAACTATTATCACTTAAAGCACCCTTCTTTTATATTATACTGTTCCTTATATTATAATATGTAAATAAATTATTGTATACATTTTTATATTTAAGGTCGTTCACGTAGAAAACCCATAGGTCTTTATGCCTCGAATATACAGAATTGTCATATTATTTATTAAGATTATTAGGGTATTAAGTAAATTCTGATTTTGAAGCCTTTATTTTCTTTTATTCGATTGATAAATTTATATGACAGTCTTCCGTATTTACCCCACCGTTCCCTAGAATCATGCAATGGCATTCGTTCATAAGACGATTTCTATAATTTTCTTCAATAAAAACAATATGTATAATTGTCATGGAAGTTTTACGAAAATTAAATTCTAAATACTAAAATAGCATTTCAAAGCAGAATATTAAAAAACAATTACTACTGCTACTCCTAAAATGACAGAAATATGAAGTACACAGTAAAAAGGATATAGTTTGCACGAGATTATGAAATATTAGTTTGAAGCTTCGAATACATCGCATTCTACCAGAAAATAAAAAAGAGTTGATCGTGATCCCTGCACATTTTTATCCGTATAGAACATATGTGTTCAGCATCTCACAGAGACAAAGAAGTTCTTAGTGCAGCGATAAACCTGACGAGTCAGGCAAGAATTGGGTTACTCTTTTTGCACGCTCTTCTTCCTCCTTCTACTCGTCTGATTCTCATACTTCTCTATAAGATCATTTTTCATTGAGAAATATTCTCCTATTATTCACAACAATGTAATACTATATTTTTTTAAGCTCCTTTTCCGCGTGCACCTCATTACGACGTTTCAACTGCTATAAATAAAATATGGAATGCAACCCTTGAATGTGATATATTCAAGCGAGTGTATTTTCTCTACATCGCTTTCCTTAATCTGTTTACGTAGCCCTGAATCACACGATTGATCAATTAACTGCACTTCGTCAAGCGATTGGGAGGAGAGCTCGTAAAAATTCTTGTCGTGTTTATATATGTTTACGCCAAGGAGAAAGAAGGAGAAAGAAAGAAAGCCTCGTAACGTCGCGTCGTTTAGAGGCTCTCGGTCATTAGATTCGATCTAATAAAGCAACAGAACTCCCCTATTTTCTCGCTAACAATCTTATTAGTGACGTGTGTTTGAAGATGCCTTTCATTAAAGCTTATTAAACCAAGAATAAATAATGCGGGTCCGATTTATTTTCATAACTTTTACTATTTCTTTTGCGTTCTATCAAATAATGTAATTTAGTAGAACTTTTCATTCTGTTTTGTGCCACGTTCTCATACATTTAACTGTAGCAATGCACTTTAAAGACTCAGGCTTTTTATACACAAGAATTTATATACGCGACACTGCAAAAGTCGTAAATAAGGTCGTTTCGAATCCAGTAACTGGAATGAGATCTTTTAATTAGAAGGATTGGTCATCGACAATTTTAAATTCAAATAAATGCGTAATTTCCTGGTAGCATATTTTTTATTATTTAAAAGTTTCAGTGTTAGATATAGAATTATCAATGTATACGTAAAATTGAATGAAGTTAAATTAAAAAAAATAAAGTATACACTCCTTGTAGAAAGTTATCTACTTGTGTCTACAGATTCCCGGTTCATTATCATGCGGCAAAAGCCTTGCAAACCGAGAAACTGGATAAATCTAGATAACTGCCACCCAGTAATCGTAAAAAATAATATTTTTATTTTAAAATTACAAATTACTAATATTATAATTGACAGATGTATTATAAACAGCGCTATTAATTAATTAAAAAAAAAAGAATAGGAAAAAAGTTTACAATTTTTGTTCAATTTGAAACAAAGTACGCTTAACGAGGCTGTCAGATAAAACTTTTTACGATTCGTAATGTACAGGAAGTGACGCAGCCCAGCGGCCAGGGAGCGAGCCTCGAGCGAAGCGCTTTATAAATTCAAAATGGCATGGTAATGCAGGCCGCAGGAGGAGCACACGGGCGTTTGCGCGATGCAGAGAGCGGCATCTCGCAGCCAGCGAGGCAAGCTCGCTCTCGGAAAGGGCCGAGGTGCATCGACTTTTGGAAAACGCGTCGCGCTGCAAAAGTAGCGCGCACAAGAGCGTCGATTCGTAGCGCTGGCAATCGCGTCACGGGCGCGGAGCTCGCATAACTGTCCCTTCAAATTGCGCTCATTTGTGCAAACAATCGAGAGCCAAAGCCAACAGTAGTTGGCGTAGTTTGCACTATTGCACTTGCGGATTGAATGCCATCGCGTCACAAATATTTGACGATTATGCTGGCATTACTCGCTCGTTATTTGATTTATCGACTGTAATTGATGGTCTGAGTATGCGGAAAAAACGTATAACTATTGTCCCTTGGAAAAAAACTTGGCAAAACTGCAAAGTTTTGTTTCCTCGTACGTTTCATTCGTTTACAAAATACCAATATATTATAACACGTTCTATATAAAATATTATAATTTTCAACAATGCTTTAATACATGTGTTATAAATAATGAAGCACAATATTTTCAAGCTAAGTACAGTATAAGTATATCATGAAGTAGCATTAAAATATAAATTAATATGCGCTGCCGTTACAGAATACACGGACAAACAACAAAGTTGATTATCACGCAGTGTTTAATCTACTTGCTTTGCTCCATGCACTGTTGAATGCATCGCTCCTTCTATACATAAGCCTATATATAAGGGAGCGCGTCGCGCGATTCGCGCATCTGTTTTCCCCCTTGCGGCGCGTCACTCCGGCCGCTCCGGCGCATCGCGTCGCCCGCGCACGGTCATAGTTCCCGCGCCGCACGTAGACGCGCGTCCCCCTGCCTGCTGCGGGCCACCGAGTGTCGGCCGACACGAGCCCATAATATCCAGTCCCTACTCCCTTTCGCGTGGTCGGCATCGAGCGGCTTTGGGAACGCCGGGCCAGAGCAGTTAGTCCCGCGCGCGCACTCGGCGTCCCTAGCGTCTGTACTCCGCGACACCGTGGAAAAAAAAGAGCCCTAGGCGGTGCAAGCGTTTATAATTATAACCTCGTGCCTGGCGCGCCTGCTCCTATCTCGCCTGTCCGCTGCATGTGGATTCGCGCTTGTGTGGATCGAAGAAAAAAAAAACGTCTCCTACCCGCTATCGGCGCCATAAATCACGGTAAGTCGCGCGCGCGCCGCCGCCGCCGCACTCTCGCTTGTGTATGTGTGCGTATTATCTGGGAGTTGTGTAGTTTTGTAGATCGCGAGAGATTCTCCCGCCCGAAAACGCCGCTGTAAGCGCCGCGCCGTTAACCCCCGCGAGTCGGCTCGACGCGCCGCGGTCTCCCCCCTCGAACGCGCATATACGCGGCTGTAAACAAACTTGAAAACTTGAGTGGATTTGGCCCTGAAGTCGAGATGCTCCTCGATTGTTCATCGGATGTTTGTTGCTAACTGCATCGCCCGCTCTTTGACGACAAAACCAGTTATATAAACACTCCGGAATCCGGCTATAAATAGAATTTTACTCCGGAATCTTGGCCACGTAGGACCTCTCCTTTCTTCGGTTGGCTTGTTGTTTTTTTTCTTCTTTCGTCTCTCTGTATGTTAACGTCGCGCCACGACCATATTGCTCGCATATCGAAGTGTGTACTGCTACCGCTGGACGCGCGTTTTATCTTGTTTTGTGTGTTTTAGAGGAAAATGAAGTTCTCGGAGGGCGATCAAGTCCTCGCGAAGCTGCCGAGTTCGGAGGAGTTTGAGAAAGCAAAAATCATAAATGTTAAAGGCAGCAAGTACAAAGTCCAGTTTAAAGGAGGGGCGGAACACACTATCAGCGAAGGCGACGTTAAGGTAATGCATGAATTCTTATGTTTGCTCGATGCAGTATATTGTACTCTGTTTGGATGCCGATTTTACTTTGGATACTCTTAGGCCCAGAGAACTTCGAGGAGCCAAACGAGAACTAGAGGAAAAGGTGCCAAAAGCCCCTCCAGGAATTCCCCTAGTAGAAGATCCCCTGCGCGTAGATCACCTGCCAGATCGCCCAATCAAGGTAGAAAATTGCCTGTGCGCAGTGCTAAGCAAGCAAAAATCTCTATTGCAAGATTAGAGTTGCCAAAAGGTACGTTGGTTAGGTGCTTGATCGCCGTACGAATAAAGCTACAAATGAACTTATAATTGTATGCACTTTTAGATAATTCAAGTGACACGGATAGAACAGAAGAATCGGAAAGCTTACAAGATGAATTTATCGAGCCACCCGTGCAGTCACATTTGAGAGAACTTGGACGTATTACTCGGCGTTCTATTCGCATTATGTCGGGCGCTTCTAAGGCAGAACAGGAACAAAAATTGTTGAAGTTGAGAAACGCCGACCGAGCTGTATCGCTTCCAGTGGATAGGAAAGCTCAATACAATGCAGCAACACTAGAAGGCAAAGACAGAGGATTGTCCGTTCAAAGAGAAGAAGTATGCTTATTTTGTTTCTATAAAAAGGTTTCTAAGTTTAATTACGATTCAAAACTTTTTTTTAATTCAATTTCTGTTTTATTAGGATCTGTTAAAATCAAAGCATTATGAAGCAGAGGCTGAGACAGTATCCGAAGAGATAGGAAAATCTAAAGAAAAAGATGTTATTGGTAAACCTCAAGAATGGGGTGGTTGGCTTGGAGCACTATCGCTTATAATAGGACTACCTGTTTGTTCTATTGGACTGCAACTGATTTGTTCAAATAATTATTGTAGTATCTACAGTTTCCGCAATCCACGTTATAAGGACTGGAAAACTTACTTAAATCTTAATGCATTTTTATTATATGCTGGATTCCTATGTTTCGTGGCTATAATATCTGTTCTACCTATTGGTAGGATAATTGATGGTCAACCAAGCAAATCTGGTAGACTAAAATATAGAATAAATGGTAAAAATTTATTAATTCTATCAGCAACTGGTATAAACTTTTGGTTTTTGCATGGCATTTTCTTATATCGCGATTTGATAGATCGTATGCTTCTTTCTTTGTAAACCAATTTTTACAATTTACCTTTTAATGAAGTTGCACAGCTTTAATTATGCCTTGATACCATACCTATATAGCGATATTTTTTTATATTGAATAGGCGTGACATTCAAACAAACTTTAATAAGCTAAAACTTCCTTGAATACCAATTCTTAAACTTAAAACTTGAAGAAAAAATAGTAAAAAAAACTGGCTTATGTTCTTTATCTAAATTATGGATCCTGATGAAGAAAAAATTTTCATGCAAATATCCAAATAAAATAATTCGATAATTTCTATTCACATTTAAACTTTTTTTAATCTTTTATAGGAATTTGGTCTCTAATTTTGTCAGTAGCAGTTTTTGGTGGATGTACATATCAAGGCTATAACATTAGTGACTTTTTAATAAAAAAGTCACTTCATCTGACGGTAACTGGTGTGATATATGGAGTTCTGTTAGCTATATTTTTATATATCAAGGGTGGTCGAATGCCAGTATCCAATCTCAATATATATGGTTCTACAAATAATGTAATATACGATTATTGGTCAGGCAGAGAAGTAAATCCACGAGTTGGACCTTTAGATATTAAATTAGTACTATTTCGCTCTGCCATAATATCATCGGTAATAATACTTTCATTTATAAAAATATGCTCTATCAAATTGAAAATCATTTGATTAATTTTTGCTATTTTCTTAGATATTAGTTAACTTGGCAGTTATAATCAAAACAGTTAAGGAAGCTGAATCTTTGGATTTGAATAGTCTTAATCTTGCTGCTATCTTAGCAGCATTTTTACAAATTCTCTACTTGGCGGATGGAATTGTATTTGAATCTACGTTCATTACAACCTTTGAAATAGCATATGAGGGAACAGGACACATGTTGGCCGTTGGATATTTAATATATCCGTATTTGTCAACTGTAACAGCAAGATATATATTAGCTAACAAGTACGTTTTAATATATTATTTTACAATTTTTTAAATATGTAAATTAATTTTTAGTTCAGTAGTAAATTAATAATGTTTTATCTATGTTTACAGAGTTCATCAACCGATATATGTGTTGAGTTTGTTAGTTGTTATCTACTTTATTGGACACACACTCTATAGAGCAAGCAATACTTTAAAAGATGAATTTAGAAAGAATCCATTTGCACCTTCTTTATCTCGTAAGTTATACGATCAATTTCTTCAAATCTGCAAAGATAAATATAAATGAAACTAAATACAAATTTTTATGATTTAGATTTAGAAACGATACCAACAAAGGGAGGCAAGCGTTTAATTGTATCAGGATTGTGGGGACATGTAAGGCATCCAAACTACCTTGGAGACATTGTGTTGCACTGGTCGATGGCTGTCCTCAGCTTTACTTACACAGACCCTTTGCCGTATTTTCTCGCCGCTGAACTTACGCTATCGCTTATTCATCGAGCATTAAGGGACAATGCGCGTTGTGAAAAGCGTTATGGATATGCCTGGGAGCAATATTGCTCACGCGTTAAATACATGATTATTAAAGGGGTATTTTAATAAAAATTGATAAAAATTATGAAAAATCAACGCCGATGCATGCTTTGAAATGCATTTATAAATATTTTTAAAATTCAATTGACATGATGTTTAAAGAATTATGCATCAAATATATCGAAAGCGACAGAAGTCTTCTATTTATTAGAAGTATTATTGAATAAGCGCAATTCAAAGTGTCAGACGCAAGTGAGACCTTCAGCGGCCTTAGTGAATGAACTTTTTGACGGGTCGCATCGACTGTGCGAATACGAACGAGACTTAACTTGGAAATAATGAAGAAGTAAGCTCGTTCGCATATCGGATCTCGTCATGGAATGTTTATAAATACCTGAAGCTAAAAGTTAAGGATGTTTTTAAAAAAATCGGTAGATTTTTAAGCAAAGTATTTGTGCATGACATTTTAATTATAAATAAGCGATAAGGAGTTTTATACTTTTTTTTATATATATATATGTATATGAGTATCGATGTAAAATTGGCGACACCATAGATAAATTTGGTAAATAAATGATTTTACAATACCAAAATTGAAAGAAATAAAATAATTGTGTAGTCTTACAATATTTATTTGCTTCGCTTGATTCTTATATATGATTTCCTGAATCAATTTGATTTGATGAACAACTGTGTCGCTAAGTGGCGCGCGAATCGCCGGCGATTCATCGGCGCGATGATGCAAAAATGACATGCAAACTTGTATGTTTTGTACATAATAAGTATACGGAACCGTAGACGGAACTTTTTATTATAAATAATTGTAAGTATGGCTAGCTATTTTGGAGAAGTTATACATCCTGGTTCAAGAGCTTTTTGGATTGTAGATGATGATGATGATGAAGTCGTTGACAGTAATGCCGAAAATGTGTAAGTGATGCATTGCTATTGTAGATGTCTAACCTCACTTCTGATATGTTTTTCCTTAGACATCATATTGGGAACAATAAAAAATAAAAGAAAATTATACTTAATTCACGCTAATCAATTCATATTGTAAAATAATATTACGTATTATTTAATTTACCTATTATTTAAATAAGTAAATTGTTTTCATATTGCATGAAATGTTTTTTAATGTTAAGATTTAATTTTAAAATTCTTCTGATTAATACATTATTTACATACTTATAGGTATCAGAAACAATTATTTAATAGAAAAAAACCTTATTTTGTACAGGGATTTTGTAATTAAATGGGCCGAGCCAGAACCATCTGAATTTGAAAAGTTTTTAATCATTGAAGGTGAAATGATAATAGGTAAATAATTCTTGTTACTAAAATTAATTTGTTTCTTATTAAATGTAAATCTATAATAATAAAAATAATTTACTAAATTTATAGATTTTGTTAAAAGATGCTTACTTCAAGATGCTAAGAGTGTTTGTACCATAGGTTCTGAGTCGGACAAAAATTGTACAGAGATTTATTCATCTGGTGACATATATATTTGCACAATCAATGTAAAACTTAACTTAGCACAAGCTGGTCAATTAACGGAAACAGTAAATAATCATTATTTTATAATTTTCAATGAATATTTAATTTTTATAACAAGTATTAATTTTATCATACATTGCTTTAGATTATACCTTTGTTATCCAAGTCAAAACATTTATTTGCTTTGACATCTGATCACATATCACATTTCAAAAGTGAAGAAGAAGTTAATTCAGCATCTTTTTTGAAATCTCTTTATTCTTCTAAAGCAAGAAATAATAAAAATTCTAAAATTTCTATCTTAAATCAGCCAAATATTGTCACTGGTGTATGTGCTGGAGGTAAATTATTAGACACAGTTTCAAGATTATAAATTCTTATATTTGGAAAATAAAAATACATATTTTTTTCAGTATTATCCTACGCGGAGATAGCTAATTTGTTTTGTATTATGTACATACTTTACACTGATACATTTATATTGGATTCCAAAAATGCATTACCACTTACAGAATTGTTTACAGAACTATTAGGGAAAACGCTTCCTAATTTCACAACTGGAGGATCAAGCTTCTTTAATAAAGGAAATTTGTACATGTAATTATTATACAGAATTGATTTATTTAAAAACTAATGGTTTCCTAATTTTGGACAATATTTTGACAAAACTCAATAATTAGCCTAAACTATGTAACAATATAAAATTTTCATCCATATCATTTCATATCAATATTACATTCTTAATAGGCAGTCACATTAGTACTTTTAAGATACAAAATAGTTTATAATGAAATTGCCAAATTAGAAATTTCATTTCACATGAGTGAGAAATCTTCGCACGCTGATGTACAATTAATTTAAATTCAATGTCCACATACTCTCAAGTTACGATTGAGGTGGATAATACGGTCGTTGCTGATTTGGAGGAGGTGCTGATGTTCCACCAGGAAAGTAGTTTGAATTTGGTGGATAAGAGTATGGTTGATGAAATGGTGGTTGACCTGATGTCCCTGAAGCTGGCGATGGCCGAATAGGCCCAGGAACATTCATGTGCATTGGAGGCACAATATGATTTAAGGAATTTACAGGGGGTGGTGGAACAGCAATATTAGCTGGTGGAAAAACAGGAGGAAATGATGTATTTCCCTGAGCAAATGTAGATGAATATGGTGGAAAATGACTTGGTATCTCCATTGGTTTTACACTGTCTGGTATATCTATAGGTGGACATCCATTTGCAGAAACAGATGCAGCTTCAGTTTTTGCAACTTTTACTGGAGTTCCAGCTGTAAGATTCATGTATTAATTTACAATTTTCAATTTGCTGAAGAAATAAAAATTCAATTACCATTAGGTGTATTTGAAGCTGATTCTATAGATGGTGGTGCAGTAGGTCTGTCTCTGATTGGCTCATTGGATGGTGTCATAGGTGGTGATTCTGGTGTCTTTGCACTATTGGCTTGTGAATATAAATCTAATACTTGGTGGCAAATATCTGCAGAAATTATAAGATGAATCTTTGTTTAAAAACAAGTTTTCTATTTTTATTTAAATATTTAAAAGAACATAATTAAATGTAACCTTCTAGCAGATCCATAGTAACGTCTTCAACAAACATGTCCCACCATCTCAAATGCTTTGACAGTCTTCCATTCCAGTCGACGACATCAAATTTACTTAGTTTTCCTGCTAAATACATTAGAGCCACTGCTATAATTTCTGGTTCCCATTGCAGTGATAAGGTGGTACATAAACTAGAAAAGAAATGTGTAAGTTTAGTGAAAGAATCAAAGTATATATCTCATTTGAAAGTTATTCAAAATATAACATCATTACCTGTCATTGACAAATGTCCAAGCCATTTGTATCATTTTTTGTAATTTATTTTTATCACCTGGAAATTGGCTTATTTTAAAATATTTTCTATTATGCACAAGAAAGTAAAAAAATGTTGTAAAACTAAAAGTTACCTTTCAGGCATTTTGCATATTTCAATAAATAACTATATGGGTGTTCTACTTGCAGATCAAATTTGATAGTTTGTAATAAAATTCTTTCCAATGTCATTACTTCTTCTTTCGGGTCTTCACCAAAAGTAGTAAATTTTTGGTCAGTAAGCAAAGTTTTTGCAGTCTTAATAATATCTTTACATTTCTTAGGTGTTTCCTCTACTTTGCCAGCCAAAAATAAACAACAGCATGCAGTTACCTGTAAAATAGTTCATTTTATTAAGTCAATTTTAATGCGTATTAAAGTTGTAAGAATTAATAAATTATATCTACTTACGTATCGAGGAAATGTTTTAAAAGAATGAAACATATAAAATCTATGAAAGTACACAACACCAGTGGCCATTGTGTTACAACCAAGGTCCATTTTTGTACCAACATCAATGATAAATCGAGCACCTTCTTTTCTGTATCGACACTCTGTTTCATAATCAATTCCATCCTGAATAGTTGGTGTATTCCGGAGTTCTTTCTTTTCGTAGTACCAGCAAGGCATTTTATAGTTAATCTGTAATTGATAATATTTACTTGTTGAATTTGTAACGGTCAATTTTGTATCCATTTGAAGAAATATTACTTTTGTTTAAAAAAACAACAAAGATAATAACGAATTATCTCATTATAAAATATATTCAAAGTTTTTATTTGATTAAATTGATTCACAAGCCTAAATTATAACCTAATAACGATACTGCTCCGCGAAACTTAATTACAAATTGAAACACTCATGGAAACACGGTTGTTAAAGACACTGTGAACGACGAATATAGAAGCATATGCGTCTATATTCGTTGCTGTGAAGTCGGGTGACAAGATTACCGGACTATCATATCGATCATCGATATTGTTCGCAGTTGGTAACATGGTTGGTATAGCTGATCTGTGGCGATAGATGGCGCGACTGATCTTCTTTTCGCTTTTCGCCAATTCTTCGAATTTCTTGTTGAAATGCACGTTCTAACTCGATGGATGGCTCTGCTTGTCAATGCAACTGAACTTTGGCAGTTTTTCGCGATTTTAAGTTTTTACATTTAAATTAATTTAACGTTTTTCATTTAATAAACAGGTGAGAATGCAAAGTAATTATCAATACGGAAAATGTATACTTTTTCTACGTGTCCGCTTAAAACATTTTCGTTCTCTGCATGATTTTTTCTCGTAATAGTTTCTAGAAAGTGCGAAATCGGTAGTTTTCTTGCTACTATCGTGACAGTGTTCATATAGCAATATAGTGTTACTAATAAAGACTAAACTCGCTAAAGACAATTGAACAAAATATTTAATAATCCGAGGTCAACACATTCAGAGAAGCTTGATTATTTTGGCTACACCCTGCACACTGCACGTGAGTAGTTAATTCATTAAAATTTTTAGAAAGAAAATATATTTTTTTATATTTATTTTCATATTACTATAATACTTTTCTAATATGTGTAATAATGTTTAGTTATGAATTGCTTTTTTTTTATATGTACTGCACCCTATTTACATGAATTACAAAGTTACGTGTATGTTTGCATTTTGTTTCGCAGAAGTTGCAAGTATACATATATATGGATGTGTTTTTATTTTCATTTTTGAGGTTATTGAGAATCTATATACCTAAATGTGAATGTTTGCTCTGTTCTTTGAATTCATTATCACCAACACTCATATAATATAGCTAATTTCTAGATGTTGCAACTTTTGAAGCTAAGTGATCGTATAATGCAAATGCTTAGCATTTACTTTTTTGTACAGTGCAAAAACACGAAATATCTGAAAGCACTTATACGACTTCGTGAAAGTAAATGTAGTAGTCATCTGGTATAGTAGACAAAAAGCAATACCTATTCACTTGATTCGCGCTCATCAATATAGAGTTTTATTTATTTATTTAAATAACAATTTGAACGAGTAATAAATTCCTTCCACTTTAATAAATTTAATCGTATATAGTTCTAAATCTAAACTATGGATTCAAAGATATGCAGTTGTCATTACTTTTTTTAAATTCACGAAGAAAATAAAAAACGCGTATACGTTTTTCTCTCACGGATAGACATTTTTTGCTAAAACAGCAAAACATTTTGGCTGTATCGTTTTAGCTGGTGTATATATTATATTTTAGCTGTAACAACAAAAACATTAGAGACCCATATAGTAAATAATATATTTGCTAGTAGTCTAAAAGTGACTACTTTACTAATTTAGCAAACTTTTTCGGCAATAATGGGATATTTTTTTCTATGGGTGTTCTCACTGCATCATTACTCGAAAATAAACATCTATACCTAATAAGTATTAAAATCATAAAGTCCTAAGTGCTGGCATTTTGGCATTACAATCATATAAAAGTAAGGGATTTATTACATGTAACGCGGAATTCAAACAGATCCGTTGACAACTTTAAATTGTTTATTATACATTGAGACGTGTTGATGGTGGGGGTACGATTCACTTTTAAGTAATTTAAATGGCATAATTTGCTTGGTTTATTTACATTTTGTTTCTATAATCCGTACAATATTTCGTTAGCCTATTTATAATATTATAGTGCGAAATATTTTATGATTCCTGATCATTGTCAAAGTTGTACATGCTTGCATGTTTAAATTGTTTATTTCTTTGTGGTGGTGGGGGCCTGAAGAAACTGTTTTCGAGCAATGTTTGCACTAAATAAAATTTGCACAAATTGCCTTTAACCACAACGAGACCTTGTACATATTGCCTTAATGAAATAACTAAAGCTTATCTGCAGATTACGAAAAAACTGATATTATCTTATTATAGTCTAAATAAAACTTATTTCATTCTTGTACGTTGGCTGAACATATAAACAAACGTATTACAGTTTAAAAGTAGGTGCAGCAAAAATGAAATTGACGGCGGTTGTCGGTTGCGACGGCCGTAGCTGCGAACGGCTAAGCGACGGCAACTAGCAGCCGTCGCAAGTTACAAAATGCGCTTCAGTTCCAGAGATTCCTTTCTTTTATACTATTATGTAGAGTTTTTCAGGCTAAATTTTTATTCACCGATATAATACTTTCCGTATGTTTATAATTTAAAGAATAATTAAATTTGGGAACTCCTAAATCAAGCCTGTTGGTCATTTGGTGTAAGTAATGTATACGAGTTTTTTTCAAAAGTTTTTGACTATAATGAGTATAAGTGCATTTATCACAGGCTGCAAGTAATAATTTTACAGTGATTACTGTTCATTTTTAAAAATTTCAATATTTTCTAAAGGAAATTCCCAGATAAAATGAAAGTGTTCATAATATTTCAAAGCAGTCCAATAAATTATTAAAGACTGAGTACTTGTTATTCCGTTGCAGTACAATTTAACATGAAATATAATGAATAATAAATTTCACCGTTCCAAAACACCGCATGAAATACACTGTATATACAATGTTCCTAAAATTCGGCAGCGAAAATAATTCGTATTTCGTTATCAAAGCGTTAATTTGAAGGAACGAAAAAAGAAACGAAACGCTGCCCCCGAGAAACGTAATGTAATCAGAAAATGTACACGTAGAAAGATTCCTTTTTAAGCGTAAAGAGTATTGGAGTATTGGAGCAAGGCAATTCATAATAAGGAGAATGAAAAAGAAGAGAGAGAGAGAGAGAGAGAGAGAGAGGGAGAAAAAAGGTAAAACTATGCCGAGTGTTTATTTTAGAGGACGAGCATTGGTCGTTGAGATGCGAGAACGAGAGGGAGGATGAGTCGCGCGAGCTGGCGCAGGCACGCAGCGGAGCGAAGCGCGTGGGTGGCTGGCTGGCAAGGCTATAGGGTCCGACCGTTATCTGCGGATAACAGGCAAGGCTGTTGGCGTACGGTTCGCGCTCTCCGCGAGCCGACGCGCCATGATGAATCGGCCATGTTGCTCGCGCCCCGCATAACTGGCCTCGGCGGTGGGGCGTCGCGCATATACTCGCCCGCTGTGCCGACGGCCGACGGATCTGGATCTCCGAGATTCGCGATAGATCCAGGAAGAGCGGAATAGCGCGCGACCCGCTTCTCCTGTGCACACACACACGCGCACAGGCGTGTTTGCCCAACCGCGCACTAAAATAATACAGCGGCCAGAGTGAAAAAAAGGTACAAAGATAACACGCGGCGCGATGTGCATAGGCAGGTGGAAGAAGGTGTCCACGGCTGCAGTTCGAGCCTCCGTGGTAATGCATGCGCGCGCGGAGAGAAGAATGGACCACCCAGGCTGAAGAAAAAAGGGGAGCCTCTCAACTCTCTCTCGCTTCTCTTTCTCGGACTCAAGAGAGGAGAGAGCCCTCGAGGGTTGAGCCGGGTGCGCGAACGAACCACTCCATCAGACGGACTCGGACCCGGAGGAAAATGACACCGAGCTGACGCGCGGAGACTGCGAGGCTCGTCTGGCCTTCGCTTCTTTTTACACCGCGAATACCGGGAATGCGAGTGAACCTGGTCACGAATCGTCCCTTACGGAAAAACGCTCAATTCGGCGCACACTCAACTCGAATGGAGTGTATTGCTCAACTTGTACAATACCGAAAGTAGCAAGTTACGCTGAATAATCGAGCGCTCTTTCATTGCGGGACCCGGTTTAAAAGCCTTGCTCAAGAGATATTGCGATTCGAGCGGTGTTTCTCGCAATGCATTCCTCGCGCGACTCGCCGGGCCTGCTCGACTTTCTCCGAAAGTTCTTCTCTCCCGTGACTCGTAATTATGAAAATGTGAAGAAGAGCCTTGGAATCTCCATAGCACGGGGAAGACCTGGAAGAAAGCCGGAGAGTGGCAGCGCGAAGGCCGCGCACAAAACAAGACGAGGCGAGAAAAGAGAGAAAAAAAAGAAACGAAAAGGCAAGTCTCGCGCGCATATCGTGTATCGTAATGGGCATGCATGCGTGTGGCCCGGCGTATAGTCTCTCGAGGTGTTAATCAAAATGCCAGCTACCGTGCGCTCCTTCAATTAGTGTGTGGCATCTTATACCGGTCTCTGTCTCTCTCTCTCTCTCTCTCTCTCCTCTACCCACGTCGCCCTCGTCCGGCCATCGAATCGCCTTTCGCGTCGCTTGATTCTCGCCTCGGACGGACGGGCCGCAGACGCGCGAGAGATGAGCGCGTCAAGTGCGAGAAGGACGACGGGATTCATCCATTCACCTGCGACTGCTCGTGGAGCCGAGCAGCGGCCAACAGAGGCCCCCGTTGTTTCCATCGATGCCGAATGAAAGAACATCAACGTGAATGACCAGGCTCTCTTCTCCAATTTACTCTCGTATATGCGTGTATATACACGTCCACGAGTCCAAGTGACTTTCGGATTTTACCTCGCTGCTGTATGGGTGCGAATATATGCCCGCAGGAGTGGTATCGCGATGCGCATTCCAGCTCTCGCGCAGGAGAGGAGCTACCGTTTGGCAATCGCTTATATTCCGCACGTACCGTTGGGACTTTAAAACGGGGACTAGTTCGACGTATGTATACGCGTTGTTGAGATACGGAATGTCACAAGCGAGCGGAAAAACAAAACAAAACTGTTCGGTAATTGTTTGGCTGCGTTCGAGTTTTTCAAGAGCCTAGGCCGAGAGGCGCGAGAATCGGCAAAGACAATATTTTTTCGCTTTCGTCGAGGTACACCGGGGAGGGAGGAATTTCCTTCTCCTTTGATCCAGTTGTCGAGCATATCGAGGCACTTGTCGCGTGTGTACCGAAGGGAGTCATGGATTTGGAGGAAAATAAAGAGGAAGAGCTAGCAAACGAGAGCGAGATAGAAAGAGAGAAGGGAAGAATGAAAGAAAAAGAAAGAAGGCGAAAGTGAATGAAGGCGCGAGAGAACACAGGAGAGAGGGAGAGAGAGAGAGGGAGCACAGGCACCGGGAGCAGCACGTGGTTCTATTTGCAAAAACAAAGTTTGCGCGGGACAAACAAGAGCGCGGACTATAGCCCGGCCTAGTAGTCGGTTTCCGAATCAAAAGCGCAACGAAGATTCAACTACACACGCGCCCAGATATCCTCGCACCTCCTCTCGTGTCTTCTCTTCTCTCTCTTTTTTCTTTTCAACGACCCACTCGCTTTTAAATAAATTATCGCGTATAAAATCCTATTTTTTCAGCGCGCTTGCATTATAAGTTTTTAATCGAGAAATAAGTTTTGGTAAATATAACGAAAGTCCGCAGGTATAAGTCGAATAGGTCAGGCCGAGGCTGCGCGACCGCAAAGAAGCCGCTAATTCCAGGCAAGACCACCGAGCTCTTCATTAGGCGATAATTAATTCAGTGGCCGCGTCCAGCAACTCCAGACGCTACAATAATAATGTCGACCAGTGTGTGCGTTAGGTCATGTGTTGCCCAAGGAAAACATGTAAAATGGAAAGTGCACTGGGGGCTCTCCGAGAGGAACAATAAAATAATAGAGAAAGAAGAAGTGGCGCTCGAGTATCGGCTGCGGGAATTGGCTCTGCTCTCTGATCGATCGGATAATGTTATTGTTCCGATAAGGCTGCGATGAAAGGGTTGGGAGCTCGCAGCGTAACGAAGGGTCTCATCGCGAGACGCTCGCTCCCGCGTTTTGGTAAGCAAGTTGGACAAATGTTTGTCCTATCCCTTTTGCCGCGCTGAAATTCCCCGGGCTGCATCGGCAAAGAGAAGGGACAAAAATATAGAAAAATTGAAGGAGCTCTCGTGCAGCAGCAGCGGCGGCTGCGCCCGACTGTGTATAATCGATCGTGGCTCCGCGTGGGCGTCCGCATGCGTGTGTGTATAGGTGGTAAAAGTGCATGTTAATGCAGAGAGAGATAGGGAGAGAAGAAGAAGAGGTGGAAGAGGAAGAGAGCTGGAATTTTCAGGCTGGCAGTCGCGGACGGCGCAGGGTGTCGAGATAATTTTTAATGTATCCCTGGCCCTCTCTCTCTCTCTCTTTCTCTGTTGGCGTTGGGGAGTAGTGCAAAGCAGCGCGCGCCATGCAAAAACGCGTAGTCGAGAGCTCGGGGGGGACCTTCATGGCGAATGTCGACTCTCTGCTGCTGCTGCTGCTGCTGCTGCTGGTGTGTATGCTGCGGCAAATATTTGCTCGTCAACAGAGAGGCTCGCGCCGCCGCGCTCCACCTTTGCCCCTCTGTAGCCCTCAGCTGCAGTGCTGCAGCGGCCCTCGGCGCATGTACGTATATACCGCCGCGCGTAATTCACGGCATTCGCGCACTGCAGCCTGCGACTAATAGAAATCAATCGGTCTTGCGGGTATTTACGACGAGTGCTTTTCTCGAGCCGAGCGGAATTTCGAAGGTGGCCGGGGGTATAACGGGGAAAACTGCAGCGGGAAGGCACGGCGAGCGCCAAAAGAGGACTGCGCGCGTGCATCGCCTATATATACGTGCGAGTATATATATACGTCTACGCGAGAGCGAGTAGTTCCGATCTTGACGTGCTCGCTGCTGCCGCTGCTCTGTGTGCTTTTAATTTACCGGGCGGCAGGCAAATGTTTGCGCCACTCCCCCGGTCGCTCCTCTCTCTCTCTCTCTTTCCTCTTTAGCCTTCTCCGCGCTGCAGTCCGTGGTGCAGCACACGTATATAACGCCCGCGCGACCAATCCCAACTCGCTGCCCTCCATATACGTATACACGTGCAAGCTGCGGCTCCGTCTCGCTCGCACTTTTCATCCCCGCGTCCGGCCCCGCGATGAATATATTGACCGAGAGTCCGTTCGTAATCTAGGTAATGTCTCGCCGCCGACGCCGCCGCTGCACGGCACGTGCACAGGAGAAAAAGTGCTCCGCGGCTGCGGGCCGAAACCCTAATGCGATATAAAGCGATAAAAAGGAAGAGAAGGAAAAATGCACATCGCCAGGGCGATATTCCGCTTCTCTGTGTCTCGTTCGTGTAACGGCGCTCACAATTAGATCGTCACATGAGCAGCGGCATGGCACACCGGGCGCGGAGAGCAGTCGCTTCGCGGCTTTTAATAAATGGAATAAAAAGCAGATCAAATATTTAACCGGGAAATATTTGAGCGAGTGTCTACGCCGCGCCGCGCGGAGCCGCTCTATATATACGTATGTATATATATACACACTAGGGCCGCGATTGCGCATAGATTTGCGAGGGCAAACGCGTTATGTACTCTTTCGGAGAGTACTGTTAGGGAGAAAGAGAGCAATTATCTCTCGGGGGCTTGCAATTATACGCGCGCTGCTCCTCCGTTCTCTCTTTTTTTCTTCTTCCTTTTTTTCCTTTCTTTTTACATTTGGAGTGTAATAACGCGAATGCAGGCCCGAGGGCGACAGCACGATTTACACGTGAGAAAGCGCGCTTACACGCGCGTACGAGCGTGAGAAAGCTTTCGCCTCGAGTACACACTCTGCATAATGTATAAACAAATCGATCAATTTTCGGAGGAAAGCAGCGAGCGAGCGGGCCGCGGAAGATGATTGACGATAAGTGAGCGGAAGGACAAGTGTTGCGCGACGACCGCCGCGCCGTGTAATTACGGACTCGTCGCGGCACGCGCCGCCTCTAACTCCATCCCTCTCCAAAATATACATCGTAAATATGCGCGACGTTTAATAAGCCCTCGGTTCTATTTTTTTCTCTTTCTCTCGGGGACCTCTCGTGAGTCCACGCGACCGGAAACCATAACGCCATCACGAATCATCTCGTCCTCGTTCTCGCGTTTAACGAGCTGCACCCCCCTGCATTATTACTTTTACCGTTATTGCCGCTTTATTATCATCGCATGAGTATTAAAGGAGCGACGAGGCGCTCGCGGATCCTCCGCCGCGAAAAATCCACGGGATCGCCGTGTAGCGGGGCTTCGGGGGGGTGAGCGAGAGTACGGGGCTTATCTCGTTGTAACTAAGCCAACTGAGTTTGCTTACGTGTGTTTGCATATAAAGGCGGCTGGTGGCGTCGAGGGCGCGAGGGTGGGGTCGCTTTTATTGGGGCATAATTTTGGCTCTCCTCTCTCTTGGCGCCGCACAGCAGCAGCAGCAGCAGCAGCAGCAGCAGCAGCAGCAGCTTCAAAGAGCCTCTCGCCGACTCGCCGGCCCCGACGCATCGCGATACACATGCAAACGCGAACGTGCAATATTTCATCGTATTCCGGCGTATAGGTATAGACGCGGTAATTAGCGCGGCGCGCACCGCTGCAGCGCTTGATTTTGGATTTCTCGAGCCATGCGCGCGTGTTCGTATTCGCTCGATACCGCTGGGCCGTAGTGTGCGCGCATAGAGATATAGGTATGTATATATATGTAGCGAGCGTGTCGGGAGAAAGGAGTGGCTAAAGCGGAAAGCGGGGAAGCTTCCCTTTGAAGCGAGGAGATGAATTCGGGTAGGTAGTCGAGGCTGGCTGGCTGTGCAGAGGCGCCAAAGACGGAGGGAGAGCCGAGCTTCCAAGGCAAACCCTGAGCGAGATGGTAAAAGTTTATTAATTAGCTGCTATTCCAGCAAACGGAGTCAGAGGGCGAGGAGAGTCGGAGCACAAAGTGGAACTCGAAGCCGAGGATTCCCGCGCGCGCTTGTCTTTGCGGTTAGTGCAGTAAGTATCTCGTAAAGGTGGAGATAGACGTAAAAAAAGAAATAGTCAGTATGCAGATATCGCGCTGTCGGAATGCTCCCCGTCATGAATATACCACCAGCGGCTTCTTGCCGCGCGTACGTGTATTGGGGAGCCTCATTGTCGACGCATCATCCTCGATAATTCGCCTAAGCGCAGCCCTTTTTGGCCCCCCTTATACGCGGAGATCCCCTGCGCGCGGGTCACGCATCGACGATGCGAGAGCGCGCGGCCGCAACTCTTCCTCCTCGGCTCTAATTGCGTCGTGTCAAAAATTTATCGCGTTTAATCGATGTCATTTTTTTTCTCTCTCCTCTTGTGCGTATAGCGCAGCCCTGCCGCCTGCGCCCACCGCACTATTTTAATAGCCAAATTACCGTTACGCTCAATTATGCAGCTGTCCGACCGCGGCACCTATATACGTGCATACGAGCTCGGCTGCTCCTGCGCATCATCATCGCCGTTGCGCTCGGCCCTTTTTACGTTTCTCGCACTTTCATGCTTTAACATACTTTTCTGGTCGTACACGTGTAAGGGCTTAATTCGTACCCAGCTTTTGTTTGCTCGTTCGTGTAACCCTGGTGAAATTCAAAGCTTCGTCAATTAATATAGACAAATGCATCGATTTATGAGATATGTGTTTTTTTGAGTAATTCTGCGTACACTTGTTCCGGTAACTCCGGCTGGAGTACGCCAATTTTCGGAAAGAGAGTATACAAGAGGAAAGAAGAAAAAGAAGAAGAAGGAATTGTTTGTTAAGTTTGCTCGTACATCCTCCCTTCCGGACGGGAAATTTCCTGGAAAGATGTGCTACGCTCGCGCTGTAAGCAGCAGCTCCGAAACGAGATTCTCCTCTATATGACGGTACCTTCTACTGCTACGCTCTCCGCGAATTGTTTGACTTTCCTTCCCGGCTCGCTGTAATAGAATATGATATACCGCGTGCACGCGAGCTTTACGAGAGCGAGACTAATGCACAAGTTTACATCGTATATACGTGCTAATAACTTGTACTTATAAAAGCTTAACTCCAAAGGCAAGGAAAAAATAACACTCTTTTAAGGTGCAGAGATTCTGTTATATTTTTATAAATATTACAAGAGTCTTCTAATTTGCAATATTGCAAAAAAATTAGTGACATATCAAGATACTTCAATGAACAGTAACAAATAATTGTATAGAAAATTGTTGCACCTGAAAAATTTTTTGAAACCGTTAGGTCCGTTTACAAGAACCTCCGAAAATATTCGACACGTATTTGGTCTTTTTTGTAATTAAACGATTATTAACTAAAATATAACACGTTCAAAATCGTTCAAATGCAAAAAAGAAAGAAATACGTATCAATATTTTCGACATACTTTTAGACGGACCTAATGGTTTTAAAAATCTTTCTCATGCGACGTTCTAATTCTGGATTTAAATTTTTTTCTGTTCGAAAAATATTGAAGCATACATTAGATACCTACATTACGTACATTAAATACATTAGTCTATTATTGTTACATTATTACATTACATGCTCTTACACGATCAGATTCTAGCCACTTGTGATTCATTTTTTTGTAGAACGTCTGTATTCTTATTTAAATAACTCGAGTATTTCTTATTATTAGTAAATCTTTACCTAAATTTATTAGTAACATTTTTCATCGCATTGAGGCTTTTACTTACTTTCTGTTATGTTATCAAATTAACTTGAAATTTGCGTATGAATTTAATATGTAAAATGTAAATACAATTTTTACATGTTGTGAATGTCAGAAAATAAATATTACTGATATTCAGAGAAAAAGACGCTGCTTACTGCTTTAGCACAATACTTTCTCAAAGAGATTCAATGCACAATCATTTATTGAATATTTTTATTGATAAAAGTTACTTTATGAGCAGTCGACAATGCCATAGACAATATTATAGACTAGGATGTTAAACTAGATTAAAATGGTGCATTGTTGGTTCAAAAGCTTAATCAGTTGTATGCGAAGTTATTTATAATCAAATTACAGGATTTTAATCAAAAATACGTTCAAAAAGTATTTGTTAGATATATAAAATTGCGCCTCGTTTATGAATACAATAAATTTATTTCAATTTCGAAACATTTTCAAAGTCCAAAATGTTATTTATTTAACAAATATAACTTTAAAGTAACTGTTAGATTCACCAATCGAAAGGAAATTCCGCGAGCTTTACGGATATGCTCATATTTTTGTGATTTCAAACGTATAAAATGACAAAAATATTATTTGCTTATTTTACACATTTTAAAAATTAAAAGTTGTAATTCTTTAACTAAAGCAAACTTTGAAGTAATTGTAAAATAGGTCAATGGAAAGAAAATTACATGAACTTTACGAATATATGCATCTCTTTGACGTATCAAACTTATAAAATAACAAAAATAATTTTATTCAATTTTCTAAAATTTTAAAAATTTTAAATCGGAATTTTTTAACACAAACGAACTATAAAGATATTGTAAAATACATCAATTGAAATTAAAGTATGCCTACTTCACGAAATTTATGTATATTTTTGACATATTTAACGCATAAAATAACAAAATAAACTTATTTACATTTTTGAAAATTTTTATAAATAAGGAGTAAGTTTCTCCAAAATTTAGCTCCAAAATCTAATCAGTTCTATGCTCGGTCATATCTGATGTACCTGCAAAATTTCAGCCCGGAATATCGTGGTCATCAAAAATTATGGTGACCATAAAATTTGACCACTTATATACATACACACACACTCACACATACATAAATACATACACACAGACAGTCATTTTGAATAACCTACGTATTCTGATTCAGCAACCTCAAAAACATCGAAATTCGAAATCGAATTTTTCCATGGCCAAAGCAAAGCAAATAACGACACTTTCTTCTTCGTTAATATAGCATATAAAACGGATGAATTTAAAAACTAATTATGTAAAAGTATTCTACATGTTTTACAGTTTCAAAATCTGCAAAGAAAATAATTTAATGACAACTTTTAAATAGTTTAATAAATGATTAGAAAATATGTTAGATTTATAAATATAAAAATACTAGTGTCAGTTAAAATAGAGTTAATAACGTTGTCACCTTTTTATTCCATCACTATTACATGAAAAACTTTTGCAACCATTTTTATTAGTACAATTAATAGTTATAATATCTGAATAGTTTTAAAGTCCATCCGTTGTGTAAATTTATTTAGAAAAGAAGAAATCGTCAAAACTGCTTTGCTATGGCCATGACACTTAAAATCCCAATGCAGAACATGTTAAGTAATATACCGGTTGTATCTCGTGTCATACACGGTAGCATCGTTTCAAACCAATTGAGATTTCTTAAACCTGCAACTAGAAAGATAAAAAAAATCAAGACCCAATCATTTCACATACCAGGACGTTCATGACAGAAGTGACGTTATCAAAGCAGTCACTATTGTAAGTTTTATAACTTACGTATTTACCGACTGGACAACAAAGGACGTAACTGTAGATAAAATCTAACAACGCTATATTCTAGAGCTACTCAAAA
Organism: Gastracanthus pulcherrimus; assembly: GCA_949152435.1. NCBI lineage: Eukaryota > Metazoa > Arthropoda > Insecta > Hymenoptera > Pteromalidae > Gastracanthus > Gastracanthus pulcherrimus. The sequence continues at coordinate 2,431,595 of OX424576.1, read as the reverse complement.
GCTTCAAAAATCGACTACAGAAGTTACAATAAAATTGATAAGCAATAATCTATGTATATATATTAATTTTAAAAGCAACTGCTCGGGGCAAAACGGATTAGCAAAAACATAGGAAAACAATAAACAGAAAAAAGAAGAAAAATTTTCTTCATAATTTGAAGAAATTTAAGTTAAAATATCAAAAAATATTATTAAAATTCATAAAAGATTACCTCGTAGAAATTATATGGTTTATAAAAACTTTTTAAACCAAAAACTGGCCATTTTAACACAAATAGTTAAAATTTGGCTAATTATGGCAATAATTGGTTTCATATAACCTTAAAATTTTCAATTTTCTATTAAGTAAATGAGTTATTTGAAAAGGTTCTGAAATAGCTTTTCTCTCCGTATTCTTACACCAATTTTTTTCAACAAAGGCATGCTGGGCCTTTAATTTTTATGCATGTGAGTTGAGGTAGAGGATTGTGTATCTCCGCTTTTGCGGGAAATAATGAATATTTTTCACACTAGGTATTGCCAAACACGCTCGAATTGAGCAATTTTCTACCCTACTTCCAGGCATGAAAAAAGGCTCATTTCATGTCTGTGTTGAAAAAAATTCCTTACTCATAAAGTATAAGAAAATGCAGCCAATCTTTATGTATCCCGTTCTTTCCCCACTCCCTTCTATGCTATTTATTTAATATATTTACCCATCAGAGTCTTGCTAAGTAGCTCGACGCTGAAACTAACATTTTAAGTTATATCAGAGTTATATGAAGGGCAGTTACAAGGAGGTGAGTGAAAAAACTTAAAACTGCCGAACATTTACAAATTCAGCATAGCGTACAGTAGCTTTAGCTTCTGGTTTTATTTTTAACTATGAATATACTTTTTTACCGCACTACAGTGCAACAAAAAGCTGTACTAATGTTTGGTAGTGGTACGGTACCCGGGGGCGTTGAAGATACGAAACTAGGCTGCACAATAAAATGAAAAAGAAGCAATATCAAAATTGAAACATCAATAGTGAAACGTCAATAATTTTATCTGAAATTATCAAAATTAGATGGCTTTAATAATATTTATTGAAAAACACCATAATTCTACCTTACTCCGCATTTCATTGTAGAACGCAGAGGAAAGAGAAGGTAAGAGTCGAAAGGGTGGAATAAAATCGGAAAATAGGAAAGGCTCGAATGAAACTGTGCACAGTGTATTTTTGCATTCGTCAAAATCCACAAAGCATCGATCGTACATACAGTGCGGCGGCGCTTTGCAAAGGGATGAGAGCAGCAGCAGCAGCAGCAGCAGCAGCAGCAGCAGCAGCAGCAGCAGCAGCAGACTCGCTGGCAAACCGCTCGTCAAATTTCCCTCGATTGAACGAACGACATGCTTCACAGGAATATTTTTCCTCGAAAAATCCACTCCGCGTGTGTGCAGTTCTGTTCGTGTGTGTACAAATAAAATGCTCATATTCTCGCGAGCGAATATATCGAATTGCCGATCGTTCTGTAACTTACTCTTACTTTGCTATTTTTCTGCTTTATAATCGATAAATTCGGAGCTACGTTGTGTTTCGTGTTTTCCCGGTATTAAGTAATTAAATGCATAAAATTGAATTTTAAAAGATTGAAAAAGCTTCAAACATTATTTCTTTGTTTTTTTATACGTACTTTGATGAAGCTACCGATCGAAGCCAAATTAAAATAAGATTAAAAAAACTAGCTTATCGATTTTCTAAAAATTCATATAACATCTTGAATAAAAGAATACTTTATTAACTTTTCACGGAAGTACACACATAAAGTTTTAATTCTACGTGCAAGCTATTGCTTTTTTGTTCTCTCTCTCTTTCCTTTCGCGGAAATTCAACGCACACAGGGGCTTGCGCGAGCCGTCGGTGAGAATCGTTGTTCGAGCGAGCGCACGCCGCACACAGAGGGGCTTTGTTTTTAACGTGTTTTACACGAGGGTTGATTGCGTTTTTAGCCGTCGAATCGCAGCCAATGATTAGCAGCGCCGCGCGCACAAAGTACATACGAGTTTTCGATTGGCGGCCGGGAAATCGAACGGAGGGCCACGCGGCCTAAACGCGCTTTTAATGACGTTCTGGTCGGAAACGAAGCCGCGCCGAAAACACACAGCTATACAAATACCGGCGCATAGACTGCACGCGCGGCCCGCTCCTCGCGTCTGTTTTGCGCGTAAAAAACGCCAATAGATACAGCGAGACAGAGAGCGAAGACGAGAGAGAGGTACCGAATGCGCAAAAGCGCAAAAGCGCAAACTCGTTTCGGAGTCATTAGTCATTACCCGCTGCTTTGACGTCCTCTCTCTCTTTTTCCCTAGGCCCGAGTGGAGGCCGCGAGCCGCGCTCAAAGAGGGGCAAACGAGCCGAGCGCGCCCGGCCTCTCATAAAATATCGAAAGGCCTCATTTGATGTCGCGATCGGACGTTATAATGCTGCATAATGGTGAAGGATGTATTTAGGGGTCGCGCTCGCTCGCTCGCTAGTCACGTGCAGGTCTATGTGTGCGTGCGCGCGTACGATGGTAGGAGGTGAGAGGGTGAGGCGAGGCACTAGTAACGAGTATTTGCTGGGCAGCTCGATGCATAGTTAATGATTTGTCAACTGAACTCCCCGGCGGCGCTGCTGCCGCTGCCGCTGCCGAACCCGCGCCTGCGACTAGGCCATACATAATAACTGTCCATATACCGGCGCTGCTGCCGGCTCCGGCCGAGCGCTCACCGGGACGGACCTCGCCGCGACGATCTCTCGCTCGCTCGCCAAATACGGATCCTTGCGCAAATACACGCCCCTATATAAGCCCCTAGCGCTCCACGCGGCGCTGTCCCTGCCGTGTTGTGACTCCGCGAGCTGCCAATAAATGCACATAAATTCATGTTAATTCACTCGCCTTCGACTCGGCCGCGGATTTTATTTCGCCCGCTGCGAGCAGCCCTCGAATCTATACGCGCGCCCTGCACGCGTGTATTATACACACGGCTCTTGTACCTCTACGCCCTGGAGCAGCGGCGCCGAGGCCGCGTGTCTTTATTAATTAAATGTAAGGCAAGAGAGTGCGGAGCGAGCGACCGATAGAGTGGCGCCGCCGTCACCCTCACCGCGCTTGCTGAGGGGCTGTAGACAATCTCCAAATATTTGCGAGAGCAAATATCTTAGCTAAACAGCCGAGTGTCGCGGCATGCCGATCTCTCCTCCGTGCGCCTGTGTTTCCTGCCTCCAATTCCACCCGTCTCTTTTACAATCCTTGCGCCACAGCTTTTTTCTTTCCAACAGTCATGATCTTTTTACTACCTATATACGTATACGTCCACTGGCCTGTGTTTGCCTGTTTATTTGCTTTTAATGCGTGTATATACACATTAGATATGTCGGCATAATGCCGGCCGGCCTCGAGCTTATGCTACTTCCTACAAACTGGTAAACACGCCGAATGTATAGGGTTTGTGTTGTCGAAGAAAGGAGAAGGAGCCGCGCGAGGCGGGCGCGTGTCCAGAAGCGGCATTCCTCGACTCCGCGGGAGAAGAAATAAAAAGGAAGAAGCGGAAGACCAGTGGGACTCGAGCCAGCTGTACGGCTTGGTGCGCCGGCTACGCAACAACGGGCGCCTTCGTTCCTTCCTTCGTTCATTCATTCGTTCGAAGGAACGAGCCCCCCGAGCACCCCGAGCACCCCGAGCACCCCGGGAGTGCGAGAGCACATAGTCATTTGTCACGATTACCGGAAGATTAGCGCTGTATCGTTGACAAGCCGCCGCTGCGGTATAGGTATCTGTGGATATTCTACGTAATATCTACGCTCGACGCCTCTTTCCGGCCCGGATTTTTCGACTTTCCGCGACACCGCGACTCTTGGCGTGACTTTTCAGCAGCGTACACCCAGCGTGTAATCACACCTATAGCATACATGTGGAGGTTGTGCTCGTGGTGTGTGCACTCTTTACCGATGCTGCTGGTGGTGGTGGTGCCGCTGCTGTGTACGATGTCAATATTATACGACAAACACACTTAAATAGGCTTAAAATACTAACATCGAGGCAAAGTACTCCGCGGCACCAGCCGAGCTGACGCGTCAAATCGGCGCGCAACAGCCGACGACGACGACTTTATTCAAGTGTCCGCTTTGTTTGGGCCCGGTGCTCTCGTTGCCTATATACATTTCCATATTATAACTGGAGCAGGCCTGATTTCCGCTGTTCTGGCGTCGCGCGCACACCGGGCTCGCGTCGATTATTCTCGTTCGCGGCGGCGGCGGCTTTGTCGTCGGAAATCGACGAATGGCCCAAAAGTGGAAAAGTTGTAAAACTTGAGGTTTCCCTCTCGTCGGTGAAAGGGACGAGATTAGCAGTTGGGTTTTGGAGGCACCGCGTCGATACGTACGTATGAATGGAGAAGAGGATGCTGCCGGATGAAAGGGAGAAAGAAGGTAAAAATGTGTCGTAAAAAAAGTGCAGCTATATAGAGCGGCAAAGAGCAGGAACGCAACATCGAACGTTGTATAAGGCGCGGCGATGTTCGGAGGCTAACGAGATCAGCGTAGCGCGGAGTTCCGGCCCGACTATGGCTGTTTACCGATTGGCTTAAATCAACGCTAAGCCGATCCAATCCAATCGAAAGCGTGGCTCGAGGCCAGACCAGCCCCCTTGCTATATACACGCTGCTGCTGCTGCTGCTGCTGCTGCTGCCTTTTCGCTTGGAGACCCCCGAAAACTTATATAACGGCCAGCCGGGCCGAACTTTCAACCAAGTCAGCCGCGAATGCGACAGATATATATGTGGATACTTTCCTTGTACACACAAGGATATAATTTGTCCGTCGATTCCTTTATCTCTCACAATGCATCCGCAGATCTCTATATGTTTATTGTTTTTCTTGGCGCTCTCCGAGCTTGTAATGAAAAGCTTTTCTTCGACTAACTGGTGGCGCGGGCCTGCCGGAGCCACATGCTGGGCATGCCACGCGCCGGCTGCTCCCGTGCCTCCGCTGGCCCACTCGCATTATACTTGCATAGAGGAGAATAACACGAGTCAGGTATATACAAATGAGGCTTGTATATACGACTCTGCGGACGCGAGGACGGAAGAATTTGTCTACGGCTTGTAAAGCGGAAACTTAACCGATGTTACTTAGCGGGGTGTCTTTGGGGGGGACGATCTCTGCTCTTGTTACTTACGCGGATTACAACGGCAGGAGGAGAGCAGCCAGGCCCGTGTAACAAGCTGCTGGAGACTCCCGTGGCGCAAAGAGCCCCATTGGCTTCTAACTCCGGCGACTCCTGGCGCGACAAAACCGCAATCTAAGCTCTCTGGCACGGGGCTCGTGCCCCAAGAAACTTTGCTCCAACTGACACTCGCACTTTGACTGCGTGCAGTCTCGGCTATTATTACACGTGTACGGGATTTCGACCTTTTGTGGACGTTTGCTGGTAAATGTGAAAAGGAGCATTTCTGGAAAAAAATGCTATAAATTTTCTTCGTATTAAGGTAGCTTTTGCAGAAGAAATGCAAGGAAATAATATGAAAATGCAATATATTCTTCATATCGGATTGGATCCTTGACCGAATAAGTAACATATTGAGCTTCGAAAATCTAGTTTGTGATGGGCCCTAAAGGAAACTGCTGATTTGCCAATAAGGGCACATTAAATATTAACGATCATTAGAAATCCAATGCACTTTCAGAATTGTAATATTTTATGGAAGTTTCTAATAAGTTTTTTTACACTAAAGAAAATTGTTATAAAAACGCAAATACCAACGTTTTCAATAGCTTTAAGAGTTTTTAAATTCTTCGTAAATCTTAACTTTATGTGATAAATTGAATGATAGTTGACAATGATAGTTTATTTATTTTTCATATCAAACATTGATTATAACCAATAGATGGGGGTTATGGTATAAAATATTATAACTGGTACAATATGTACATAATACCAAATCTATAGTTTATCAAAACTGACGTTTATTTGCCTTAGAATGCCAAATAATATAATCTCATCAGGCTGTTTTATAATATAAAGAAAATAAAAAAGAATTATTAAAAATACACTGACAACAAAAAACAGAAATTTAACATATTGTCTTTCATTATGAATGACAATAGAATCATTATTAATTAGTTTTAAAAGACGTATTTCTTCTTGTAGGTTAATCAATTATTTTTAAAATTGTTTAAAATTAAATGTTGTACCTATATAAGCTTTTCAAAACATCCATATTATTGTCATATTATAAAAAATTCAATGAATAAAATTTAACAAATTGAAGGTAGTCCGAGGCGAGATGGTCACATCGGGTTAAATGGACACCCCCAATATTGATGCATATTTTTACTTTTATCTGTGCTTTCTTTCATATATATTAGTATTGATGTAAATAAATTATCCGATGACTTGAAGTACATTAAAGCAAGTCAATACATTTTTGAAAAACATTGATATTTGCTTTAACTTAAAAATTAAAGTTTGCTTTTGTCATAAACCAAGTGGAATTTGTAGTTGAATTATAGTTTAAGAACACAAATGCATTTCCGTAATTCAATTATTGTTCATAAATATTGAGATATAGCATTAGACAACAACTATGACCTCTCGCTCCAGTCTCCCTATAGCAATTCACTAGCAACCTACATTAACGTATGAACATAAACTTCATTTAGGAAGGTCCAAAAATTGTTTATTTTCTATCTGGTTATCATAAAAAAGACCGATTTCTGAAATGGTTCATATAAAATGTAGAAGAATAATAATTTTTATCAAAAGAAAAGTCTATTTGTTAAATAAATCTTCAACTTTTATAACATTTTATAGGTACTTATATTCAACGTATTCATTGTGCAATGTATTTCTGTTGTGTGTGTGTGTGTGTGTGTGTGTGTGTGTGTGTGTATGTGTGCGCGGGCGTGCATGTGGGTGGGTGTGTATATGTGTGTGTGTGCGGGGGTGTGCTTGGATGTGGATGTGTGCGTCAGAGTGTGTTTTGGTTTGTATGTGTCAGCGTATGCTTGTTTTGTTTTTCAATATATTTTTAGCAATTTATTGGTATTTATTTTTTATATAAATAAAACAGCCTGATGAAGTTGGCATGTAAATCAAGCATAACACAAAATTGCTTACTAAAATAATTTATATACATTTGGTTTTATTTATTTCAAACAACAACCCTCGCTTGATCGATTATATTTAACATTACATGGTAAATCATGGAGAGGGGCAATACTTATCCTATAAGTGAAGTTTTTATTTATCTTTCTGGTAAATAACCTATGATACGAATGTATTTCTTATAAATTATGTACTATGATCTTGTAAAATTTAATTTTATATAATAATATTTATATTGTACATTAATCTCCATTGGCCAATAAGTCCTATACAATTAGAAATAAAATATTAATTTTGAGCGTAACGTCAATTTTCTAATGATTTCAACGTATTCACCCGTCGTTCAGATTGAAAGCTGACAAAACATTAGTAAACACGGAATTGAATATTATTTGCCGTATCATGACGACTCAGTAGAGAAGTGAAAAGGGAAATCTGTCGAGATATTCTCCCGGGGCAAAGAAAGACGAGAGAAAGAGGGCTTGACGAGAGACGAGATGAGATGAGAATTTGGCGGAAGAGAAGGAGAGCGGTGAAAGGCCGTGCAGCGCGGACAAAAAGTCAAAGAGCGCGCGTCCGGATGTGAACTCGGCTTGGCCGGGAGCGCGCAGGTAAAATGGGCGGTCAATTGCCGTGAAATGCTTGTTGTGCCTTTTCGAAATTTCCTTTCGAGGCGGCCGGTGAATGGGCGCGGTCGGATCGCAGCAGCCTCGGGGCTGTATCGCGTTGCACCATCTCTCTCTCCTCTGGCTTTTGCCAAAAATCATAGAGGCGTGCCGCGACGATTATGACCGGGCCACTGTATACCTCTAATGACGACGTTTTAGTTGGCGATACGCGTGCACTCGTGTAGGCGTTGCGCACCCGATGCTGATTGATCGTGAGAATGCCGGCCGAGACGGGGCGAAAAGTTCGCGCGCAGGTTCACACGTTGCTTTTACAAAGACGTTTTCGCCGCCTACGAATTCAGAATCGCCAACTTGACTCTTGTGGGGCTTCTTATTCTTGGAGGAGTGCAGCTTTTTGCCGTCTTTTCACACGATAGAGATGGGAAAATGTCGTTGCTGCGATATTTTGATTGTATGGCTGATGTACATTAGCTGATGTATATTTTTCAGAGGTCTCGTGTAAGAACTAGCCCTTTTTATATTCGCTGATAAAGAACCTTCGAAGAAGGTAATAGTTTTTGTTGGAGAATCTCAAAAGTTTTAGTTTTCGTAGGAAGTTCCTGACAAGAATTAGTATATTCTGTAAAGGCTTCCGTAAAAGCAATCGATGCATAACATTTTATTAACCTTGTTTGGTTATCTTAACATTTATTTATTTATCTAATTAGTATACGTTACAGGCTAAAAAGCCTTAATGCAAAATCGTAAAAGAAATTGAGGATATAAAAAATGTATGTGTTAATATATTTTGGCACTGATAAATGTTATAAACAAAAAACATAAACATAAACATTATTTCCTACTTCTAATTTTAGTTTATAGATAATAGGTTATTTAAAACACTTAGAATCTGATTTCTCACTAATATTCTAAAAATGACCGAGTTTTGCAATTGATAACTAAATTATAGACTAAAGAATTTAAGACTTAGAGTTTGGAACTATCAGAAACAATTTTCGCACTAATATCCTAAATAATAATAAACAATTACAATTTCTCGCTTCATTAGGCCTATATAGGTATACCTATAAGGACTGACCTATCATTCCCTAAATTTATTTATAACTAAAATAGAGTTTCTACCACTTGCCGTCCGATAAGACAGAGGAACAAACGAGTATAGAGTTTTTATATTATATTGAACATTATTATTTACCAATTTTTCATTAATAAGATCAAAGTTACTTGTATAATGTATTAACTTTATAATAAGCATGGCATCATTGTATTAACATCAAAATATTTTTTAATGGTATTACTAAATAATTAACTTTTATGTTTATTTTGAATAAACTGATGATTCCGAACATTATTAATTGAGTATAATATAACAACAAAAGTAAATAATATATATTCCATGCATTAAAATACTCAAATAAATTGTATTAATTGAATATAATATTATAAAAACCTTTGATAATGTAAATGATTTATTAATGTGTTCCATTGAAAATTTTATATACAAAAAGGCAAATAATAAGAAGAAAAAAAGGTACGTCCCGAAGAAGGGGGAAGCTGACTTGTTCGGCACCGACTAATCGAATGAAGGCAAAAATACGCGTGTGATTATGCGGGCGATGCGCATGTAATAGTGCGGCGAGTCCCCCTACGTATATAATACCGGTGAAAAAGGTACGAGATTGAAAGCAAAGCGGCCAGTTCTAAGGGTGGCGGCGGTGGCCCCGATCGACCTACAATTTTCTCGGCCCTTTGCTCTTACGGTGATCGCATCGTCCCGCGTATACGTAGTTATGATCGGGGCGTGTTTGGGAAAGTGGTGGCGGCGGCATATGTCGGGCCTCGCTCTCGTCTCTCGTAAAATCCAACGACTTCCGCTCATTTGTGTCACTTGCGCGTATACCTTGCGCGAACTCCGCAGTCTCTCTTTTTTGTTATGTATATCGTGGATCAAGGGAAAGGAGGACGAGCAAGAAGTGCGTTGTATGTACATTGTACAAGAATACGTGTCGCGCGAGCGCTGAAACAACATTTTAGCTTTATAAGAAAGGGCGTGACCGGTCCTGAACACATGTCCAAACACACACACACACTTGCACACACGTCGTCCAGCACAATGCGCCGCGCCGGCCGCTAAATGTTTGCGATGCGTGCCCTGGACGAGGCCATTGAGCGAGTACGCGCGAAGGGAGCATCGCTAAATGCCTTGATTCCTCAAGTCCGTGTGTATATCTCCATCTCTCTCTCTCTCTCCAACTGGCTGCTCGCACTGCACGGTGCTACATTATTTTAATTGAACGAGGGGCGAGCGCGTTCGTTTCCCAAAGCGCGGCGAGATAAAAATTCCGGGAAGCTCGCGTTTCCGAGTCTTGACTCGGCGGCGAGCAACGAGCTATTGTTTTAACGTGTTTGAGTCAAATATTGACTCTGGGAGTAGCGCGCGCTCGCTTCTCCCCGGTGCAGTGCTGCGGCACGGTGCAGGGCTAAAAAACCTGCCCAAAAGTGCAGTCGCGCACCTCGCTCTTACGTGGCCAACGTATGTGCGATACCGAGCTTTCGAGGGAATATCTCATAAAATCTCATAACCCGAGGGCCTGCCAGCCCCCCAGAATGGAGGATGTACAGGGTAGCAGCGCCAGCAGCGGAGATTCAATAGAGCCCTGTTTGTTTTTGGGATCGCGCGCGGGCATTTCCAGAGGAGCCTGCCTGCCCGCGCGATAGCGGAGGAGCCGCGGAAGAGGAAATTTTCAAACGAAATTACGCCTGCACACGGGAAGCTTAGAGACGTATAGCTCACGATCCGATCCTGCACGCGGCCCTACAAAAGACCGCTGCCAGACAATGGGAGTATAAGTATATCGCCGTCGCCTAGTGCTCGAGCTCTCCAAGAGACGACGAATATTGTGTCCCGTAGTACAAATACTTCTCTTCGCTTTGCAAGACGCCGCCGCACTGGGAGACAAGACTCTATACCGGTCCGATGCGTGTATGCGTGTGCGTGTTTGTCCCCGCAGGCAAATGTGTTTCCTTAGGTCGGGCCGGAATGTTTGGAAGAAGCGCCGAAGCCAAGCACTCGATTCGACATAATCTATCTCGAGGCAGCGGCAAGAGCAACCAAAACTACATTTCGCCGAAATAACACGGTTATTGTTTGAAAATTATTCACAGCATACGCGCCGAGGTTTTATTAAATTTCGCCATGGTTGTTCCTCAATTTTAAAAGCAGATTGCAGCGGAGACTAGACTCGCGCGGGTGCATTCGCAGAGGGAAATGATTTTTGCGGTATTTTCTTGAGGCGAGCGCGCGCGCGAGGGATACCTAGCTGCTGCAGCGAGGGAGGGATGAAAGCGCCTTGGGCGAGGCGCAATAGAAGCTAGTACAGCCGGGCTTGGCTGGCGCATCGCAGCTAGCTCGAAAGTGAGAGAGAGAGAGCGAGAGAGTAGTAGTGGAGCAGGGTAGAGTACAGAGGATGTGTTGGGGGCTGCTAGGCTCTAAGTAGGTTTGCGCGTGTGAGTGTGGAAGCGAGCGAGTCAGTGTGTTAGTTTGGCAAACATGTCTGCAACGTTGTCAGGCGGGCAGGAAATTACGTCCGCCTTTAGCCGGCTCTCTCTCTCTATCTCTCTCTCTCTATCTCGCTCGCTCGCTCCGGCAGCCGGCCGCCGCTATATTACAGGCCCGCAGCCATCCCCGGAGCTTGCGCGAGCTTGCTGCTTCCGGCTGCGTCCGCATGCGCCGCCTCCCCCCACCCACCCCCCAGCGAACCGTGTTCTCTCGGCGCGCGCTGCATATAGATCGCCGGCAGCTCGAAGCTCTCGCGCCCTAGCTGCAAGCTGCCGCTGCTGCAGCGCCACCCCTGCGCGTTTTCCTCCTTAACTCTCTCGCTCAGCTACAATATTTCGCTATGTATGCTGCAGAGCTACACAACCCCCCGCGAGTAAATACACTGACTCACTGAGACAATAGACGGGGCAAAGTCATCGACGTCATCGATGGAGTGTCATCGACGTCGACTGGCCGTGCCCCGTACTCAGCCGATCTCCTCTGTATTCTTCGAATAAAGACCTGTCTTGCGCCTGCGGCGGTACACTGTACAGACTGCCGAGTTATGAATGTCGGCTTACGATAATATAGGGACTAATGCCATGCAAAGCAGGAGTATATAGCTGTGCCATCGGCAGCCCCCCTCGCTTCATCTAATGCTCTTTACTCGCTTGAATTGCTTGAAAGCTTCGTGTTTTCCTTTGGCGCCGCCAGCAGGAGAAAAGCAGCCGGTAGCTGCAGCTCGCACTCGACTGCGTTATACTCGATTGGGAGTTTAATTCGCGCGGAGCGTGAAAAAAGCGGGAAAAAATAAAAAGCCTCGCGTGTGTGCGTGCGTGCATCGGAGAGGACAAATTTGCTTACGACCAAAAAGCAAAGCTTTGACGGCGTTGGCGGCGGCTTCGGCTTCCAAGCTCGGAGGCTTTTCCTGCGCGCGAATGTAAATGTACAGGCAATATCGCTATGCTGGCTCTCTGCCCTATAGGCGCTCTCGCTCTCGCTCGCTTGAGTGACTGGTGCTGATTGATGTTGCGATGTTTGACTAGAGGGTTGTGCTACTGGCTGTGTTTCTGCTCCGCCGTCGGCGATGCTGCCGCTATAGCCGTGGTACGGAATTGAGAGCGAAGCAGCGGCGGTAGTAGCGGCGGTAGTAGCGGCGTGTCCCCCACGGACCCAATAAGCACCTACCCACGACATGGTCCCTCGCTGCTATACAGTCCCACTCAACACTCAACACCCCCGTTGCCGCCACGAGCCATTGTTTATACAAAAACTCGGCTGCATCCCGTCTGTCGCTCGTCCCCCGCGCTCCGCGCACCCCCGATCTTCTTCTTCGCTCGGATCGCGCCTGCAACTTGTCGACGCGTTATTCTTCTCTGATGCTTCTTTTTCTTCCTCGATTTTACACTCGAATCCCCGGGGAAATACCAGTCCTGTGCTGGACGGTAAAAACCGAGCCACTAATTCGATGCTGCGTTTTCAGCGGACAAGGCTTTTGACAACGAGTTACTCAATATTCTGTTGCTTTCTCAAAGCATTGTTTTGATTAAAAAATTTTAGTCTTTTTTTAACGTCAAAACGTATAGTATTACTTGAGGAGTTCGAATAAGCTATTGTCATAAAGTGTCCGCTGTATGGGGATGTGTATGTGTTGCTAATCTGCGTTCGAATATTCTGCGGTAAAACCTAACCAAACTTTGCATGCATCTTTGATATCCGTGTCTAGGAGTGGCTTTAATATTTCAGTAAAAATAATCGACTTATTTTAATTTTATAGCCATTTTTCAAAATTTGTGGAGATTGCGGTACGAGTCGAAGGCGAGATAGCATGAGCCGAAGGCGAGTGAGTATGCGAGCCGAAGACGAGTACTGCAACCACACGAGGTCAAAAAGCTCCCTTTGCCCTTGGTGCACACCATATTTTTTGTAACGCATGTATTGATTTTTGCGTTTTTCTAGCATATTAAGCGGGACTAAATATATATAATAGCTATTTTCCGAAAAAATTTAGCGGGCGCAATAGTAACTTTTGCTCCCGCTTATTTACTTTTGCGCCTGCTGGTCTAAAAAATTGTCCTTTAGGCCCGCTTAATAGGTACAGAAAACGCGAAAATCGTGCTTGTGTTACAAAAAGAATTTTTTTCTAAATTTTATAAGTCGAAAGTAAAAGGATAAAATGTAATGAAATTTTTACTGAATATTAGTTTTATATAGAACTATAATCCTGCAAATTTTCAAGTCATAAAACTCATTGCTTCTTCAGAAAAAAATATAACATGTTTAAAAAGATGCATTTTGTTGAATAACAATTTCTTAAAAGATTTTTTATAATTTCCTTTGAAATTTACAGTAATAATTTGTTAAGTATAGACATATAAGCCTACTAGCATGATTTTGATAACATGTTTTCTAATTTTTTTTATTTAAAACCAGAATGTATGACGGGAGTGAAATATGCATTTGTCACTCATCTGAGCTCAAACACCAGTGGATATAATCTAATCAATCGGCGTGCAAAAACTTAATTTTCTGTTAACACTTAAACTTAAGGTATTTGTAATGCTTATGAACTTCTCAGTCAAACTCTCTTTATAATGTATAACCTATTTTGTCAAATCCATCAACAGATCTTGACCTATGCATAATAATATAATATACTGTATACCATGACTGATGCCTCTTTGAGAAAGCTGAGTGCCAAATCAGTTGGCAGCGTTTTTTAACAAAATATGAACCCTCATGAGTATTTTAAACTTTACTAAGGCAAGGACCAAAAATGAAGCTCGACCACCATGGTTTTATTGAATAGGCTCTACAACCATGTAGAGAACCTATAAGGAGAGTATCTATCTTCGAAAAACGGATTTTGATGAGGCTTCAGGAGATGTTTTCTATATTACTTATATTTCTATAGAAATGAAACCTAGGATCTGTAGCTTGTACCAATGGGCCGTTGTCTTCGAGAATATCAGCTGCTTCACACCGAATATATAAGTTATTTTTAGTGGAAAGGGTAGTTCTTTTTGAGATAATAACAACGCTTGTATTAACGCTAAAAAACATATGATAATAGAAATAGACGAAAAGCATAGCATTTTACCTTTGTTTCATATAAAAATATTAATCCGCTTTAAAGTTAATAATAAATCCAATAATAATAAATGACCGGATTAATATTTTTAACAAAGCTGAAATTAAAGCCTTTTCCGTCTACTTTTATTATCACGTGGGATTTTCTTTAGCGTTAATACAACCGTTGTTATTATCACAAAAAGAAACTACCTTTCTTCACTAAAATAACGCATATTTCGGATTAAATAGCTCATATCTCGAATACAAGGGCTCATACACAAACTACAGGTCTTTATAGGCTTTACTTCTATAAATACCAAAAAACATCTCCTAAAGCCTTATCAAAATCCGGCTCCCAATAGTATGACACTCCTTAATTGCTAGTAATAAAAATGTATATGTTACTGTGATAAAAATCGACAGCTAATATTAAAATAATCACAACATTGTAAATAAATATCGTACGATCAAATCTAAAATGAAAGTAGATATTATCTAAGTGCTCAAAAGTATAAAATCTTGATTGAGTTGAGTTTTTTTACACGTTTGACCTATCAAATTGAAGCTTATTATATCTGCTTTTAAGTCGATTTTCGAAGTTATTTTTACAACATTTTTTTCTTAAGTGCAGGTAATTATTTAGATAGGTACACTGAGAAAAATGTTTTGCTGGCACAACCAGAATCCGGTTGCGCGGCCTATATTACGTTTAGGTACAATAAAATGAACGCAATGTCGATTTACCACAGCTAGGTATACTATTATTTACTAACAAGGATCGTATCAGGGCTTTGGATTACGGGTCTTGCTGAAACTTTGGAATATGTTTTTTTGTACTTCAAAATTTTCACCTTGCATAGTAAAAGCGTCTAACGCTGCCCCGATCATGAGATATAGCTGTATACATCAGTATTACCCATAAAAAATCATATATATATATATATACACACACTCGCAATATTAACGTTTCCACCTGTATCTCATAATAGACTTACTTACCATGCAAGGTTTTCATTGTGAGGTATAGGAAAACATTTTCTAAAGTTTCGGCAAGATCCGTGACAAAGCCCATGATACTCTCCTTGTAAGACTATTTTTCTCCTATATATAGATATTGTATAGTCATTATGTTCATGTTAATATCATTTACATTTACCGATTTTCCGCGTTGGTCGTTTTCTTTCGAACGTCTCTCAGCGGTCTGCATTGAGTTTTTTTTCTACTACGACTCTCGGCGCTGAAGTACATGTTACAGCCTCATAACCGTACATATTTTGTCTCCATGCTTTCCCTCGAAGTTCTCCTACACACACAATTTTCATTGCGTGTTTGTTTTAAAATTTCTCACTCTCGTTTCCTTGCACTCGCTCCGTTGTTTTCGAGCCTCCATCCGCAACACTACTACGAATTTTATATCGCTTTTTCTCTGAGTTAGAGAAAACCTAAAAACATCTGTTAACCACGTTATTATCAGTTTAATTTTCCAAATTTGTACTCATCTATATGTAAGTTATAAACTTATTGTTTATAAAAAGTATAAAGTTACATAGTGTTTAAGTGTATTTATTATTATTGTTCTTTTTTTACACAGTGTTTTTTACTTCAAATGGGTCAGCAGCAATTTGACCCTGTTAAATGACAGAAGTATTAGCTTTTAATTAACAAAGTCAGAAAAGTATAAAGTGATCGTGTATCCATTATTTATTCAAATTCTAATATTCAGATAATTCATGTTCACATTAATTCGCTGACAATTTTTTCCGAAAAAGCATGGCACGGATAAGTCGATGTTAAAACTCTGATTTTACAGTAATTCGGTGAACTGTAAGCTAACCGAATAAGATAATTGCTTTAACCAAATTTCCAAACGCTCGTGCGGAATGATATTTTGCTTATAGAAAGGGTCGAATACCCGGCTTCAAACGATAAATTACACGGAAGCCTTCAACATTTATGCTCGTTTACAACTGTTAAGGCAGCCTTGAGCCGCGCTCAAGCATTTTTTTTTCAGACGCAAGGGCAGTCCTCTGTTTTTCATTTGGAGTTGCGCGCGGATGTGGCCACGCGCTTGTCCGGCAATGTTTGACGGCGCATAAAACGAGTTTGCAGCCACGGCCGGGTCCGACGGCCAGCTGCAAATGCGATTTGACGTCAAGCCGAGCGGAAATTCAGTCGAAACGTGTAAATGAGTAGAGCGCGGGTGCAGATGAAAATTGGATCGTCCGCTGAACGAACGGGGGCCGCGTGCATGCGCGCGCTCTGGCTTTCCGCCGCTCTACCCGCTTTTGCTCCCGAAAATCCATTAATTATCCGGGATGCGGCGCCGGTGCACGTATAAA
The DNA here is from genome assembly GCA_949152435.1 of Gastracanthus pulcherrimus. Taxonomy (NCBI): domain Eukaryota; kingdom Metazoa; phylum Arthropoda; class Insecta; order Hymenoptera; family Pteromalidae; genus Gastracanthus; species Gastracanthus pulcherrimus. The sequence continues at coordinate 2,414,905 of OX424576.1, read as the reverse complement.
CACACGCGCACACCTAGCTGGCGCTGCCGCTGCCGCGTCCGTCGAATATTTTAATCTACTTAAAAAGCCATCCGTTTGACAATAATTATCAGAGATGAAATTAAAATGTTGCAGCGGCGCCGCGCGCAGCTGTTTATATTTCGCGGTCGCCTCGTCTTTCGTGTTTACACAAAAATTTAACTAATGCCGCTGCACAAACAAACAAACAGCCGGACAAACAAATGCAGCCGGCGTATATACACAAATTTTTCCGCTTTCTCCGATTATTCATGCCGGCTCGATACACGCGATGTTTGTTGTTTATAGGTAGGTATTAGCGCGCATTTTTACGAATCTAGAGGGTCCGCAGCAGCGGTACAGGTATGTAAAAGAGCGGTGGAAGGCCAGCGGCGGGCAGCCATACAGCGCGAGGCTAGCCTCGACATCGTCAACAGAATAGCGGAGAAAACCGCGAATGGCGTGTTTCTGGTGCGCGCGCGCTCTGCACACACGTACCCACGCGCGCGCGCGCGCGCATATACATCTCATCTCTCGCTGTGCACGATCGTGCGGCCGGTGCGCAGCAGCGGCTAATTAAAAGGCCGAGAGCGGGGCGCCCCGCTGCTGTCGCGCGCTAATTACACTC